>CM034703.1:57955246-57971049 GCA_020142125.1 Phrynosoma platyrhinos | reverse complement strand
TCTTTCTCCTGTATGGTTTTTAACACCTTTGGCCTGATGAAGAAGCCAGTGGAGCTTTGAAAACTTGCTACATATATTTTGTGCATATTGGTTGGCACCAATATGCACAAAATATTTGCACTAATAAAGATACCAATTTTCTGCATTTCAGATGTTATTGCCAACTTGGTTACCCCGGATATGTTTTCTTCTTAGATGTATAAGCCCTCATGATATAAATGCATCTCTATTATGGGTCAAGTGTGCACTATGGCCCATAGCTACTAATATCTCATGTAATGCCTAAGACCAGAGTCCTGTGAACTGGAGACAAAGACCACCTTCTGAAGATGAATGAAACAGCTCAGGGAAGGTGCTTCTGACAGGTTTTCCTAGATTTCTTTCCTCTTTCTACCTCAGGGCCAGATTAGGACAAGCTGAGCATTCAAGCTAGATCAAGTTTAAGAAATGGCATAACATTATAGAAACAATATGATGCTACTGCTGCTGAGTTATTTTCATTATTTTGGATCAGGAGTGGGCAACCCACCAATTGTCTGCCTGCAGGAACCATTGGAGGTGCGCTGACCCAGAAAATAAGTCAGAGGTCCAAAAGGAAAAATCAAAAGCAGAAGTGGTCAGAAGTCCATTTCCAGTTGAGTTTAAAAAAAGAAACATTTGGGAATTTTGGGAGTGCCAAACAAGATGGAGGTGTGTGTATAGAGGTGTATGCATTAAAACAAGATGGAGCCTCATTTTAATGCACCGAACAACCCTAACTACTGTTCCTAGAGACTTCCAGAGGGAAATAGTGGCAGGAGGAAAGAGAAAGTGAGAAATGTTAAAAGCAGCATTAAGAGTGGGACAGAGGGTTAATCAGGATTGTTCCAACCAAGTCAGGAAAATTGGGCGGTATGCATCCTGTGATTATACACATGCAAAATGGAACATTTGTTTCACAAGTAATGCTTTTTGGGGCATTGTTTGTGCTTTGCTTCCTTTCAGTACCTGAAGTGGAGAGGGTATTACAATGCAGTTACACTGTGTGATAATTGAACGCTGACCCCATTGTATCATCTCATTAGGACAACATTTGCAATGGGAGAACATACATTTTTATTGCTCTCTCCAGATTAATTTTAAATTACCAGAGTAATAAAGCTTCCATCACTTGCCTTGAGAGACTATCCTACATCTTCATAGATCTTCCTGACACATTCATTTTTTCTAGTAAGCCCAACTACATTTATAGTTTCTAATCAGTTAGTTTCATGTTCATAATCATAAAGTGTTTTTTTAAAAAATATTCCAATGTTTACTTTTCAGATTTTTTCAAGGAATGTTGGAAGTATACAAAAAGATACTTTATTGCTATTTAAATAGCGGGAAATCAATACATGGTTATTATTTATTTTCATATTAGAATATTTTGTCTTAGTTCCTATTCTATTTTGTATATTTAAATAATTCTAAATAAGAAAATTGGCTCTGATGGACTAGATTTTTTAAAGTTGGGATGAATTTCAGAATGTACATTTGATCAGGTAGAAAAGTACAGGAAAGGTACTGTATAATGCCCGAAGAAATTCTTTAGAAATACTGTCAGAAGATGAATGCATAAAATATGGGTCTGATGATCCATATCTATCTACACAAGAACAACTATCTGTGCCTGGATGAATCAGCACAGAAGGGAACAGAGGGTTTTTTTTTAGCCTTCAACACATGACTATTGCAGTAGACTAGGTCATTTCTGGAGAGCTAGTGTGTTGTAGTGATTTGAGCCTTGGACTATGACTCTTGAGATCAGGGTTCAATTCTCACTTGGCCATGAACCCACTGGGGACCTTGAACAAGTCACACTCTCTCAGCCTCAGGTAAAGGGAATGACAAACATTCTCTAAACAAATCTTGCCAAGAAAACCCCATGATAGGGTTGCCTTAGGGTCGCCATAAGTCGGAAATGACTTGAATGCACACAACACTCACAGAGAGCATTACTGTTAATGATAAGTCCATCTTCATCTCTCTTACCAAAGTTTAGCCCATACTCCCACCAAAGTGAAAGTTCTGAGATCCCATTTATGCTCAGTTTGCAAGTCTGGCTATTATCCAGAGAACACAGTTTGTTTGTTTATTTTACTTTGTGCTGAATTTCAGAATGCACATTTGATCAGGTAGAAAAGCACAGGAAAGGTACTGTATAATGTCCAAAGAAATTCTTGAGAAGTACTGACAGAAGATGAATGCATAAAATGCGGGACTAATGATTCATCTTTACCCACATAAGAACAGCCACCTGTGCCCAGATGAATCAGCAGAAAAGGCAACAGAGGTTTGTTTCTTAGCCTTCAAAACATGGCTATTGCAGTAAATTAGACCATTACAAGGAATGAGTGGTCTATCTTCATCTCTCTTATTGATGTTTAGCTTGCACTCCCACCAAGTGCAAGTGATGAGATATCATTTATGATCAGTTTGCAAGTATGAACCAGAAGCAAAGTGGGAAAGCAGAGACTTGTTGAATCCAATGCAAAATTTATTTTAAAAGTTCACTGAGATCTATCTATCTATCTATCTATCTCAGAAAGATTGCAATCTGTGAGTAGCCATGCAGTGCAAGCATTCTGGTCCTGGTGGGTAGTATGGAAGCTCTGCTTTTTTGAGCGCTTTAGGTTCCTATTCTCAGGGGTGTCACTAGGGGAGTGATGGGATTGCACATCACACCAGATTACATCAGGACTGGTGTGGCAGCACTGCTCCTCAAACATTTGCCTTTTGACAAAATGGGCTGTGGCCTTTACCCATATCCCTTTAAAATGCTGGAGCTCAGCAGAAGAGATGATATGAGTGGAAGGAGGCTCAGTAGAAGAACAAAGGAGAGGCCTCAGGGTTTTTAATTTTTTAAAAAACTTTAAACTTTCTTTTAAAAATCATATCTTACCAAATTTTCACTTTGACCACATGAAATTATGTAAATGTAAATATTACATAATTTTGTAATATTTGTGTATATGATGTAATTTAAAGGTATAATTTTAATTTTTCTAGTTGTTTATGTCACAACTATTGCCATTACATTCAGTGATATATGGGAATTACAATTTATGAGTAACATTTAGTACAAAAAACATTACTAAATATTCTGTTTGGTGTGGTTTGGGAGGGGGTCATGGTGTGTGTGTGTGAGACACCATGATGCAGCAGGTGACACCAACCCTAGTAATTCCACTGCCTGTTCTGCCCTGCTGGTCTATTTAAGTTTGGAAATAATTCTTTACTAGATTACTGGTTAGAGGATTGTGGAACTGCAGACCAAAAAATTAACTTTTTCAAGATCTGGTCTTTTCCTACAGTGGTATAGATGCAAATACAGAAGAGATTCTACTTATTTCATGTCTCCTAAGTCTTGATGGGACTGGTGTCAATGAAAGGAAAAGCAATAATGGGTGTATTCCCTAAGCAGAACAGTTAATCAATTGGCAAACTATGAACTGGGAACAAGAAGAGAAAACATGAATCAGAACCCAGCTAAAAGACCAATACTGAATATTTGGAATAAACAGGAGCAAGAACCAAAGAATAGCAATAGCAATGGCAAGTACATTTCGATACCACTTATCAGAGAACTGGCACTCCCTAAGAGGTTTACAATGTATAAGCCAATTACCCCAACAAGCTGGGTGCTCATTTTACTGACCTATGAAAGAATGGAAGGCTGAGCAGACCTTGGAGCCCTGCAGGATCGAACTCACAACTTTGTGGCCACATTATTGGCTTTTAATGGGGGAGGAAGAGGAGGGAGGAAGAGCAGGATGCTGACAATTGTGGGGGGAGAGGAAGAGGAGGGAGGAAGAGGAGAGAGGATAGATGCGAAGGAGGAAGGAGGAAGAGGTGCCAGTGTGATCTGGATTTCTTTGGTAGTGAGTTCTCACTACTGAAGATCCACATCATTGCGGCACAATCAAAAAGATGTTGTATGTGACCAGGTGCAAAATGTACTGAGTCAAGTGGGGTTTTTTGCGCCCTCCCCAGCAAACTGCACTTAATGCAGTCAGGGGTGTGTGAATGCCATGGAAATAACTCAGTTTCCACCCCAAGTTATTTTCTAGTGTTAATGACCCCTAAAGTATAGCCTTAGAAGCCCAGAGAATTAGGAAACCTGAAAGACATGAAGAGCAGGAAGAACTGAGTCTGGCATAATCAAATAAGAATTGGACAGTATGAATATGCATCTGAATTTTATGGCACTTAAGCAAGGATCTAAGGTGTTCCTTTGTGAACTGTTATATTAGCTTTCCCTCAATCTGGTATCTTTAAATATTTTGGACTTCCATTTTATCAACCTCTGTCAGATTGGCACATGGTAAGGAATGGTAAGATCTGAAATCCTAAATATTTAGGGTGTACAGGTAAAGGTTTCAGAAAGCTGCATTAGACTATTTGGTAACTGGAGGAATTAAAAGTCTACTGCCAATGAAACTTGCCAGAGGAAAAAGCCCAGATCCTGAAAACATTTAATAAAGTTCTTGTTATAAGGCATGAGTGCTCCCGGGCCTGATTTTTCATGTTACCCCTGATCTGGCAAATCACCACAACATGTTATTTTAAATGTGGATAATATTTTGTTTGACTGTGTATTTTCCTGGAACATTCAAACCACACTGACATTTAGTATGGACCATATCACAAAACCACTGAAGACTAAATTTTGTCCTCCTTTGGTAAAGGGTTGTTACCTCCACATGATGATGCATTTAGATCATATTATTGCCACAGGATATAGACATCAGAAAATCCATGTGAGAATAACTGCAGATCCTGTCCTGCACATTTCTCAATAAAGAGCATAGCTTAGGGTTGGTGAAATAACAGTTGCTATGATACATAATGTCTACCAATCCATTCTCTAAGCACTTGTTTTCTGAGCAAATGACAGCTTCATCTGTCAAATGATCCAAGTGAATAATAAAAGTTGCCTAATGCAAAGGTTAAAGAAACAAGAATCCTGTTTATTAATGTATGCAGTTACACTGGTGAAGTGATATCAGCCCTCCATCCAGGCATTATCACCTATGTCATTGAGGAAAGAATAATCTGTTATCAGAACGGTTGTTTTTTCCATGCCCACAGTCTTTCTCCAACAGATTATTCTTTCCACCCTATGAAGGACTAAAGTAGTTCTCTCTCTCTCTCTCTCTGTGTTTTCATGAGTGTGTTCTGCAAACCCCCAAAATTGTACACCCCTAACAGACTGACTGGAGATGTCCTCATCAAATGCTTCAATAAGTATTAGTCATAGAATTTACTCATTAGTTTTTACTTTGAAGGAGCTCATAGTTGCAGATCTATTGCTGACATTTCATACACTATTGAGATCCTTTCATGCTACACACCTATAACACTATAACACAATAATAACACTTTAATTGCCATGGCAATATCCTATAGAATCCTGGGGTTTGTAGTTTGATTCTCAGAGAATTCTAAGTGCCATTCCCTATACTGTATATACCAGAATTCCCAAGGCAGTTAAAATGAAATCAAAACACGATAATTGTGTAGTGTTAAAGGACCCCTGTAGTGGGACTTCAGCTGTATATCACTGAAGATTAAAGAATTTATTTCTGGAACAGTAAGTCCAGCTTGTATCTTTTGGGCTCCTCTCTCTGTATAAAGAAGGATTCTGCATAGTGAAGCACTTGAAATCAGCAGCAAAGGAACCTGTTTTTGAATTCAGCTGGCCAAAGGCCAGTTACTACATCATGTCATAGCACATTCACTATGTGCACGATACATTGCATGAAGAAATATTTCTCTTAGCTGTTCCAAATCTGCATTCTCTCAGGTTCACCTATGTTAGTCTGGCATCTGGCATTATCGGAGGAAAAGGAAGCTGAAAAAAATTCTTCTTAAACCATTCATATCTGCATTATCCTCTAGAAAGTTGAATAAGGGGTGAAACAAAACACCCTGAAGGGGCAGCTCTGTGGTACCCCTTTGCTCATGGGATTGGGGTTGTGGCAACCGCATGCCATGGCCCTGAACTGGTGTTTTTCTGTTCCTCTTAGGAAAGGAAAAAAGCTGCCCTTGCCCTAGTGTTGGCAGTGTTTCTTTACTGTTTCTGTGGCGCAGTGTGTATAAATGCTGTGCTTGAAGAGCATTCCCATGCCACCCACTGTCTGGTTGGGCAGGTGGCATTAAGGCAGCTTAGAGGAAGAGTCATGGCATGTGGTCTGTGGCTCCCACAACTCCACTCCACCCCAAAGGAGAGGCTCTGTGCTGCCCCTTTGTTCGCTGGTTCGGGGCCACTGCAATCGCACACTGTAGCCCTGATCCGGTGTTTTTTGGCTCCTTTTGGGTACAGAAAAAGCCACCCTTGTCGCAGTGTCAGTGTTGGCGGCATTTCTTGACTATTTCTTTGGAGCACACATGTATAAACACTGCGCTGCAGGAGCATTGCCACGCCACCTGCCATCTGGAAGGGCGGGCGGGCAGCATGAAGGTGGCTTGGGTGCGGAGTCAGGTGTGCTGTCTGTGGTCACCGCAACCCCACTCTACCCTAATGGCCAGATCTGTACAGCCTCTAAGATGATATATCCCAAATACAATTAAATATTTGTGTTTTCCAATAGGGAATATGTTGTAACACCTTGGCCACTGGCTTGCATTTTTGTTGCATGGTATGTTAGGCCAATTTTTACATTGGATACAAGTATGGAGAATGGAGGACTGAGTCCACACTACTGGCTCTGTCCTAACTTTATGTGTGCATATTCATTGTGATGTCTGTGAAGGGGTAGCTATGTATATGCAGCTGTAAATATTTCAGAGCTTATCACTGATCAGAATGAGGTAGCCATTTCTGCAAGCAGATTTTGAGTGTAATGGAAAGGCAAACATTTTTTAACTATTCAATTTGTTATTTTGTTGAAATGGTTGAGGAGGGATGTTTTTGGCACCTCTAGCCTCCTACATCAGAATACTTTGGCTGGTTCTGGAGACTGTGCATCTTGACTTGGTGGGCCATGTTGGGGTGGCACCATCTGTTGCTCAGCCTCAAAGTAGATGATGACTTGTTTCTGACAAATATTCCTCATTGGGCTGTAGTCAATATACTGTAGTAAATATACTGTCCAGAGACAATTATACTGGGGTTCTTCCAGCACACAGGTCATTATATTCCTAGAAGCATCTTCAGTAAAAGAGTGGTTCTTTTTTATTTATTTTTCTTGCTCTCAGACTTACCTGGTGAGCAGACAGAGATTTCACAGTTCCAATTAAAACCAACAGCACACTGCAGCAGACTCATGGTCAAGCCAATATAGACACCATAATTCATTTAAGGGTATTTAATAGGATACTTTGAATTTAATGTTAATATCCAATTTGAATAATGTACAATGGCCTGAAAGAGGAATAACAATCACTCTACTGATCTCTTTTTATCTGGACAAAACAAAAACATTGCATACTGGCAGCTCTTTGATTATGAGAATTATAATTAGGCATTGGTTTTTGTGTATGTTCCTACTGGGATTTCAAACACTTTGAATTATGTTTCTTTTATGTTAAGCAAATCAAATGACGTAATATTTATTGCATAGTCAGTGACAATGAAGAACTTAACACATTTGCTGTTTATAATGACTTCATTGTACCTTCTGGCATGACTCCTGATGCTGAGGGAAAAAATGGCTATGCCTGTGATTTTTTTACACATTTTGATTTAATGTGTGCTTTAACTAAATGTATGTATCTATATTTACAAAGTATAAAATCCTACAGAAATGTTTCTCTTTACAGTTCTGTTTAAGATTGGAGCCAAAGTTAACTTTGACCCCAAGATCAGTTCAGCTATGTGTAGAAAGTGAAAAATTCAGAATAAATTTATATTAAAAAATCTAGCATCGTTTCAAGTCAGTCAAGATTAGATGTGGTATCTTTTATTTTATCTTATAACAACAAACAAATGGTGATTATTCACCTAGAAGGGACAGAAATAATAATAAATATTCATATTTTAATACAAGGAAAGTTCTTACTATAAACCCCCATGGTGCAATGATGAAATAAAAATGAGGCTTTCCAGGAGTTATTGAATTGCAAATTCCATAAATTCTAGTTATCATATCCAATGGTGAGGGAAGCTGGGATGGGTGCTCTGTAACAACATTCAGAGGTGCATTAGGGGAACTGGTGCCTAGGAAGGACCTTTATAGACTGTATAAATACCCATGGAAATGCAAATCATGTGGGTATAGTGGTTAGGTGACAAATGCAGGAGTAAAGATGTTGTCTAGGGCTGTGGTGGATGAATGACCATATGAATAGTAGAGGGAGTTTTGGAAGCACTTTCCACTTTTTGGGAGCATTTTCACTTGCTCATCCTCTAAAATGTGATATATGTCATTCTTTGAAGATTATCACACAGAGGCTTACCATCCATAAAATGTCCCTAAATTGTTCAGCAAGCACAAAGGTGTGATAGTCGGTGTCGCTTCTCCCCATGATTAAATCGTCATGGAGGTGTCCCCTTGCCACTTCCATCATTAAAGTGTTCATAATAGAAGTTCCCATTATTAACAAATGGCAGGCTCTGCAAACATTTTAATGATGGATAAGGTGAGGGGACACCTCCGTGATGATTTAATCATGGGGACAAGTGAGGCTGGACCTTCATGCTTGCCGGACGATTTAGGGACATTTTATGGATGGTAAGCCTCCATGTGATAATCTCCAATGGCTTCCTGGTACACTATACATATTATAACACTGCTTAACACCCCAGCATTATGAGGATGCACTTTGCCAGTTAGTTTATCATATCTCCTTTTTTGTTCCCAGCCTGCACACACCACATTACAAAACTCCTTCCACTATTCATATGGTCATCCACCCACCCTGTCCTTAGGCAACAATTTCACTCCTGCTTTTGTCCCTGAATGACTATAGTTAAAACAACTTGTATTCAAATCCCCAATCAGACATGAAGTTCACTAACTAAATTTGGGCCAGTCACTAATTCTCAGCTTAGCCTTTTTCACAGAGAGCCTTATTGCATTATTAAACAAATGCGGCAGGCAAACAAAAAGATGTGTGTGTTTTTTTCTCCCTCCATATTACTCTCATTCTCTTTAGGTTGTAAAAGTGTGGGAGAGCTTTGTAAAAGCATCATTTTTGCCAAATGGATTATTTCAGCTTGGCAAATGGGACACATTTGTGACACTTTTACTACTCTCTCCCATGGTTTTACAATTGGAAGAGAATGAAAGAGAACAACGTCATGCAGAGGGAGGGAAAAAAAAACCCATACATCTTTTCGTTTGCCTGCCAAGTTTGTTTAATAATAACAATAAGGATCAGAGTAGTTGTGAGGATAAAAATGGAAAAGAGGTTGAGAATCATGCATACCACATTAAGTTCTTTCCAGAGCTCACTCATACAGTCAACCTAGTAAGTAAACAAAATATTCCCCATTTGGCCTAACAAATGTCCACATGCTTTGAGCCCCTTTCACACTATATAATTATAGCACTAAGATTCCACTTTGATTGCCATGGCTAACTCCTATACTCTTTTACAGGATTTTACAGGGTTTGCTTTTTAAAGAAAGTTATTTAGAATTCTCAGCCAGGGTACTCTAGTGGCCCATCAAACTGCAAACTCCAGGACTCCATAGAAATGTCCATGGGACAGTTGAGATGGAATCATAGTGCTATAGTTGTGTAGTGTGAAATTAGCCATTCTCTATAGATGATCAATGATTTGTTTACTGTGGTGTCTGGAAATTTAGGGTTGATCTGAATGATCTCTTAGGGACCTTATAAGCACAGTGGTTTTGAGTGTAGAAAGACATTACTTGAAGAGAAACGCCAGTTTGATAAAGACTTGTCCACAGTCATTATCTGAATGTTATCAATTGTTACCTTTGTGAATGGATCAAGGAGGTGGGAAGGTGACTTTGTCCAGCCTGGCCAGAAGGAAGGCTGTGATCTGAGCTTGTTGGTTTTTTAAAAGGCAGAAATGAGACACAGAAAAAAACAGCCAGCCAACCACGGGGTTTGGAAGATTGCAGGATATCTTTGGGAGGGGGAGATAATGTTGTGTATTTCCACCAGCATTTGCCTTTGATTGTATCTGCACTGGAGCAATAATGCAGTTCGACACTGCTTTAACTGCCATGACTCATTGCTATGGAATCCCGGATTTGTAGTTTGTTGTGGCACTGTCAGAGAAGGTGAAATATATTTTTAAAAACTACAAATCCCAGATTTCATAGTATTGAACCATGGCAGTTAACACGATGGCTGACTGCAGTGCAGATGCAGCTTTTGTCAACAAATGCAAACATTACAAAATGCCACTGTTTCTAGTGATTTCATTCAGAGGAAACCAAACTCAGGATAGGCACTGGAGCCCTTTGAAATCTTGCCATTTAGAAAATTGTGGTATGCATAAGTTTTCTGTCCTATATAAATAACATATGCTTATTGACAAAGAGAAAGGTCAGTATCTAATGATAATTTGAAAGGTAAACATGTGAATCTTAAACATTCAAAATGAATAAACATATTAATATCTGGGGAATATATTTAAAATCATTCTGAGATGGTTAAATTTCATTTTCTGTGTTCCAAAATGTTTGAACTGAGTATTGAGGGTACAATGTAATATTCTTATATTAATACAGTAATAGAAATTGATTCATAATACTAACTGTATCTTTGAAACCTTAATGATTCTTTAGGCAAGCTGTTGGCATTTGCTGTTTTCCTGTTTCCCAGTGGTCACTCTTAAGCTCCAAGCTACAAATATTGCTTTTAACACGCAAGCCATCCCACCCTTTCATACAGGTGCCAATTTTAAGCTCTCTTTGGAGCAATTTTGTTGTTGTACCAAGACCTATAATTTGGAGGGCTTCTGCTGAGCTTAATCTCTAATATTCTATACAAAAGGTGGCCCTTGTTTTCAGAATAGTAATGTTCTGAAATGGGGACTGCACTGGGGTTGCTGGTAAGGAAGGATTTTTCCCCATTGGCTTTTAATGGGAAACACAAAGGAGTACAAAAGCAAATGCAGGAACTGTCTATGAGACCAATTCAGCTGAGAAGAGCAATGTAAGGAAGGAGAGTGAGGAGTCTTAAAGGAATGTTTCAGCATTCCTGACATTGTATTGAAGGCCACTTCATTTCTCTCATCCTGGTACTCTCTTGAATCAGCTTCATACTTGTGTAAGTCAGTTGAATTCAGGGGGGCTTTCATCTGATTTGCATCTGAATAAGTTGGATTCAGATGGCTGCTTTTCCCATTGTAAAGTGATCTTTTTCAAGCCATCATACTGTGGAGCAAGATGTGGGATCCTGGCTTTTTTTTTAATGGATTCAAGACAAACCTGAATGGGTCATGCTTCCCTGGGCTTTGTGAGACATCCTCTTAACTGTGATGTAGATGGGTTTTTGTGGGCTTTTTGGGCTGTGAGGCCTTGTTCTAGAAGAATTTCTTCCTAACATTTTGTCTGCATCTGTGGCTGGCATCTCTGAAGATGCCAGCCACAGATGCAGGTGAAACGTCGGGAAGAAATTCTTCTAGATCATGGCCTCACAGCCTGAAAGCCCACAAAAACCCATGGATGCCAGCTGTGAAGGCCTTTGACTGTGATGTGATTAGGAAAACCCCCCCACTATTTTTGCCCTAAGTTACAAGAGGTAGATTTTATTGTGGAAGTTCTGTGAGAGATTTCAATTGTAGGACTCATAACAAATTCAGCCATTCTCACTGTATGTGTCTTGTTCCATACATTGACTGGTGGATCTTGGACATTTAATTAAAAACTAAAACAAAACTAAAAGTTGCTGGCCTTCTCTGTCATACACACAGTTCTGCATGTGGAAAGTTTTGGACTCACCTTGGAAGATGGAGTCAAACCCAGTTCCATCCTATGGAATCCTGGGATTTGTAGTTAAAAGAAGAGCATTTAGGATTCTCAGCTCACCAAAATACAAACCTCAGGATTCCATTGGATGCAGCCATGGCCATTCAAGTGGAATCATAGCACTATAAATGTATAGTGTGAAGAGGTTCCAGGTAAAGGCTTGTAGGACACAAGACATGGAGTATAGCTAGGAGGAAACCAGGTAGGTCTGGTAAGACCTAGGACATGAAATATACAAGGCAGAAGATACACAGAGGGATTAGAAGGAACAGCTTCTGGAGTGTGCTTATCTACTCAGTTTCTGCTAACAGGAAGGATTGTGTACACTGTGTGTTTGTGTGCCTTCAGTTTGCCTGTTGACTTATGGTGACCCCATGAATTTCATAGGATTTTCTTAGGCAAGGAATAGTCAGAGGTGGTTTTGTCAGTTCTTGCCTCTGAGATATAAGCCTACAACACCTGGTATTCATTGGTAGTCTCCCATCCAAGTACTAATCAGGGCTGACCCTGCTTAGCTTCCAAGATCAGACATTATCTGGCA
Source organism: Phrynosoma platyrhinos (assembly GCA_020142125.1). Classification (NCBI taxonomy): domain Eukaryota; kingdom Metazoa; phylum Chordata; class Lepidosauria; order Squamata; family Phrynosomatidae; genus Phrynosoma; species Phrynosoma platyrhinos. The sequence continues at coordinate 57,958,594 of CM034703.1, read as the reverse complement.
TTAGTGCTTTTATTGACAGGAAAAAGCAATGTGTCATCAGAACAGGAAAGGAAAAAGGAAAGAAAAAAGAAAACTTTGTACAAGCTGAAAATAGGTGCTAACGCAAATGTGTATAGATCTCTTCACTTTCATATGGTTGGGTTTGATGATGATGATGATATTTATTAAAAAAAACTCTATCAGGGAGATACTTGCAAAAATACACAGGAAGAGCTTTAAAAATGTAATTAATATACAATCTGAAATAGCACAGTCTTTCTACTTCAGGATAAAGTCCCTTTATTCTGCTGCATTTGTTGGCTTTGTTTGCTGATACTTGAGATTTGAAAATGTATTTTCCCATCCACCATGTCTGGCATTTTTTAATATTTTCCTAGAATTGAAAATTACCTTCTTTCCAAAATTTGAAAAAAAGATGGTGCTTTAAAAAGAAAAGGACAGTGATCTGCGTGCTCCCTCTGAAGCAGGTAGGATGGGGATTCTTTCATCAAATCCCTGCCACCTGGACTTCACCTGAGACCTATTAAGATTTAATAAAATGGTGCCATCCTGTGGTGAGCCGTGGGAGAGCAAGGCCTGGTGTTTACGACAATAGTTTTTGTGCAAGGCTATTTTTTACTGGGGTGGAGAGAAGAACCACATACTGCATCCTTATGCTACTGTTTTTCCCCTGAGGGAAATCTAGCTCTTTTCTTATCAGATGCGATGAGTAGCAAAGGTCTGTACTTTCCACTAGCTATGTCAGATTGCTCTTACTTGGGAAATTACTACTGTGATACTTGTGGAGGCTTGAACTGCTTTTTGACTCATCAGTGATGCTACCATAGTCTGAAAATCCCTCCTCTGGACCAGTGCAGCTTTTTTTTTTTTTTTTAAAGTCAAGCAGGAATATGAGATTCACAGATGAGCCCAGAATATTACTTTAACATAAAATTACTTGCCTGACCTATTTCACTGCCTCAGACGTTGGGTAAGTGTAGTTCCTAATGGAGGCAGTCAATCTGCAAACACACACACAGCATCCTCTATCACTTTGAATTTGGTGGGTGGGGCACTGTTTGACAGAAGTGAAATGGGTGAGCTCCAAACTTTGGCACCATGGCATGAGCTATGGGCAGTGGAAGCAAAATGAGGACATTGCCTCCTCAGAAAGAATTTTGCCCTCCTAAGTGATATTTTCAGTCCCTAAACTTCTGGCATGCCAGAGAGTGAAATGCTCAAAACAGTTCACACCTAGAATGCTTATATTTGCTGAGTTTACATTTCCTTAGTAACTGCCTGCTTCCTTTCTTTGCTATACAGATACATGTTGTATATGCTTTAGCTGTCCAAACACTCAACTAAAGATTTAATTTACTGAAATGTTATTATAGGGGGTGCCCTCATTTTAGTGCCCCACCCGCCCATAGCTATATCTCTGCTCCAGCACAAGATAGGATCTAGGTCTACCCGTCTTTTGGCATCTTAAAGACTAACATTTCATGGATTCCAACTCCTTTCAACCAATGCACCTGGTGGGCTGAAGTCTACCAAATAAAAATTGTTAGTCATTAAGGTGCCAAGGAATCATTACACAGAATCCGGTTATTTGTTTACATGCAGATTTGTATGGATTAGATATGCATCTGCCTCTGTTTGTCTTTTCTACTTCATCCAAAATCTCCCCTTCCACAGCTGCCAAGCCCTCCTGGGGGACAGCTCCTTAATGATGGGGAGTGGAGGGAGTGGAGATACAATTCAGAATTCAAAGAAGCAGCTGGTCTTTGTTTCCAAGAGGAAGGAAATGGATGGTGCACTCCATTTTGGAGACCATCCTCATTTCTCCACTCCTGTGTGCACAGGCCAGATGTTCCTCTGAATGTCTTTCCCTCCCCTCCATCAATAAGAAGCAGCCCCTCCCTCCCTAATCCCATTTTAAATGAGAAGTTTTAGGAAAAGCAAGCCCTAGGATTAATTGTACCCTGACCAAAGAGAGCTTTCATCCCCCCCATCTCACTTTTTCAAATCACCCCATTCCTTTCTTTTTAAAGAATTATTGGTAGTGTTTTACCACGTGTATGATATTTGTGGTCTTGTAGTGCTTGATCACATTGGTTCAAAATGTAACCAGCTTCTGACTTTGAAAAGAGGCTTGCTGAGCACTCCTGGGACCCAGAGTGCAACTGAGCTGCTCTTGGCTGCCAGAATCAGTGACGAATTACATGCAATAATTCCTGCCTGTATACCGCCTCCTGGCTGCATCCCATTACGGTGCAGTTGGGTTAAATGTTAGTGCGATAATCTCTCTAGTCTCAAAGGTCCTACAATTTACATACTGATTTTCCTGACTAATACAACTATCAGCCTCTACAGATGGCCCATTTGGGGTGGCTCTGGGCCACCCCTGCTAGCAGCAGATTAGACCCCATGCAAAATGCAGCTCCTTTTAGGGGTGGCAAATGGCCACCCTAAGAGTTGGTGCCGCCACTCTTCTGCACCCTTTTGGTGCAGTGTTTGTACACGCTGCACCAGGAGAGTGTCCTGACACCACACACTGTGAAAATGGGCACACAGTATCAGGACAGTGTCAAGATGGAGTTGAGGTGGTTGTGTGTGGCTGCTCTGCCCCAACTCCACCCCCAGGCCAGCCCTTTAGGCCAGTCTGCAACGCCCCTATGTCTTTGAACTCTAACCAATTTACAGATATCTGTAGAAAATTTAAAGATATGCGGGGGAGGGGGGGACTCATTGGTACTCAGCTCAGTACTACAGGAGAGTATTCAGGGTGAGTTCCCAGCAATAAGGGCATCCTGGCCAAAAACAGGGAAAAAAAATCCAAAAAACATCTGAGCCAGCTATAGATGCAGGACATCTACCTTTTCTGAATGTTTTTCTAGGTGCTGGAGAGCTTCTCAGCTGCCTTGTATATCAACCTTACTACCTCCTTCCTGTTAGTCACTTTTCACCAGTTCTTACTTAGCTGCTAAATGGAGAATGAATATTTTCAATCAGGATATGTAGCAAAAGGAGCAACATTACATTTTGATTTCCTTTTACATCAAATTCCAGATTGATTATATATTTGAGGCCACTGACAGGCTCAATATTTATTCATTTTTCAGGGCTTTTACATTAGATATATTTTAAAATCGATCTTTTTTTTTGTAAAATATGATCAGGACTTTAGTGAAGGGCCAGGACTGATGTGGTATTAATATGCATGATTTTGTCAAATGAAATTAACACCCAGTGAATGATGGTGTCTGGTTATTGGGACTGTATAAAAGCTGATGGTGAGCAACTTCGCGCCTCGGCAGATGACTAATAAAGTCATCTCCGAGGCCTGGAAGTGGAGGGGCAGCCGCACGC
>CM034703.1:57933255-57943525 GCA_020142125.1 Phrynosoma platyrhinos | reverse complement strand
CCACCCTTGGAGGACAGAAGTCCCACCCTTGGAGGACAGAAGTCCCACCCTCGGCACTGGGTAACACCCAGTGCCAGAAGGGCTTTTAGTTTGGGCACTCGGCCCCTAAAAGGTTTGCCATCACTGCCTTAAGTGCTTTTTCTCTTTCTCTCCTGTTACCCTTCTTCTTTGCATATTTTTTTTCCTGCATTTTGGTGCTTGTTAGTTTTTTCCTTTCTTCATTGTTATCCTTACCAGAGTGCATGACTTTCCCTCCCTCTTTTAAAGGTCTGAAGAGTTCATGACTCCTCCAGAGGGAAATGTGATGTAGAACTTTCTAGAGGCCCCTGGAGAAATTATTATGGCTACAGTTCGGCTTGCTGTGCTGGCTAGGGCTTATTGTTAACTGCTGTTAGGACTTTGACCTATGGTGACCCCATGAAGGAGAGACTTCCAAGTCATTGTAGATAGCCCTGCTCACGTCTTAGAGACCCAGGGCTGTGGCTTAATTGATCAAGTCTATCCATCTGAATGCAGTCTTCCTCTTTTCCTACTGCCTTTTACCTTACCAAGCATTAGTGTTGTTCTAGTGTGTCATGTCTTCTCATAAAATATCCAATATCTAATATTCTCAATTTAGTCATCTTGGCTTCTAGGGATAGTTCAGTAGTATGGTGTCATCTGCCTGACTTTGATTTGCTCCAGGACCCATTTATTTGTCTTTTTAGCAGTCCACAGAATCCATAGAATTTTTCTCCATCACCACATTTCAAATGAACTTATTTTCTTCCTATCACCTTTCTTCACTGCCCGGCTTTCACAATCATACATAGAAATTGGAAATACAATGATGTGGGTAATCCTAGCTTCAGTATTCAATGATATAACCTTGTTTCCGCAAACGTCATTACCTTAATTGCGAATTTACAGTAAGTGCATTGAACATCCACACACAAGAGAAAAAAACCCCCGTAAATGTAGTAGAAACGAGCTTCTTGCACATGCACAGATAGAGGAATGCTTGCTGGAACCATGGCAACAGCAGGGAAATGCTCCCCAATGCGCATTTGGCGATCACATTACAGTAAATGCGTAATTACCGTAATTACGTATTTGCATTTCCTCCAGACAACTGGATTACAAAAGATCGCGGTTAACACCAGTTTCTGTCCACTTTCTGTCCAGTTTCTGTGCGACGTCGTGTGAAAACACTGGGCACTAATCCAGTTTCAGTCTGGATTTTGTGTGGATTAACCAGCAGATTTGCCCCATGTGATAACGTCCCAAGTCTTTACTATTTTCTGGTAGTAGTATGGTGTCATCTGCCTGTCTTAAATTGCTGATGTTGCTCCAGTTTTAATGCCTTGTTCCTCCAGGTCTAATCCTGATTTATGTATGATATTATCAGTGTATATGTTAAACAGGTGATAAAATACAACCCATTTATTTAAGCATGATCCAAAGTTTTTCATGATCTATTCTACATAATCAAAGTCATTGCTATAATATAGGAAGCACAGACTGATTTTCTTTTGGAATTCATTGGTGTGTTGTTACTCAATGTATGTTTGCAATATGACCCCTACTGCCTTTTCCTTTCCTGAACCCAACTTGGACATCTGGTATTTCTCACTCCATATATGATAAAAGACTTTGTTGTAGAATTTTGAGCCTTGCTTTGCTTGCATGGGATATTTATGTAATGGTCTTGTCATTGCTGCAATCTTTGGGGGCCCTTTCTTGGCAATTAGAATGTATATTGAGTGTTTCTAATCTATGGGGCATTGTTTTGTTTTCCATATTTGTTGACAGTTTTAGTCAGTGGCTCTCCTTCATTTCTTGATCATAGACCAATTTTTCCTCCAATCTTTAATTCTTCTTGGTCTCCCCTTTTGCATGTCTACCACCTATGATTAACAAGCAGTCCTGTTTGGTGCGTGGTGACTTTTCTCCTGGATATCAGCATAGAATCTTTCCATTTCTTCTTCTTTTACTTCTGTAAGAGGAGCATAAACTTGTATTATAGTTATGTTGAAAGGTTTTCACTGAATTCTTATTGATATTATTCACTCAGACTCTGCATTATATCCTTTGACTGCCTTTACTACATCTTCTCTTGCCATTAATGCCACACTATTTTTTCTTAGATTTTCATTTCCTGGGTAAAACACTTTGTAATTATCTGACTCAAAATGTCCAGTTCCTGTCCACTTTAGCTCACTCACCCCAAGTATTACAATATGTTCCATTTCTTGGTTTACTATGTTTTAATTCCCCCTAATCATGCTTCTTACATTTCATTTTCCTATAATATATATTGTGCAGCTTTGAACTTTTCTTTCATCTTTGAGCACATCAACAGCTAAACATCCTTTTGGCTTGAGTCTAGTTGCAGTATTAGCCACAACACTACTTGCAGTTGTCCTCTGCTGTACTCCAGTAGCTCAGGTGCCATCATACCTGGGACTCTCATCTTCTAGCACTATCTCTTGTTTCATTTTGGATTGTCTCATCATAGGGCTTTCATAGTAAAAGACAGAAATTAATGCAGTTTGACACTGCTTTATCTGTCATGGCTCTATCCTATGGAATCCTGGAGTTCTGGTGTTGTAGCACTAGAGCTTTCTGACATAATCCCAGAATTCAATTGGGATTATGTCAGAATTCAATTGGGCCATGGCATTTAAAACATGTCAAACTGCATTAATTTTGCAATGTAAATGCAGCCTTGAGCACTGGTAGACTTTTGTACCACCAACATAGTCTATATTAGGTTTGGGGAAGATGTGGCTTTTTGGATGATGGCCATGAATCCCCATCAGTTCTAGCCAGAATTGCCAGTGCTGGGGTATCTGGAGACCTGCACATTCCCCATCTTTGTTCTTTCTGTTGTTCGTAGCCTCAGGTTTGAATCCTGTTTTTTAGCCCCACCTAGAGAAGATCCATTGATAAATTGCTGAATTGTGAGTCAATATATAGGTAAATCCCATTGATTTAAGTAGGTGTACTCTTTTGAACTGCCAAGAGGATTCCGGCCTATGCATTTTTGATGCTGGTTATTCTAATTAAAAAAAAACACACACACTGAAATTTTCTTTTCTTTTTCTGTGACTTTAAAAAAAACTGATATGAAATGTGCTAAAGTTTACAGCATTCATATACAACACAGAGAGAAACAAGTGGAATGGCATTTCAACCTGGAATTAAATACATTACTTTTTATGAAATGGTTTGAATCTTAATTGGGAATAATCATCCCAGATGGCTGGAGGACTTATGCTAGCCAATATATTCACTTTTCTTTTTGTATCCTAGCAGCCAAGATCCCAGAGGAGCAGCACAGGCCAAGATTGGTATGGCAGTAGCAGTTCAACTATCTAATGAGCTGCTGAATCACGTGTCTGTATTTTAGAGGTAAATTATGGTGGCAAATAGAACCTTTACCAGCTTTGATATTTTAGTACAAATGAAAAAAAATCAGAAATGTTGTAATCACAAATATAAAAAGAAAAGCTCAGTGTTTTGCTAAAATGATGCAAATGTGAGTACACATGGCTGAAGTTTTGTAAAATGAGTAAGGTTTACTAGCACAAAACTATTTGCTGTACATATATGCTTTCTATATGTAGAAATAGATCTACATAATCTCCATTGCTGGATACCTTCAGGGAAACATTACATCCAGTCAAGTACTGTAGAATACTGTAGTGTATGTGTGTGTGAAGTAAACAGATCTTGGAATGGTTTGGTATATTTTGTATACTTCAGCTGATTTTGGATTTCATAAGTATTACAGGATGTCATAAATTCTGATCTTTCTATCTGTTAGTGATCTGCTGAAATATTCAAACAAGCAATTACCTTGTCTCCAACCTTCAGAACTCAAGCCTGAGCAACATCCCAGGGAATCCTCTTCACTGGTTCTATTATTATCACATCAGCCTGATGCCATTTTGCTTCACCTCTTTCTCCTTTTAAAAGTAGATCCACTTGGTAGTACTGCTAGTACTGGGAAATGAAATGAAATTTAATCATATTGTGTGGTATGTTTTACTTTCAAGTGGTTAGTTCCCCTCTGCATGGATTCAGATTGAATTGAATGGAAATGGCAAGATGTTTATCAGGTCTTAGCCAGATGAAATTGATGGCTCCATACTATCCAATTGTCCCAATTTGACAGGGGCAATCCTGATCAATTCTCTGTCATCCCATTTTTTCAAGGGCTTTAAAGATGTCCCAGCCCCCCCCCCCCGCCATATAGCTGAATTGGGAAGTTGGATGGGAACACAGCAGGGGAAAAGTAGGAGCTATGGTAGGTAGGTGGTATGGTCTTACTCACCTTAGTGCAATGGGGTCTCCTTTGTTACCAGTGCAAGAGGAAATGTGGAAAGCCTGGGGAGGATGGAGCTATCAGCAAACCCATTTAACCTTTATCTTGGTATTACCTGGGCCCTTCACATCTCTTTGGATCAACATGTCCCTCCCATAGGAAAGCTTCCTGGTGTTCCAAAGGTCATTGAGAACTTTTAAGAACATGCCTGGCTCAAGGTATAAAAATATGAAAACCCAATATATAGTGCAGGGGATGTCAAGTATACTAACATGAATCTTCTAAGACCATAGGACACTGGGTTCAGCCATTAGCAGATGCTGAATAGTGGTTTTGGAATGGGAAGCAGGGTCTTTCAGAACAGGGTGTTTCTGGGCACATGTTCAGCCCAGGAATTTATTTTCACCAACAGAACTGAAGCACTTTGTCAGCAACATAATTTAGGAGGGAGGAAAGATTTTTTGCTTATATCCTTTTGTATGATTAAAATATCCCAGGGATATAACTGGTAGATCCCAAATGATCTTCTGCTTGCCCTGATGTTTGCATTGCTTGTAAAATCACCACAATTTTAAAGCCAGAATGGTGAAGTGGTTTGAGTATTGGACTAGGATTTTGAAAAATCAGGGTTCAAATCCATGCTCAGCTACAGAAATCTACTTGGGTACATCACACACTTTTACCCTAAGAAAAAAGGTAATGGCAAACTTCCTTTGAATAAATTTTCCCAAGAAAATCCTATGATAGGGTCACCCTAAGTCAGAATCAACTTAAAGATATATAATAACATCAGCAAAACCTTTATAAAGCATTTGGCTTATTGGATTTGGAAATGATGTTCTCACCTATTAAATGATTATTTTAAAATTATTTAATTGATCGGATTGCTTTTGGGTGTATACTTGCACTGTCAAGAATTGTTTTGTTAGTTTTCAAGTGAGAGACCTATTAATACTGATTATTCTTATGGTATGAAGGCCAGATGCAGAAGAGGACAAGCCACTTCTGCAGGTCTAGCTTTTCATGCAAACTACATGTGCGGAGATTCCTAATTCTACATAGCGTCCTGTCTTCTTTTCCAACTGACTACTGTACTTTACAGACATCTTCAGTCCCTTCATTGAGATAAATAGGTACAGATATTTGCTTTTTGGTTTGTTGTTCAAACTGTGTACACAAATATGTACACATTTTGTTATTTTAGTGGGAAAATTCTTATGATGATAGAAATTATCTTGGCTGACATCTATGATACCACTACCCCCCCCCCCACCCACCCCACAATAGAATCGCCAATATGTTGTTCCATTGGGTTTTCCCAACTGCAGTGTAGCAGAAAATGAAGTTTCTGTGTCAGGAATGATTGAAGCAAAATGAAAGAAATTCTTTGAACAGCTAGAAAATGAGTGAAACCATATAAAATACACATACACACACCCCAGGAAACTGGAAGACTGCAGGACTTCCACAGATTCTTGTATCAAAAGTATTTCCATGTGCAGGGGAAACAAGATAATCTTTAAGAGTAATGAGCAATGCAGTGTGGTGCAGCAGTTAATGCAAAAACTGTGCCAGTTGTGATTGAAAGTATCTTGTTATGCACTTGATATAGGCAAGTGGTAATGACATCTAAAGCAATTCCTGGTATGGATCCAACTTCATACCCTTGCAGGCTTCCAAATAAATGATTTTTATTTTTTTCCCAAATGAACATGTGCTTATAAATTCATGTTGAGACAATGTTCCAAATGTTTGCTAGGATAATAGAATCATAGAGTTGGAAGAGACCACAAGGGCGATCCAGTCCAAGCTCTACATAAAATTATGTATAATCAGCTATGTAGCAGAGGCACTAAAATTCCTTTACTGAATTGCAAAGATGAGTAATGGACTACCAGCAAGAGTGCCTGATGGACTTCAGGACTGGTGCACATCAGTGCACAATTCACATTGGTACATGAAATGTATCAGTGTACAATGCAATCGGTAGACATTGTGCATCAGTGCACAATCCATATTACCATGGAATATGCACCAGTGCAGAATGTACATTGGTGTGCATTATGCACAGATGTGCATTGTGCACTGATGTGCATCAAACAATTTCTTGGATCTGCTATGTAGTAATGTAACAGCAATCCTTAACTGGATATGGAATGTTACCCCACATGCTGGGGTCCTGAGAAGATAACTACAAATTAATATGTTTAGTGGAATTTTAACAGCTGAAATAAAGTTATATTTTGGCTGGGGGAACATTCAGCCTTGGGATCTTAACCCTTTGTATACTGATTCCAAATAACACAGAACTCCAAAGTCAGTTCCAAATAGGTTTTGTAGTTTTATTGAGATAATAAGCAACACACATGAGCACACACTCATGCACAAACACAAGGACTAACAAAACAAAGGTGGGAGAATGGGGAAAGCAGAGGCTTTAATATGGTACTTATCCTGATGCATTGTTCCAGTCAATGGACATCTGGAACAAAGATGGTTCAATAGCCACCTTGGCAAGGAATTTATAGATCAGCTCCTTAGCATAGTTGCTGCTTAATTAATTGCTGCTTCCCATAAATCCCCTGAGACCACCTCAAGCTCTCCCTTTGTTATCTCTGATCTGTGCAAATAGGTAGGGATAAGCGGTCTTCTATATCTGAATGGGCAAGACTGTCTGCCAGAGCTAGTACTGCACTCTGGTCTGTCTCTGAAACTGGTGGCTCTGGAACCTCCTCCTGGTTCAGCAGCAGGTACCAGCAAGTCCACTGCTTCAGCCTCTGAGCAGAGTCCATGCCCATGTTCTGGAAGTTGGGCATGATACTAAGTCCCAAACAGGATTCCAGAGATGAGTTTTAAATGCCAACATTAGTAGTGGACAACCCTCATGAAGTTTTCCCATGTATGCCTTTTCTAATGGATTTTGATATAAATTACACAGTCCTCAGTCTAATTTTAAAAAAAGCATCAGCAATAGCATGCTGTCATTTCCACAGCAGTCAACCAAGTGGAAGAAAGGAGGGAAGGAATGACAGAAAGAGAAAAAGGTGCATGTGCGTATGCATGTTATGTTACAGCAATTGAAAAAAGTGTTGTGTCTTTATGTTATGTTATAATTTATGTTATAATATTATAACATAGAATTTTTGTTACAAAATTTATGTTATTTTGTTATAATTTATATTATAAAGCATTATTCTTAGGGTTTGATTAGGGTTATCATGATTAGGGTTTAGCAGAAGACAAGCCATATTCAGGCATCACTTCTTTTTGTACATGGGAGCAAGGGAGTATCTCACTCTAACCCTTGTATTCTTGTTTGCCTCATGTTGAAAATGACACAACTGAACATGAGAGGTTTCTCTTCACATGATGGTTATCCACATGACAAAGATACCTAACCTCTTGACTGAGTTCTAAAGAGAACAATTCCATGGGTGAAGATCATAGTTTTTTTTAGTATGTTAAATATAATGAAAACTTTCTTAAGTTGCATTTTAAAAGGTTATACTAAATAAAATTACTTTTTGGGGTTGGACTGGATGGCCCTTGTGGTCGCTTCCAACTCTATAATTCTATGATTCTATGATTTTTTGTATTCATCGTAACCTTGGGGACTATCACACAGGAAAAAGGACATTCTTTTCTCATCCTTTTCTCATCCCTATTGCATGATCACACAGAGAGTATCAGATGCCGTCGCACTTATCCCATCATTTTTTTCATCTATCAAGTGGAATTATTGCACAAAAGATTATCAGATGACGTTGTAATTATTCCATCATTATCCCATCAGTGAAGTGGAATTGTCCTGTGATTTTTCATTAATGGAAATTTCTGTTATTGAAAAGTGACAGGGCAATTCCATTTCATTGACAGGATAATGATGGGATAAGCATGACATCTTTCATGCGATAAGGATGGGATAAGGTTGGGAACAATCTGCTTTGCTCCCATCCTCCCCCCCCCCCCGCCATATGATAATCTCCCATGTTTTCTGCCTGGTCATTGATACCTATATTATAGTAAAGTAGACTTATGAGCCAGCATGGTGTAGTAGTTTGAGTGCTGGAGTTGGACCCTGGGAAACAGGGTTCAAATCAATGCAGAGCCATGGAAACTTACTGGGAGACCTTGGGCAAGTTACACTCTCCCAATGTAACGAAAGACAAGTGCAAACCTCCTCTGAACAAATTTCCCAAAACCCCCAACAGGAAGTTAACATGTGTTAAGTTCACCTTAGGGTCACCGGAAGTTAGAAATGACTTGAAGGCATACAGCAATAACAAAGAGCCTAAGATCTAGAAGGAACAGCTTTTATTTATAATAGTGGATCCAGTGATGATCCAGTAAAGATAATCCTTCAGATGGCATTTCATTTAGTAAATATGAAGAAAGAATATCAGTTTTCTGTATGGGATGGTGAGTAACTTAGCAAACCCCTCTTCTTATTGCAGTACATGCTTTTGGACTTCATTGTTCTCGGCTGCTGCACCCAGACTGTGGAATGCCTTGCCGGAAGAGATCTGTCAAATAACCAACTTGGACAGCTTTAAAAAGGTGGTCAAGACAGATCTCTTCCAGCAGGCCCTCTTGGAATAAATTGCTCCAGCTAAACCTGTGTTTCTTCCCTGCTATACACACCTATCCGTGTTCCAGAATGTGTGCTGTTTAATTTTATATGTCTATTTTAATATTGTTTTTAGTCTTTTAAGGGGGGTACTGTATCAGTGTTTTATTGTAATTGTATGTTCTTAACCTGTATTTTATATTTGTAAGCCGCCTTGATTGCTTAGGCCAGGGGTAGGCAACCTTTCCCCTTTAAGGGCCAAGGGACTTCAGCTCCCAGAATCCCAGGAGCTATTGGACAACATGGGACTATTGGTCAACATGGCTGAGGCTTCTGGCAGCTGAAGTCCCTCAGCCCTTAAAGGGGAAAGGTTGCCTACCCCTGGCTTAGGCAAAAGGCAGGATATAAGAAGTAAGAAATAAATATTATTGTATTTCCCACAAAATAATGGCATTTGGCAATTTTTACTCTTTTTGAGGATAAGACTTTCTTTTGGGATAAACCTTTGTGGGTTGCAGTGGGAGGGCTTCCCAAATCGGTGCCATTTTCAAACAGTTGTTCATCTTCTTTATGGGAGCCTTTGAAGGCTTCAAATGCTTTGGAGAAAGCCTAGGAAGAGTAGCTAATCACAAGATTGAGGGAGGTGACCCAGAGCTAGCTAGCCTCTCTTGTCCACTCTGGAAGCATAAATTCAGCTGATCAGTGTTTCTAGCACCTGACTGTCTTTTAACTATGTTCCCACACACTCACTCTTAGTTTATTCTGTTAGAAGCTGTTAATGTTGAAATGCAATTTGGTCACAACTTTAAGCAGTTTTAGCATGATGCCTGGACCAAGTTGGAGGGAAGAGGGATTGGTAGGGTGTATCATAAGAAGTTGGGATCCCCGTACAGGATCTTGGGGGCAGGAAAACCTAATGCTGTAATGAAATTGGGGGGAGAAGTCAGATGGCCTTGCCTGCTCCCTAGTGATAGGGGAACCACACAGTGGCTTCCACCAACATAGCACCCATATCTGTCACCCCAGGAGTATCCAGAAAGCAGGCTGGGTTGTTTTCATTGAACAGCAGTCAGGTCAATTAATGCCTGGATCCAGACTCATGCTAGGACAAAGGAGCTTATCACATTACCTTTTAAAGCAGAAAAAGTATCCCGGGGTGCAGCCAAGATGCTGGATGGGGGTGGGAGTTATCGCACAGCAAGTTGCAGCCTTGATTGCAGCCAGGCCCAGCTGGCCCTTTTTAGAAAACAGAAAGCTTCCATTTTCTAAAAAGGGCTGGCTGAGTCCGGTGATTCAGCATCGACACTGTGTGATAATTCCAGATGCCATCCAGCATCCCGGATGCATCCTGGGAGGTTTCTTCCACTTTAAAAGGTAATAATAATAATAATAAT
>CM034703.1:57892598-57908013 GCA_020142125.1 Phrynosoma platyrhinos | reverse complement strand
GAGAGAGAGAGAGAGAGAGAGAGAGAGAGAAATATATATGTTGGATGTTTACATATGTAGTAAACATCATATTGAATGTGTACCAAATTTATATATTTATGCATATGCATTTATGAATGTATACATATATTCACATAATAATAAACATATATGTGCAGATATATATGTACCGTATGTGAAGAGGCATATGTATACATGCAGTAGCAAATAGGTATACTGATATATATATATATACATATATATATATATATACATATATATATACAAAAAGCATATGTATAGTATACATAAATATAAAGATAACTACACATAAAAACATAGTTTACACACACACATACACATAATATCTTTATATACGACTATAGTTTAGTAACTGTACATACAAATGTGTGTGTAAGTATTGGCAGAATATCAGCACATAATAACACTGTAGCATGTCCCCATGCATGGTGCTGGCGAGTATCAAGTCCCAGTGAAATAAAAATATGGACAATAGTTTTCCCTTTGCCATACATACCATCCCTACACAACTATATACTTCTATACCAGACACCCCATAGCACCATTAAATATTACCAGATGGGAAATTTTAGAAAGAGAAAGCAGAGAGGCTCATGTCTGCCTGGCATCTTTGTTGCCCAAGCAAAACAGGAAGTAAAAGCGGCCCCACAGAACCATGGGAAAACTGGAAAACGAATTAAAGGGGGAATATTGCGTGAATAAACCAAATCTGATTTTCACACCAGAGTAAATGCGCAATTAATGTAATATCACAAATGCATTTTTGCAAAAATCCCGAAAGTAAAAAGATCTGGGATAACACCACTTTGTGACTACTTTATTAGCCGTTTTTGTGCGACATCATGTGAAATCGTTGTGTGTAATTACGTGTTTTTTTCAGGATTTGTACAGAATAAACTATAGATTTTCCCCGTGTGATAAAGTCCTAAGACAGGAAGAATAGAAGTGGTTGGAAGATTTGGGAAATGGTGGGGCTTACAACAAAATGTTGTAGTATATCCTTATACCAGAGAACCAATGTTCTGGCTTAGTAGTTTGAGTGTTGGATTGTGACTCTGGAGGTTAGGGTTCAATTCCCCACTGGGCCATGAAACCCACTGGGTGACCTTGGGCAAGTCATATGCTTTCAGCTGCAGGGGAGGGCAATGCCCCCCCCCGAAGAAATCTTGCCAAGAAAACCCTATGATAGGTTTGCCTTAGGGTCGCCCTGAATCAGAAACAACTTGAAGGCACACAACAAAATCCTTATCCCATGGAGTAATGTTTCTATTTAAAGTGCTAGTTGCTATTTAGAGTGCTACACTAGCTGTGACCTCCACCAAGAAACAGGAAGTTGTCAAATAACTAAATTTTGTTTTTTAAGTGACATTCTAAATTCTCTGTTTTGGTAAAGGGATGTCAGCACTGAGCATATTCAGCCCTCATGGGGATGTGTTTTGGTATGAATGTACTTATGTTTTACACCTGTGTGTATATGTGCCTTCAAATTGCTTGTTTACTTATGGTGACCCCATGAATTTCATAGGGTTTTCTTAGGCAAGAAATATTCAGAGGTGGTTTGGACTGTTCCTTCCACTGAAATATAGCCTATAGCACTTGGTATTCATTGGCAGTCTCCTATCCAAGCACGACACTACCTAGTTTCCAAGATCAGGCAGGATCCAGTGTATTTAGGGTATTTAGGCCTTTACTAGCTTAGGGTTAAGAAAAGTTTTGTAGTGCCATGTATCTTGATGTTCACCTGAGCATAGGCATATATTCCTTGTGTTTCTCAATGGCCTGGTCTGGGTTCCAGTTCTTTCAACCACCTGAGTTTATTATTGGAAGGAAAAATAGAGTTGAGTGGTGGTTACTGATAGACTGACTAAATGTCTACAACAGTGGGGGGGGGGAATGCTTCAGATATAAATCTACCCCATTATAATAATAATTATTAGGGTGGCAAACACCAGGAATAATTTCTAGATTATGAAAAATAAAGTGAAGTAGTAATGAAATTATAACTAATTTACAAGCTCAATGAGGAAGGCAAAGTGGCTAGAAGTATCAGGTAATTAGTTACTTACAAGATTTATACCTACAGACTGAGGGTTCAGGTAGGGTTACCATGTCACAGTGTTTTCACAACATAGGAATTAAGCAAGTAGGGCTTTTCAACAGAAAAGGAGAAGTTAAAAGCTCTTGCAAAACCTGCTGCAGGAATATTAAAAACACACAACCACTGTGGTTCTGGGTCATGAGTGGAGAGAAGTAAATGGATTAATTGAAGATAGAATAGGGTTGCACATATATGGTTAAGTGGTAGGGAGAATGTTGGATATCATAACAGGTGATGGGGCTGGAAAGTTACCAGCTGGTCTCAACAACAACAACAACAACAACAACACCCTTTATAGTGAATATTCTTAGCAGCATGAAAGGAGATGGAGAAGGGAGATGGTGGAGGCATGCACCTGGACCCATCATGCTATCTGAAGCAAGTCACTAAGTGGAGTATTAATTCTGTAGCTCCTGAGGATTTTTGTTTCATGAGCCCTGATAAGGAATGCAATACTAGCTAAAGTATAGAATTTGCATATTATATTTTGAAAATGTTTGCAAACACACACACACACACACACACTTGCAGTATTCACCCCACCTCTATTTTTGGACAGTGACACAATGTGTTGAAATTCTTGTTGAGGATGAGAATGCTTGCAAGTGTTCTTTACATCCCTAATTTGGTTAAGTGTCATATATGGCTTAATTTTTGGACTATTCATATTCAGTTTTGCTGGATGTTCCATGTTACTTCAGGAAAAAGCAGAGGATAACAATGCAGAAACAACATCTATCTCCTTCACTCACCTACCAACTCTCTCCTCTATTTGTTGTCTTGATCTCTTTATTTCCTTCCACTTCCCTTCTGTCAGGCTGACATATGCTTATGCAAAGTTTCGATACTGTATGCAATAGCATAAATGACAGTGTTTTTGTTTCAATCATACTTTTCTGTCTTTGTTTAGAATTTGTTTTATTTTACTTGACATGAATGTAATTTAGCAAATATATATGGAACATTTTGAACAGTTTCAATACATTTTGTCAGATGCATTCAAAATGTAATGAAGTGTACTGTGGAAAATACATATCAAATGGAATTATCAGTATGACGTCAATAATGCACGACTAGCAAATGTATTTAACATCATGACTATTCAAATTTGCTGCAAAATTTGTCAACTACAATAAAATCCAAATATAATTTAGCCTTTAGATGGTTTGCTGGCAATTTCTGTCACTTCAAATATTGAAAAGAAGCAATTTGACTTTAGTTTTTAACAAGCCTTAAAATCCTTCACCCCTACTGATGACAGAATGATTCTATGTGCTCTTGATTGATGCTCATTCTTCCATTTAGTTGAACATTTTCTGGTTTAGCACTTTGAAAGAGAAGAAGAAATGAACTGATGTCACTGTCACTGTTTAGTTTGGATATAACGCTTAACTACATGAGCCTTGTCCTCATATGCTCCCCCTTCCTTCTTCTCCTGCTGCATAGTTGAAGGAAGCTTTGATTTCAGTACCTTTGTTCCTCCTTTATGTTTAAAACTTCTAATTTCAGCTTTAATTTGGTGAAGAGGGTACAATGTGGCCCCTGGGCTCTAGGTCCCCCCCATACCCCCAATATTATTTTTCCCTGATAAAGTAATATTTCCACCCTGAAAACATCAGGAGCACCACTTTTACATGTAAGCAGTTTTCAGAAGCCCCCAAAGCCTACCTCCTCCAAATCAAAACAAGAACTGGACTTCCTATCACGTTTGCCTTTTTGTAATTTTTCTTCTTCTTTTGGAGCTTGGTGAAGGGCAGAAGATTGGTCTCTGGACTCTACAAAATCTTCCACTTTAAAAATCATGGTTTGAAATTCACTTGTTCATAACAATGAATATTATCCACAGCTTGTAACCATGGTTGTAAAACATGGAATGAAAAGCTCCCTAGCTCCTTGTGTCAAAGCAAAGTGGGAAGCTTGTGAATTTTGGCATACTTTGACATTACATTCAAACAAGACCACTTTGTCATTGAAATAGCATTGAGTTCTCAAAAACAAGAATGAAGAATTTAAATTTTTTTCTCCCTGCATCAAAAGATTACAAGGATTTTTATGTATTTTTAAAATACGATTTTTCACATTCAGAGATTTTTTCTTTATAGATGACGAAGCTCTATCTTCATAGTAACAACTGATTATACCCTCCCAAACTAACTTTCATAGTTTGGCAGCACTCCAACCAAGATATTTCGGAATTGCTGGAGATTGGAAGTGTGGGAACTAATGTCTGTAGCACTCCTCTAATTATTAGGTGTTTTGAGAAAAGACAGCTGGAGAGATCCCTTAGCGTCATGCCACAACTGCTTGTCTAAAGGCACTCTGTGATTGGGAGTGCACTGTGGATGTAATTTCCCAGGGCTCTTATTGCCTATGCTATCTATGGACGTTATCACACGGGGGCAAATCTGCTGGTTAATCCACACAAAACCCAAACAGAAACTGGATTAGTGCCCCGTGTTTTCACACGATGTCGCACAGAAACTGGACAGAAAGTGGACAGAAACTGGTGTTAACGGAGATCTTTTGAAATTCGGTTGTTTGGAGGAAATGCAAATGCACAATTAAGGTAATTTCGCATTTACCGTAATGTGATAGCCAAATGCACATTTGGGAGCATTTCCCTGCTTTTCCCATTGTTCCAGCGAGCATTCCTCTATCTGCACATGTGCAAGAAGCTCATTTCTAGTACATTTACGGGCTTTTCTCACTTGTGTGTGAACGTTAAATGCACTTACTTTAATTTCGCAATTAAGGTAATTCCATTTGCGGAATCAAGGTTTATTTTCAGTTTATTTTCGGAATGCCTCATTTCCACTTTATTATTGCTTTCTGGCCCACGTGTGATAACGTCCTATGTCTATGACATGCCTTGGTCAAGTGGTTGTCGAGGTAGGTTTTTGAGGTTGTGTTCTGATGTTCATGACCATAAATGTGAATCCCTAGCAGTTAGTATATGGTTTTTGTTATTGCTGTGTACCTTAAAGTTGTTTTCAACTTATGGTGACCCTAAAGCAAACCTATCACAGAGTTTTCTGGGGCTGAGAGTGTGTGACTCACCCAAGGTTACCCAATGAATTTCCAAGGCCAAGCGGTGAACAAAACCTGGCCTCCAGAATCATAATCCAATGCTCAAACCACTACACCACACTTCCAATTTACTGATTTTGTAACTGTCAAACAGGATATCAGCCAATATGTTCTGCAAAAAATAATACAGTTGTCTGCAAAGATTTTTTTTCCCAAAGAAAAGTCCTAAAATGTGAAAAAAATGTAGTGATTGGTATTTTTTCCCATAAAGTGTTTTGCTGTATTGAAGACAAGAAAATGTGCAAATATACTTTATATCTCTGGTCCCAGCACATTTCAAGATATGATAATGCCCTCAGTTTTTCAATACTTGTTTGGTGGAACCCTTATATCCTGGCTCAAATGAGCTTCCACATGCAAAAACTAGCTGGCACTGAATTTCAACAAATAATTATATTTAAAATTATAATATCAGTGTTGTATGCATTCAGGGCTTGCATATATTGTTTTCTCTGTAAGTCCTAAAATGTGTGGTAAAAGACTCCATAGGGAATTGACTACTTCTTGCACCCATGCTTCCAGGTTTCAAAAATGATGCATTTTATTGCTAGTCTAAATTAGGCCCCAAATTATGTTCTGTTTGAAGTCAGTGTTTGTTTTCCCTCAAATTTAGCATTTCTCAATGAGAACTGTCTAAAGAACATTGTTGCAGCAATCCCAGGGATCTTGCTGCAAATTACAGGCATGCAGCAATATTCTTCATAGAGAATAGTGGTTTCCTCCTGAGTATCTTCTCATGTGTATCATTCTTGTTCATTTTTTTTCTGATCATACAGGGCTTGTCTATATTAGGTCTATACTCTAAATTCCTCCTGGGGTGGCCATGTGGTATTTACACAATTCCAGGACACGATCCAGGGTTTCTACCTCTTGTCCCGCATTTTAAAAACTTACCTTTTGCTCTGGGTTTTCCAGAAAACCTGGAGCAAAGTACGGTGATGGTGGATAGAGATGCATGGCAGCCTTTCAGCATCCCTGCCAAGTTGTTCTGTGGATGCAAGTTGCTCTGAGGTCAGAATGAGGGTGGGTGCCTTGTTCTGATCTCAGAGTGACCTGCACCCACAGTGGTGTTGGCTGACTTGTGGGAACCACAGCCACTCATCATCTTCAGCAGGTAAGCAGGGCTCTGAATTCAGTGGGAATGTGGGGCCAGAATACTCTGTGGGAAAGCTCATAAAATTCTGGCAAGTGTAGACAGGCCCTCAGTCTTGAATGCTCACATTAGCCAAGGCAATAGTGGCCTATATTTCCTTCAATGTTAATCTGTAGTTCTTGGATGATGTACTTGTTTATGGATAATTTTTGATAGAACAATCATTTCTGGATAGTGTGTCTGTGGTCTTCAACCATCTCCATTTGTAGATTAACTATCTATTGATGGAGCCACAATCCTTAGAAATAATTTTATATAATCCTTTCTAGACTGATGAACATAACTACTTTTCTGATTTCCTCAAAGATGTCTTTTGATTGTGACATGACATAATTCCAGAGACATTGGGCCGATGCAAACTGGCACTATAGGCCAGCCTAGGGGTGGAGTTAGGGCTCCAACTCCACACCGACGACACCCACCCGTCCACATGGCACATGGCATCAGGATGCTCTCCTGGTGCAGCATGCATATATGCTGCACCAAAAAGGCGCAAAAGAGCTGCCGCTGCTGCTCAAAGGGCGGCCTTTTGCCACCCCAAAAAGGAGCAGCATTTTGCCGCTCTTTCTGGGGCAGCAAAAAGGAGGATCAGGACCGTGGCATATGGTTGCCATGGCCCCAATCTGCTGCTCCCAATGGTGGATGAGAGCCACCCCAAAGGGGCTGTCTGCATCAGCCCTTAGTCTCTTCTCTATATCCCTTCTATTGTGTTGCCTAGTCCTCTATGCTTTTAAAATTCCATACAGGTTTCTGATTCTAAGGTGAAGACTCCCAGTGAACTCTACCAGTCTAACCTTATTATTTAACCTCCTGATCCTAATTCCTCCTTTTAATATAGAGTAAATCCAATGAAATACTATTGATCTTGACCCACAATGATTATTCTTTATGTCTGCATCTCTTTAAGAGTCTGAAAGTAAGACTTTCTACAATAAACCTCAGTCTGGAGCTTAATTCTTTGTTTACTTCAAAATTTGGATGGTACAATCTTGGAATCTGGGAAAATCTCACACCTGTACATATTGGCCATTTTCAATTTATTAAGCTTATCTCTGGGTGGTAGAAGAATTCATAAACATTGCTAAGGCCCCAAAATATGATGATCCAATCAGATTTGATTAAATGGGCTGTTACTGAAAACTGCATGAAGTGTCCAGGGCTCCTAGGTATATAAACTCACCAAGGTTTTGTTCAAGTTTTGTTTCAACACAGAGTCAGATCACCTATATGGTATATGAGGGGCATCAGCATAGTGTCTTTCTGTTGTGTTCACCTGGAAGTACTGACAACTGAATGAAGAAGTAAGCTCATCCTGTCGCAGGCGATTTTGCTATTTTTCTTTGGATCTTTTTGCCAGCTATTTAATAAAATGTTTGACTTTTAACTTCCTTCTAAGGTTATTGCCTCTGAATCTTCTAGAACCATTGTTTCTTGGCAAAACACATACTTCTATACCATAAGATATAAAATTGATTAAAATAAATCTTATTGGATATATAGAAAAGGACAGGCTTTGATTTATGAAGTTCTGGTGTATTGGCTACTCAGTAAGGTAAAATTGGAATTTCTGTAATCACCATTAGGGTTCACATACTGTTCCTCATCACTTCATTTAATTTATGTATGATTATAAGCAGAATCTGAAAAATTGAACATTTCCTTATAAGGATTGATGGGCATGAGGGTTGATGGGCACAAAAATGTGCACATAACTCTGTGTGACCTGCCACCAACTTCCCTCTCTGTCACAGAACATATTTGTTATGGCTATTTTGCCACATTACACTTGCAGTACAGATATGGGGACCCACAAAAATCCCTCCAAACCCCTCCTTTTATTAATGGGAGGAGGTTGGATGTAGCCTTTTCCACACCACAAAGTACAGAGCACCTTGTCTTTGGACCGGTATGCTAGCATCTGACCCAATTACTGTCTCCATTAACTCCTAAATGAGTTATAGCTGTTCTCCCAGTAGGGTACCTTTTCTAAACTGTCTTCTATTCTCCCAGGACAGAGTGCCCAGACTGGAATTCCCAGCTCTTGCTGAGCTCAGCTGTAGTTCTCAAAACTGGGTCCTGGAAGAGAGCTTGCAATTAAGGCACTAGACACAGAGGCCCAAATTAATTGCTACTCCAACTAGAGCAGGCTTATTGAAGCAACTGCTGAATGATGGGTCAACGCTTACATTGATTTAAGTGCTCTGCTCTAGTTGGAACTAGAAATAGGAGTAAGGCCAGACTGACTTGGGGGGGGGGGGGATGACATTTATAGGATGTTCTTGGTTTTCCAAGCTGACAGGGTATATTTCATAAGGATTTAATTCTTGGGCACAGATGATTAATAGGATGTATAGACTTATTAAATTGTAGTATTCCAAATAAGAAAATAAGGACAAGCCACTAATCATGTCTATGTTATAAAATTTTTCCCTGTTCTGCAGATTCCTCTCAGTGTCTGAGGCCACACGTCTTAGAGTCCTACCCAATCAGAGCTGCAAGCATCACTCTTCCCATCTGGGAGATCAAGACAAAAATGGAAAAAAAACAAAAACGAAACATAAGTAGGTTCTCAGATTGAAGCTCCCACAGGAATTCAGATTGATTATCCCCTATCCCTCTTATCAGAATATCAGGTGACCCGGATGCAAGTACATTAAATTGGCTAGGAGAAATGTTTCTTCCTTTGCCCTTCTATTATAACATCTAAAGAACATTCCTTCATATCAAAATATCCACTTGTCCTCTTGGATTATGACTACATAATGCAGAACCCATTAGCTGGGGGAAGTAGATAGTGCTTTGTGACAAACAACTACCTTCTGTCTTCACTTGAGTGATTGATGATCACGTGCAGATGTGAAACATGCCACAAAGATATATAAATATGAGTGATTATGTTCAATTATATGCAAGTGTACAAAGTTATGTTGCAATGTATCTTAAGAACAGACCAATTCAAATATGTATTTTCATGCATTAGTCAAAAATGTATGCTGCTGTTTCAACAATGTTTCTGATTTCAATGATTATGAAAGATACATTTATTTACTTAATTTTAAGACTCATACCCTAAGCAACCCTAATAAATGCTTCTTTCCACATCTGTCATTCCTCAAACAACCTTGTACTGACTTTGGAGATTATCACATTCAATATAAAGTGACTTATCCCCAACGGGATAGAGTCACATTTAGTTTTTTATAGTGGGTGCTATTGCATTCAGATGTGGCCAGGTGACTGCAACCCACTTGGAGCCCGGACCCCAACTACACTTATCCAGCCACTTTTCAAAAATGGGAGCTTGCTGTTTTTGAAAAGCATCTGGATAAGTATGGCTGGGATCTGGGCTGCATGCGGGTGGCAGTCACTTGGCTGTGGCTGAATGCGATAACACCCGCTATTAAAACTAAACACGACTCTATCCTGTCAGGGATAAATCACTTTATATTGAATGCGACAATCTCCTTTGTGTACTTCATAAGTGAGGACATGCCACTTCCTTTCTTGCTTCTATTCTGGGAGTCTAAATATCAGCCAATACTGGTCGCTGTAGTGGCTAGTAATAATTCTTCTACTCACCTTGACTGCAAACATTTACTTTACCATGAAGACAAATGTTTTATTTACACTTGTTCATGATTTGTCTCATATTTACATTCATGTTAGCCATTCATGTTAGCCATCCTCAGAATGCAGTTCTGTGGGTATTAAATAAATGCAAACTTCCTGATGCTCTAATCAATTATTTTTATTGGTTTCCATGGCAGATTCAGGAGTGCAGATTGGTCAGTTTTGCAAAATCTATCTATTGAGTCTGCAAAAGCAACTCTTAGGAGACTGCCTGCCTGACAAAGACTCTCCCTGAAACAAAGTTATTGGGTGTCTTATTGCTAGTTATTCCAGAGAGTTCTAAGATGAACTGAAGCCTCCAATTAATAGTGTGCTAGATAGTGCCAGGTTTTGACTAAGCTTAGTAGTAAAAACCTCTGCTGGGAACTATGTTTTTGGCCAGAAAACTTGGAGGTGTCAGAAAATAACAGCTCCCCCCCCCCCCTTATTAGCAATACTGGGAAAATCCCACAAAAATACCAATGTTACCCAACTTTATCGTAAAAAGGTGTGCTTTATTAAACTTGTTATAGAGATGGGAGTGAATTCACTGAATCCTTTAACATATAAAATGAAGACTCCTTTCATTTGTGAAAGAAATAAAGGTTATCTGTGTTTAAAGTTCATTGTTGTTAATGGGACATAAATGTGCACTACTTTGCAAAAGACTGTAGCTTTGAATTCTAATCCAGCTAAAGTAAATCATGACTGGGACCTATTAGGTGCACTGGGACTTAAGTCTATACTCCTGAGTATGCTTACTAGGCAGTAAAATTGGATGAGGTCGATTAAATGTATTTCTGATCAAACATGCCTGTGCTTGCACTGCACATTAGTCATTCTACTATTGACACATACAGCATGATCTTATGTGTGTTTATTTGTAAGTAAGGGATTCGTTGATGAAAGGGACTATCTTGTTACATTTCAATCTGGTTACTTCTAAACAGAGACTGGATGGCCATTTGTCAGGGATATGTTGTGTATTCCTGCTTGGCAGGAAGTTGGTCTTGATGCCCCTTGAGGTCTCTTCCAACTTTATGATTCTATTATTCTATTCTATGGTTTGAGATGCAGTTACAGAAAAGAGACAGCTTTAGTCAACTTGGTGGAAGGCCTAGGCCAGCTGCTGGACAGAAGAGTATGTCCCTTAGATCTACTGGACTTCTAGGAGGCTTTTGATACCATAAACCAGTGATTCCCAAAGTGGGCAGTACTGCCCTCCTGGGGGCAGTGGAAAGATCCAGGGAGACAGTGAGGAAAAAGAGGCAGAGGAGTCTTCAATCAAAGTATTGGCACACAAGAAAGACAAATGTGGCCTTTGGGATCATATTAGGAATGAGGGTTGCATGAAGCCTCTCTTTTCAAGGTCTCCTTACAACCACCACTCAGCCTCGTTGATGGCTTCATGTTGTGGTGTCTCCTGCTCTTCACCTGTCTGATGAGCTCACCCCCATAGAAGCATTTTGGGACAGAAATGAGGATTTAGAGCATGTGGTGGCAGGGGAGAGGTGGCAGCAAAAAAGGAACATTCACATTTGGTAACCTGCTTAAATCTTGAGAGCTTTACTGGGACTTGGCTGGCAGGTTGGAGCTGTGGTGCTGCTCCTGCTTTCTTTCATCAGACAGGCCAAGAGAAGAGGTAGCAAAAGAAACAATGTGTTTGTGTGTGAATGACTTGAAGCTGTGTGGGGAATGCACACCTCTGGAGAAGGAGGTGTGTCTAGGGTTGATTTATTGAAAGACTTATTTGCCTCTTGTCTTTCTCAGACTGAGAGTCCTTCTCACTCAGGAGAAATGTGGAATGCTGGTTGCACCCCTCTCTGCCCTGATGAAAATAATAATAATAATAATAATAATAATAATAATAATAATAATAATAATAATTCTTAACTACTTCTCCCATGGATTGAGGCAGGGAACAACAACAGACCAACAAATATGCATTGGTCAAGAACGCAACATTTGTTAAAACATACATCAATTTAAAAGAACAAACAAGACACATACATATTAAAACAATCTTTTCACTGGGAAGGTGTTTCTCCCTTTAAACCCAGTCACCTTGGGAATGGTGACTGAGCAGCTGGTTGGACAGCTGCCTGTGCCAGCCTTTGCTGCAAGGCCAGTGTGGGCAAGAAGCTTTTTGGTTGCTGCTCAGCCAGCTGCTCATTTGCTGTTCCCAAGATGATCAGGTACAAATGGAGCTGCGACTGAGACTGGTTGTTATTGAGGGTCCTAGGGTTGCTACCCAAGAGAAAAGAGGGTGATCACCCCAAAAAGTTTGGGAACTACTGTCACAGACCATGGTATCCTTTTGGACCAGGGATGGGACATGAGACACTGTTGTACAGTAAGTCCATTCCTTCCCAGAGGTTCAAACCCAGAAATTGGTGTTGGGGAATTTTTGTTTGCCATTGGTCCTTGGAGTCCTTCTGCACTCTGTACTGTCCCCATGCTATTCAACATCTACATGAAACCATAGAGATAGTGTGTCCAGAGATGTGGGGATCAATGCCATCAGTATGCTGATGACATTAACTTTATTTCTTCTTTCCATCTTATTTCAAAGGAACTGTTTTTGTTCTAAGCCAGTGTTTGTCATCAGCAATGAACTGGATAAGGGCAAACAAATTGAGGCTTAATCCAGACAAGATAGAGGTGTTTCTAGTTGGTTAAAAGACAAGAATAGGGAATATGCTCTGTGTGGCGCTGTCTTTGAGAAGTATTTGGAAACTTCATTTGGTTTAAAAAACTGCAGTGAGAGCATTAACTGAGGCTGGTTATAATAATTATAAAACTCCTCTGCTCCTATAGATCCACTGGCAGCTGGTCTGTTTCCAGTGACAATTTAAATGCTGGTTATAATCTATGAAGTCATATATGGTTTAAGTCTAGGCTATGTGACAGCCTATATTATCCTATCAGCCTGCCTCATCACTTAGATCCACAGGAGAGGTCCTTCATTCAGACCTATGACTTTCACAGGTGGGTGAGAAAATAAGACAGGAGCTTCTCAGTGGTTGTCCCTGGACTTTGGAGTTCTCTGCCCCCCCCCCCCCCATTTCCTCCAGGCCACAGAGTTGAGGGAGAGGAGTCTGCATGGGGTGAGGTGTGATGGGCAGATGAAAATCATGCATAGATACTTATAAGCCCTTCTGATCAATCCCTTCAGTTTGTGGAAAGCCAGCCCAACCTATTGAAAATACTAAACATTAAATACTGTGTCTATAAACTGCTGAGCTAAAACAACTCAGGTTTCAAGTAGATCAAGTCCTCATCAAGTGGAAGATTAAAACTGAAAATCTGGGTGAGGCCATATGAACTGTGTAGCCAGTGTGGTATAGTGATTTCAGCATCAAACGATAACTCTGGAGGCCAGGGGTTGAATACTTGTTCAGCTGTAGAAACCCACTGAGTGACACTGGGCAAGTTACAGCCTCTCAGCCTTAGAGGAAAGCAGACAAACCCATTCTGAAGAGAGATGAAGTCAAGGGACTGCTTACCAGAGATGGAGTCATGAGAGTGCTTGAGGCAAAGCCAATTATATATTACTTGTTACCCAGCCTCCCCGCTTGCAAGGTCTAACTAGATAGACTTAAGCAATGCACTGCAATTAACTAAAGTGAAGAAACTCATTCTAATACTTTAAAACCTCACCATCAACATCTGTTATAATCCTGAGATACCCAATGGTATAGTTTAAGATACTTTAAACATTTCATTATATACATAAGTGGGCTCTTCTTATCTGTGGGCTTGCCATCTGTGGGTTTGAGCTTCTGCAGACAGCAAGCCCCATTGTTTTGCATGGACGCAAGTGCATGCAGCTGCAGGAAAGGCTGGTTTTTTTTTTTTGTTATGTGCAGGGGGTCCAAAATGGATCCCCCATGGATAATAAGGGACAAGTGTATTTACTTTATTTACTCATTCATACATTATATCTGTCATGATGATGCTCTGTAAGTCTGTCATTCTTTGTTTGCATTGTCATTTTGTTTCTTGTTACTCTGTATGTACCCAATCCACAGGGGATCTGTTCTGTACCTTCCCGCGAATTGGGAAAATCGCAAATATCCAAGCCTCATTGATTTCAGTGGCGGCAGCATGAATGCCATTTTGTGCCTCCCCGCTTGCCATTTGTGAAGGACTAAGACTGTGGACTCCAAGTCCGTGAATGGGAAGGGATGAGTGTATATCTACATCTAGATCTGTACCTGTATGCATCTATATCTATATCTAAAAGTATTGTACAGGAGAGCTGGGTGGTGTTACATTTGGTTCTTTGTTGAGTTAGAAGATGTGAGGCTGTAGCCATCTCTTACTGACACCTTGTTCATAGTTACGAACAGAGTTATACACCTTGAGTTATGCAACCCATCCCTTCAGTTAGAAGATTGCGCCCTGTAAAACTGAGTCTTGAAAGAGCTGCCCTGTGTAAAAACATCATCAAAAAATGAGGAAAATGGATTTCTGGAATATCAGGAAACAGTAACAAGGAAAATACTGAAGGAAGGAGAATCTTTGCAATTAAGGATTTATTTTGTATAAAACAAATGACTCTGTGCACAGAAAACTGAATTTTATTCAAAGAAACCATTTTCTACACAAAAACCATAATTTTCTCTACAGAAAAGTACATTTTGGTACAGAAAACATTATGTGAAAAAAACCAGTCTCTTCTGGCCCATCCAGATTTTTACATTGGCCCGAAACAGACAGGCTCAAAGGATCATGCTGTGACCCTGCCATCCCCAATCATGCTGGGACTGTGGTGACAGCCCAGGTCTGCTTCCAAAGTGAGCTGCTGCCACCCCCGCCCCCCGCCCCCAAACCCAGCTGCCGGCAGGAGTAGCTTTTTGCTAGTCATGTTTATTCTGGCTTTTCTGGGTCGGAGTGCTTTCTGCACAGCTTCTGGTCAGGGTGTGTGTCATATAAATTCCATTCACCAATGTGGAAGGCATCCAGAGGAAGAAGATGCAGGTGGTCTGTGCTCATAGGAGGGAAGAAAGGAGGATGTTCTCCCAGATGGAGAGCACCATCTTTTCCTTCTCTTTGGAACAAAGGCCAACTACTTCTCTGAATTCTGAATTGTATTCCCACTCTTTCTTTTCCCCATCAGTAAGAAAGAGCATTAGCTGCCCCCAGGAGGGGTATGTAGAAGGGAAGATTTTGGATGAAGTACAAAGGGCAAACAGAGGCAGATGCACATCTAAGCCATACAAATCTGCATGTAAACAGGATTTCGTCCAATCATTTCTGTGGCACCTTAAAAACTAGCAATTTTTATTTGGTGTCAGTTTTTGTAGACTTTCGCCCACCAGATGTATTGGGTGAAAAGGGTTAGAATCCATGAAATATTAGACTTAAAGATGCCAAAAGACTCTTAGGCCTAGATTCTATATGCTTTTAGCATAGTGTAAATATATGCCAGAATATTTAATGCT
>CM034703.1:57849075-57864481 GCA_020142125.1 Phrynosoma platyrhinos | reverse complement strand
GTCGTCTTATACACCCAGTCGTCTTATACGCCAGAAAATACGGTACTTTTTTGCCTTTTGGCTTCCATAATAATAGCCATTTCTCTAAGAAATGAAAAGTTTTAGTTTTTAAGATAACATTTATTATTATCTTATGGTATTGGAAATGGTACAATGGATCACAATTTGTAATTTGATTTGGGGAAAACAAACAAACCACAGGTATCTAAACACGTATTACCTCCCATTGTCTTTCTTTTTCTCCCTCCTCCCTACATAATAGAGAGGCTAAAACATTGTTTTAATGAATGAGCTTCAGTCTTTAGTTGAACAAAATGGAAGCTCCCTCTAGTGGTGTTCCTTATTTTAACTTTGTAATAGCAAATGTAGTAGATGTGGGTTCCTCAGCTTAGATGAGGCTAGTGTGAAAAACCAAAAACATTTACATGCTTGGGGAAAACTTCTAGCTTGCAGAATTAAACAGATCAGTTTGGGAAAGAAAAAAAGCATGCTATGCTTTGAAAGAGCACAATGGGAAGCCACAGTATACAGAGTGTGGGTTGGGAGGAAAAGGACCCTTGGAAGGGAGTGGAGTGGATTGTCCATCTAAGACCCGAAACACATAGGCAAAAAGTGCCAGTTTTGGGCTATATTGGGGATGTGGTGTTTAGGTGATGTATGCCCTAAATGTGGCTGGAAGTTGCGCTGATGCCACACCAAGCATGAAGAAGCAGCACTGCGCCAAGCAAGAAGCTGTACCAAGCAAGAAGAATCCGCTTTTTCCAGCAGACTGCAGCAGTGGCCCAGATCAGGACAATTACTATGGTCCTGGCATGATCGGGACCAGCGCAGTCCTTTTGGCCCATCTGCTTTGGGTCTTAGAAGGAATAAGCTGACTGGAATCCTGAATGGGAGTCTGCCTTGTAGGCTGAAGGATACATTGCATTTTTTTGTTGTGGTTCCCTCTTTTTATGTTAGTACATGTATTATTCTATTTTATTGTTAAAGAAGCACTTTGTGTGATATGAAACCTAGCCTTCATTTTTAACATTTTGAGCCACAAACAAAAATGAGGCTTCTCAGCTTTGTTTTGTGCCATGCGATGTGAACGTGGCTATCACTGCCCTTCTATTTCTTTCAATGAAATGATGTTCAGCCAGTATTAAAATGTGTCAACATGAACACTGAATGACCTTCATGCAGGAGTTGTTACATTTTATACAGATACCATTTTCCACTATCCATACATTTTTGTTATTTAATCCATGATGTCAAATAAAAGATAGAATCTGTTAATTGTATTTCATAGTAACATTTGTTTTTGTTTTAATTCAGTATTTGTTCAGCCCTTTCAGAATATGCCAAGAATATGGCACAAATTATTTAAGTAGTCCTAACCAGAACTTTATAACAGAGGTCAGTGTTATCATCACTCCTCAGTGGGGCTGAGGAGGCAGTGAAGCTGAAAGTTTCATTTTATCTGTGTTGATTGGTTCCCACTCCTTGTCCTTTCTATCCTCTCTAAACATACTATTATTGAATGGCAAGTTATACTAAATAGGATGCCTTTCAATATCTGGATGGCATCTTGTTACTTACATATGCAAATATTAATCAGACATAAAAGCAAAGCAAAGCAACTTATTTATATACCGCTTCATATCACGCTATGGGATGTCTAAGCGGTTTACAACTGTGAGCTGATTGCCCCCCAACAAGCTGGGTACTCATTTTAGCGACCTCGGAAGGATGCAGGCCTGAGTCGAGCCTCAGCCCTGGCTGGTATTGAACTCGCAACCTTGTGGTCTATGAGTGAGTGGCTGCAGTACAGGCATTTAACCACTGCGCCACCAGGGCTGATCTACATCTTTTTATGCTGTTGTGGAGACAGATATTCTCCTCCTCTGATGTAACCAAAGCATACTCAGAACTTAGCATTTGGCTGCTGACCTTCCACCCCCCCCCCCCATGGCCTTTCATTGGTTGGTGGAGAGTGAGGAGATTAAAGAAATATCTTTATGTCTTCATAGTCAGATGCAGAATGATTATATCATCGGCTAGAACCTCAGGAGATGACAACATGGAGACATAGTCAGATACTTCTCTGATTCCATCCCTGCTCTCCACCAGTCACTGAATGACCATGGGGGAGCTGAAGTGGTTTGTGATAATTCATCCCAGAGTAAATAGCTTTTTACTATTGATTTATAATCCTATATTTCTAGATACTTGTCCCATACCTGCATCTGGAATTCACAATGACACATGTACTGGCCAAAGAAGATCTAAACTCACCAACTACTTCTTTGTGTTTTTGCTGGGCCAGTTACTCTTGGGAGCAGGAGGAACTCCCCTTTACACACTGGGGACAGCTTTCATTGATGACAGTGTCCCAAAACACCAAGCGTCAGTCTACATAGGTAAGCTTAGCTAAATTTTATTTCAATATTTTCCCATTTATCTCAATGACCATCACTTTTTGTAAGTTTGTTTTTTGCATCACATTACCTGTTTCATTGGTAAGTGCTAGAACAAATTGGTTTGTCATCAATACTGTTCAACTGTATTTGCTTTTTACTAACAGAGCTTGATTTTTTTTAAATGCTGGCATAATTGACCAATTCATCCTCCTAAAATAATTACCAGATTTCAGTTGCTCTTTTTAATCTCTCCAGCTCAGGAGATAGCAGCCTAGTGCTATGTTCTTGCTAGGAGAGCACTGCTTCTCTGCTGCCTGCATATGCTCTAGGTTAGCCAATCAGCATACCTGCAGTAGTGGAACAGGACATGACTATGTAACAAGTAGTTGAAAC
The DNA here is from genome assembly GCA_020142125.1 of Phrynosoma platyrhinos. Taxonomy (NCBI): domain Eukaryota; kingdom Metazoa; phylum Chordata; class Lepidosauria; order Squamata; family Phrynosomatidae; genus Phrynosoma; species Phrynosoma platyrhinos. Next base: position 57,861,689 of record CM034703.1, on the reverse strand, counting down.
AAATACAGGTTGAGTATTCCTTATCCAAAATGGGCCAAAACCCCAACATTTTTTCATGGGTGGCTGCACAGTGACACTTTTGCTTTCTGATGGTTCAGTTCACACAAACCTTGTCTTATGCATAAAATTCTTTTTAAAATATTGTATAAAATTACATTCAGGCTGTGTGTATATGGAACATAAGTGAATTTCATGTTTAGACCAGGGTCCCATCTCCAAGATATTTCATTATATATATGCAAATATTCCAAAATCTGAAGAAAAAAACCCCCTGAAATCTGAAAAAAGGCTGGTCCTAAGCATTTTGGATAAAGGATTTTTTGTTGTTTTCATTAACCACCCTCAAGTCGATCTCAACCCATGGCAACCCTGTGGATGAAACATCTCCTCTGATAGTTATGCCCACAGAGTTCCTAGCAGCTTTACAATGTCCTCAACTGCAGAGAACTTCCCCTGTGATAGAATGTAATAGTGGGAGCTGGTAGCTTCCAATTCATGTCAGTGTTGTGGAGAATCTGCTCTGTGTTTTAGTGGACTTTAAAGGATCTCATGAAGAAGTTAATCCCTTATTTCCAAAGAGCCGTACACACTGGAAAACTCTTTCAAACTTCGGGCTGAAAGCCAGAATAGATTCACCACTCCATTGTTGTGGAAGCCACCACTGAATGCATTTTAGTGCTGCCCTACAGGAAGGAGGAAATAAACATGATACAGGAACTATTGTAAAAGTAAAACAGTAATATTGATTATATACCTTGCCACCATCAAACTAGGGATATGAATCTTCATAAATTATGTTCTTCTTGACAAGAACAAATCATTATCCCATTTTTCTCCTTGCTGTGAGAAAGTCCACAAAAGCTGGAGTTTATTATTATTATTATTCACAGCTCAGGATCTATTGTGTGAAAAATCCACACATGGAAGGTTGGGTTTTGGGAGGGATGCATAGAGAAAACAGCATTTTGTGTGAAAAAAAAATGTTTTCAGTGCAGAATATATAAACTCCTGTACAAAAAAATTTGTGCATATTTCACATACCGTAAGCCCTAGCTAGCATAGGCAATGATGAAGGATGCTAGGAGCTGTAATACAACAGTATGTGGAAGGTGATACATTCTGTCTCAGCTGTATAGCCTCTGAGTAAGTTTCCATGAAACCCAGATAAGGTTAATATGTGCTTTGTTATCTTTGCAACACTTATGTCATTGATTTCAGCTACAAACCATTATCTTTCTCTGTAGGTATTGGTTACGCTATGTCACTTCTGGGTCCTGCTATTGGCTATGTACTAGGAGGACAGTTGCTTAATATCTATGTTGATTTCAATCATCAAGTAAGGCAAGGAAATGTCTTTTTTCTTTTACACATATTTATTTTACTAACCCTAGAATTCCATTCTTCATAATAGTAATTTTACTTTGCATCCTATTGGGGAATATACTGCACCAAGGAATGGATATTCAGTAGATGAAGTGGTGGGAAAAGTGGAATTCTTTGTGATCCTATATAACTGTGCTGAGCTGGAATTAGAAATGTGTGCTGGAATACTGTTAGTGGTATATGCACAAGTAAATTAACTATACCCATGAATGTGTGTTTTGGTTGCTGTGGAGGTTGGCATTCCCTTCCTCATTCTGCACTGACCCACCCCCATCCTTCAGTAGAACTTCTGAAATCCCCTCACTCCCAATTCCATATCTGCTGGAGAGCAGTGGGGATTGTAGGTGCATCTGGTTATGTCCCTGTAGTAGATAAGAAATGATGACATCATCTGCAGAGGACCCTGACAGATGTCAGAGGATGATGTCATTGTTTTGCATTTGGCTACAGGGTTCTAGCCGGATGCTTTTGTGATCCCCTTTGCTCTCAACTAGCCACAGAAAGGCCAGTGGAGGTGGGATATCAGGAATTCTGCATGTGAAACTACAGTGTTGTACCATGCAGAATTGCAGCCCTGGTTAGAATTTTTAGAGCTGCCATAAATCATATAATTGTCTCTCGACTTGTTATTTAACCAGTAAAAATGGGAAAATGATACTTAGCTTAAATTTATTACTAATTGTCTTTGGAACTTTAAAACATAGTAATTTCCCCAGCTAGTGAGGCAGGAATGCCTCTATTTAAATAATTGTTATCAGCAGGGGCAAAAGAGTCTGAAGTTGTGATGAACAAGCCAAAGATGTATACCTTGTCTAGCAAAGTAACATGAATGTACTGACTCTGTTAATCATGTCTATATTAAATCTGTGCTTGTTAAATTAATATTGTTTTAGCGTAGACATCACTCCCACAGATCCACGCTGGGTTGGAGCTTGGTGGATAGCATTCGTTGTGTGCAGCTTTGCTACTTGCCTTTTAGTAGCACCGTTTTCATATTTCCCAAAGCATTTGCCAGGTAAATAAGTGTTTCAAAGTAAGAGATAAGTGCAATCCTGGGTGGTCTTGGCTATAAACATAGAACTCCTTAAATTCAAGAATGAAAGGAGTTGGGCATAATGTGGTCTGCATATAGCATCAGTGTTGCTACTTTATGGCTACCTCTGTATCTCAAGAGTCCTGAGAAGCATTGCTTTACTCTTTGTAATCTTGGTAGAGAAAGACTGTGACTTGCCCAAGATCACCCAGTGTCTTTCCATGGCCAAGTGGAGATTTGAATCCTGGTCTCCCAGTGTCCTAGTCCAGAGACAATGCCAATAACATAGAGTAAAGCAATGATTCTCAGGAATCTTAAAAAACAGAGGTGACCTTGAAATATGGAATCTGAAGCCATATGCAGTCCATGGGTTTATATTCCAAACCACTCATATAGTAGTATTGAAAGTGCTTCAAGTATTCAAAGCAATGAATTTAAGAGAAATCTCATGTCACCATTTTTGGGGGGATGGTGGTAGCAATAAATATAAGGCCTGTACAATTTCTGTGTAGTTTATCTTTCAGTCATTATAGCACTGTTACTCTATAATTCTCTGTAGATGATTTGGATTCAAAGTGAGATTACAGGAATGTCTAGGCCCCCCATAAAGTGAATGCAAAAAGCAAGCCACTGTCTTGTATTCATCAGGCACCCAGAATGTTTCTTTACAAAATATTGGAGTCATCCTAAAATAACTAAAGAAGAACTCAATAATTATGAAGAGAATAAGATGCCTCTTAACACACTGGTCAAGTAGACATAGAAAGATAAATACACATGAATCCCAAGGACTTATTTTTAAGAAGACAGTAAAACATCTCTTGAAATATCATCTTTATGAATATTTTCCTGTAGCTATCAACAGCAGCAACCCAGCAGGCTTACAGCAGAGGGAGATGAAATGGAAGGCAAAGGCATTCCACTAGTACTGCTGAAGATGCTTAATTTTGCCCTTCGTTCCTTCCCATCCTATACCTATAGCCTCCAACATTTCACTAATGAAAATAGGGACACATGTAAATTCATAAAGAATGTGGCTAAGAAACAGGAATGTGTGGAAAGATGATTTTTAAAGGATCCATAGGATTGTTCTATTACTTCACAGGATTGCTGTTAGGATGAGATTGTGTTGTAGGAAAAATAATTTACAACACCATCAGCTCCAGGAGATCGATGGAATGCAATTAGTAAAAATACATATAATTGGGGGAAAACATGACCATCATAAAGTCTATCATTCCAACCAGCATTTAAGAAAGTATACTTATGCTAACATTTCTTACACATTTATGTGGGAGTAAATCCACTGAACCCACTGGGGCTTACTTCTGAATAGATGTGGATAATTGCTTAGATAGAATATTGCTCTTGTAGAGGCAGACTCTAATCTCCCCTCCCCACACTGATGCATTCATTTTCCTTTTCTCTTTCCATGTACTCCTCCCTCTGTCTTACCTGAACAGATACATAAGCACACATATTCCCCAGTTTTCACTCCGTCTTTCACACCAAACCCCATGCACTCTCCTTTGTCTGTTTGCCATACTCTCCCCCCATACACTCCTTCTCCTTTCTCTTTCCTCCCTCTGACACACAATCCTTTGCCTCTTTCTCTCTCGTATAAACACACACACACACACACACACACACACCATCTCTTGCACTCACTCACATGCACAGAAAAAGATACACAAAAACACTCAGTCCTTCCTGCCCATTCTGGTTGGTGTTTCCACCCAGTTCTCATAGTGCCTATAGCTTGATCTCAGCCATTCATATCAGCAGCATCTTGTCTTGGCTCCTTCCCTTCCCTCCCCCCCTCCCTGGCATCTGCAATTTAGGAGATCATCACACTTATTTTAATTTGACTGCTCCCCAACAGGATGCAGTCATGTTATGGGTTGCTAGTGGGTATTATCACACATAATTTCCTACTGCTGCAAGCTCCTGTTTTTGGAAAAGTGGCCTCCAAAGTGTGTCTGGGACCCAGGATGCAGCCAGGTTGCACTTGCCCACTGGCAGCAGCAGTGAATTACATGCAATAATACCTGGTAGCAACCCTCAATGTGACTGTATCCCGTTAGGGAGCAGTTGAATTAAAAGTAAGTGCAATAAGTCTCTTAATGAGCCAACAACACAATTGTGGGGATGGGGGTGGGAAACCAGGCAGCTTTGTCTTTCTAACGAATTTCTGATTTTCCTGGGGTAATACATAAAATAGAAATCAATAGAATCCCTGTGACATTCTTGGAAAAATGGGACTACTATAACAATAGCAATAGCAAGTACATTTCTATACTGCTTGTCAGTGCACTTAAGCATTCCCTAAGCAGTTTACAATGTGTAAGCTAAATGCTCCCAACAAGCTGGTTACTCATTTTAATGATCTTGGAAGGATGTAAGCCTGAGTTGAGCCTGAGCCCCTGGCTGGTATTAAACTTGCAACCTTATGGTTTGCATGTGAGTGGCTGCAGTAAAGGATTTAACCACTGTGCCACCAGGGCTCTTCCATCCTTTGGAGGTTGGTAAAATGAATACTCAGCTCATTCATACAATTGGCTTACACATTGTAAACCGCTTAGGGAGTGCTGGAGGGTGTGTCTTCCCCCTCTCCTATTTTGTATCATATATTTTTAGACTCTAACCTTGCCAGTAGGGACTGTGATTTTTAAAGGTATATGGTGCACCCACACCATATGCGGGCTTGCCATATACGGATGGCGAACTCCGGTAGAGTGAATGGGGTGCACGTACTGTGTTATGCACAGGAGTGTGCCCATTAAAACAAATGGGACTTGAGGTCCCACATTATTTGCCTTATGCAGGGAGGGGAGGTCTGGAACGGATCTCCTGTGTATAGGAAGGGCCCACTGCATAAGCCACTCTAAGAGCCTTTTGGCTGAGAAGTAAGATAGAAAATGCTATAATAAATGAACAACATTTACAAAGTTGTTCAAAATTTACAAATTTACATTTACAAAATAGCAAGTACATTTCTATACCACTTATCAGTGAACTAGCATTCCCCAAGTGGTTTATAATGTGTAAACCAATCGCCCCCAATGAGCTGAGTATTCATTTTATCAACCTCCAAAGAATGGAAGGCTGAGTGGACCTTGGAGCCCTCCTCTAGGATTGAACTTACAACGTTGTGGCTGCAGCACTATCATTTACCCACTTCACCACCAGGGCTCCTTCATCTTAATATGACAACAAAACCATAAAGACAGATATTAAAGAAATAAAGGTTCAAGAAGATAAACAAGCATATTTTCACTCAAATAGGTAACTTGTGATAGCGTTGGTGGAGTGCGCTCCAGTACCTGCTTACAGAAAAATAGCCTTTTTTTCCTAACCAACCTTTAAAAATGGTCACAACAAACCAGGGCAGGCCCCATACACCATGCTGCCTAAGGCACAGTCCAGCAAATGATGCCGTCCAGTTAAGTAAAGGTATATGGTATCCAAAGCCAGCTGAGATATCTTTGCTCTATGAAACACATTTTTGTTTTTCCTTGGCAATATACAGTAATAGCAAAATAAATAGCTAACAATTTGCTGCCCTTATGTAACACTCAAAATCCTCTGCCTGAGGCAGGCCTCTCACTGTGCCTAATGGAAGAGGCAGCCTGTACCAAGCATATCTTTTAGAAGAAGCAGTCCTCTTATAATTTACTATTTGAAGGAGGAAGTACCCTCTAGCACACAGAGTTTCTTGAAGGCAGAGCTATTCTGTTTCGAAACTCCCTTTTCTAAAATGTAATAGACAAAACCAGCTGAACTGGAAGAGGAGGGACAAGCCCACTTTTGGGATGTGAGCCAATGTCTGTTGGCTGCTGCTAGCAACAGAAAAGGCTTGTGTGAGTCAATCAGAAATAATATTATTTGAAAAGTAACCTTAAGGAAACTTAAGTTAAATACCTTTTTATTAGCCAACTTTTTACACACAGAAAGATAAAGTGTGTAATAGCTTTCCTGTAATAGCTCACACTTGCTAGCAGCATGTACCAAAAACGATGAAATTATTATGCTTATCACAGTTGGCAAGACGAGTTGGGAGATACTTCATAGAAAAACAAACTCTATTTTACATAGGGAAATGTATGGACATATGCACATCCAAGCAAACAGGCAATTCTAATGGAATTTTAGGCCTTAGTATGAATTTTTAGAATTTATTTTTAAAAATTACAACTAATTTCTTTTACAGTTTTCTGTCTTCTGTTACATGATGGTTGTTCAGCATGCCCTCCTGCGGTAAACAGAAATGTGCCACTACTTTCTTCTTCTTCTAGGTACACACAAAATACGAGCTGAAAAGATTTCTGAAGCACATCTTGGTGATGAAATGAATGTTGACTGTCCTGGGAGGAGTATGAAAGACTTTATATTGACTCTCTGGGTAATATAAAAAAATGAATCTGAAACAATGTTCAAGGCAGTTTTTAAGCGTGTGTGTGTTTGGTTTGCTTAATTTTATGTTTGGTCATATTTGTGAGATAAATATGGAAGTAAAACATGCATACATAACAGTCCTGTGTTCATTGTTCATGGACAATTGGGATTTGGGGGAGACTGACAACCTAACTCAAGATGCTGAGGAGTTTAGAAACCATGTTTTGTCAGTGTTGGTTGAAAGAGTTGAGTATGTTAACCCTGAAGAAGTTAAGATTAAGAAGTGATGTGAAAACTACCACCAAATATTGGAAGGGCATTATGCAAAAGATGAAACAGACTTGTTGCTGTTATTCCAGAGGGAAAACTACAGTTCATGGTTAGGGACTACATGGGAATAGACTTTAGTTAAACATTGGAAGAAACCTCCTCCTGGCAACAAAGAGCCTCGGCAGACAACTTAAAAAGCCGTCTTCGGCGCAGGGAAGGGGAGGGGCAGCTGCACGCTCAGCGCCCCCTCCCCCTCCCGAGGTCGTCCTCAGAGCCGCCGGCCCTCTGCACTGCTGGTGCTCCGAGGAGGACCTCCCGCCGCAGCATCCAGACACCCTGTGGTGGAAGGGTCGCCAAAAGTGCACCGCAACCTTTTGCGGCACACTTTCGGCGACATATGAAAGGAGCGCTATTTTGGCGCTCTTTTCCAGGGGCGCCGATGGTGTGCTGCTGGATCGAGGCATGGGGATGCCTTGGTCCCGTGGTGCACCTTCCCAGGGCAGTCCACGGCCGCCCGTCTGCTTAGGGGGAAAGACTACCTCAGAAGATGGTATACAATACTTTGCTATGGCTGTACCAAATGTTGCAAGATTTCTTAATTGTACATCCAACAATGGAATAACCATCAAGTTCTCTTCCAGTTCCGAAATTCTGTGATTCTGATTCTAAATTAATAATGTTTAGGAACTAGAAGAAAGATCAGGATGTAATGGTGTAGTTCAGGGGTAGGCAACCTTTCCCCTTTAAGAGCCAAGGGACTTCAGCTCCCAGAAGCCTCAGCTATGTTGGCCAATAGTCCCATGTTGGCCAATAGCTCCTGGGATTCTGGGAGGTGAAGTCCCTTGGCCCTTAAAGGGGAAAGGTTGCCAACCCCTAGTGTAGTTGCTTTACTGATGGAAGTAGTTCTCTCAGCAGAACTAGAAAAGGAAGTTTCCACTCCATCCTGTATCTCCTCACATGTTAATAAATGTGAATGATGGTAGCTGATCTCACTTTGCACATGGTTTTAAACTTTTTTAGCCTTTTAAACCTGTTTTAAGTTCTTAATTTAGTTTATTTAAATTGTTTTATATGCAGGTGCATATTTATTTTATTTGTATGTGACTGAGGGCCTAAGCAGACGGGCGGCCATGGGCCGCCCTGGGAAGCTGCGCCGTGGGACTGAGGCATCCCCATGCCTCGATCCTGCGGTGCACCTTCGCCACCCCTGGAAAGGAGCGCTAAATTAGCACTTCTTTCACAAGTCACCAAAAGTGCGCTGCAAAAGGCTGCAGCGCACTTTCGGCGACTTTTCCGCTGCAGCGTTAGCGAACGCTGCGGCAGGAGGTCCTCCTCGGAGCGCCGGCTGTGCGGAGGGCCAGCTGCTCCGCGGACAACCTCAGGAGGGAGATGGGGCGCAGATCATGCGGCTGCCCCTCCCCTTCTCTGCGCCCAAGATGGCCTTTTAAGCCGTCTGCTTAGGCCCTGAGATAACTTGTGATATAGGGCCAAACAGAAATATCTTAATAAATAAAATAATAAAATAATACTTCTAAGAAAGTGGATCTTGAATATTTCAGCCAGTCAAAGCTTGGAAAAGTCGGTGTTTTGATACAACTCTCAGAATTCCCACTGGTTGGGGATTCTGGGAGCTGTAATCAAAACAACTTTTCCAAGTTCAAACTGAGGCAAAAACAATCTGCTAGCAATCCCCCTAAACAGTGATAATTCTGGGAGTCAAAACAACTTTTCCAACTTGGGCAAAAGCAGTTTGCTACCAACTTATCATTTCCTCACTTCATTGACTTCTGATCATGTTCCTCAGCAACAATGCATCCAGATGAAGGAAGGTGTTGCAATAACTAATGTTGCTGAGTTTTATTAACTGTATTCACACTACTGGAGCAATAATGTTATTACTGTTTTGAGGAAGGGCACAAGATTTGGGATATTTGGGATATTTATAACAGGATTGAAAAGCAGATGTGGAGCAAAGAAAGCAAAAGAAAAGCATTTATATTAAAATACCATTTGAAAATCCAAGTTGTCACTTTGTGCAATGATCTGTTAGGAATATAACAATCAGATACAGTATTTGGCACATTAGATACTCCTGATTTCAAAGGCATAATGAAAATGTGTAGGAAGAACTGTAATTGTTTTCCCTTGCTCTCCTTTCCAGATGCTGCTCAGGAATCCTGTGCTAATGTGTCTTGTAATAGCTGCAGCATTAGAAGCTTTAGTTGCCACTGGTTTTGCAACTTTCTTGCCAAAATTTATTGAAAATCAGTTTGGATATACCTCTAGTTATTCTGCTACCTTAGGAGGTAATTTTTTTGTCTTATATATTTTATTTCATTCATTCATTGAATTGAATAATAAGAACAGGGTGAAAATGGATTAAGAATGCAAAAATTGCAGTACTAATCATTGTCTCTGGGAAGTAATTCTTATTGCATTTTGTGGGGTTTATTTTTGAGTAAATACAGTATGCTTTCCATAGTGGATCAACAAGGGAGTGAAGTTACATCTGAGATCCTACATCAGAGTGTAGCTCTGCCCATGCACCTCCAGATTCTATCACCTAGCAGCTGTCAAACCTCAAGAGGAGCTGCTGTGGCTTACTAATGAAGAGGGAGTCAATAAGATCATGAAGTAGCACCTGAGTTTAGTTCAGGGGAGGGACAAGGGTGTGGTCGCAGATGGAGAACACCTTCCTTTTTCTTCCCCTGGAAGCCCAGAGCAGCTGTATCATCATGGTCTAAATTGTCCCCTCTCTGTCTCCAGTAAGAAGCAGCCATACCTTCTGAGTCTTGACAGCTGCCTAGGTGGAAGAATTTGGGATGGAGTACAAAGACAAGAGAAATAGCCTTCTCTCCCCCATCCAAAAAGGAACAAACCATGTAAGCAGCACTTATGTCTACACATATCATTAACGGGATGACTGCCTACATTTCCTACAGCACTTGCAGACTGCTAGAAATAGTGCACTTTAAATTGAGGCAGTGCCCTGGCTCAGTGCTAGGGAATCATGGGAATTGTATTTTTTTCTGAGACATTGAGCCTTCTCTGTCAGAGAGCTCTGATACCACAATAAATTACAGTTCCCACGATTCCCTAGCACTGAGCCAGGACAGTGCCTCAATTTAAAGTGCACTATTTCTGGCAGTCTGCAAAGGCCTCTAGTCTACATTCCATAATTTCTTGAGATGATATAGACATGACTGCAGAGTGAAGGACATATGGTACTTTTTATTTGCCTTTAAGTGTTTCCAAGTTAGGCTTGGATCAGTGAGTTTTTGTCTGTGTATCTCCCTTATGTAGTTCAGGTACTTTTTAAGAGAGGAACATTCTAGGTTGTCTTTGCTACCTGTTTCTATCATTATTGCACTGTAGGGACATTGTTCTCAGTGTAACTGTTGAATCACTCTCTGTGTGTATGTATCTTCAAGTTGCATGTCGACTTATGACCCCCATGAGTGTCATAGGGATTTCTTAGGCAAAGAATACTTAGAGGCGGTTTTGCCAGTTCCTTCCTCTGAAAGATAGCCTACAGCACCTGATATTCATTGGCAGTCTTCCATCCAAGTACTAACCAGGGTTGACAGGATTTGGTGCTATTTCAAACAAAAATGTGGTTTTTCTTTCCTGTTTTCCTTTTGAGTGATTTTACTATTTTATCTTGTCTTGAATTATTAATCTGGTAATTGTTGTTGCTTTGCTTTCCCCCAGGGCTTGTATTGATCCCAGGAGCAGCAATAGGTCAAATCATAAGTGGGACCTTGATTTCCAAGCTCCAACTGAATTGCACAAATATAATCAAGTTTATTCTCATGACATGTTCAGTGGCACTTTTACTGAATATGGTGTTTATATTTGCTAAATGTGGGAATGAACCATTTGCTGGTGTCTCTGAAACATATAATGGGTATGTATGTTTTAAAGAACCATGTGCCCTTTTCAAAAGAATAACCACCATGACAATATAATATCATTATAGATGGCGATTTACAGAGGAATAGAGTCCATTGGGTAGTATGACTGCCTATTTTCCACTGCATGTACATTGACTTTGATGAAAATGTGATTTCACTTCATTTCCAACAAAAAATGTTACCCTCCTCACTCCCTTTACTTTTTGAAAGCTTTTATTGCTTTATCTGTTGTTTTACCTTGCCCAAGGTCACCCAGGGTGTTTTATGATCAAGTCATGATTATAACCCTAGTCTTTGGAAGTCCTAACCAACACCCAAACCACTGCACCATGCTTGCTTTCTACTGTAGACCTACCAACTCCATATTGATTCAGTGAATCTACTCTAGTTGCAACTAAAATTGCATTTAGGCCACTGTGGGGAGAGATATGGAAGAGACAAGAGTATAAGCTTGGAGTATACCATAAGGGGATAAGAGCCTTTACAGACTGCCAGAAATAATGCAGCTTGAGACCACTTTAACTGTCCTGGTTCAGTGCTAGGGAATCATGGGAACTGTATTTTTTTTCCTAGGACATTGAGCCTTCTCTGTCAGAGAGCTCTGGTGCCACAATAAATTACAGTTCCCATGATTCCTTAGCACTGAGCCAGGACAGTTAAAGTGGCCTCAAACTGCACTATTTCTGGCAGTCTGTAAAGGCCCGGTGGAGTAATTGGGTTTGTATATACTTGAGTTGGGATTGGGTCCTCTATGTGCTAATTTGTGAATTTGAAGTAAGGATGTGAAAGAAGAGAAAGGTAGGATCATGTTCCTGATCAAAGAAGAAGTACTAGCCATAAAAGAGGAGAAGGGAGCATGGGTATGCCCATTTAAGAGTACAATAAACCAACTGGCAGCTGAATGCATTAGAAATGGATGAGGAACAGTCTCAGAAATGGTAAGAAAGGGACATTCTGGGTAGCAATAACATGAGAAAAGTCTGCTGCAGACATATTGTACTGACAATATAAATATACTGCACAGTGGGACCTTGCCATCTGCCGTATTGCCACTCATGGATTTGAGCATTCACAGACAGCAAGCCCTGTTGTCCTAAATGATGGCACATGCACACAGTGAAATCACCATTAGTTACAATGGGACTTGAGGTCCTGTGGTTTTTTGGTATCCATGGGGGGGGGGAAGGTTCGACTGTACATCTATTTTATAAATAAGTTGGAATTTGTTCAGTTATTTAATTCCTAACTCTCTGTTTCAGGACAGGCACACTATCAAACTTAGTTGCACCCTGCAATGCTCACTGTAATTGCCTGCCTTCGGCTTTTGTACCTGTCTGTGGGGCAGATCAAGTTCAATATTTTTCTCCGTGTTATGCAGGATGTACCACTGCGATTGTTAAAAAAACAACAAAGGTAATAGTTTCTTTATGTCATTAGTTGGGAAAGTACAATTTACCCAATTTCTGTATGTTAAATGTATTAAGATGATATCTCTGTGCTCTTTTAACTTGTTACTGGCCTGTCCGCCTAGAAGAAAAAGGATGTGCTTTTCAGAGGAGAGAAGGGAGACACAGGGCCTAAGCAGACTGGCGGCACGGGGCCGCCCTGGGAAGGTGCGC
>CM034703.1:57828677-57843411 GCA_020142125.1 Phrynosoma platyrhinos | reverse complement strand
GGGGGGATCATACGGGGAGAGGCGGTCCCAGAGATAAGATGGACCCAAAGGTTAAAGGTTAAAACCAACCCCTTGTAATGTGCCCGGAAACTAATCGGCAGCCAGTGGAGAGATTTAAGCACAGGTGTTATATGCTCTCTCCTAGATGTACAAGTAATTAATCTGGCTGCCATGTTTTGTACCAGTTGATGTTTCTGGGTTAGGCACAAGGGTAGCCCCATGTAGAGTGCATTGCAGTAATCCAGACGTGAGGTTACTAGAGCATGTACCACAGTTTCCAGATCCTGGATAAGGGTGCAGTTGACGTATCAGCCGAATCTGATAACAGGCACTCCTGACCACCGCATTCACCTGACTAGTCATGTGAAGCGACGAATCAAGGAGCACCCCCAAACTGCGAACACAGTCCTTAGAGAAGAGTGTGACGCCATCCAGGACTGGAGACTGTATTCCCAGATCTGGTTTCGGGCCTGTAAATGTCAGTATCTCTGTTTTGTCTGGATTCAGTTTCAATCTGTTTTTCTTCATCCAATCCATTACCACTCTGAGACAGTCATTAAGAGGCGAGACACCACCTGAAGTCTGAACCGATGATCTGGTCATGGAGAAATATATCTGGGTGTCATCAGTGTACTGAAGACACCGTGCTCCATGCCTCTGAATGATCTCACCCAGCGGCTTCATATAGATGTTAAATAGCATCGGGGACAGGATGGCGCCCTGAGGGATGCCACAGTTTAGCTCAATTTTGGAAGAGCAACTCTCCCCGAGCCTCACACTCTGGGATCTTCCCGAGAGGAAGGAACGGAACCACTGAAGAGCAGTGCCTCCGATTCCTAACTCTCTCAGGCGATCCAAGAGGATGGAGTGGTCTATCGTATCAAAGGCTGCTGAGAGATCTAAGAGCACCAGCAGGGTCACACTACCCCTGTCGATGTCCAAGCGGAGGTCATCGGTCAGAGCAACCATGGCAGTCTCCATTCCATGTCCTGTCCTGAAGCTGGTTTTAAATGGATCAAAATAATCAGTTTCATCCAAGACTGCTTGGAGTTGGGAAGCAACTGCCCTCTCGATCACCTTGCTTAAAAAGGCAGCAAGGAGATTGGTCTATAGTTATTCCTGTCCAGGAGGTCTAGGGAGGGCTTTTGTAGGAGTGGTCTCACCACCGCATCCTTTAAACAAGATGGAACAATGCCCTCCCTGAGGGATGCATTGATAGAATCCCGGAGGAATACTCTCAATGTGTCCCCCCCCCGGACGACCAGCCAAGACACGGATTGAGGGGGCAAGTTGTCTTCCTTACTATTCCAAGGAGCTTGTCCACTCATCGGTACTCACAGATTGGAACTGATCCAGTAAAGTGCCATCAACGGAGTTGCTGGACACCTCATCTATGGATTCCGTCAAAACACTGGTGTCGAAGTCGGCTCTTATCCGAGAGATTTTATATGCAAAGTGGATGTTAAATGTGTCGCAGCAGGCCGTCATCAGGTTAAGTAGGAGATATGGCGCAGGGAGTACCTGCATCAGCTCCCTCACCACCCTAAACAGCTCTGCTGGACGGGACTCTGCAGACGCAATACGTGCAGAGGAGAAGGACCTCTGCGCTGCACGTATTGCCTCCCGAAAGGAATCAAGATGTTTCCTATTGAGAGTTCTGTCGGATAAGAGTCGATTCTTCCACCATTTGCACTCTAGTCGTTTTCTGGCCCGCTTCATCCTCCTAAGCTCCTCTGTATACCAGGCTTTACGATTAGGAGCAGGCTGGAAAGGACGCTTGGGAGCGATTGTGTCGATAGCCTTGGTAAGATTGGTGTTCCAGATATTAACTAAAGCTTCAACAGAATCCCCATCGTTACCAACCATTAAACCCTCTAAGGCAGGGGTAGGCAACCTTTTTGAGCCGGGGGCCGGGTTGCTGTCCCTCAGACAATTGGGGGGCCGAAGCACCAAAAATAAATAAATAAATAAATAAAAATAATTTTTTTTAAAAAATATATGCATGCACACTCTCTCAGCCCCAGAAAAGCCATGGTAATACCCCTGTGGAGATTTTGCCAAGAAAAACCCCAAGAACAAGTAATAACAATAATCAATATCATTATGGTGGGGGGGGCGGTGGCAGGGGGTGGCGGCAGAACCGGCCTGGGGCCGGCCCAAAGGTCTCAGGGGGCCGCATCTGGCCCCCAGGCCTTAGGTTGCCTACCCCTGCTCTAAGGCTTTCTGGAAACCATTTGGTTCCATTAGCCTTCGATGGCAGACCATTCTAATAGGTCCACCACCCCCGGAGGGGCAGGCAGTGGTTCTTAGTTTCATCTTGACCAGGAAATGACCCCACACAACCTCAATTCTTGCTCCCAGACTATTCCCGAACCTGTCACATGGTGGTAGTAGTAGGGAATCCAGCTAAGCTCCCGACACCCAATATAGCGATAGAGTTCTCACTGATCTTATAAAGGAGAACTGAAAAATCTACTTGAAAATTTATTCCCATCCAGTCCTGACAGCTATTCAAAGCTAGCATGATGTAAAGCTCTAGCTGCTCAGCTAATTGGAAAGGGGAGGGAGGGGCTAGTTTCACACTCCCTGCTCCCCGTTGCCTCGGCTGGTCTGAGGCCGGTGTATGGGGGGGCTAGAAATAGCTTCCCCAGCTGAGCTTCAAGACCATGCCACCTGGGCTTGATCGGGGCTCCGCCGCCATGTCCTCTGTTCTCTGTTGCCTCGGCTGGTCTGAGGCCGGTGGGGAGAGGCTAGAAATAACTTCCCCACCTGAGCTTCAAGGCCACTCCACCTGGGCTCGATCGGGGCTCCGCCGCCACGTCCTCTGCTCTCTGCTGCCTTGGCTGGTCTGAGGCCGGTGGGGGGGAGCTAGAAATAGCTTCCTCAGCTGAGCTTCAAGGCCACGCTGCCGCGTCCTTCCCTCTCTGTTGCCTCGGCTGGTCTGAGGCCGGTGAGGGGGCGGCTAGAAATAGCTTCCCCAGCTGAGCTTCAATTAGAGGCACAGGACCCCTGTAAAAGTGGAAAAATCACAAATAAAAACCCAACATTTTTTCCCCTTAAGAGAACACCTATCTAATAATCTCTAGATCATTCAACACAACTCTATGGTCAACATCCACTGGAGGTTTATCGTAAAATCATGCTGGAGGACCTACAATGCCTAGAGAAGTGTTTTCTCTAGGAATCTCTAGGACGTTCAGCATGACTCTACAGTCAACTTCCACAGACTCACACTGGACCTAGAGAGTACTAGAGGTTACATATTAATCAAATGTGCAAATAATCAAATCTGCAAAAGTAAAGCCACAAATGTGGAGGGCCGACTGGAATTGTTAATGTCAGAAACTCTCATGGGCTGTGGGCAGGATACATGACTCTCTTCTTCCTCAGTTTAATAGTTTCATGAACTAGATCCATTAGGTCCTTGGCTAGCTGAGTGCTTCAAAGTGACTGTGTGGGGACTTAAACCTGAATCTCTCACATGACACTACATTAGTGAAACTATTTAAGTTGACATTTGAAAATAACTTTGGCAACTGGTTGTAATTGGTTTAATCTGTAGGATAAGAATTTTATGGTATATTCTTATTATTGACTGAACGACAACTGAAGGTTCTCCCAACCTACGGAAATCATATGCATTAAGCTGGCATAGAATACTAGACATATGAAAACAAAAAATATTCAGCTAATGTAATACAGTGCTTAAACTGAGGAAAGTGTGGTCATAGATTGTGTGCAGGCCTTTCAACCCCTTTCTTGTACCAGGTATACTGAGTTCCAAAAGCTCCTTTGTTCAAAGACTGGCAGCAAGATTCTCCAATGGTAGAATTGCAAAAGAGTAAACTTCAACACAGTTGTCCATCCCACCTTAATGTACTGGAATGTGTGACATATTTTCATTCCTTGTTTGGCCCACAAAGCTCCCTAGTCTAGTGTGTGACAGTTCATCTGTGGCCCTATCTCTTCCCTCCATGTACCAACTTTTGAATTAAACAAGGTGAGAAATCACACTTGTTATTTCTGATCAGTGAACAGAAATAATGGTAGGCACTCCCAATCTCACTGTGATTCCTCCCCATCTCTTTTAATGATCAGAAAAGATACAGGAGAAATAAAGATGGTTCTTGATTAGGACTGGAGATAAATTTAATTGCACTTGACAGTCTCAGTTAAAGCAGCATTTTCACACTTTCTGAGATGTGTGAGAAAGACAACACACCTCACCTTGAGCATTTGTACATCTGTAAGACTTGCAAAATAATCTATAAGACTTACCAAAAAAAGACAAAATAATGACCATCGAGGACTTTCACAAGTTCAACCTAGGCAATGACGAAATAGAAATAGTAAAAGAATTCCCATACCTAGGATGAAACATTGATAGAAATGGGGACGGCAGCCAGGAAACCAGAAAAAAGACTAACTGCCTCGGCAGACGACTAATAGAGTCGTCTTCCAGGCAGGGAAGAGGAGGGGCAGCCGCACGTTCGCCGCTCCTTCCTCTCCCTGAGGTCGCCCCTGGAAGCGCCGGCCATCCGCACGGCTGGCGCTTCCGGGTTGACCTTACGCCGCGGCGACCGCACTCGCCGCAGTGTTTGAGTCAGGGAAAGTGCACCCGCCGCTTTTGGGGCGCACTTTCCCTTAAATCTAAAAGGAACGCCAATTTGGCGCTCCTTTTAGATTCGGCGGAGAAGCGCCGCGGTGAGGCTGCCTTGGCCCCGCGGCGCTGCGGACCAGGGCGTCTTGGACTCCCTCGTCTGCATTCCCCCTAAGAATGAGGAGGGTTTCTATGAAAGAACTAGAAAATATCTAAATTGCAAAGATATACAACTCAGCACAAAAGTTAGAATCATATAAGCCACTGTATTCCCTATTACCATGTATGGATGTGAGAGCTGGACAGTTAAGAAAGATGATAGGAAGAAAATCAATTAATGTGGTGCTGGAGAAGAGTGCTGAAGATTCCATGGCCAAAAAGACAAACAAGTGGGTCCTAGAACAGATCAAGCCGGAAACCTCCCTGGAAGCCAAGATGACCAAACTGAGGCTGTTATACTTCAGACAAATCATGAGAAGGGAGGACTCTTTGGAAAAGACAATAATGCTGGGAAAGGTGGAGGAAGGTAGGAAGAGAGGAAGGCCACATGCTAGAGGGATGGGCTCTACTAAGGTGATCACGGGTATGGGTTTGCAGGAATTAAGCAGAGCAGTGGAGAACAGAGAGTCTTGGAAATGTCTCATCCATAGGATTGCCATGAGTTGAGATCAACTCGAGGGCAGTTAACAACAAGAAAGACTTACTGGCCATTTCCAATAAGTTCATATTGAATGATACATGTATTTTAAAATGTGAATATATTAAATGAATATAATTGAGAAAAATAAAGAAGACAATGGGAAAATATAGCCTCAATACAAAAAAGTTGTGTAAATTAGATAAATTGTATGACAAAATGTACGAATTAAAGGAAAAACTTGGAAAATATAGGCTTCTTCTTCTTCCTACAACAACAGAGGGACACATGACACCAGTAAAAATGCATGATATCAGTTAAAAGAGCATATATATTAGCAATTGATTCATATATATATATATATATATATATATAAAAGTGTAGGAAGTGAACATAACATTTCTCAACCCAATGCAAATCAAGGGCAGGAAGAAGTTGCAGGTGAGGTTCAAAGAAACTTCACAAAATAGAGATGGAGAGATTTTCACATCCACAGTCTTCACTGGGCTGGCAAGTTCAAAGAATTCTCCTTAAATTGCATGACTCAGTCAGGGCTTTCTCTATCCTTATTTGGAGTTGGGGATCTCATGGAGCTAGGACATGTTCCTTGACATTATGTGGCATGTGGAAGACTGTTAGGGGAGGGGGTCCAAGCCCTCAGTAAAGTTTTCCTACTCCCACCTTAGTGAGTCAATGAACCAGATTTAAATAGTGAGATCTGATTTTAATTGGTGGGGATAAGAGATGTGGCTTAGTTGTTTGTACCTGATACTAGTTTATTCCTGCTAATATTTATACTGCTAGCTAGTAGGTCATATAATCCATTCATGTCTTAACTACTTTATGAGTTACTATGATCTCTCAAACATATATTTTTAATTACGTTGTTTGCTGGGAATAGGTTTCTTTATAAAGAGAAAAGTGATAAATACAGTAAATCTTTTCCATTTCTCTTTTACAGGTGCATGTTCCAAAGCAATTTCCATAATTTTTACGTTTATAGCATGCATCTTATATAAACCACCAAGTTCAGTTGAATCTTCAGATAACAAGGAAGAGACCGTGATTTCTGTACAGCTTTAACATAATGAATTTTTGAGATGCACAGAAGAGTCAGAAAGACTAACATGATAACTTCTTAAAAATGTATCCTTGTGTCTGAACCTACTGAATATGAACCATGCTATAGCACTGGAGCACTTCTTGATTAGCCATTTCACATTTTTAAAATAAATTCAGTTTTCCAGGTAGTCATGGGAAGCATTTTTTTATTCAGACCAAATCTGGTGGTGGTAGTGGTACTACTACCACCACTATTACTACTACTACTACTACTACTATTTTAACCAAAACCCCCAAACTGTTAATGATCGAGGATTAGCTGACCTATTTAATCTGCTGTTACCTATTTCAAGAAGCCACCAGCTTCCTATGTATTGTCTGTGGGACCACATGGGTCACCAAAAGGTACACGAAAGTGGAGATCTCATGCAGGGGCTGCTATATGCAATGGCATTTCTCTGTTAGTTGAATGTAAGGCAAAGAGTGTTTTGGAAATCATGACAGCCATACATTTATAAACTTGTAATTAGTTCATACAGTTGGAGTTTTCATGTGCTCCAGCTGCCCATGTGTACCTTCATGTCTGATCTGGACTGCCAGTGAACTCTGAAGTACTAGAAGGCATTAGCAGCACATGGGAAGGTTACTTTTTTGGATCATAGTTTCCAGAAGCCTCCAGCCAGCAGGGCTAGGCATGCGACTGTAGGGTTCTAGGAGATACTGTCCAAAAATGTAATATTTCCATAGCTACTTCTGTTTGTTTCAAACTCACATCATAAATAATAATAATAAACTTTATTTTTATACCCCGCCTTTTGCCTGAAGGCAATCAAGGCGGCTCACAACAATTGCATGTATAAAACACCCCCACAGCAAACGAACAGTAACATAAAAACAAGTTGCCCCCACCTTAAAATTATATGACACTAAAAAATTTAAAATAGCTGGCGTACTCACACCAGTGATTATAAAATGTGACAAACCTAAACATAAAAATCTAGACATAGAAACATAAAAACATAATAGAGGGAGAGAGACATACATTAGATATGGTCTGATTTTATTCAGGGAAGGCCTGCTGAAGAGATCCATTTTGATGGCTTTTTTGAAACACTCCAAAATAGTTGCTTGATGGATCTCCTCCAGCAGGGCATTCCATAATCTGGGAGCAGCAACGGAAAAAGACCTCTGGGAGGTTGCTGTTAATCTAGTTCTCCTTTGTTGGAGTAAATTCCTCCCAAAGGACCTGAGGGTGCAGGACAGATTATATGGAAGGAGGCGATCCCTTAGATAGGTTGGACCTAGGCCATGTAGGACTTTAAAGGTTATCACCAACACCTTATACTGTGCTCGGAAACCTATAGGCAGCCAGTGAAAAGATTTCAAGATTGGTGTGATGTGATCCCTTCTTGATTTCCCAATGACTAACCTGGCTGCCATATTTTGCACCTATTGTAGTTTCCAAACTAGGTATAAGGGTAGCCCCATGTAGAGTGTGTTACAGAAGTTGAGTCGTGAGGTTACCAGTGCATGTACTAAGTTTCTAAGTCCTTTATCTCCAGGTAAGGTGCAGTTGGCATATCTGGTGAAGCTGATAGCAGGTGCTCCTGACCGCCACATTCACCTGATTGGTCATGTGAAGCGATGGGTCAAGGAGCATCCCCAAGCTGCAAACACAGTCCTTCGAGGAAAGCATGACCCCTTCTAGGACTGGAGACTATCCCAATACCTCATTTAGAGGCCCCTACTGTAAGCACCTCCGTTTTCTTTGGATTCAATTTGAGTCGATTTTTCCTCATCCAGTCCATTACCGCTTCAAGACATTGACTGAGGGGAGAAATAAACCATCTGTTGTCATGGCTGATGACCGAGTGATGGAGAAATATATTTGGGTGTCATCAGATACTGATAACATGCTGCCCCATGTCTCTGGATGATTTCCCCCAGCGGCTTCATATAGATATTGAAGAACATTGGGGACAGGAGGGCACCCTGAGGGATGCCACAATTAAGCTCTATTTTTGATGAGCAACTGTTCTCGAGCATCACCCTCTGGAACCTGCTTAAGAGAAAGGAATGGGACCCCTGGAGTACAGTGCCTCCTATCCCTAACTCTCCCAGGCATTTCAAGAGGATGTCGTGATCAAAAGCCACTGAGAAATCCAAAAACACCAACTGGGTCATGCTTCCTCTGTCGATGTTTTGGTGGAGGTCATCTACCAGAGCAACCATGGCAGTCTTCACCCCAAATCCCAGTCTGAAGCCAGTTTGAAATGGATCTAGAAAATCAATTTCATCCAAGGTCACTTGGAGTTGAGAGGCAATGGCCAACTCGATCACCTTGCTCAAAAATGGGAGATGTGATATAGGTCTGTAATTTTTCAAATCCAGGGGATCCAGGGAAGGCTTCTTCAGAAGCAGTCTCACAATCACTTCTTTTAGGCAAGATTAGATAACTCCTTCCCTAAGGGATGCATTGATGGTCTCAAGAAAGGCTACCAATGCATCACCCCCCTGGATGACCAGCCATGATGGGCCAAGGCCACGAGGGCATATCATCTTCCTCACTTTTCCAAGGATCTTGTCCATGTCATTGGTACTCACCGGCTCAAACTGATCCAGCATAATCCCAGAAACGGGTTTACTGGACACCTCAGTAAATCTGTTTACTCAGTAAACCCATTTGCCAACCAGGAAAAAATATGCAACAATGACTAAGGTTAGTTAACCATAACTTCAGAGTATTGCAAATTTGTTCATGAGTCAGTTTCTGAAAGAAAAAGTGTGGTTCAATGCTTATATAGCTTCCTAGTGACAAAAGGATGTACTTATTTTAAGACTTCATTACAATTTCAGTACTATGCTTTGATAGAAGCTTTATCATTACATGATTATATAGAAAAGGTGTTGCTGTGTCTCCCATCCCCTTCACTGTAACTGCTTGATGGCTGTTTAGTAAAGCAGTAGGGCTAGTCATAAGATTCACCCGAATTTTATCAAGCATTTCAGTCTGAAAATTGGAACTAAATCAAAAGTGAGCACATTGTTACCGGTATGTGTCTTAAGAGTGAATCTTTGAAACTAGTTACAACTTAGGAAAACTGCTTTTTAAAGACTGCAGCTGCTAGAATCCCCCAGCCACCCTGGCCACTGGCAGTTTAGAAAATGTAATTTTTCTAAACTCGTGAGTCTGCATGTGGTGAATGAAAATGTTTAGGTAAAAATAGTTACAATTGTACCTGACATTATTAGATGTGTAAGGGCCTTTGCAGACTTCCAGAAATAGTGCACTTTAAATTGAGGCACTGCCCTGGCTCAGTGCTAGGGAATCATGGGAACTTTATTTTATTTTGGCACAAGAGCTCTCTGACAGAGAAGGCTCAATGTCTCAGAAAAAAATGCAATTCCCATGATTCCCTAGCACTGAGCCAGGTCAGTGCCTCAATTTAAAGTGCACTATTTCTGGCAGTCTGCAAAGGCCCTAAGACTCCTGAAATATACTTGAATGTAGATGATCACCTGGTAACTGTGACTGCTAGCCATGAGTCATGACAGAGAAAGGAAAAATACTTAGACTTTTATTGTCATAAGATTTTGCCATATTCATGACATTTGAAATAATGTTTTCACTATATTCTAGTCATTCCCGTGATGCATACATGCCTCATGTTGACTTTTCCCCAACATATGTTGGGGATGTTGGCTTTTTCCATCTTTTTCTCTCATGCATGTCTTCCCTTGATTTCTAGAGAAAGATGAATATTGATTTTATAGGCTATACTTACAGGGTGTTTCATTATCCAGAGGTTATGAAAGATGCTGCTGTTTGCATCTGTGGATCAGAAAGAATGGTGCAGTTACAGTACTACATGCTTCCTCTTACAAAGGCACTCACAAGTGGTATTTGGGATCAGCAGCAGCAAAAGGGAACTGTATAAGGGGGTATCATAAAGTATAATTATCACCCAGAAGTTATTATGATATATTGATGAAATTTTGTCAGTGTCATCATCACAAGTGACTTTTTCTTTTCCCCAAAATGAAAAATCAGTTGTGGGGTCTCCAATTGACAATACAGATGACATCATTCATGAAGTGGAAGAGTGGTTTAAGGCATAATCTGTAGACTTCTACATAATGGGATTCAGAGGGTCAAGAAATGCTGGGAAAAATGTGTAAATCTGGATGGTAACTATGTAGAGGTAAGTTAACAACTACAAATCAAAACAAACTTTATGTCAATTTTTTAAAGGTGATAATTAAAACTATGATACCCCCTCATAATGATACCAAAAGATTGCTGAAGAGGAAGCCTGTTAAAAGTTAAGATTGTTGCCGCCTAAAGGCATAATATATTGTACTGCTGATTCACAGTTCTACAGTTTTTTAATGTTTTGTCATAACATTTGCAATTACTTCCAAGCAAACAATTAATAAATGAAACCACAATCTTTTCTTATAGTGCTCAATGAAAGCTAACCAACATTTCTATATATGTCTTAATAGTGGAAGGAAACCCATAGGGCTACAAAACAGTGTCCTTAATGATTTACTTTCGCATTTTGGATTGTTAAATTCAAGTCTTAAGTTATTGATCATTTTAGGAGAATTAAAATATGTGGATAAAGAAATAGTATACATTTTAAAACTTTTAATCATCTTGTGCATTGTGTTTACATGATAAAAACCTCCATAAACCAAGTGCCTTCAAGACTTAAACCACAATCTACAAAGTGAGTACTCAAAGGAGTGGATTTGAGTCCCCCCTTTCTCCTTAGCAGTCTACCTGCACCTCAAATTCCTTGTTCAGCTCACTTTTATGACTTATTTTAAGGTCTTTTTTAATTACCAGAAAACCACAAACAGATTTGACCATTCAAGATTCAGTTATGCTTTTCTCTTGCAGTTTTTTTCTACAGTGTTCCCATAGAGAACAATGATTTTACATTCTTTTATATACAAGTGTGAGTACATGTGGACTTCACAAATAAAAATAACCATTTGGGTGGAGAGTTCTTGGCAAAACTTTTCATTTTACATCCTGAAGAATATGTCAAAGATACTGGACTAAATGCAATGGAACTTTAGGAACTCTTCTTTTCCACCTGGTCCTTGCACTACTTGAAAATTTACCCCCTTCAGAGCCAGTTTTGGGAACACATGGTGAATTGGAGAAAGGAAGAGGAAATATTCTTCTCCCAATTCTTGTTGAACTGGCTCTTCTGTCAGTGGAAGACCTACTTTTGTATCCTGCTCATTTTTTTTAAAGTGTCAGGAAATACTGTATTCCATTATAATAGAAAGCTGAGCTCTCTCAAGTACTGTGTAGCCATTCCAATTTTATTTATTGAAAGCTACCAGTATGTTGTTATAGATTGCTCCTCTGACAGATAGTTCCACTCTTTCTTTTGAATATATTTTTTCAAAGATACAAATATATAGCTGTATGCAAATATCCTAAATGGACTACATTCCTTTCATGTCAAAATGGCATTGTGCAATATTTTAGATGAAAAAAAGTATTTTAGAGAGTCACAATAGAATGTAAAAACATATTGTTCAGAGATTCTAATTAAATATTTGAATTTAAATAAAGTTGTCCCACTCAAATATTAGTATTAGTGTGCTGGGCTCTGTGATGTTTGAATAAATGAATGAATAATGCTTCAGAAATCACTTGTTTTAGAATTTTGAATCAAGTGTTTCATTGTTGACTTCAAAGTTTTGATATAAGGAAACATTTTCATTTGCACAGCATTGGGGAAAATACTACTTACATACAATTTATAACTGGAAAGAATTTAAAACTGCTTTCATATACAGTGAGCCCTTGGTGTCTGCTGGGGTTTGGCTCCAGGACACCCCCTCCCCATGGATAACAAAATCCATGGATGCTCATGTACTATTATATACAATGACAAAGGAGATTATTACAGAAGGATAAGGATGGGAATGAAGTGGATCACTCCCATGTTTATCCCACCCTTATTGCATGATTGCCACAAAGATTATCACACATGTTGTGGTTATCCCATCCTTCTCTCATCAGTGAAGTGGAATACTCCTGTCACTTTGTATTAACAGAAACTCACATTAATACAAAGTGACAGAACCACTCCACTTCACTGATGGGAGAAGGACAGGATAAGTGCGACATGTGTGATAATCTTGGTGACAGTCATGCAATAAAGATGGGATAAAGATGGGAGTGATCTGCTTCACCCCTTTCCTTTTCCTCCATGTGATAATCTCTATAATAATTTTGTGTTCCTTACATAAAATGGCAAAATCAAGCTTTGCTATTTGGATTTTTAATATTTTAGCCATGGATGGTTGAATCTGTGGATGCAGAATATGTGGATATGGAGGGCTGATTGTAGTGTAATTTCCTATATTATTTATTTTACTTAGAGTATAATCCTATCAGAGTTAGGAGACCATGCTGAGGGCCATACTAGCATTTGGATCTTCTCTCTGAGGGCAGCCAGAGAGGTCCACTTTTGTAGGGTATATCTGGTCATGCATCCCTCTCTCACACCCAGTGGAAACCCATTGTTTTCTCTTCCCAAAGTAGATTTTAAATATCAAAGGGATAAAAAAATGGGATGGGATTACAGTTGTAATATAGCAGACTGGGAGAGGTTTTAGATTTGCTGAATATGCCTTCCAGCATGCTACAGAATGGGCAGAAGTTTCATTCAAGCCTTAGAGCTACTGTAATTTTCCCCCTCCATTGCACTGGGGGAAAAATAGTTCACTTGAAAAAAAAATGTACATGCAAATTGATGGGGGGATCCAACACACATCCTGCCTGGTTCACATATAAAGGCTTGGAATGTCTTTAAGACTCTCATATTGAAGATCTCCACAATGACAGGAAATTTTATAAGAGGGGTGAGCACATTGCTCCCTATAGACCACATGTGACTACTCAGGACTTCTTGGCAGGTCTCCAAGTTCTCATGCTCCCAATTTGAAGATTGTCCCAAATCGGTCAAAAGGCCATCCTTAGAAGCCTAACCAACCTGCACAACTTTAACTTTTGGTTTAAAACCCCAGCTAGATTCAGTGCCTCACAGACATTGGTGCTATCAGCATCCACTGAATTCTATTACCAAATTGTTCAGCTAATATGTACTTAAAGGGATTAAGCACATGCAACTGTTGTAGAGTTGATTATGAGCTTAAGGCCAACAGTGAAATAGCTCATTTAACAATGAGCACCAGCCAAATAAATGATGACACTGCCCAATGTTTCTCAGTGTCCAAACGTCGTCATCGTCGTCATGATCATTATCATGCTTTCATTAATTTCCAGCCTCATGACAATACAAACAACAAAAGAGTATAAAATATAGCAACACTCCCGCAGATGGGTGTATGTGGCAAAAAACACCAAAGCATACAATCACAAGTGTACAATTGTTTCACGTTGTGTCTCCAGAAGGATGTAAGAGATCCAGAAATTTCACATCTAAAATCCTGTTGAAGAGAAATGTAATATATGTTTTGTATCTGGTCAATTGAGCAGACAAAAGAAAAACGTTGTTTGCTCAACTTGAAACTAATCTTAAAAAACAGAAAAACATGTTCCTATGCTACAAAGACAACAAAGCTGTGTTGCACAATGATCATTAACCATTCCAAACTTTCTGGAATACCTATCTGATTCACATGTTTGGAACAACTTTGGTACCACCTACACAGTTTAATGAGCATTCAGTGTGCTGGTGTGATTTGAGTGTTGGACAATGATTCTGGAGAAAAAGGTTTGAATCCCCACTTGGCCATGAAAACCCACTGAGTGATCTTGGGCAATTCACAATCAGCCTCAGAGAATGACAATGGCAACCTTCCTCTGAAGAAACTTGCCAAGACAAACCTGTCATAGGTTTGTCTTAGGGTCACCATAAATTGAAAATGACTTGAAGGTAAACAACACCATCTTGACATAATTTCTATAAATGAATACAAGCATGTAATGTGTAAAGAGTTGGCTTATAATGAAACAAAATATAATCAGACATTGGAACCAACTCATTGAATTTAATCATGCTTAGCAGGTATACATTTTTAAAATAGAGTAAATAGAATGTAAAGTATCTCACTGCATAGATCATGAAAAGCCATGGAATGCCCTTAGAGACATGGGAGTGCCAACACATCTGATAGTCCTGATGAGGAATCTGTACTCGGGACAAGAGGTTACTGTTAGAATAGAACATGGAGAAACAGAATGGTTCCTAATAGGCAAAGGGGTCAGATAAGGATGCATACTTTCATCCTACCTGTTCAACTTGTATGCAGAAGATATTATAAGAAAAGCAGGCTCAGACACAGAAGAAGAAGGAGTGAAAATAAGAGGAAGGAATATCAACAGTCTAAGACAGGGGTCAGCAAGATTTACTCACCTGGGGCCAGTCTGCTGGTCCTGG
>CM034703.1:57812001-57828577 GCA_020142125.1 Phrynosoma platyrhinos | reverse complement strand
CTTCTTTGATCTTCCTTAGTAGGTGTTCCAGGTCTGTGAGATTTTCTTTTAGTACTATGGAAAAAAGGAAACCAAAACAAATTGCTAACTTATATGGAATATTATTACAATGAAAGCTGGAAGATGAATTGGTAAAGGACCATATGATAAAATGGGCTCAAGATTTGGGCTTTGAAATAAGTCTTGATGCTTGGGCTAAGGCGAGAGCAGTAACATATAAATTTACAAATAATCAATTGCTCCGTGAAAACTACTACAAAATGGAAACAAGGTGGTATCTAACCCTGGTTAGATTGGCAAAAATGTATAAAAACAATAAATATTTTTTGTTGGAAATGTCAGAAAGAACTGGGAACTTGGCTACACATGTGGTGGTCTTGTCCCTTGATGCAAGAATTTTGGAAGCTGATTCATAGTGCAATTTGTGACATACTCAATATAACTTTGGAATGTACACCACAGATATATCTGCTTAATATGATTCAGGATTTAAATAGTATAAAAAAATTATAAATGGAAGATTCTCTTGTATATGGTGACACTTGCAAGAATTGCAGTTGCTAGTAACTGGAAATCTCTAGTTTTACCATCAATCGGTAACTGGTTACAAAAACTATTAGATATTGCAAATTTAGATGATCGTAAAGGTGATAATGTCTATAATAGTACAGAAAGTATATGGAAACCTCTATATTCATATTGTGAGAAAAAATGGGAAACTTAAACGACATATGAATGATAGTAATAAAAATAATAATAATGATGGCAATAGTAATTTCAACAACATTAACTTTGTTTTTTGTTTGTTTGTTTGTTTGTTTGTTTTCCTCAAGGATTAGCAGATGTAACTAAAATGTTTATTTGTTCTAGCAATGTATTAGATACTGATATATATAGAAGTGGTACTTGGATATAAATTAAGGATAACGACCTTCAAACTTGATATGTCTTATATATTAATTAGAAACTATCAGCTTTATATTTTATAATTTCGAATTGTATGAGCTGCGACTTTTGACAGGGCAATCTTTACAGCTATGTATGTATATGGAATCACATGTGCTAAATTTTGTATTTTTATTTTTGTTATAATAATAATAATAAAAAGAAGAAAATGCAAAGGCAGGCTTAATGTTAAACATAAAGAAAACAAAAATAATGACCACCAAGGACCTTCACAAGTTCAGCCTAGACAATGAAGAAACAGAAATAGTAAAATAATTCCTATACTTGGGATCAAACATTGATAAAAATGGGGACTGCAGTCAGGAAATCAGAAGATTAAGAATGGTGAGGGTGGCTATGAAAAAACTAGAAAAGATTCTAAAATACAAAGATATACAACTTAGCACAAAAGTTAGAATCATCCAAGCCATTGTATTCCCTATTACCATGTATGGATGTGAGAGCTGGACAGTTAAGAGAAGAAAATCAATTCATTTGAGATGTAGTGCTGGAGAATAGTGCTAAGGATCCCATGGACTGCCAAAAGGATAAACAAATGGGTCCTAGAGCTGATCAAGTCAGAAACCTCGCTGGAAGCCAAGATGACCGAACTGAGGCTGTTGTACTTCAGACACATCATGAGAAGGGAGGACTCATTAGAAAAGACAATAATGCTGGGAAAGGTAGAGGGAAGTAGGAAGAGACAAAAGCCATATGCTAGATGGATGGACTCTATAAAGGACGTCACAGGTATAGGTTTGCAGGAATTAAGCAGAGCAGAGGAGGACAGAGGGTCTTGGAGATGCCTCATCCATAGGGTTGCCTTGAGTCGAGATCAACTCGAGGGCAGTTAACACCAACAAAAGTATCTCACCAGATCTTCCCAGGAACAATATGGGTATCTCACCAGATTTTCCCAGGAACAATATGGAAGAGAGTGTTTCTATTTCCTACATCCCTCCCTTTTCTGCCACACTTGCTGTCTTTGATAGTTTTTCACTCTATTGTGAGCAGTGGAAGCTGCAGTGGCAAGAGGCACAAACTATAACGGTGGGAGGGAAAAGGCATGGTACATTGGCTACAGCCTATGGAATCCAGGTTGTCGAAGGCCTCCCAGAGGGCCTTCTCTGTCGCAGCTCCAAGATTATGGAATAGCCTGCCAGATGAGATCTGTCTTATTACCACTCTTGACTGCTTTAAAAAAGCGATAAAGACAGATCTTTTCCGGCAGGCCTTCCTGGAATAATCTCCCGGCTCCCCAAGTTGGTTTGGTTTTGCTAACCCGTTCCCCTAGCCGCCACTGCCTGTTTTTACTGCCTGTTTTTATGTCTGTTTAATGGCTTTATTATATGGTGTGTTGGTTTGACTTTGATTGTTTTAATATTGTCTTAGTTTAATCTATTTTTAAGGGGTGGGGGGGTGGGGGGGATTAATTTGATTGTGTTTTACTTTGTATCATTTTAACATGTTGTACACTGCCCCAGTTGCTTAGCAGAGGGGCAGGTTAAAAATAATATTTATTATTATTATTATTATTATTATTATTATTATTATTATTAACCCCACAGCACATTATCTCCTGTACAAAGCAATGCATGGGAAAGGAAGGCCTGGGCAGAAAAACAGAGTGGAAGAAAAAGTTGGTTTGTGGTAAATAAGATAAGACAAAAGAAGGGAGAATAAAGGAAGAGAGAAATAGCAGAAAGCAGGAATCACAGAGGAGAAAAAAAAAAAAGAAATGCATGAGGAAGAAGGGGGCATCCAGAAGAGGAAAAAGACAAAAGAAGTAGTTAGATGGACACAGAGAAATAAGAGACAGCTAAGAGGGAGTGAGAAGTTGGAGTGGAGAGATGAAATAAAAGGAAGACATTGTAGAAATACTATGAGCAGGATACATAGACAATAAATGATCTGGTGGAATAGAAGGTGAATTGGAAATATGCAAGCTGAGAATAAAAGGGGAATGGGTTCCAAGGTGACCTGACCAAAAGGTCATTCCTATATAAATGCTGGGATCATTTTGTATATAACATCTTTGATTTTCAACATTTTATGAGGGAGTACTGAAAAGTTCTTGAAGAGAATGTCCTTGCCCATGAAACTTACATTTTACACCCATGAGATAAACTCCAAGGACAATGGAAGAAAAAGTAGCTGACTGGCAACATTCCTGAATTCTTTCCAGGGCCAGGTCAAGGCATGACTTTTAATTAAACTCTTTGGGACCTGGTTTACCTTTAAGCATATATATATATATATATATATATATATATATATATATATATATATATTAAAATTTTCTTTTAGTCTTTTTCAAGCTTGTTTGAGTTGTTTAATATATATATTTTATCATGTCTTAATTATGTATTGATTTTAATTTGGAGATGTTTAAATTGTTCATTTTCAAAACTTGTTGCTTTTAGATCTCATGATAAAAAGGTAAGATCAAAATATGGATAAACATATGAGTGAGTGAATGAATGAATATCAAGATGGAATATTTCATTACTAATCCAATAAGCTTTTTTATGCAGTAATGTAATGTAAACGTAAATGCTAACTCAGAATTAACTTAATGTAATAAATGCCCCCTTTTAAACACAAACATAAACAATCTAAGGTTGTTGTGATGTGTTTGAGTGTGTGTGTGTGTGTTTAAAGCTTGGTAGTGTAAACATAATGCAGTGGCACCTTTTCATTAACTTTATCATTTAAGAGATTAACCTTTTTTGAGCACTATTTGGCCAACAGATGGTGCTGTTGTTTCTTGTAACAAGATTTCACAGTGCAGAAAAAGTGACATCACAGCAATTGATCAAAATCTGTGGCAGATTCAATACTTGGTTCTCAAATATGCAGCTGTACTTAAAAAAAAAATAGACTGGACACTGCTTGTCTGATTGGTATTTCACAGATCATCCCCAGGTGTCATAATGAAAACAATGGTTCCCTGCAAAGCTTTTACTTTGCAAGCAATAGAGGCACTGAACAAATTGATAAACCTAATAGGAATGTTTGTGTATTAGGGCTTAAAGCATACTTTCAGTTTATGATATGATTTGTTTGCCACAATACTTTCAACAAATATGACTATGGGTTGCAATTGGTGTTAATTTATGTTGAGATTTTAACAAGATTTTTCTTTTGCTATTAATAAGACAAACACATACACAAACACATACATACACCACAGCTTACTTTTGTTTGACTCTCATTGTAAAATATATCTTTTGTTTTGGCAAAGTTTTTATTTTCCAAAATGGGATTCATACAGCTTAACCTACTCCTAACCAACTCTAGGTGGCTCTCTTCGATGGCATTCTTACTGCATCAGCTGTTTGAACCAGCTTTGTTATCCCATTCTTACAACTTTGTTGATGTTTTTCTATACTCAGGAACAGAAGAAGGTTAAAAATAAATAAATAGAAGGGCTGATTCTGCAAGGATTTAAGGAAGAGCTAGTTGGATAAGTCAGGAAAAGATGAAAGTATAGATTCTAGAGAGTCCAAAGATGAATCTGAAGTACTGAGAAGCTGGAAATGTCAACCTGTTGAAATCTTTTTAAGGAAAAGATGGACAACAGGTCTTTGTACAGGACAGAATTATGGGAGTAGAAAAATGAGAAAAGATCCCATGGGACTTGAAAAACATGTTGTAGCTCAGTGGCAGAGCACATGCTTTTCATGCAAGATGTTCAATCTCTGTTGCCTTCATGTAAGAGTGGAAAATACCTGTGTCTGAAATCCTGGAGAACTATTATAGACTAGACAGAACTGAATTAGATGGATCACTGATTTAACTCAGCATAACAAAGCTTCTATGTCCTGGGTATGTTTTCATACACAGAATTGTATTCTTTCAAATGTTAATTCATATACCATTGCTTACTTTAAATTTTTTTTTAAAAAAACTGCATCATATATAAGCCTACACAAAAAGCAAGGTAAGAAAGCAGATATCAGTTTGAACTCGAACTGACATAAAGGTCATGCCACCCAGTCCCTTGACTATATCATGAGTCTATTTTAATTTCTAACTGAATTTAATTTTTTTTTATAAAAAAATCTCCAGCAAGCAGAACAGCCTGCACTGCATATGACAGAAACTCAGAAACACTGAGCTAATTACCTACAGTAAGTGAATTGGAGCCGTTGAAGTGAGATATTGGCGAATAAGCATATTAAAGCAGCCATAAGAGGAGATGTGAAATGAAACAAAAGAAATGAGGGATGAAACTGCAATGCTTGGATGGAAAGGTTTCTAGAAGATTAAGAAAAGGACATTGCTATTGTGTTTCAGTCTAGCCAAAGTGAGTGACCTTCATCAGAAATCTTTTGTAAGTAATTTCTTTACATTGAAAGAGCATGGCCCTATATCACAGTTGGTTGCATACAGATTTAACTTTGTACATGGGAAATATGTAGAACAGGAGTAGGAATTTGTGGGTCTCCAGAAGTAATACTGTAGGCTACAGCCAACATAGTTAGTGGTAAGGGATGATGGGAAATTTAATGTAGCAAAACCTGGGGGAGGGGTATAGCCTTGTCTAGAAGGAGATGAACACAGTACAGTTTAATTTCTAAGATTACAATTTTCATAGCGTTTCCTCAGAGGATAATATTCAAACTGCATTAGCATATTATGCTTTTGTGTGAATTTCTGCTAATATTTTGTTATCTTTCTGCTTATACTGTTCCCTTCTTACCAAACCATTTATTAATATCATTTGTATGATGCCAT
Source organism: Phrynosoma platyrhinos (assembly GCA_020142125.1). NCBI lineage: Eukaryota > Metazoa > Chordata > Lepidosauria > Squamata > Phrynosomatidae > Phrynosoma > Phrynosoma platyrhinos. The sequence continues at coordinate 57,822,892 of CM034703.1, read as the reverse complement.
TCTGTGTGTACCATGGACAACCATACCATGTGCAAAAATCCCATTTTTATTCTATACCCACTGCAGGTGTTGGGATGTTTGGGGACCAATTTTCTCCCCTGGGATCCTCTAGAGGCTGCATAGATTGTCAGAAAAGGCACACACAAATACACAAAAGCAATGGCTTTTAATTGTGTTTCTTTTATATATTTTTTTCTTTTTTGCTATTAAACTGCAGGTGTCAAGTGAGCCAACAACTATTCTGAAGGTTGGGCAGACAAAAAATTTAACCTGGTGCAAAACCAGCTCCATTCCTATCCTTGATGGCAAAGAAATTTCACACTTCTTGTTCAAATTAACCATATGTCATATGTATTTCCCAGCATCAGTCAACAACATTGCGATGAGAACAACATCATACCCTTTGTGATTCTGTTGACTTTGACTGGAGTCCTGTCAGTGATAGACACAAGTGTTAAGTACCACCTATGTCTGCTTATGTCTGTGCTGTTGTTGTTGTTGTTGTTGCTACTGCTGCTGCTTCAGAGGTCAGAATTCTCTACTTCCCTCCAAGGGTCACCCCAATCCTCCACAAAACCCACCTTTTTCATAAATAAATTCTGGAATAGTCTTGGTGAGTTACAATTGTGTAAGCATCATAGGGCCTTTGCAGACTTTAACTGCCCTGGCTCAGTGCTAGGGAATCATGAGAATTGTATTTTTTTCTGAGACATTGAGCCTTCTTTGTCAGAGAGCTCTGGTGCCACAATAAATTACAGTTCCCATGATTCCATAGCACTGAGTCAAGGCAGTTAAAGTGGACTCAATTTGCACTATTTCTGGCAGTCTGCAAAGGCCCATAGTTACAGTGCTACACACTGACTCCTCTCCCAATACCCCCCCCCAACATCTACTTACAGGGCAGCAGCTACTGCCCTCGATAATGGGTCTCTTTCCCCTATTGACTGGAAAGCAGCTAACTGATCATCACATGCCCTCTCGTGGGAGATCTCTGTTGTGACAATCAGAAGAAGGGTTACTGTTGCAATTCCTCCTCACACCAGAAATCACTCACTCACATTAGGAAAAGCAGCTGGTATCAGAGGTAGGAATTTCCAAAGAATTTACACACCAGATTACACCTTGAGATTTTTCTGCCAAAACCTGAGACATGGGACAATGCCATGGGGCTGGTGTCCTTGATGAGTAAAGAGTAGTCTCTGCTGATGTCATAAAGCATGCTACATTAAGCATCAACTGTAGCTTTCAGATGATGATGATGATGGCGATAATGTAATAAGAGTAGTAGTAGTAGCCAAAGCTAGGGAAAACACATCTACACAGGTTTTCCAAGGCAGTAGTCTTACCCTAATTTTGCCCTGGAGACTGAAGGTGGGTCTAGACACTGTGTTAGAAAACATGAAATTAATAAAATTTTGGGACACATGTGGAGTTCCCTCTATGATCCTGAACTGACCTCTGTGGAATGTCCTACATAATCCTCTAGATGGCAAGTCAGGTAGCATCAGGAAGGCCTGCCCAAACAACTGGAAAATTCCCTACCAGACAGGTTTGGGAGTTGCTAAAGGGAAGAAAACCATTATACCAAAAAGGGAAACATTGTCCAAAGTTTCACTCTTGATGGGACAGTGATCAGATTTAACTGCACCCTCTTCTCCAGCCTTCCTTTCTTGATTGAATCGAAACCAAATGCATTATTTAGAACACTGCATCTATACAGAAAAAATGAGTAGCAAATTTAAAGTTGCTCAAAACCAATGCAGAGAGAGCCTTAGAAGTGACAGCCCAAAATTGATGTTTAGGAAGTGGCAAAAAATCAGAATGAACAAACAAAGGGCCAGTCCTCTCACCTCTGACCTGCAAATAATTATGAAGAGCCCTGACCAGACAGAGCTCAGTCTCACCAGAAGGATGGAGCACTGATTAGGTTCCTTTATAATGTTGGTCCATTTTGCATGATCTAATAGTTAGGGAAACTGCCCCTTCGTGAGATAAAAAGTTGTATAGATATGATGCATTACCAGACTTATCATTCCTGGAAGCAATCACCAACTCACCAATTCATAAATCCCCCAAAAAGGCAGTCAAGGCAGCTGCATGGAACAACAAAGCCTTGAACAGATTATTACAAATAGCCACCCAGGCCTTAGCTAATCCTCTCAAAATGTCCGGTGATAATGGCCAACAAGAATAAGCAGTAGAGCCCCTTTTCCTGAACCAGCCCTCTATCACCTTCCTGATCTTAAAATCACTTGTATAGCCAGTATATTTACTCTTGCCTGCACTTTCTTTTTTGTATGGTTTGTATCTGATTTTATGGAGGTTTTTACCTCCTTTATAATTTGTTTTAATTGTAAGTGGTTTAATAACTTTTTAAGGGGGGGAGGGGGGAATTGTTCTTAAATTGCTATGTTATGGATTTTTATGATGTAAGCCGCCCCGATTGTTCTCAGAGGGGCGGGGTATTAAATAAAAATTATTATTATTATTATTACTTGTGGTGTCAGGAGCGCATTGTGCTTTCATCCAGAAGGCGAATGCAGATAATTTACACTTGATGGACTGTGGAGACAAACCTGTGCTATGAAGAAAGACACAGTACCATAATAGCAAAGTAACAGGGATAGGCACTGAAGTAGGAAGCTTATTCTGTGAACAAAAAGTCTTGAAATTCTTGATTGCCTTAAAATATCTTCATTATGTACTTGGAGCTATAGAAATACTAAGGGCTCTAACTACCTCAGACTGCCAAGACTCCATAGGCCTACCGGCATCGACTCTGGTGCTGGAGCTGCATCTGGTGCCAATTTCTTGAAGTGCTCCATCTGCATATGAAAGAGAGCATCAGCAACAGAATTTTTTAGTCCAGCCACATGGAAAGCAGTGAACAATATATTAAATTTCAAACAATAATAATAATAATAATAATAATAATAATAATAATAATAATAATAATAAAATTTATTTATACCCCGCTTAAATGAAGACAATCTAAGCGGCTTACATCAGTTAAAACCCCATTCAACAAAAATTCATACCCCAACCCACCCCCTTAAAACAGTATTAAATGGCAAGATAATTAAAACAGGAATATAAACATTCCAACACAAATAAAACAAATGTGAAAATATAAAAATATAAAAATATAAAATGCCCTGATTAGACTCAACTGTGCTTCCCATCCATCAGCAATTGATGGGGCCATAGGGGGAGCGCAGGGATCAAAAAGCCCAAGGCCTGGAGAATTAATCTGGAAAGGCCTGCCGGAAGAAATCTGTCTTGACAGCTTTCTTGAAGCTGTCTAAAGATGTCAACTGACGGATCTCATCCAACAGGTCAATCCAGAGCTTGGGGGGCGACGATAGAAAAGGCCCTCTGGGAGGTAGCCGCCAGCCTAGATTTTTGAGGATGCAGCAAATTCCTCCCAGAGGACTGGAGAGATAGCTTGGATCCAAGCCATTTAGGGCTTTAAAGGTAATAACCAACACCTTGTACTGGGCCCGGAAGCTAATATGCAGCCAGTGGAGGGACCTCAAAACAGGAGTAATGTGGTCCCTCCTAGATGTAAAGACACGAACCAGTCTCATAACTCAGGCAGACTTAGGGGGGTTGCAGACTGCCAGAAATAGTGCAAATTGAGTCCACTTTTAGGGTTAGGGTTAGGGTTAGGGAATCATGGGAACTGTATTTTATTGTGGCACCAGAGCTCTCTGACAGAGAAGGCTCAATGTCTCAGAAAAAAAACAACAATTCCCATGATTCCCTAGCACCAACCCTAACCCTAAAAGTGGACTCAATTTGCACTATTTCTGGCAGTCTGCAACCCCCCTTAGATGTCAAGGAATTAATAACATGTACCGTGGACAAATTGTCACACCAAAAATGGATGGTGGAATTGGCAAGTTCTTCCACCCATATAATGACTGCCACCAAAATAGGAAAAAACTCTAAAAATGTCAAGTCTGATGTTATTCCCAAGCTACACCACTCTAGAGGCCAATACTGGGCACACCAACACCCCCTAAAGATGGCATCTTTGTGCATGCACAAATGAGTCGCGGCCACCATTTTGGCAAACAAAATGGCGGCAGCACACACGGCGGTGGTGGCGGGGGTTGGCGGGGGCTAGTTGGCGGGTGTTCACGGGCTGGGTGAGGCCCATGGGGCATAGGTTGCTGGCCCCTGCCCTAAAGCAATAGCAGAAGAGCAAATAATCAAAGTATACTCCTGTGTTAAAGCTACTGTAAACATATAAATCTTGGCACCCCAACATTCTCAGTGTTGGGGCAAGACAGACTTTAGAAAGGCATGTATCATCATCACCATTGTCAATAAGGACTTAGTCCAGGGATGGGGAATCCTAAACTGAACTCTTTCAATTTAAATACCAGATTCAGTTTCAGAGTTCTTGGGGCTAAAATCTAATGTTGGTAAAATGTAGGATAAAAAATTCTAGCATATTTCATCTTCAAATTCTAACTGCAAGTAAATGAATCTTAAGAAAGTCAAAATTCAAAGACTTATGGGGCTATGCAGATGGGTGGCTCTAGGCTGCCCCTGCTAGCTGTGGATTGGGGCCACAGCAACTGCATGCTGTGGCCCCGATCCTCCCTTTTGCTGCCCCCAAAAGAGCAGCAAAATGCCTCTCCTTTTAGGAGCGGCAAAAGGCCGCCCTAAGAGCTGGCGTGTGGCTCTTTAGTGCCCTTTCTAGTGCAGCATGTTTGAACACTGTGCTGGAAGGGCATCCTGATGCTGCACACCATGTGTAATGGCGGACGGCATCAGGACGGCATTGGCGTGGGGTTGGGGTGATCGGCGTGCGGTTGCCCCATCCCATCTCTGTCTCCAGGCTGGCCCTTTGGGCTGGTCTACAGAGGCCCTATAAGGGATCTTGTAGAACTTTTTGAGATAATTGAAATAAAGAAGTTGGTAGCATGAGCTTTTGTAGACTTGAGTCTACTTCCTCAGGTGCATGGGGTGAAGTGGAGGATTCAGTGACAGACCTATATAAGCAGATTGCATGTGAGTATGGCAATAAAAATGAAAAATCTTGTAAGTATGGAGGTGAGTTGACAAGTTCAGTTTTAGCTATGGTCATTGAGGGGCAAAGGAAGGAGTAAGGAAGTTGCTTAAAGGCAAGGTGAGTATATAATCATATAAGTGAGTATTGGAATATAGTGTGGGAACCAGAAAGGAGATGTGATGAACCAGCCAAGGATGTCCTTATGAGCCTAGGGCATTAGCTAGTGTTATCATGTGTGTACTGTGCCAGGAAACCATTGAAAATTATCACATGATGGTAGGAAACATGAGAAAAGCACTTTACTCCCATCATGTTTGTGTGATCGCAGAAATTTTTCATATATTGCACACATACTGCTCTTGTCACATCATTGAAGCATCATGCTAGTGCAACTTCTCATTAACAACCAAAAAGTGTTAATGGTTTGCCAATAGCGTTTCATTAGAGCTACCATAAATGTGTGAAAGGAAATCATGTTTCAATAGTGCCATTGAGAATCCATCAAAACTTCCTGTAAATCCCCCAGAGTGCAGTTCAGCAGAATCACTTCCTGTGTTGCCCTTGTGAGTCACAGGAGGGTTCCTTAGCGACAAGAGATTACCCGTTTTTTCTTTAATCACAACTCCTGCTATCCTAACAAGATGCCTTCTAAGGGTCCTGATGTGCATCAGATGAAGGGTGATGATACAAATACATTCCTTGATGTTGTTGTTGTTGTTGTGTTAGGATGGGGATGAGGATGATGGCGGATTATCCACTGGTGAGAAAACTGCTCCCTTTAAAAAGCCACCTTATGGTGCTTTTGTTTGCTTGTTTGTAATATTTTGTGAGTACTGTGGTGTTCTTGGCTAGATTGGTTAAGAGGGTGATCGTATGTGAATTACAATGAGGCTGAGACAGTGTTACTTCAGGCCATTAGTGGGCTGGGCTAGCAGATTGTGGTGTGTGACTGTCTTTCTTTACTTCAGTGATCCTAAAACTGTGCCCTTTAAGGACTTTTGGACTTCAGCTCCATGAAGCCTCAGCCATGTTGGCCTATAGTCTGTTATTCTGGGAGCTGAAGTCCAAAATATTTTAAAGGGTACACTTTGGGGATCACTGCTTTACTTTCTGGTTTCACTGGACCATGGGGTATAAACATAACTGTTCTATTAGGGTTTTGTCCATTTACCATTTAAATAGGTATAAATTATTTTGATTAAAATTGAAATCCTTTCTTTCCTTCTGTGTTGGTAAGTATTTTGAGATTTAGATATATTTTGATCTATTATATGTATATATATATATGTATTAGAATTATAAGATTTATATGTATGTAATATACACATACACACACACACCAAACTTTTGTTTATTGTCTGTATGTTATGTCTTTGTTTCATTGTGTAAAAATAATTTCTGCAAAAATGTGATTAATTTCTTGTTTTCTAAAATGTGAAAATTGAGTTAAGTAAAAATTAAGGGATCAGACAAATCTTTTCTTGTAATGGTACATTAAATACAATTCAAATGTAAAAACCTATAGTAATGCAATAGCAATGTTTTTCTTTATACATACAATTATATGTATAGGTGCACATCATACAGAAACAATTTATATCCAATGATATTAACAAATATGCAAAGAAATGAAATCCATTAATTCACAATTCTCATTAAAACTGCTGCATTCATCTGCATTACAGCTAAACATCCCATAATTTTACATTTTTTTAAAAAATAAATATGAAAAAATAATTAAGAGGGGAAGCATTACATTGAAGGTGATCCATTCCCCATTGACATTTTCTCAATGGCAATCTTCAGAGAAGTAACCCTCTGGCATAATGAATCCATAGTGGCATCTATCCATGCAATAGACTTCTCCACTGTGTGATAAATAATAGGAATAATATTAATAGTTTTAATACTATATAATATTCACGAATAAGACAGTTATTACTGGTTAAGGAAATTATAATTGAATATATTGCTCATTTACATCGCTTCACTGTTGGCTGGTCTGTTGTAGGCAGATTTTCCCTCACTTCAGGTGGAAAAAACTCCTCCTTAACTGGAGAAGGGACATGTGATGAAGCAGATGGTATTTCAACTGTAAATGAAACAAATAAAAACTGTAAATGAAACAAATACCAATAATCACACACATATATATCCCATATATTCAAAATACCTTGATGATACTATATATGTGTATAAGTACCTTTAAGCTCTTCCTTTGCATTGAGAAAGGCCTCAGCTATTCTAAAGGCTGGTGAACAATCTGCTGTAGTGTTAAAAGACATTTTGTATTTTTTAAAAAGGACAGGAATCAAAAGAAGAAGAAGAGCATTTGGTAAAAGTATATACTATAGATAGATAGATAGATAGATAGATAGATAGATAGATAGATAGTATGAATAGTATCTTGATGGACAAGATCCTCCTCCTCCTCCACATTCTCCTCTTCATCACCCTCATGAAATGACAATAACTCTACTGCTGGGCAAAAGAGTATTCCCTTAACACATACATGTGATAAATAATAAACAGATAATTAGATAACTAATCCAGTATTCAAAACATACAGGACAGTGCATGCACACAATTTGATATTTAGATTGCTAACCTCCTTGTGAAATGCTTGGCCCAGATGTGCCTTCCATAGGATCTGAAATAGTTAAATAAATATGATTGGTATCATATAGAATGTCATAATAATTTAAAAAGCAAAAGGCAATGATAATAAATAGTATTGTATCTCCTTCACTGTTCTTCTGTTCCTCATCTTCCTCCTCCTCCAAATTCCTTTTCAGACTTCCACATACCTAAAAACGCAAAGAACTTCCATTAATTATACTGTCACTTGCACCCTTTGATTTAATGCTTTTAATATTTTCAAGTCCACATTACCAATGCAATGAACTACACGCATTGGAATCTAAAATATCATCCCGCTCTGCTTAATAGCTACATTGTGTATTTGAAAGGTAAAATGTTCAAAAAAATAAATTATAAACTTACAAAATTTCCTGCTTTCCCTCCACTTGGGGTAGGCTGCATTTATCCAAAGCATGTATAGGTCCTTGAAAAATGGACGACCTACATTTACAGATGGCTCTTCATTAAATATTTCCATATACAATGGTAGAAATAGTTTTCAAAATTGTAAATTCTGAATTTATTTGCTTAGGGCAGGGGAAGGCAACTTTTGCTTACCTGGGGCCGGAACGCTGGTCCCAAGGTCTTCCGCGGGCTGAGGGGGAGGGAAATAGTGCCACGCGTGCACTTTTGGCATACTGCGCATGCGTGGGTGAGTCTCGGCCACTATTTTGATTTCCAAAATGGTGCCACAACTAGGAGTACTGATTTCCAAAATGGCGGCCGTAACTTGTTTGCGCATGCACAGTACTCTGGCGCATGCACAAACAAGTCGCAGCTGCCATTTTTGAAAACAAAATGGTGGCCACAGCGTGCATGGCAGCGCATGGCGGTGGCGGCAAGACTGGGCTGGGGCTGGTCCAAAGGCCTCAGGGAGCCGGATCCGGCCCCTGGGCTGTAGGTTGCCGACCTCTGGCTTAGGGGTTCTTGTGAAGCTCCCCCTTTCCATTAGCCCACTTAATTTTTTTATAAATATGCCTATTGGTGAGAGATATAGAGCTCATAAGGACCCTCAACTGTGAGATTTTATCAATAATGCTCAGTAGGCATCTTACTTCCTCTTCTATCTAATATGACCTTTTTTGCTGCGATATTGCAGTGGAGCAAGGAAACATTTTGCAATACAGTAGATGGTGCTAACCTAGGAAAACTAGGAAGAGACTCCTTAGTGCAGAATGACACACATGCTGTCGCCCTTCAGTTCCATTGCACATGTGTAGTCCCCACGTCTTAGCCAGAAAAGCAGTAGATTTAAGCTGGGATTTGTTAATTTCAACTGCTATATATCTTAAACCAGGGTGCTATTTTTACTTGTGTTTGCTGCACCTTGCATAGGGGCCAAAAAACCAAATTTATTTTACTCATATTTCCTGGGCAGTTCTAAATTTATTAATAGGAACAGTTCACATATCTGTTTGTGAGGTAAAGTGAGGATTGGAACTGAAGATGGATGACAACACGAAAAATGGTTATAATGATAACACAGAAAAGAATAATTGCACAACAAAGAAAAAAACAGGGGAGAGGCCATGCATGGTCACATTCAGAAATTATGGATTTGATTTCTATTTGAGGGGAAATCTAAAGTCCAAAGGGAACATAAAACCAGCCAACACAACATAACTGTATTTAAAAGAATTGCTAATGAGATGAGAAAGAGAAATCATGACAGAACTGGCAAAGAAGACAGAAGCAAACATAAATGATAAGGCTAGGATATTTAAAAAGTGGTTAATTACAATAAACAAAGTAGTAGGGAGCCAGCTACCTGTCCATATTACAAACAGCTTGATCGTTTCCTCAATGAAGATAGAAGTATCTTTCAAAAAAGGCTATCCTCAAGCCTGAAAGTAAAAAGAATTAGCAAGGCAGGTCAGCTGAGTGACAAGCACTCCCGCAGAAGTGTTTGAGGGTGTACAATATAATGATCTTCGAACAACTGATGCAACACAAATACTTCCTGATGGTATATTTTAATGATAATTATTTATGTTTAAGGAAATGATTGCTCTGTATATATAAGGTAAAAGGTAAAGGTATTTCCCATTGACAAAGATGTTAAGACATGTCTGAACATAGGGAGCAGTGCTCTTCTCTGTTACTAAGCCAAAGAGACAGCGTTGTCAGAGACTATTGGGGGGTTGCAGACTGCCAGAAATAGTGCAAATTGAGTCCACTTTAAGGGTTAGGGTTAGGGTTAGGGAATCATGGGAACTGTATGTTATTGTAGCACCAGAGCTCTCTGACAGAGAAGGCCCAATGTCTGAGAAAAAAAACAAAACAATTCCCATGATTCTCTAGCACTAACCCTAACCCTTAAAGTGGACTCAATTTGCACTATTTCTGGCAGTCTGCAACCCCTATATTGTTAGGATCAGATCTAATTAGGGCAATTTGTAATTAGCTCAAATATGCGAGAGTGAGGCCCCGACAAAGCCTCTTGGGATCATGTATACCAAAGGACTAATAGATCTCTCAAGGGAAGACATGGAGACGGGCTTATCCAATCAAAGTCTAAATATTTATTTATTTATTTATTTTATTTGCACAATATCAAGAAACATTTAAAAAACAATACTATGTCTTCTTTTTGTTGCTTAAAAACAAAAAACAAGTTAACATAAAGTATCAACTGTAAGCTTTTTTTCCATTCCATTCAACTAGTTTTGGGTAATTTCCAACACTTAAGATACCATTCCTTCTCACCTGATTATTTTACACAAAGATAATTTTAGTCATTACAAGCTTACAAAAATGCAGGCCTGGAAATTATGCTTAAGCCATTTTATCTTGAAGAGCATACACAATAGTTTGATTACACACTAAAGGCCTAAGCAGACTGCCAGAAATAGTGCACATTAAATTGAGGCACTGCCCTGGCTCAGTGCTAGGGAATCATGAGAATTGTATTTTTTTCTGAGACATTGAGCCTTCTCTGTCAGAGAGCTCTGGTGCCACAATAAAATACAGTTCCCATGATTCCCTAGCACTGAGCCAGGGCAGTGCCTCAATTTAATGTGCACTATTTCTGGCAGTCTGCTTAGGCCCTTAGACAGATCATACGAGTCCTTTTTCCTCAAGGATAATTCACATAGGAAAGGTTCTGGTATAAATAATTGCAAATCTAAATTCATGTTCTTTGCAGATAGAAAGACTTTAGAATTCTTTCGGGGCGGGGACACACAAAAGGGTCTCAAAAGCAAGAAAATATCTCTGTCCCGCACATGC
>CM034703.1:57799881-57811901 GCA_020142125.1 Phrynosoma platyrhinos | reverse complement strand
ATGCTTAAAAGGGGAATATTTAAAACTCTCCTACCCACTCATAGTCCCATTCCAAATTGGTCTCCTGCACACCTATTTGTGATTAAAAAAGAAAATGTCTTTTAGCTGTTTGCAGTGTATTTCACGTATTATGCAGTCTAAGGAAATTATCATTTTATGCAAAGTCTAAATATTTATTAATTAACAAACAGGGAAAAACTGCACACATCCAAATATGGCACACACACACTAGAAGGAAAGATGGGTGAAAGCAGGGATAGCTTGAGAGGAACTAGGTTGAGGGGAAATACTTACTTCCGAAGGCTTCTCCGGGCTTGGCTGCAAAGATTGAAGATAAAGCACGGCCACCAAAATGAGGGGAAGGAGATGGCTGCAGGAGCTAAATCAGAGTACAGACCGACGTGGAGTCTGCATGTATTTTCAAGATAGCATACGGAGCCTAGAAATCCAAGGGTTCTTATAGGGATTTCCTGCCTTCTAGCTATAAGCCTAATGGCTGTCGGACAAAGGCGTTGATGGGTTTAGCTTTGTCAACCTAGGTGTGAGCCTAATCTAAACAATGCATTTAGTTTCAAAACTATCAAGGAAGGGAGGCTAGAGAAAAGGGTGCACTCAAATCTGATCACTGCCTGTGTGTGAAACTCAAGAGCAACACTATTATGTGTCTTTTCCAGTATAATTGTCTTTCCCTTTTTGCAACTCCCAAACCTGTATGTTAGGGAATTTTCCAATGGTCTTGAGAAGGTCTCTCAGTGCCTACATGACCTGCCATCTAGGGGATTATGGCTGACATCTCTCAGAGGTCAGTCAGGGGTCATAGAGGGAACTCCACATGTGTCCAAAATTTTATGAAAATGCACATATGCTAACACTATTCTGTGATCATTTGGCCAGTATGATTACACAGAACACCGTTTCATCTGCTATATAATATCTGATATATATAATATCTGGTATATAACATCTGATATATAAGGTACATATCTATAATAGACACAATATTACTTACACTTCCCTTAATCTCATTCTCTTATAATACAGATATCGATTTCCATGAGGATATAATAGATGAGGAAGAGAATGAGCAGGACCATGACAGTTCTGAAGATTTTCAATGCAATGTACATGAACATGAAAGTTCTGGTACAACAGGTTTTTCTCCCAAAATAATTTGTATCTATTACAATGGTATTCAAATGTAAAAAAAATTACATGGCATTAAATATTTAACTTCTTTCTAGGAGGTCAAGTTGTTGCTGCTAGTGAGGAGCAGGATGAGAATGCAGACGTGGAACAGGAGGAAGATTCTATGCAGGACTAACGGGGTTTGCAGACTGCCAAAAATAGTGCAAATTGAGTCCACTTTTAGGGTTAGGGTTAGGGTTAGGGAATCATGGGAACTGTATTTTATTGTGGCACCAGAGCTCTCTGACAGAGAAGGCTCAATGTCTCAGAAAAAAAATCCCATGATTCCCTAGCACTAACCCTAACCCTAAAAGTGGACTCAATTTGCACTATTTCTGGCAGTCTGCAACCCCCCTAAATTGTGGATGATTGTATGTAGTCCTTAAACTTTTCCTCCAATAATTAATTAGTAATGTCAAATCCATAGCCAAGGCAGAGTGCCTTGCTACAGACATCTCAACATGGATGAACATGTAGCAGTCTCTGTGTGTAACACCTTAGTAATATATTTACATGTTACTTAAAGAAGTTAGAGTGGTTCAAATGTTTCCTGTGCAATCTAACCCATTCATATACCCAGACATTTCTCAATCCCATTGCAACACTAAGGCAACATTTGTATTGCAAGTGGTGATGAGACCTTGTAGCATTCAGGAAGAAACATGGTTCTAAACTATTTAGGTCAGAATATCTCATATCAGGCTTAGAAATGAGCAGGTAGTTCATGAACTCAAAGAACACTGGGATGACAGTGTAAATAACAGCCTGGTGGTAGCATATCCTATTGATATTTTGGACATTTTTGAAAAGCTCACCTCTAACAGAGAACATTTAAAGTAATGAAGTCTGGAGATTATTATGCCAAAGTCTGATAAAAAAAAACCCCATACATTTCTAGGCACCATCTCAGCAGCCAACAACTGTGTCAAATTAAGCCTCAAGCCTAAATTATAAATCTAGGTCTTCAGGGGAAGTGCATTCCTCAGCTAGGCTGTGTGCTTAGCCTTAGATGAGTCAACACCCAGTCAAACATGACCAGTCTCATTCCTCCCAGTTCAGGATTTTCCCACCACCTTGGAATCAAGAAAAAAACAAACAAGCAACAACACCAAAAAACAGAACCAGAGCTAATTCTTATTGGCACCCTGATCCTGTCTGAATCCAAAACATGTAGATGACTCTTTCCAGTTGTCTTTTGTCCCTCAAAATTGGCTGGCTAAGTGTGACCGGGGGACAGCTTGTAGTCACCCTGTGACAAAGTCCACATTTTTGTGTGCAATAACACCTGTTCAAGGCCATTCAAGCTCGATTCCGTCCTGTGCCCAGATTGGCCAAAAAAGTAAGTGTGATAATCTCCTTGAAGGTGCCGCTACACTCCTCCCCCCTTTCTTTTTGTCCAGGAAGAGCAGTAGCTCTCCAACACTGGTTTCTGGGACTTTCAATGAATGACTGGAGTCACTGAACTATGGAGCCTCCAAATCCCATACATGTAAGGTAGCTCAAAAGGATACCACAGCCAATGGTGTTCCATAGCTCCACAATAAAACCAGCAAGAAGCCAAATAAACAGGAGAATGGACCAACAGACTCACACTTTGGTTTCTTCCCTAGTTTGATTCATCCATTAAGTAAATCCAATGTGGACTTTAAATTCCAAAATCAAGCCTAAAGCAAGACAGAAAGAAATCTGTCGATTTGGTGTTATAGAAAGACAAATAGTCTTTGGGGAACTTCAAAATACTGCTTAGCAGTAAAGTTTTTCTGTAATCCTTGTGGATTGTCCTGGATCCTCTTATTAAAAAGGGCTAGTCCTATGTCTATGCCCCCCAAAGCTTCTTGGTAGAAAGACAGGATTCAAATGTGATAAATAATTCACTTTATATGTCATCTGAAATCTACATTTCATTACTTGTAACCTGTTTGCCTTGGCGGGCTGAATATTACCATTTAGATTTTCCTATATCCAGGAGCTGCCCACAGCTCTTCATTCAGAATGAACAAACAACCCTTTAGTTCTGAATTGTGAGGATTCATTCATATTATCTGTGTGGGACCTTGCTGCTCAGATCCACAAGTTATTAAGTGTCTGGCTATATATGTTCCTTAACTATATAACATGAGTGATATAGTATCAATCCATAGACTATATAATATGATAGTTAGCTGGAGGGGGTGTTTAATGGATAGCTGCAATTCTCTGCACTGGATGGATAACCAGGCATTCTTATTGTATTCTGGAAAGACTGGTTTCCTACAATAGGCTGAATCATTGCAATCTGATATTATCTAAACCTGTTTTCATAGTTGTGTAGTTCAGTAGTAATTAGCTGTTCTTTTCTTCTTTTTCTCTTGTCTTTCTATGCTAGTTTGTCCTTTTAAGTGCAGTTTATTTCAATTTAATCTGTTTTTTTAATTGGTCTATGCTTTAGAATGATGTCCATCTCAAAGCCTAAAATTATTTAAGGTAGGCATGTAGAGTAGATAAGGGAAATAGGGCATCTATTCTAATTAAATATGATGCCACATTAACAGACCAATATGAAAAAAAATTATATATAATTTAGAACACACATGGAACAGCCAAAAAGCACATGATAATGTCCAAATAAGATAAGATTGCTGCTGTGCTAAATGTCATATATGAATCAAATTAAGATATGGAAATGTTTGCTCATTCAAACAAGATTGCAGAAAACTTAAAATTGATTCTAATTCCAGTGAGAGAACAAAAGTAAAAGGTAATAACTAATTCTGGGAACATCAGATAGAAATGTTTTAGGAACCAATCTGTGGGCTTTAGGAGTACAATTGTGTGAATAGAGGTTGATACAATGTGCAGTACCTGGCTGATGATATGCAGAACTGATGTAATTACAAAATTTATACTTTATCATCCTAGTGCAGTGTTTGAGGGAATATTGAGTTTTATTCATTGCCTTATAGCATGGTTGCACACAGTAATGAAACTGCTACTAGCCTCTATGCAATTTACTTTTCATACAAGCATTACATTACACTTAGTATGAGCACTTTTTTCATTCTAAAGATTAAAGAACCCCAAAGTAGGTTTATAGATCCTTCCTAATGAAAGCTTATTTCCATTGAAATCTATCTATACTATTTTCAAGAGTGAATCATGACTGCAAAACCAGTGTGTGTTTAAAACTATTGGGGACATGTACAAACTCCTAGAATTTGGCATTGTAATTAAACATAGAGCAGGTTAGGCATGTTGGGGGCATTCACTGTCACCCCATGACTCACTCCTGAATTTGTTGCTCTGGAGGCAACTCCATACCCACCATGTTTGCTCCTTTAAAATAAAGTGTGCATTGCCAGTACACATGGATGACCAATAAAATCATGATTCTGAGAGTCTTCCAGGAGCGCAGTTCCATTTCTAAATAAGGTACACAGATAACATGAAGCTTATTTCAAAGAAAAATAAATACAGTTTGTGCTCCTTATCCATAGATTCAACCACCCACAGCTTGATTTTTTTTTAAAAAAATCCTAGAAGCAAAGCTTGATTTTGCCATTTTATATAAGGCACACCATTTTACTGTGCTGCTGTATATAATGGGACTTGAGCATCCACACATTTTGGTATCCACAGGGAGTCTGGAATCCACAGAGAGTCTGGTATCCACAGGGAGTCTGGACCCAGGAGATACCAAGGGTCCACTGTACAGTTTGAGTCTCCCTTATCTGAAATTCTGAAATTCCAAATATTCCAAAAACCAAAATGTTTTTATGGGTGGTTGAGATAGTGACACCTTTACTTTCTGATGGTTAAATGTACACTAAGGAAATTATCGCATGGAGAAATGCTGCTTTATAAAGATGAAACTGGATTTTATTGCACACGCCAGCAGCTGGGCAAGTGCAACCCATCTGCATCCCAGATTTCAGCCACGCTTATCCTATGGCTTTTCAAAAATGACAGACTCCCATTTTTGAAACTCAGAGGGATAAGCGCAGCTGAGGCCTGGGATTCAGATGGGTTGCACTCGCCTGGTCACCAGCATGTGTGATAAAACCCAGTTTCATCTTTACAATCCCACCTATTGTGACAGCATTTCTCCATGCGATAATCTCCTAACTTTTTAATGCACAAAATAATTTAAAAAATATTTACAAAATTACCTATAGGCTATGTGTATATATGAAATATACATGAATGTTGTGTTTAGATTTGGGTCCCATTTCCAAGATATCTCATTATATTCATATATGCAGATACAAGTATTTCAAAATCATTCAATCAATCAATCCAAAATCCAAAACAGTTCTGGTCCCAAGCATTTTGAATATGGGAGACTCAACCTGTACTGTCATGATAGCTGTAAAATTTGGCAATTTTACAGACATCTGGTGGTGGTTGTATGAAAATGGCAGGGCGTATGCAGGAATTCCATGGTTGCTAGAAAGGAAGAGGATGTAGTCTTAAACAAGTTCAAAAATTTATGGAAAGTAATATTCAGAGCAAGTAGATATCTTAGAAAAAATAACAATTAATGGTTGCATCTAAACCCTGTGCTATCACTACTTTTTGTTTAATTGATTTATATCCCACCATTCTCCTTATGCAGAATGCAAAGCCACTTGCAATCATTTAAAAAACAAGGTAGAGGTGTGTGTGTGTGTGTTTTACAAAATGTATAAAAGTTAAAAATAAATAAATGACAGTTTGGTTACAAATAGAAGATTAAACCAATATAAAATACAATTAACACTATAGTAAAAACACAACCATATTAAAAATTATTTATGCCCATAAATTATAAGCCAAAAGCCTGCCTAAATAAATAACTAAATAAACCTCTTTGCCTGCCCATGTAAGGAAAGGAGAGGGCGGACCAACCAAATCTCCTGTGGAAGGGATCTCATTGGGTAAAATCCAAATATTTCCTTTCACTGACTGAGCAGTTCTGTCAGCAAAACTAGGAGGGGCAGTTCCCGCTCCCCTAAAATGTCCCCAAACTACACAACAGTTTAGTTTCCACAGTGAGGATACAGTGTCATTTCAGAGGCAGCTGCTCTAATAAGTAATTCTGATTAAGGTATCATTTGGTTCCTCATATCCATTCCCTCCTAGCCACCAGCATTTTCAATCTCTCTCTGAAGATGGAATCAAAAGGATGGATGAAACTTCAGCCCCAAACTTTGGATGATTTCATCCAGCAGTTTCATTTGTTGAAATGGAGGCTGCATCCTCACTGCAGGAACAATGTGGATTGACACCACTTTAACTGCTATTGCATGAAACTGTGACAGTTAAAGTGGTATCAAACTAGATTATTTCTGCATTGTGGCTGCAGTTGGAAACAAAGATGTTTTTATCTCCATTCAGTTATGTTCTGCTAAAAGAATAGGACTGAGAAAAAGGAATGGAAATGTCTATTTCCTACTGTACTTGTTGGATGGCTTTGGAGACACTGTTAGTAGTTCTGCTTCAGTTCCCTCCACCTTCCACCCCCTGCCTGCCAAGTGTGTAATCTGCTGGGTTCAGTAACTGGTTGATGGGGAGATGTACTCCTGCTGTGGGATGCTCTGCTGCTCATTCTACTGGGGCTTGGTTAAGCCTGGTCAATTTGTGGCTGCCTGAGGGCCCCAGCAGGAAGACGACTGGTGTCCAAGCAGCTAATTTGCTAAGGCAATTAATGATAACATAAATCTACAAAATTAGTAGAGAGGATGTGCCAGAAGAGAGCACAGGACATTTAGGGAACCTTGGCAATAATATAGTTTAACATTCAGAACAAGATGTGTAGACAGAGAATCTCATTCCTACACTGAGCTCAAGACAGCAGGCATGGCTCTCTTTTTGGCCACTTTGGTTTCACAGCAGATTTAATATATATTCCCCACTCCATGAGGTAGGTCTGGATTAAAGAAAGTGACTGCTCATGCAGTGGCAAGGCTTAGTGAGGGCTAGAAATTGGATATCCTGAATCCCAGAGCCTTTTCATGTTGCACAATTATAGCACTATGATTTCACTTTCATTACCTCAGCAACATCTTATGGAATTTTGTCTTTTGAAGGGGCACTCAAGATGAGAATTTGGAGCTGGCTGAGAACTGTAAATACTCCTCCCTGAACTGTAAATTCCAGTATGCCATAGGATATTGGTATAGCAGTTCAAGTGGAAAGACTTTAAAAGTGAAATATTATTTGTCTTGCAAAATGATCCCATGAGTCTGCTGTAGTTGCTCTTGAACTTTGAAACTGTGACACTGCTAATGTGTGGATGTATCTCTGACAGGGTGACCAAAACTCATAACCACAAAGGCACCATGGACAGTCAAGAAAAATGGAAGACATTGCAAAATAAAAGCTACAAACAGTAATATATTAAATCATTTTATATGATTTATTTACAGCTATATTATATATACTGTATTTTATTGGGAGGCATAAGGGGATGGGTAGGAAAGCAAACAAATAGCAATGGGACGAATAATACAAGGAGACAAACAACTACTGGGCAGTAGCAGCAGTGATGGCTGACACTGACAGGAGAGAACTGCAGTGACATCATAGCTAACATTGGTTGGCACTGTACACAGGGAGGTTCAGGTGGTCCTCCTTGTGTAACTTCATCACCTAGTAAACCCTATGATGAGACACCCCAAGTGAGACACAGGCAGGATCAGAGCATTAACAGAAAGGGAAGGAGGGGGAGATAAAGGAATATTACATTTGCAAGATTAGGCAAGGGCATAAGAAAGATGACAGGACAAATAGCAGACACCCTTAGAAAGGCAAATAGCATCCAAAGCAGCATTACACATATGTTAGGGATGTGGAATGTAAGGAGCATGAGCCAAGGGAAGCTAGACATATAGTAAAAAGTGGAAATGGAATACTTGAACATAGAAGTACTGGGGGTGAGTGCATTAAAATGGACAGGAATGGGCTACTTTGAATCAGACAACCACACAGTGTTCTACTCATGGAATGAAAAGACAAGACGAAATGGGGTGGCTTTCATGCTAAGAAAAGATGTGGCAAAAGCAGTCAGAGGATACAATGCAAAATCAGATAAAATCATTTGAGTAAGGCTCCATGATAAACCTATGAATATAAACATTAATTCAAGTATATACACCAACCACTGAGGCAGAACAAGAAGAAATCGATAGATTCTATGAAGGAGTACAGGAAGAAATCGACGGCACACCAACACAAACTATCAAGCTGATCACTGGAGATGGGAATGCAAAAGTTTGAAGCAAAGAAGAATCAAAAACAGTAGGCAGATTTGGATTAGGCAAAAGAAATGAAGGAGATGAGCATCTCATAGATTTTTGTGAAGCCAACCATCTATTCATTGTAAACACATTATTCATACAACCAGAAGGAAGGCTATACCCATGGACATCACTAGATGGTCAACACAGAAATCAAATAGATTATATAATTGGAAGTAAAAGATGGCAGAACTGTATACTGGTGGCCAAGACTAGACCAGGTGCTGACTGTGGCACAGATCACAAATTACTCCTATCAAAAATAAGAGTAAGGGCCTTTGCAGACTGCTAGAAATAGTGCAAATTGAGTCCACTTTAATTGCCCTGGCTCAGTGCTAGGGAATCATGGGAACTGTAGTTTATTGTGGCACCAGAGCTCTCTAACAGAGAAGGCTCAATGTCTCAGCAAAAATACAAAACATGATCTAAATAATATCTCAACATAATTTGCTGGCAACATAAGAAACAAATTAACACTACTAAACTACTAAACATAATAGTCCAAGAACTAGTGGAACTATGGTCTGAAGACAGGGACATACACTTTCAATAAACAAAAAGAAAGGAAAAAAAAACATGGATGACAGAAAAAACATTATAAGCAATAAAGAAAAGAAGAGAAGAAAGACAAAAGGGAGATAGGAACAAACTAAGAATTATGAATGCAACAGTACAGTGGCTAGTGCAGAAAGATAAAGAAAATTACTACAATGACCAATGCATAGAAATAGAAGACAGAAACAAAAAGGGAGGAACAAGAGATCTATTTCACAAGATCTTGGAAATCAAAGGAAAACTCAAACCAAGGACTGGGATGATCTATGACAATAAAAATAAGATAATTCAAGACCAAGAAGGAATACAAAAATGTTGGATGCAATACACAGAAGATTTATACAAAAGAGATGACAAAATGAAGGACACATGGAATGAAGAGCCCTATCAAAATGAACACCACATTCTAAAAAGTGAGATAGAAACTGCAATAAGAGAAACAGCGAAAAGCAAATCACCAGGAACAGATGATATTTCAGCTGAACTGCTGCAATCCACATTGACAGAGTCAACTCTAGTGCTGACCAACATATGTCAACAGATATGGAAAACAAAACACTGGCCAACAGATTGGAAGCGATCAATATACATCCCCATTGACAAAAAGGGAGACACAAGAGACTGCAGCAACTATAGAACCATAGCACTGATCTTCCATGCAAGCAAAATTATGCTCAAATTTCTGAAACACAGACTCCAACCATACCTGGAGGAAGAGGTAGAGCAAAGGAAGAGACACGAGGGACCACGTTGCAAATATATGATGGCTAATGGAGCGCACCAAGGAATTCCAAAAGAAAATCAGCATATGCTTTATAGACTATAGAAAAGCCTTTGACTGCATAGATTATAAAAGGCTGTGGAATGCCCTTAAAGACATGGGAGTGCCAACACATCTGATAGTCCTGATGAGGAATCTGTATTCAGGACAAGAAACTACTGTAAGAACAATACAAAGAAAAAGAATGGTTACCAATTGGCAAAGGGGTCAGACAAGGCTGTATCCTGTCACCTTATCTGTTCAACTTGTATGCAGAACATATTATAAGAAATCCAAAAACATCCACAATGATACCTTTATTGGGCCAACCAAAAAGCATAACTACATGTTGCAACTTTCGAAGTCACACTGGCTTCTTCATTAGGCAAACAGGAGGAAAAAAATGAAGATGTTAGTCTTAGGCCTGCATTTTCTGTTTCTGATCTCAATTCAGATGTTGGCCATGTGGTTGCTGGAAAATTTTTGCAACCAAGGAAATTTAATGTCCATTTGCAATCCAAAGAAGATGTTTCCTTGGAATCCAGCATGTCTCTTTCCTTAGTGAAGCCTCTGATAGATTTTGGTTGGCCCAATAAAGTTATCATTGTTTGGATATTTTTGGATTTGCTATATGGCCAACGCGGCTACCCCTAAATGTTTTTTTGGATTTCAAGATACTGCATTTTAATTGTCACAGGGAACCCTAAACAGAGAGCCAGCACACTGGAACCTTGCTATCAGAGGCTTCTGCCTCCAAAAAAGGAGGAGCAATTTTTTCTAATATTGGGACTGATTGGCATGTTTTAACCTTACATCACTTACAGTTTTCCTGATGCAAAACATGAAAACTTCTTGAGAAATTCAGTGTTCTCTACCTACTATATCATCATGTTATATCAAAGGACATCTTCTACCTCCTCTTCCTCTTCCTCCATCATCATATATTCACTATGGTATGTCAGAAATATATTTGACAATTAAAGCACAGATGTAGGACTGCCAGGTATGGACTATCCTATGCCCTGAGATTTCAGGGCCAGCAGCTGATGGGATGATACTACACGATGTCACAGATGGCATGTCTTGGTGATAATACAATGTCTGGCTAGGTCATGTGACTTCAGATGACAACAACAACATCACGGTGGGTCCTCCACATTTGCTGGGTCAGAGGTACAGGACCCTTGTGAAAGTGGGAAAATTGAAAAAAACAAACAAACAGAGAGAACACCTCTTTAGGAATCTCTAAGTCCTTTAGTTCAACTCTATGGTCACCATCAAGTGGAAGCCGACCCATACAATTGCACTGGAGGACCTACAAATGCCTAGAGAAGTATTTATCTAGGAATCTTTAGTCTTCCAGCATCGCTGTATGGTCAACTTGCAGCAGAGTTGCACTGCAGGACCTAAAGATTCCTAGAGAGAACATATTAATCAAATCTGCAAATAATCAAATTCAAGAATAACCAAATTTGCAAAAATGAAAGCTGAAAATGTGAAGGGTTGTAATAATAATTTATATGTCTCCTTTCTTCCAAAATTGGGACTCATGGTGGCTTACAATAAACTAAACACATAGAAAAAGGTGAACATTAAAATAAGATTGAAGTATCAAAATGATGTAAAATTACACTTAAAAAGATAAAATATTATTTAAAATACTTTTTAAAAAAACTTAACATCTATCCTAGTTCCCTGATATTTTTTAAAAATTGTTCTTTTGTATTAAATTTCTACCAAAGGTGCTGACATATGGCTGGGGAGAATGTTTATGGATGATTATGGATGATATGTGAGAACTCAGCAACATCCTCCAGTCTGAGTCTTTAGGGTTAGACTGCATCACTGCTCTTAGGAGATTATTGCACATCTTAAAAACCTGGTTTACCTCTCCTGGATTGAGGTCTAATTCGGGCTGCAACCAGGTCCTATCTCATGGCTTTTGCAGGAGCTTTTGACTTTGAAAAATGGCTGCTGGAGCGTGTCTTGGGACCCACACTGGAGCCTGGCTATACTCAGATGGCGGATTCCATTGCAAAAGCCATGCGATAGGACCTGGCTGCAGCCCGAATTAGACTTCAATCCAGGAGAGTTAGATTGGATTTTTAAGATGTGCGATAATGTCCTTAGACTGCATAATAAATGAAATACACTGCAAAAAACTAAAATATATTTTCTTTTTTAATCACAAGTAGGTGTGCAGGAGACCAATTGGGAACGGGACTATGAGTGGGTAGGAGAGTTTTAAATATTCCCCTTTTAAGCAT
>CM034703.1:57758704-57785127 GCA_020142125.1 Phrynosoma platyrhinos | reverse complement strand
ATATCCTCACCTGGAAGCCATGCCATTAACAACAAAACAATACCTATTAAACACAGAACAATACACAGTTTACATGGGGATAGCAGACGATCTCCTTGATTGCATATCTTTCTACCCTGAAGCCTGTCATTAACAACAGAACAATACCTATTCACACAGAACAATACACAGTTTACATGGGAATAGCAGACAATATCCTTGATTGCATATCCTCCTACCCTGAAGCCATGCCATTAACAACAGAACAATACCTATTCAACCAGAACAATACACAGTTTACATGGAAATCACTCCTCCCTATCCAGGGTCTCACAGTATATATAGATCCACTCTCTTCTATTCCAGTATTCTCTGAATATGCCAGCCACAGATGCTGGTGAAACATCAGAAAGAAACTCTTCTAGAACATGGCCACACAGCCCGAAAAATCCACAAAAAACTATGGATGCCGGCCATGAAAGCCTACGACTTCACATTAACTGAGTCCTTTGTAAGAAGGGATGGGGAAAACATGATCCTCCAGTTGTTATTAGACTGCAGCTGCAACCATCCCTTACTATTTGCTGTGCTTCCTAGGGTTTATAGGAGTTTCAGTCCAACGACATTTGGAAGGCCATCCATTCCCCACCCCTGATGTAAATAAATGAAAAAAATAGTACAATGTCCATTGTTTATAAACATAACTTGGTTACTAATTTCCAAGTTCTTCCAGCAGTGTAGTGATTATAACTATAGGATGAATACATTGCTTAAAAGCTTGATAACTAATCAACTGAAAATATATCCATCAGTTGGCAATGCTAGATATTCTAAAACAATTTTTCCAACTGTGCTTTTCTTATGGCTTAAGACTGATTCTACCTAAGGTCACTTTCAAAACCTAAATGAGCCCTCATTTAAATCAGTTTGGTATGCAAATGCAAAATTTGTACCATTCACAATGTACCTTTGACTTTTCTCTTCCATTCTGTTCTCCATTAAAATTCATATGGGACAGACACAAATAGCAGTAGATGGGCTGAAAGGTGCTTTTAAGCCTTGCATATGAAAATGCATACAATGTTTTCCTTCTGCAGAGTAATGGCTGTAGAAAATATCACAGATTCATTATTCATCATATTCAGGTGGCAAGTCACATGGATTTTGCAGAATATATTACTTTCTGTATTAGCAAAGTCTCCACGTGGAAACCTCCACCATGTCTAAATGCAGGGTGGTGGTGGTGAGACAGATATGATTGCTGCTCAGAGTAAGGACTCCTTGATCTTTCAGTAAAATAACTTAGGTCACAATGATCTCCACATCCTCTGCTGCTTGGAAAGTGAGGTTGAATATCTCGAGTTTCCTTGTTCCACAAATAAATATCTCTCAAGACACTGTCCCAAATAAGCCCTTAGCTAACTAAGGCAAATAAATGTGGATGGAGGAGAGCAAGAAACCTGTCCTAACATCTCCAGTTTGTTACCAAATTGTGAAAAGAAGAAATAGATTTATGAGATGCACACACAGATGTGAAAACCTGAATAAATGTGAAATGTGACCAAATGTTAATAATTATTTTTTCCTGAGGGAAATACGGTACTATCTTCTGGGATGGGAAAATTTTTGTTGGGACTGTGACATAAAAAAGAGATTAACTGTCATCCTCATACGACTGCATCTGCACTGCAGAAATAATCCAGGTTGACATCACTTTAACTGCTATGGCTCCATGCTATGGAATTCTGGGAACTGTAGTTTTATGAGACATTTAGCCTTCTCTGTGAGAGAGCTCTGGTGCCACAATAAATTACAGTTCCCAGGATTCCATAGCATTGAGCCATGGCAGTTAAAGTGGTGCCAACCTGGATTATTTCTGCAGTGCAGGTGTAGCCATATGTCATTGTTTCAGCCCTGATCATTCTTCTGGTATTTAAAAATGTAAAAAAAAATCATGATTTTTTAAAAAATATAAACACATAGAATGTTACCAGACATATGGTCAAATTTTGCCCTGTTGCTAAATTCATTCTAAATCTATTCACTCTATCTGGAATCTGCCTAGATTCAAAAGATTATTCAGAATGAGAGGGTAATTGTTTTTAAATAGCACAACATTTGTGGTTAGTGAAGTAATAATGGAATAATGTGTTTCTTCCTATGATATCAAGTTCCTGCTCTACTGCAGTAATATTCATAGGTCTCAGTTTGTAGTCTTCTACTAGTGGAGATTTCCACACAGGAGTTTACATGCCAAGGAAACACTTTTCTTATTTATTCATTTACAAAAGAAGATGGTTTAGTTGGAGTTGGTTTTTGCAGGGTTCTAATTTCTTTTTAAAAGATCATGTTAAATGTCAGCAGAGTGTACAGTTCTCACACATTTATTCAAAGGAGGCTGTTTTGAGGCAGCTGCAACAATCCATTAACCTTTCCTAAAGCTGTTCTGGCTCATAGAAGGTCATGGAATTATGCCTTTTAAACTGGCTGAGTGTTCTCCTGTGGGCAAATGGGAAAGTGTTGCATAAGGGGCTATTGGATACCTCCTTATGCAAGTGTTTAAAAACAAACAAAAAACATTGACCTAACCAGGAGTAACATTTGTGTAATTCTCCAGAAGAATTTCAGCCAGAGTGAATACATTTAGACTGATATCCTAAATATAGTACGGTATATAACAATCTCATTGAATACAGCAGATCTTACTTGTGAGTAAATGTACACTGTATAGGTTTACATTTCATGCAAACAACCATAAATGAAAAGCAATTTTATTTTTTTGGCTTTTGGCTAAGAAAAAAATGTAAAGGCATAATATGGTTATTCAGAAATCATTCCCTCTCATCATTTCCCCCCTTATTTTCTATTAAATATTTAATAACAAGCTTAGTTCATGTTTTTCATAAATGAGTATCCTGTCTACGCAGAAAAACACAGATTTGCTTTTTGGTCAGGGATTCTATTTCAGATTTCATGGTATTAAAAGAGTAAAAATGGTAACTGAGACTGACAACAAAGTTGCTTGCTCAGACATTAAGTTATGATTTTATTTTAAAAAACCCAATTTAGTAGAAAAAGTTTTTTTAAATAATCTTTATTGAAATATATAATGTAAATATACAACAAACACATGCACACAAACAGGCAATACAATATAAGGACAACAATCCAATCCAATACATACAAGACAACAATTTTCTTTAACATATTCCTATTTTCTTTAACATAATGTTCTCTTATTGCAATCTTTAATCTTAGTATAACTTAAAGTCATTTTATATAACTTAAGGATTTCTTTCTTCTTTCTTCTGCAGCTCCCAGACAACTTTTTTCCCTCCCAATGCAGCTCCCAGACAACTTTTTCTTCCTCTCAATGGTTACCTCTCAACAAACTGTTAGGTTTATCCAATTCCATAAAGTCTATTAATTTGTCTAGCCATCATTTACCTTTAGACCTTTCATTCTTCCAGTATTTAGCAAAAAGTATACAGGCTGTAGTAGATATATAGAATAACAATTTACTGTATTTGTTTTCGAAAGAATCACTTACC
The DNA here is from genome assembly GCA_020142125.1 of Phrynosoma platyrhinos. Classification (NCBI taxonomy): domain Eukaryota; kingdom Metazoa; phylum Chordata; class Lepidosauria; order Squamata; family Phrynosomatidae; genus Phrynosoma; species Phrynosoma platyrhinos. Next base: position 57,781,597 of record CM034703.1, on the reverse strand, counting down.
ACCATGCTTAATAAATGCAATTTTGAATCCAAACTCAACTTTGCACCCAAACTCTCTTCCACTAAGCCATAAATCATTATCCTTTTTTTTGTTTCCTTACATTCCCACCATATATGTATAAATGAACCCCTAGTTTTTCCACACTTCTAGCAGTCACTTTATTTATTCTAGTAATTTTAACAGGTGTTAAATACCACCTATATAGCATCTTATACCAATTCTCTCTAAGATCATAGCTTAGGGTATGTTTTAATCTATTATCCCAGGTTTTCTCCCATTGTTCCAAGGGAATGCTTTGTTTCAGATCCTGAGGCCATTTAACCATGGCTTCTTTAACAACCTCTTGCTCCTGATCCCATTTCAAGAAGAGATAATAACATTTTGAGATTTTATGAGTGGCTTTAGATTTTATATTTTTGAAATCTCGATCTGTATCATTAATACCTAAAGTTTGTATGCCATAATTAAATCTTTCCCTAAATTGATGATAGATAAACCAACACCTATACAAGCCTTCTTCCTCCAATTCTAGTTGAGTTTTAAATCTCAATTTTTTAGATTCTATTTTAGAATATACCATTAATTCTTGGTATGTTAACCATTTATTATCAGCAAATTTTGTTTCTCTGAAGAAGGCTTCATTTGGGGAGGCCCATCTAAGGATGCTTTGACATATTCTTTAAGGGGCTATATATATATATACATACATACACACATACATGTAAGCCATACCCTAAGTAGGGCTTTTCTTATAAAATGATTGGAAAAATCTTTATTGCACTTTTGTTTTTCATAAAAAAGGTACACATACCTTCCATAATAGTTTCCTGCCCCTTTTACATCTAGGATATCTTGGTTTTCTAAAGTAATCCATTCCCAAATCCAATCAAAACAAACTGCATCAAAATATAACTCCAAATTAGAGGGGGCTAAACCTCCTCTTTTGATCTTATCAAACAGTACTTTCATTTTAACTCATAGTTTTGTCCCACCACAAAGACATTTTGATAAATCTTTATGCCATGCTTTAAATAGGATGGCATTTGTAATTATGGGAATATTTTGAAACAAAAACATTTATTTAGGCAGGACACTCATCTTTATAGTAGAGATCATGCCCAACCGTTTATTCCATCTTTTAAAATCTTTGCCCATATTCTAGCATAATTGTTTTTGAAAAGGTCAACATTTTTAGATGTAATCATAATCCCCAAATATTTAACTGATTTTGCTATTTGCATACTTGATTTTTTCCAAATCTATTTTTTCTTCCTTATTTAAATTTATTGCTATAATTGATGATTTATCTATATTTATGTGTAAGCCTATTGCTAAAGCAAAATCTTTCAATTTGTTTAGTATCTGTTCAATATTGTCAACCGGGTTTGCAAGTATTATTAGAATATTGTCTGCAAACACAGGCCTTTATGCTCCCTTCCTTTAATTTTAATATCACTTATCTCTTTATCCTCTTAATATTAATCATTAAGGTTTCTAACACTAAAATAAACAATCCTTGTCTAATGCCCTTATAACTAAAAATTCTTTTGACATTTTACCATTAATCAATATTTTTGCCATTTGTTTTTGATAGATTGCTTCTATCCATCTTTGAAAGTTGGTTCCCACTTCAATTTCTGGTTGGTAATGGTGGATCGCTAAGATGTGTTCATGAGAGCTTCGTGAACCTGTCAGTAGGATGCCGTACTGATGTTGTTTAAAAAAAGAAAAAAAAGAGGAAAACAACTGAAATGATCTTTGGGAATGAAGATATCAGAAGGGGTTGAATTCTTTCCAAATCTTGCCCTCGTAACAAGTATGATCTGTAGAGGACAAGGGATATGAGCTAACCACAGTTACATCCATTGCAGTGGGTTTTTCTTACAGAGAAACGCCTCCAACTTTTAACAAGGGAAAAAGTGGAAGAAACATCTTTTGTGGGGGAAGAAACTGACCCCCAGATATTGGGGTTTCCAATTTTGGACTGTCAAGTTACTGATTCCATCATAAACCCTGCTTATAACTTTGATTAATTTGGAAAGAACACGACCTAATAAACAACAAAGATATACAGTAAGCAAAAAAGACAGAACTAACATCAGAGCAGCTAACAAACTGTGAGTAATTATTTTTTGCTTACATTTTATATCTAAGAAGAAACACTTAAGAGAATATAAAACATGAGAAGGGGAAAAAAAGAAAAAGGAAAAGAACAGCTCTTACAGAAAAATGGCTGAGCTCTACTGCTGAAAGGGCTTACTCCAAAGTCAGTGGAGTTGGGCGTGGCTATTAGAGGAAACTCTATAAAAAAACGCAAAGGACCCTGGAACCTGTAGTTTGAGGACATTGTTGGAATAATGTTCCAGGGAAAATGCACAATGTGGTGAATGGCAGCAGACATGATGACTAAGCATTTGGCCACTGCTGAATCATGCAGCATCAAGGCTGATGAAACAGGAGGTGACATAATGACAGGGACTCACCTGGTGCTGTAAAGCACAGTAAGTGCTGCAAAAGGGCTGCAAACATGCTGTGTCATGCTAATGATTGACAGGTGTCCAAAAGGAAGAGGCAGGGCTAGAAAGCCATGTGGAGCACTGGCTGTATAAGGGACAAGCCTCTGGACACACATGTGGGTTGACGTGGGTTGATGTGTTGGAGTGTTGGAGAGTGCGTTGGTGTATTATTGTACATAGCCTTTGTATGTAGAACTTCTGAAGATTAAAAGCCTCTCAGTGAGACAACTGCTGAGTCTCTCTCTGCTCTGTCTGGAGGGGAAAGGAGTTTTCCTGCAACTGACAACGTTGCTTGCTTCATTGAAGACAGTCTGGATCCTGGTGCTTCACGTTACGTGGTTCCCACGGACTGCATCACCACGCTAACAGACATTACATACATGAATGGCTGAAAAAGAACAGGAAAGTACTCAATTAGCAATGTAAAGGAGAAAAGCTGAAGAGAAAATAAAGAATGGGAAAGTAACAGAAGAAAGAAAGAAAAAGAGGAAGGAAAAAAGGAAAAGGAAGAAGTGAAGAGAAAGAAGGAAGAAAGAGGAAAACAAAGAGTAGAGGAAAAGGAAGAAACACAAGAAATAAAAGGGGGAAATAAAATCAATTGCTTTGAAATGATCTATACTAAGTAAAAGGCGTTATAAAATAAATAAAATTGACTCTATAGGATCTGATGTGGACTTTATATAAAAATAATTAAGGAATTGAATCAAATGATAGATATTAGAATTAAATGACATTGATCAGATTTGAATAATTTTTATTTTGAATTGTATAACTAAGCAATTAATTTGGGGTCAGGACTGCAAAAGGCAGGGATGTTGAACAAAGGGTAATTAATGTGATTGAACTGAATCTATACAAATCCATTAGAATTTATAAAGAGAAAATAATCAATTTATATGATTTGATTGATTTGATTGATTTGGATATAGAAAGACCTATTTTTTATATTAGATCTAAATAAGTTTGGTTGAACTGAGACAAATCAACTTGGGGGGAAATTAAATGGTTTTTTGGATTGGGATATTTTGATAAAAACAAATTTATTTATTTAGATTTCATATACTGATCTGAGCTTATATAAATTATTATAAGGTCTTACACAAAGCAATTAACTCTGTTTGTTGTGGCCTAGAACTTTGTTTGATCTATGTTGAATTATCTTGCTTTAACCAACTAATAAAAATGGATACTAGAAAGAAAATGCAAAATGTGAAACTGACTTTACAAAAATCAAAGAAGACCTTCCCTGGAGCAACAAATAATATCTGATCAAAATTTAATTTGTCTGGAGGAAATTAGATAACATCACAACTTAGCCAAAAAATGGACAATTTAAATAATGAAACGAAGAATTTCAAAGGTGAAATTAAAAAAGAATTACGGGACGATATAAAAAAATTAATCATACTGTAGATAAATTATCTATAGAAGTCTCAAACATGAAAAAAGTAGAGAATCTGGAAGATAAACAGATAAATATTCAGGAAGACATAGAAGGAATTAAGTGGAAACAAGAACAGTATGAGGAGAATCAATTAATATGGGAGACAAATACAAGGGAAAATGTGTTAAAATCAGAGGTCTACCTGAATAGGAAGGAGAAGACTTTTATGCTAGCATTGTTTCTAATCTTGTGAAATTCTTGAAGAAAGAAGAACATTTATGTCTGTTGGAAATAGACAAAATGTTCAGATTGAACTCAAGGATAGCTAAACAGACATTCAAAATTTTTGATGTCTAAAATATTGTTTGCTGTGATTGCAAATTGCCTTTCTTTGAAAACTTTGCATGCCCCTTTTCTTTGGATGCCTAAATTGTATTTGTAACTATTCAATGAAAAATTTTAGTTGATGTAATGCTAGACATTTGAGAACTAAAGGAAAATTTCATTGAGAGAGCAGAACTCTCCAGGCATACAAATAAACTTTGTTGCCTCTTCCCACCATAATGTCAACTGATTCCACAAAACAACAACACTGCACTTGAAAGTTGAAGCATTTTCTAGAAGAGTGGTTCTCAGGTTCTCAGATGTTTTGGATTTCAGCTGCCAGAACTCCTCTGTTATGTTAGATGGGTTTTTGGGAGCTGAAGTACAAAAGATCTGTAGTACCAAAATTTGAAAGCAGCTATTCTAGAATAATGCATGATTGGACATGGGGACAGGTGGCTACAGCAGGCTGGAAAATTGGAAGCAATCAGTAAGGCTGTTTTTTTGGAAGTGGAAGTGTCTTTTTGTTTATTCAGTGTATGTCTATGGATCTAGGTCAACAGTAGTAGAAATGAGATGGTAGAGTTTGTAAGTGGTCTCCATGAATATTAATGTCTCTCTGTTGCCTGATCATCAAATGTCTGTGTGGCAGCAAATTCAAGTTCACTTATCAATTCTGCAGACTGTGATCCTCTGTGCGAGAATTTGTGGCTGAGTTCACACTTCTTCCAAGATGGTTCCTCAAATAAAAACTTGAATGAAAAGAGGAGCAAATCAAACTCAGTTGCAAGCATTAATCAAGGAGTACTCAATTACAGTCTAAAAACAAAATCTCAAACAGATTGGAAGATATTATACCCCCCTTTTCCTCTTCAAAGAGGTCCCTGCTTTGGGTGGCTAATAAATTAAGAGTATTTCATGATGGTCATCAATATGTGAAGAAAAAAAATCTTTCTAATGTTTGCTGCTTTTTGGATGTTCTCACCTCATAGTAGTAGGGAGAAGCCTTTCAAATCTTTCATTGTAGACATCTTGATTTTATTTTTTATTCTCCATGCATTTGGCTTTGTGTTTAGAATCCCAGGAGGTGGACTAAGGAATAAATGTGCACATAAAGCAGGCTAGCGCTATTGAACTATGAAATATTTCTTTTGACTTGATGTCTTAATTTTATAACCTCAGAAGTTGTACATCTGAAATATAAATGGCCCATATACGCCACATAGGTTAGTCCCAGAGATCTAGTAAATGTTTCGGGTTTGGTAAATGATCACTGCAGTAAGTCTAGAGCTGAGAGAAGCATCTGATTTATCATATAGCTATAGTGAAAACATTAGAATTTATGCACGGGCCAATAATACACTTGACCACTGGATACCATTGTTACTGCTTAGAAGAGATAAAGATGAAAGAGTGTAGTATTGCCTGAGAAATATTATTCTTCAACAGGAAGGTTTGCAAATGAATTCTTGGGATTCATGTTCATTTCAGGCAGAGCTGTTCTCATCCTCTCATTCTGTTTGGACAGTAGGAGAATTGGGGGGAAAATCAAAGGAGGCAGAGAGCAATTCATCTAAGCAAAGGGAAGAGAAAAGTAGTGGATAATATGCATTATGCATCCAGATTAATCATTAATCTAACCTAAAAAAAACAAACACCCTGCTCTTAAATGTATTCAGTTAAGAATTTATTGATGAAATTATTTATGCATTTTTCTACTATGAAACCAATCTTCACACAAGCATTTCAATCACAGCAGGCTCAGTTTTAGAGAATAAATGGCTATATTATGACATAAGTCATCTGTAAGAGAAGCCAGTATCTAGGGGTGGGAGGGTGGTGATTCAAAAATCCTTGAGAGTTAGTTGATTTAGAGAAAGAGAAATGTCTCCTATTTTAACAACAAAAAATGCCACATGGGGTAATAATATTGGAAAGTGAAAGATGTACTTCACATTAGCCTGTCTCTACTCACATTTTATAAAGATAGGCAATCTGCACACAGACTTCATATTGCTTTCAGAATTGCCCTAAACGTGCATATTCAGAGAGATAACCTTTCTCCTTGTCTCTACCCCCAACAATTGTTGTCTATTGCAGTTGCTACATGGTGGCAGTCAAATTCTGCAATAAATGCTCGATGAATAACTCTACTTATGGTGTGACACCTTCAGCTTAACTGCTGTTAGAAAATTTCACATTTTTCTCTTCCATAAACATCCATAAGACCCATAAAGCTTTATGAAAAAGATGTTCAAAACTACCAGCTCTTTAGAATACCTAGTAACCACCCACTTACACAAATACCTATAGCCCTCTGAAAAGTGTCATTTTCATCACTTGATGGCCCTCATTTCATTTCAAGATGTTTGCCTTTCATTGTGACTCACCAAAGATGCCTATGACTCATCTTAATATCTAGTGATAAAGAGGTGTGGTTACAATCTCTATATTTAACCAGACTGGAACTTAGATTTTTTTATGGAATAAGAATGTAAGATAAATAACATTTTCTAACAGTAGCTCAAGGTAACAAATAGGAGAAATTGGAGGAAGAGGAGATGTAGAAGGCACCTAAACATGCATCAAACTTGGACATTTACAAAAGTTCAGACTGAAAAAGGAAACACAGGTGTGTAGTCCATGAGCCATATCTAAATCCAGAGATGCATAATGCGTTTCCTTAGTACTAACATATTATGCAATATATAAACTCTCAGTCATAGAGGATTCTTCATCAGGCTGAATATGTGGGATGGACATAGGAATGAAAAGAATATTGGCTATTTAGCTCTCAGTTGAAAAATGGGTTTCCTTGGGCAGCCTAGTTAGGAATAATATATATCACTGAGGTTAGAATTTAGTAGTTTGCCTGCTATTCACACAGTGTTTCACAAAATTATTCTGTACATAAACACATGTGGGCTGCAAAAAATAATTGTACAAAGTTTGTACTATCTGTACTGATTTGTTCTTCAGTTTTCCTTAATGGGTTTATCCCACCATTCTTAGTTCTTTGCTAATCTTAGAATTCAGCCCAAACTCTCCTCTAGAATAGTTTATAAATGTTGCCATGCTTGGTGGGTGTTACCAGAAACTTCAAAAACAAACCAACAAACCAAACAAAAACTTACTAGAATTTTTTTCTAGGCTCTGGCATTGTTATAGGCAGGGAGTGCATATTTATTGCTAGACAAAATATGCATTTCCCCCCCCCCCCTTCCAACAGAGTTACTAATGGAAAGATTTCACTTAAGCACAATAACAAACCTTTGAATACATGACTAAATTATCATGGTAGTCATTTGACTCACTTTGAATGTACTATAACGTAATTTTTAAAAGATCAAGACCTTGCACTTTATAGTAGTGCCATGCATTGCCAGGTGTCATCTGAAATACAAAGAAGAAAAAAGGGGGAAAAAAAAGATAAATACCCTTGGTAAGCATATTTCTTTCTTTTATGCTGAGGAGAGAAGCAACAAGCATACAGTGAAATTCCCTGCTTTCTTTTCCTATAAGCAATTACATGGATAGTGAGCAACCAAGCCTAATGGCTGTGAAATAAATGGTAAACAACAACAAACTACTAAAGTTGTTAGTTTCTTACAAAACTAACAGGAGCTGTTAATGGTTATTTGTAACTCAATAAGATGGCTTAATGTATGCCTGGGAGGCAGATATCGTGCAAAATAAATAAATCCCAGCATTTATGTTGAAATTAGTCAAGGGCAGGGACCACAGCACAACAGTAGAATACATCCCTTGCATGTATAATGCAGCATGTTAACCCCTAGCATGTTTAGTGAAAAGTGTGTTGACTTGATTATTAAATTACTGGAGTCTAGAATGTTGATAAAGGATATCGCAGATGTTCAATGCTAAAAGCAAATCAATGACCACTTTTCTTGTGTGGGTAGTGTGTTTTTTTCATTTTATACATTTTGCTTTTCTAAAGGGGAGAGTGTTAGCATAAAAGGGTATTTTTTTAAAGGCTACCCTTTCTGACAAATAAGCATACTTTCTTTGAGTAATGGAATTTCTCATCCAAGCAATACAGTTTGTGGAAGAGTTCTTTTCAAATATATTTTTATCTTTAGTCTGCACAAAATAATTCATGGAAATCATTCAGACTTCAGGCAAGATGAAAATGCATCCAAATGTGCATGCACCCCCCCCCCCCATTAAGACCATTTTCTGGTCTTTTTTTTTTTTAAATTAAACTTTACTGTATAAAACATCAACAAAAAATCTACAAATAATAGTTCAAGCACCTAGTTAACATTACATACCAATTTACAGTCTTACCATCTTACAATCTTACCATTTTACACATCCTTTTCCCTCAATTATACCTTTCTCTTCTTCTCATTTCTTCCTCCTTCTTCTCTCTTTCCTTCCACCTCCCCTCTGGAAGTGAGTCTTTTTAAAATCCTATATTAATGTTTCTTTGTTGTTTGTCTGTCTTGTTGGAATGCTGGTGTGTGTTGACCAACATGACTTTAAAACCAGTTTGGCTTTTCATTTGTCTCCAAAATACAGAATTCTATATCTGCTAGAACCATATTGTAAAAGACAGAGTAAAAATCCTCTGTCAAGTAGGTTTCCAAGGTATGTAAGTCACCTATCTATTGTAGTTGTTGACACACTCTCTTAGGATATACTGAGAAGAGATACACTAGCTCCTTGAAGTAATTGTTGATTGCAAAGGGTCAAACTGCACCAAGGGAGCAAGAAATCTGGACCAGGAGCCTAGAAATCTAAAAGCTCCTCCATAAAGCTTCTTTTTTCCCAAAGTCCCCCTGGGTGGAGGAGATTCCCCCCAAATGCCAGTCATATTTGCAAATGGAAAGGCATGTGTGGGAGTCATGATGTTATCTCTGATCAGTGTCCCTGTGTCTTCCAAAATGGAAAAGTAAATAGGGTGAGGAAGATTCTGTTTGTAGGCTCCTCACCATTCTGTGGGTTGTCAGAAGACTTTGAATCAGCACAAAGGACAAGAGACGCCTCTTTTGGGTTTAAACAGGCCACAACTTTTATTTTTGCTGTACAGGGTCTATTTACAAACATTTACAATTAAACACACAATACTTTGTCACATGTGTATGTGAAGGTGTAACCAACCCAAGTGGGAGGTCCTTCACATCATGTGACAAAGCATGTAAATAAATAACAAATAATTTTAACCCCTCCCAACCGGAAATGATGTCATATTACATAATATGATATCACTAACTTAATGACATCATGCACTTAACTGCTTACATCACTTCCGCTAATTTATTTTAGCCAAATTTACCCAAATTAAATTTAATTAGCCAATTATTTCTCCTGTGGAGTGGGGATCATTACCTGCCCCATTACAATTACAACCATATCTTCCGAATTAGACCCCTGATCCCCCAAGTTGTGACAAAGCTAACAGTAACAAAATAGCCAAAAGTTCCACAGATAACAAATTTGTACCATGACCCATACCTAATAATCTAATATACATTAATCTCAGGGAGGGTGAAAAGCCCAGGGTAACAGCCCTGGGGAAAAATTCCCTCCCGGCCCCCAAAGGCGACTAGCCTGAGCCTGAGAGTAACTTAACCTTAAATCTTAAATAAGGGTGGGTGGGTTGGGTTGCTACAGCACTAAAATGGCTGCTGCTATGTGGAAGCACAGGGATATATAGCCCAAACTTCCACAAGAAATCTCACGATGACATGAGCTCCACGAGATTACCCAGCGTGCCTAACATAACTCATACAATGCCTGATTGGCCAAGTGCGCAGGAATTAGGTGGGAATTCCTGTGTGCTTAGTGAACCAAGCGTTTCATGTCCTAAAATGGCCGTTGCAACAAGCAGCCCCTCCTGAAGAGTCGGGGGGTATCTTTCTCCATGCATTGAGAGTCATGAGTGTCAGGAAGGGTGACATCAGGGCAGAGGTGGGTCTTGAAGAGAGCATCATTCTGTAAACTTGTCCATCAGTCCCTGGGAGCAATGCAGCCCTTAGAATCAAACTATGAGCCTCTGGGACCAGCTCAAATAACGCATTACTTCAAAGGCATAGTTCAGGAAAATCTTTTCTCTCTTACGACTTTATTGAACAGATAATAAAACCAGCTTACCTGAGCTGGCTTAAAATTTAAAACGGGCAGTATCCTGATGTTATCATAAGGATTTAGCCTCTGAAATCACTGCCCAGGTCTATATCAGGTCCATCCCCACTCCCAGGGCCACTCCGGCAGCAATTTCCTTAAGCCAGAAAACCCCCGGCTTCTAAAAGAGGTGCACTGAGTGCACTTGCAAGCAGGAATGGACACAGGCGGTGATTTCGGCAGCCAAATCCTTCTGATAACATCAGGATGCCACCCATTTTAAAATTTAAGCTGGCTCAGGTAAACCAATTTTATTATCTGTGTAATAAGCTCATGTGTTAGTGTTAAGTATGGGAACTAATATGGGTCAGAACCCTAGAGGAAATGGTGTGGGACTTAAATCATTTGACCATCATGTTGCTGCTTGATCCAGGTTGGCTCCCCTGCACTTGTGATTTACAGGTAAGGTAAGGATCCCCCCCCATGTCAATTTCAGGAATGGACAGTAGAATGGGAAGGAGTAGGGAATGGGAATGGGAAGGAGTAGGGAAGGATTAAAGCTTTTCTGCTGGGTTTTTAATCCGAATCAACTCCCCTGTGCTTACTTTTTAGTACGAGTACAATGTAGTTGTGAGTTACACCTTTAAAGTCACTTGTAGCTTGACCTTCCATGAAATCTGCCATGGAGACAACAGAGAAGAGCCTTTTAATGTTAAAAACTCTACATGTAAGTCTTTTTTTAAAGTTTCTCTGCTGTTTCCTTAACATTCCTCAAATATCCTACAGGTATTTTATGTGCCTATTGTATTTTTGTGGGCCTCCTGAGGACAGTGTAGCTAAGAGCTTGCCTCAGTTGCATTATGTTAATTTGTTTTACCCTCACTTTCTCCTCTGTCATTCTATGAGCTTTCTGATTTACAGTTTATCATCAGGCAATCCTCACAAGAGACCCTAATAAGATGGTAATAAATTCAGAGATCCTTGAATGGTAATTGAGGTTCATTGCCAATTTTAAGAGATAGCTGATAGGAGCAGATGATTGCGCTTTTTTATTTACAGATGTACAGATACATTGACAACTGGCAGTGAGTCAAAATTAATTCCATAATTCTCTTCTTATGGAACCCATGGGGCCTAATGCAGAAGAAATGAATTGCAAATTAAATGTAAATAAAGGTTTCTAATGAGTTGGTAAATTGCCTGCTTTTGTCTCAGATATCACACAACCTGTACTTTGTGTTTTAAGAACTCATTGGGTTGCTGTTATTGAAAGAACCTAAAATATGAGCACACAGCCTGGTTATTACTAATCTGCCCCTTTCCTCCTCTACCATGCCTCTAATATTTAGTAGTAATCAAAGTCCATTTGCATTTCTTGCTTTATTATTGAAGAAGGTCTCCACTCAGGCTGTTCTAAATTTCCATAAAATTTTAATGAATCTAAGAGTTTAATATTAAAGTGTTCGCAAGATGACAAGTTATGATCAGTGTGCCTTTTTGGACAAGGATGGCTACAGAAGCTCAAACTGATTAATAGTAGCAGGAGGTCTTAGTATCCAACTGCTTCATTAATCAGCTTCTCCTCAGATGTATGCCAGATTTTATTTTTAAAAATAGAATGTTTTCCCCTGCTGGTTAATCAGATTGAAACCTACCAACATGAGAAGCCACTATCTATTATGGTCAGAGTAAACTCAACTCATACAGAATGAGAAAGAGTGAAAAATAGGCAGGCGTTTGACAGCACACTTAGCCCCCATATGCTGTTTAATTGTCAGTATTATAAACCTTAGTTTTCTACCTCAGGATTAATGAGTTGCAATAGGTGTACCCAGCAAGGTTCTCCCTGGATTAAGGGAGGATTTTTAATATATTTACTGACAGAAAATGGTGAGAGCTTTAAATGCCTCTCCAATATCTGATGGGTTTGAAGTTTTCATCTATAGACTACTCTCCCATCTCCTTCCAAAACTAACCCATTTCCTCTTCAAGGCTTAGATTTTCATCTGAGCAGAAAAATATAATATATGACAGATGTATTCCCCCATTTTGAAGTGAGTCTGTGAAAACCGGGGTTTCAGTTCCAAACTAGACATGGAGGAATTCCTGCAACATCTCTAAGAATGAAGCACCAATGACATGTGCATTGCATGCATCAAATCTGGGGTAATTCCTGGAAAGTAAAAAGTATATTGGGTGTAGGTCTTGGAAAATATTTAGCTAATTTACCCAGGATGTATTTGCCATCTGATTTGACAGTTTTAAACCAAGCTGTCTATCCAGGAGGGAGGCAGCTTCCTATATCAAAGAGAAATTTAGGTAATTAGCATAGTGGGGTCTTTATCAGAATGAAATATCATAGTTAATGATTATATTCAACTGAGCTATAGTATAAAGAATGCTTGCATCAACACTCTATTGTCAAGATTTTTCAGGGATTCATAAAAAGTAATTGTCCTCAATGGTCTAATGTGATTTGATGATTTAAAAGGTATTAATGTCAGCTTCATTTTCCTGTGAGAATTATATAGTCATTAAGAAGAACTTTCTAATGGTAAGAGCTGTTTGACAGTGTAAATGGACCAACTCAGAAGGCACTGTACTCTTCTTTGTTGAAGAGAAATGGTCACCTGTCAGGAATGCTTTATACAGTGGACCCTTTCCATCCCTGAGAGTTTAGTTCCATCCTTCCTGTACCCCAAGGACAGGATATTCTTATTCATCCTGTCCCATTCAGTCACTCAATTTTCTCATCCAGTCACTTTCTCTGAAGGTGGTCATGTCCTGTTCCATATGCTTTTTTCCTACTGCCCAGCTAGTGTAGGTCTTCCTGGTATAATGGTGCTATACCAGAAATGGCTACTTATCTGAAGTATTCTCAAAGTCCTCCATTGTACAAATACATGTAGGTATTAATGTTTCAACAAAATATGACAGACAGTGATCATGTGACTGTCACAGTGGTCACATGACTTGCAGCTACAAGATACAGAGTCCAATACCATCTTTGTCTTACGATCTTTAGTGTTGTATATGTCATAATCTTTCTCTCATTTCCCAATTTGAGATATAGAAACATAGAATCATAGAATTAGAAGAAACCACAAGGATCATCTAATCCAATCCAACCTCTTGCCATGCAAGAACTCACTATCAAAGCACACCAACAGATGACCATCCAGTCTCTGTTTTAAGGCCTCCAAAGAAGGAGATTCCACCACATTCCAAGGGAATGTATCCCACTGTTGAAACAGCTCTTACTGTAAGGAAGTTCCTCCTAATGTTGAGGTGGAATCTCTTTTCCTGTAGTTTGGATCCATTGTTCCATGTCCTAGTCTCTGGAGCAGCAGAAAACAAGCTTGTGCCATTCTCAATATAACACCCCTTCAAATACTTACAGGGCTATCATATCACCTCCTAACTATCTCTTCCTCAGGCTAAACATATCCAATTCCCTAAGGCATGATTTCTAGACCCTTCACCAAGTTGGGGTGCAAACACCCCAAGGAAGGGTGTTTGCAAGGAAGGAAAAAAACCTCCCACAAAGGCAGCTGTCTGCAAGACAGAAAACTGCTGAATTCTCTCTTGTCTCATAAAGAGGTTCTTTATTCTTCCGTTACAGCCTATGTACAGAATAACAGTGCTCCACCAGTATCTCTCTATATAATCACCCACACATGAGTATTCAACTCATTCACTTATATACAGCATCCCCTTCTGGGATATTAGTCCAGCCCACTCCTATGATGTCATCCAGTTTCAAGTCACCTGACTGATGTGACACTGCAGAATTGAAGTTTTCTGACTCAACCCTCTGCCTAGTGTTGTATCAGCCCCTTGTGACTCAGGACTGTTCAAATGTTGAGTCATCCTGGCTCCCAACTGTACTAAGGTAATCCTCTCACCTTTGTCCCAGTTTCTTTGCTCCAGTCACATCTATGGCATTTTTTTTCAGAGTACATTTTACTCTGACACACAATTTTGGTCATCCTCATCTGGACACACTCCAGCTTGTCAACATCCTTTTTGAATTGTCATGCCCAGAACTGGACATAGTATTCCAGGTGATGCCTGACCAAAGCAGAATACAGTGGCATTATCACTTCCCTTGATCTAGACCAAGGGTAGGCAACCTAAGGCCTGGGGGCCGGATATGGCCCCCCAAGGCCTTTGGACTGGCCCCAGGCTGGTCCTGCTGCCCCCACCGCCCCCTGCTGCCCCCCACTGCTGCCCACCATGATGATATTGATTATTGTTGTTATTACTTGTGCTTGGGGTTTTCTTGGCAAAACTCCACAGGGGTTTTGCCATGGCTTTTCTGAGGCTGAGAGAGTGTGCATGCATATTTTTAATTTTTAAAAAATTATTTATTCATTCATTTATTTTTGGTGCTTCAGCCCCCCAATTGTCTGAGAGACAGCAACCCGGGCCCCAGCTCAAAAAGGTTGCCTACCCCTGATCTAGACACTATACTTCTATTGTATATGCTGAATGTCTTTCAGAACTGTAAAAACAAACTTCATACTGTGATGATATGTTCTTGAGAAAACAGAAAGGGGCAAAATGCATCATGTTTTCTTTTGAAGTTTTATAGCCTTCTTCATCAAGCATAAGATTAATTGAACCCTTCTATAAAAAGCCCCACCATCTTGCTCTTATTCCATCCTGTGAAGACACACCCAACTAAGGGTGGTGGCAAATATGGGTGTGCAACGCCAGTACCCTGGTGAGATCAAACTCTTTTACCCAAAAAGGCTCCAATGCTGAATGTAAAGTCCAAAAGGGGGAAATTTATTTTGAAGAACAAAAGAAAAAGGTTTCTCCTCCCCAGCTCTAACAGGCTTAAAATAAAAGGTACTTTACAGTTTAGGTTTCAGCAATCTTCAGGGTTGTCATCTCTCTGGGTTTGATCTTGGTTTGAACTCCTACTCAATGGAGTTGGTGAAGGGTCTTTCAACTTCTGGTGCTCTTGACTTCTTTGTTGTTGATATTTAATTTAATTAACTGCTTTTGGTAACTAATCTGGCTAAATGGTAACTAACAGCCTCGGCAGACGGCTTAAAAAGCCATCCTGGAGGCAGAGAAGAGGAGGGGCAGCCTCACGCTCGGCACCCCTTCCTCCTCCCAAGGTTGCCTTTGGAGCCGCCAGCCCTCCGCACGGCCGGCGCTCTGAGGGCAACCTCCCGCTGCAGCGTCCGGACACGCTGTGGCGGAAAAATCAGTGAAAGTGCACCACAAGCTTTTACGGTGCACTTTCACTGACTTGTGAAAGGAGCGCTATTTTAGCACTCCTTTCAGGGATGGGGAAGGTGCGCCACAGCATCGAGGCGTGGGGATGCATCGGTCCCACGGCACACCTTCCCAGGGCGGCCCCGTGCCGCCAGTCTGCTTCCCCCCTACATTGGCTAATGGTGTAAGAAATGTCCTTTCCATCTGTCTATGCCTGTTTGCCACCAAACAGATAAAGCCAAGCCTGCCTAAGAAAAACTAAAAATCCCAAGCTGAAGCAGAGCTTGCCGGGAAGGGGCAAACCAAAAACTAGAAAAATGCAGGGGATTCCTACAGCTCCTCCCACAAACTAATACAATGGAACATTCCTATGCTCAAACATACTAAGAACTGAACTAAAATGAGAGAAAATGCAGGGGAGAATATAAACAGTCCAGGTTGGACATCACACATCCTCTTCTCTCAGTGGAGTGTTTCATATAGACTGGTCAGATCTTGGACATTACACTGCAGAAATAATCCAGTTTGATACCACTTTAAGTGCCATGGTTCAGTGCTATGGAATTCTTAGAATTGTAGTTTGTTGTTGCACCAGAATGTAAATTGCACACATCCATGTTGATCCAGCAAAAACCACTAGCCAGAATGTAATCACAAGGCCTCAGACTACTTGAAATAACAACCTAAACATGGTCTACACCAGGGGTCGACAAACTATGGCCCGGGGGCTGAACCTGGCCTCTCAAGGCCTTTCAACCAGCCCGTGGCCAGTCCTGCCACTGCTGCTGCTGCTGCCGATGGTACGCACAACGTGGGGCACCATTTTGTGTTCCAAAATGGTGCCCATGCTCACACACACATGTGCACTACTTGCGTCGTGCGCGTGCCTGCATGCGTGCGTGAGTGTGGGTGCCATTTTGGAACACAAAATGACACCCTGCACTCATGCACACATACGCCTGAGTGCACTTCCAGCACCATTTTTTTCCTTTGGCCGACCGATGATCTGGGGGACAGTGGAACTGCCCCCACCCCCCAAAAAAAGGTATGCTGACCCCTGGTCTACACCAATTTTGGATGCTCAGTTAATTCTCTTCCTAAGAGGTACTTTCCCACAGGTCACCCATCCATTTATCCAGAGCCCAGACGAAGCAGTGAGTATATGTGAGCAGAGGTGCATTGGTAACTCGAGGACAAGATGAACTTCATGTTTTATGGTAAGTGCATCTCTCCAGATGGATAATGTGATGGAAAAAATAAGAAGGGGGAAGGAAGCATCAACAGGCTGTCAACATTTCTGGAGATGAAGGCAGTGACAATGTAACCAGGCTGGCTTCAAAAATCAATGGCAAGTATTTGTGAGGAACTGCTACTGCTAACCCCTCTGAAAACAGATCAGTATTGAGTTACACCCATAGAAGCAATCTGCAGAGGTGGTCTGTACTGTAAAAGGCTGGTGACATTGGAGCAGAGTTTCAAAAGACAGAGATTGCTGAGCTTCCTCTCCTGAGGGCAGAAGCTACCAGTGATTCTCTCAACTCAGTGGGATGCTAGTGAGAATAAATATTACATTAAAGAGTTGAAACTGCATCAATATTATATGATGTGAATTAACTCCTAAAGTGAAATGGATCCATATCTACCACTGCACTTGAGAGATATGTTTTGAACATTCTTTTAAAATATGAGCAGCCCTTCTGTGAAGGTTAGTTTCATTAATTTGATATAAAAAGTCAATACTTTAATTTATGAGGTGCTTGCTCTAAACTTCTCAAAGTTACAGATGTACCAGGAGAATTCTAATCCTCTAATGATACTAAAATTCAATTATCACAAAGTTTTTTTTAGTTTCCTTTAAAATCAGAATTACCAGTTAACAAGATTTAAAAATAGCAGTTGAAATACCTCTGAAATCCTCAGAGCACAAAAGAGACAAATGTGCCAGAAGATACTGCTTCAAGTGCTTGTAGGGTAACAGTTGTGTTTCACTGCATCTATAGGAAAATGAACCACAATTATTGTGTTGGCTTCCACTTATCCACATTGCGGACCACAGACTTTGGGTTAGGGGTGCAAATTCAGAGAATCAGTTCTGCCTATTCTATTTTGCATTTTGGAGAGTAGAGAAGTTTTGATTTGGATGATTTTAAAATGGGATTTACTGGGTCCTGTAAAGTTACATTTAAAGTAATTAATTTGTGAAAGGCTCCAAAGTTAGTTATTGTTATAGGCTGCAGAAGAGTTAAAATTATGCACAGCAGAAATTATCTGCCACAGCTCAGTGCTATGGGATTCTGGTAATAATAATTTGAAGAAAAAGACTACAATTCCCATGATTCCCTAGCACTGAGCCAGGACAGTTGAAGTGGTCTCAAGTTGCATTATTTCTGGCAGTCTGTAAAGACCCTAAATGTCTCACAAAGCTGCAATTCCCATAACTCCATAGCATTGAGCCAGGGAAGTTAAATTGATATCAAACTGGATTATTTCTGCAATGTGGACCATAGTCACGTTTTTAAAAATCAAAACTATCTTCCTTTTTTCTCAAAGTTACTAGGCATTTTTTAGTTGCTTTCAAAGCCAACTGAATTCTAAAGCTAACAGAAAGCTTACAGTTACACTGCAAAAGGAGTATAGAATCATATAATCATAGACTTGGAAGGAATTCCAAAGGCCATCTAATCCAACACCCTTCCATGCAGGAAAACATCTCCACCCAACCTCTGTTTTAAAGGCTTCCAAAGCTGAGCATCCACCACCCTTCCAGACAGTGTATTCCACCTTTATAATACTCTCACAGTTAAAATGGTTTTTCTAGGTGGAATTTCTTTTCTTGTACTTGGAAAACATTTTGTGTCCTGGATTCTGTGGCAGTATAAAACGAGCTGGCTTCATTTTCTTCATGACATCCCTTCAGATATTTAAAGATGACTATCATGTCACATCTCAGTTGTCTCTTCTCCAGGCTAAACATATACAGTTCCCTAAGTCATTCCTCATAAGACTTGGTTTCCAGACCTTTGATCATCTTGGGGCCTCTACAGATGGCACTTTGTGCTGTCTTGGAAGCAGCAAAGGGGAGGGGCAGCCACACGCTGTGTGCCCCAACCCCTCCCCGAGGACAGCAAATTCTTTTAGTACTCTTGAATGTCACTCATCTGGCCCTTGAGACTTGAATTCATTGAGAGTAGTTATTGTATATACTCATGTATACGTCTAGAAATTTAGGTAAAAAAATTGGCCCCCAAAAACAGTCAACTTATCCACGGGTCAATGTAAGTACTGTATTTTAACTCTCATTTAAAAGAAGGAACCATAAGTTGATGAAAGGCAAGAGTATAATCTATCCTGGAAGCACCAACCCCCTCTATTCTCTCATCCATCCAGCTTTAATAGTGGGCACAAAGATTTATGTCTGTTGGAATTTTATAAGTTTGTTGACATTGTTTTGGTTTGCTTCATCCTTTAGATCCTTTGCTATAGGCCCCTAAATTTTATCCTCAACTTATCTAAGGGTCATATCAAAATCCATAATTTTGGCCCACAAACCTGCCCTCAACTTAAACATGAGATCGACTTATAGTCAAGTATATATGGTAAATATTCCTTTCCTACCTCTTTTCCTTACTGCATGATTTATTCTGTTTTTACAAGTTAAAGCACTGTTTTCCTTTTGGAAGGAGACTGAGGCATATATGTCCTTAGCTTTTCATCATCTTCTCTATGGCTCTCCATTTCCTTGTTCTTTCACTTGCTTTGAAGCTAGCCCCCCAAATTTCCTTTTAATTATTTTAACTTTTTGACTGAGCTTGAGCTTTTTCATAGCTTTTCCTTTCTGACTTTTTTCCTACAGGTATTAGCTATTTGTTTGAACTTGTCTTTGTTGGTACCCCTTCTTTGTTGGTTCCTCCTTTATATCATTTCTTATACAAGTTTGTTTCAAATTTCAGCTCATCTGAAAATTCTTTGTACATCCACCCTGTTTTCTTTATTGGAATTGGAATTGTTTGAAATTGTGCTTCTGATATCTCACCTTTAAGAAATTCCCATGCATCTTGAACTCTCTTTCCTTTGAGCATTTCTGACTATGAGATCATACACAGTATTTCTCTAAGCTTTCTTTTAGTTTTCCTGAACTGTTTGCCTGACTACATTTGGCCTCCCCTTTCCTTGTATAACAAAGAGGGCATAGTCACTTCCACCCAATGACCCCACTATTTCCACCCCACTGACCAGTTCATTTCTGTTGGTTAGGATCAAATCCAAGATAGCTGATTCCCTTGTTTCTTTCATCTTTTGTACAATGCAATTGTCTGTAAGGTAAGTAGGGAATTTGTTGGATTTTACGTTCTTGATAAAATGTGATTTCAGACAAATATCAGGGTGGCTGAAGCCTCCCATTACTACTATACACTCTTTTTTGAATATTTCATCATTTACTTTTGGAAGGCATTATCAAAATCTTTAGCATGTCTGGGAGGCCTACAGTAAATGGCAACAGTGTGGTCAGTGTTGTTTCTCTCCTCTTTAATTTTTACTTGCAACCTGTTTCCTATGTCATATCCTTCACATATAATACTTCCTCTTTTCTTGTTTGGTCTATTTTTAAAAAAAAAAATAGAATAGGTTATAACCTATACTGGAAATGTACTTTAATTCTTACTAAAAATTTGTCAATAAATATGGAAAGCAAAACAATGACCCACAAACTAGAAACAATCACTATACATTCCAATCTCAAAGGAAAGGAACAAAAGGGATTGTAGCAACCACAGGCTATTGCATTTATTTTCTATGCACCAAAGTGATGAAATTCTACAACAAAGACATTTACCATATATGGGAAAAGAAATTCCAGATGTCTGCTAGGTTCAGGAAAAGTAGAGGCACTAGAGATCACATTGAACATAGGTTGGATAATGGAACATATTAAATAATTTTAAAAGAAGTTGTTATAATACCCACCACATAAGTAAAAAAAACCCAAATAAATAAGGTACAACAAATAAACAAGGTACAATACCCACCACATGAAGTAAAAAAACCCAACAACCAAAGAAATAAATAAACAAGACATGTACCCAGGACTAATCTATTATAGAACAAACTGAGGACAGAAAATGACAGAACCCCACTAATGGTGACATATAGTTCCCAATTGAGGCTAATCAAACATATCATCAATGAACTACAACCTGTTTTGGACAATAATGCTGCCCTGTCAAGGAATCTTGGGGTAGGCCTTTACTTACCTACAGACAGACTCCAAATTTCAAACAGTTACTTACCTACAGGAGGACACATAACACAGATGTGGACATGGATACAAAACTTTGCTAACAACCCAGATGCCAAATCTGCCTACACATCTATACAGGAAATGTCATCATAGGTCCTAAAGACATCACCCACAATATTAGAGGGAATCCAATAACATCCAAGTAATGATACTTTTATTGGGCCAACCAAAATGCCCAATTACATGTTGCAGTTTTTAAAATTTTAGGCCCACATCTAATTTCTCCAAAACAGTAATAATAAATGTCAAATTTAAACTATCAAACTACCAGGCTTACATGGCCATGTTTTTGATTTCTACTTGAATTTATTCAACAGAGGTACTTGTTGTTTTAAGACATACTTTCCAAATATACGCAGAGGATATCCCCAAATATTCTTGGATCACTTACATACTGACTGCTCATTTGCTTCTCTTGAGATTTCCATAGACATGGGTTATCTTTATGAATACCAATAGATTAAACTATTCTTTCAAATGGCCATAAGAATTCCCAATAATAAACAGAAAGAGCTCCAGTATTGCTAATGGACAAACAAAGGGATTTCTAATGGGAACTACGTATTAAAACTTCCATTGATTTCCTATGTTGATTCTGAAGGGACCAATGCACTAGAGTATCAGATGAGTGTCCAGCTTTGTTTTGTTTTTTAATATTTCCATGTTTGGGCATTAGGCTTTAAGTAAATTAACCAGAATAACAACTTTTAGTTGAAACTGATATGGATGATTCAGTACTAATTGGATGAGCCAGTACTAATTCTGGTCCCTGGGAGTTTCACATATGTTCATTTGTAGGTATGTTACCATTGGTTTCTGAGTTAATACATATGTTAAAAGTGATTTCTGCATTAAATACATTTAAATAGACAAATACACATTTTTGTATGTGCTTTATTCTCAAATCCATCTTTGTGAATGATTTTTTGCTATTATTTTTGAACTGGGTGTGAGAGAAACATGAAAGCCAAAGATTAACTATGTTCCAATCTGCATACTAGTCTGAAATGTGTGAGGACCAAATGAAATCCTCCAGCATATCTGCTTTGAACAAAAGAGACACCCCAGGCTAAGCGTTTATGCCAGAGTTGATTCTAATTGCTTGAGAACAAAGCCAGCAATTTCAAACTGAGCTTTAATCCAATCTCTGGCCATGGCCACATAATTTGAGTTATTCTAATGCCTTTGGAATGTTCTTCCCAGGGCAGCTTGGTTGGTGTCTAGTTGGATGGATTTTAGGCACCAGGCTAAGATCTTTTTATCCAGCCATGCAATTCCTTCTGTGTTCACACTGTTAAGTATTAGTAAACTTGCTGCTGCTGCTATTTTGAAATTTTTATTATTACCAGTCCTTTTCATTTTAATGTCTGTTTTTGTTTTATGGTTGGGGTGTCTGTGTGCATTTTAGGGAGTGTATATTAAAGCTGATTGATATTGCTTAATCTAGATTTATCTATTTTGTGAACTGCCTGAAAAATTATATTTATAAAGGAGGAATGGACGGACACACACACACACACACACACACACACACACACACACAAAGCTAATGTGTGCAAACAAAGAGTCCAATAATTGTTACTTCTATACAAAAACCCAAATAGCAGGAAAGTCACCAAAATGTTAAAAAGAACAAGGATCATTATTCACCACTTGTTTAAAAAAACAAATGTACACAGAAAAGACAAAAATAATGCTTGATGCAATGCTGTTTCATCAACCATTAAACACTGTGTTGGCTTTCTTAGGACCTTATCACACGGGGTCCCAAGCAGAAAGTATCCAAAGGCAATCCAGAGCTAAAACGTATTTTTTTTCGTGTGTTTACACGATGTTGCACAGAATCGCACAGAACCCAAAAAGAATCAGAAAAGTATCCGAAACAAAAGGGGTTTTTCGGGGAAGTACAGCCGAGCCTTCGTATTTATTGCGCAATAGCCACGGTTACGAAATACATCTGAGCACGTGATACATATTGTGAAGCAGTTTCCCATCACTACCCAAGATTCCTCGCGCTATTTCCCATGGATCTGTGAGGAAGCATCATATGACGT
>CM034703.1:57740045-57754933 GCA_020142125.1 Phrynosoma platyrhinos | reverse complement strand
CTAAGCAGCTTTGTTGGATATGCATACTTGCTGTTAAGACACACGGAATGGAAGAAGTACAGGTACTGTAATTATCAAACAGGAAAGGCAGAAAGTATTATCAGCCAAGCTAAAACAATGGCCCCCTTTCCCCTCGGCACTTGGAAATGTTTTGAAAGCATGCTTCAACTTGAAGAAGGAAGCAGAGGCACAGAGAACACACACAAGAATAAAGCAGGGGGCCTACCTTGCGATAGTCATCAAGGCAGATGTTTTTTTGCAGTAGTCCCTCTTCTATCGCATTGATAACCTGGATGCAAATGATGGCCGCTGTGGACACCCCAATCTGGAATTGTTGGGCCACTCGACGGTAATTCAAGGGTGCCGAAAGCCACCAGATTGTTATAGCCACTTTCTCCTCCACCAAGATGGCCCTCCTCATGATGGTGTCGTTCGCCTGCAGTCGAGGTTGCAGAGCCTCGGCGATCTCAGAAAGGGTGGATTTGGACATGCGGAAGTTCCTTATCCACATGTCCTCATCCCACAGCTGGATCACTTCATCGGCCCACCAGTTGCGAATATCCTGTGGCCGAACCCACCACTGGCGTGGCCGCGGGACACTGCAGACATGGAAATCATGGCCACCGCGGTGGCGGAGACCAAGAATTCTCTTGACCACCACACGTGCCCTGAAGCCCATGATGCCACGGAGTCTCATCCACCGATGGACGATGGAAACCACAGCCCTAAGTCTTGCCTCCTCTTCCCGCTCCACCCTCTCTATCTCCGCCACCAGCTCACGGATCTGGGGGAGAAAAGAAGCCTTGGCAGCAGATTGATCAAGCATGGTAGCAGATTGATCAGGCTACTCCGGACACAGTGCGGTAATGGTGACCAAACGGAAATGGTGATGGTAAAGCAATGACGCAAAGGTGAGTAGGAAGTGACGACAATGACACCTGACAGCCTTTGCGAGCATATCTGTTTCTGTGCATGTGCAAGAGCATCGTTGCTTTGGAAATTTTGAGTTTCCCTGCATTCTGTCTGAATGCATGATACGTTTCCAGAACACGCATCTCGCAACCCGTACTAATTGCGCAATAACGGTGATTGCGTGTAATAGGCAATAACGTATCGACGGGGCCCTTTTGGAATAGTATTGGAATTGCACAGGAATGGTTTTTATTTTGGAAACTTTTCAGTTCGTGGCCAGCGTGTGATAAGGTCCTTAGTTGTGAATGGCAGAAAACAGTAATTGAAGTCTGTATTATTTGATATCTACTCACTTTTTAAAAAGCAACTATAATAGCAATTAATTACTTTTGAGAGGTCATGGAAAGATAAATTTAACTATACAAAGAAATGTTCAAAAGCCTGCTTTTGAAGAAAGATCATTATGTTCCAAATTTATTTTGCAAATGTATATAAGTGCAATTAAGTTTAAATTTATGAGGGAAGAGAAAGTGGATATATGATTGCATCAAAATAACAAGCATTTACTTAATAAGCAGAGCTGTTGAGAAAACTTTCTGCAACTATACAACATATTTTATAGGTAAATTTGATCATTTTCATTAGAGAATACTACTGTATTCAGAAACTTGTAACCCAAAATTTTGCTAATGGAGGAATGGAAGGTAATGATGGAGCAAAACATAAAACATAAAACAATAATACTTCAAAATGAATGAATTGCACACAAAGTCTACTCCACTAACATTGTCCAGTGAAAAGGAAAGAGCAGATAATGTCTAAAAAGATATACATATTTGCATTGGCTTTATCTCTGATTACATTAGTGTAGTCAACCAAGAGGATTCTGGCCATTGATAGAAGAGCATGAAAAATTTACTTTTTTGCAATCACAGCTCTTAGAATAATTAATCATCCAGTATGGCCCCCCAAAATAACTTTTCTAATCTGTGCTTGATAGATGGACAGAGTTGGAGCTAAGAAAACTGTGATTAAAGGAAACAATATGCATCAAGCGAGGGTAAATAGGAAACATAATGAACTCCTACTGTCATTTATTTATACATATAATGTCATGGTGCTCTGCACCATTTATGAATGGGTACTTCTATAAAAATTTTGATTGTTTGATTATTGTTTGTGACTCAAAAATATGCAAAAGTTTGAGAGGTATTTTAAAAAGTACCTCAGATGCTTTATGCATATTCCACAAGCACTTCCCACAGAGCTTCTAGCTATAAAATAGAGAGTTAAAGTTTATGGGAGTGAGGATAAATTTTTGTTAATGTTTTGCAATGGTATGGCCTCTAGGCAACAAATTTGTTAGTCAGGATAAGAGTGAATAGCTGCATATTCTTGTCTCATTTGAAAGCTGAGGAAGATGCCTGATATTAACATGTTAGGATAGATTTTTTTTTGAATGATGTGTTGATTAAATAATATCCATAATTTTCTTCATATAGATTGTTACCATCAATTTTTGAACAAAAGATTCCCCCCCTCAAAAAAATACACACTGACATCATGAATCTGTGAAGACAAGTAAATGAATTTCCTGGACACTGTGACCTAATCACGTGCTTCCACTGAACAAATATTATTGCCTTAAATGGCCTGAGGTTAGCAGGTAGATGAGAGATGATTCTGACCTTTTTGTTCAATTGTCTCTGAGAGTAATGTTTTGTAACTCTTCCTAAGTAGCTTGAAAGTCAATGACTTATGAACAGGACCCACAGCTCAGTGCAAAACATAGCAATCATTATTATTTAGACAGTGCCATCAGTTTGCTGAGATCTAGTATGGAATAGTGGTTTGAGTGTTGGACTAGGACTCTCAGAGACCAGGGTTTGAATCACCACTCTGTCACCCACTGGTGACCCTGGAGAAGTCACACTCTTTCAGATTCAGAGGAAGGCAATGGCACACCCCCTCTGAACAAATGTTGCCAAGAAACTCATGTAATAGTTTCACCTTAGGGTCACCATAAGTCAGAAATGACTTGAAAGCTTGCAATAATCACGTCAATGTACATGTGCTATTCCTTGCCATTAAACACAGTGGATGACATTTGACAAGTCACATTCTCTCAGCTACAGAGGAAGGCAATGGCAAGCCTCTTCTGTACAAATCTTGCTAAGAAAACCTCACAATAGCTTTGCCTTGGGGAGTCACAAGTTGGAAATAACTTGAAGGCAAACAACAACAACAACAACAACAACAACAACAACAACAAAACATGTGCACCTTTGGACTATGAGAGGAAAAGGACAGTCTCTTTATATAATATGGGATATAACCCTTAAATCAGGGGTAGGCAACCTAAGACCCGGGGGCCGAATGCGGCCCCCTGAGGCCTTTGGTCTGGCCCCAGGCCGGTTCTGCCGCCGCCGCCACCGCTGCCCACCATGATGATATTGATTATTGTTGTTATTACTTGTTCTTGGGGTTTTCTTGGTAAAATCTCCACCGGGATTTTGCCATGGCTTTTCTGGGGCTGAGAGAGTGTGCATGCATATATTTATTTATTTTTTATTTTATTTTTTTAAAAAATTATTTATTATTTATTTTTGGTGCTTCGGCCCCCCAATAGTTTGAGGGACAGCAACCCGGCCCCCAGCTCAAAAAGGTTGCCTACTCCTGCCTTAAATAATAAGCGTATGTGTACATGTATTTTTCCATCTTCCCAAATGAAAATCAGGGCATGCTTGGGAACAGCAAGGAGGGTGGAAGAGCCCCTCATGCCAAGTGACTGTCATCAATTGTTATTACTGTAGAAGGAGCCTATCGCACATGGGTACTACTGGAATAGGAGCAATATTAGGAGCCTATTGTTGGTCTTTTGCCATCAATGAAAATATGTGCTACACAAACGAAGGAAATTCAAAGCAGCAATTAAATAGACATGACATTGAGTGATAATCCCATTTTGATTACTGTAATGTTCCCTACATAGGGCTGCCTTTGAAAAGCGCTCAGAAACTTCAGTTGGCTCAAAGAGCTGCAGTTGCTAATAGGAGCCAGCTACAGGGAGCACACAACTTGACTGTTACAACAGCTCCACTGGCTGCTAGTCCATTTCCAGGCACAATTCAAAGTGCTGGTTTTGATCTATAAATCTTGGGTCTTCATTACTTGAAGGGCTGTATCTTCCTTTATGAGACCACTAGAGTGTTGCAGTCATCTGGAGAGGCTCTTCTCTCTGTCCCACCACCTTCTCAAGGGACGTTTTCACACTGTCTTCCTAAAGCCGGGTGGAGCCATTCCGGAATCGGCGGCACGACCCGTTCCAGAATGGCTCCGCCGCCAAAAGGCTAATTCCTGTTGGACAGCCGGAATTACCTTTATGCCGCTTCAGCCGGAGTTATCGTTGGTTCATCCGGAGTGACGCCGGACTTAGGGCTCCGTGTGTTTGAACACACGGAGCAAAAAGCCGGCCGGACGCAGGGATGACACCGGAAGGGGCGAGGTTTGCCGCCGCATGTGTGTGAACACACGGGAAATGGAGCCAGGGTGAGGCCGGCGGGAGGCCGGCTAGCGTCCTACTTTTGCCCCGTGTGAAAACGTCCAAGCTCACTTGGTGGGAACAAGAAAAAGGGCCTTTGCAGTGCCTGCCCCAAGGCTCTGGAACTCTTTCTCTAGAGAGCCCAGGTTGGCCCCATCTCTGCTCTCCTTTTGGCGGCAGATAAAACATTCTTATGCCACTAGGTTTTTTCAAACTGACAAGGATTGGATTTTAAATGGTCTGTAAGGTTTGTATAGAGTTTTATATAAAGTTTTAAAAAACATTATACATTTTAATGTGTAATGTTTTTAACTTTGTAAAATTGTTTAATTGTTTTTTAAACTTTGTATATACATTTTAATGGTTTGTATTATTTTGAATTTGTACTGTTTTAAATTTTGTTAGCCACTTTGAGCCCTACATCAGGAGAAAGGTGGAGAGGGAATAAATAACTAAGTAAATAAATAAATAATGGCCAAATAGACTAATATCTTGCTTTAATTCTGGTTGACTGCTTCATGTGATAAAGTAAAAGTTAAAGGCCTTCAGTAATGGGGGAGAAATGACAATGTACTCTTAAATGGAATGCATCTATTTTTTTTCCTTCTGCAGGAATTCACAGTAACTTTATTGTCTGAATCACCCCTGCCATTCTCCCTCCTCCAATGGTAAACAGTACAGGCAGTGGAAGGGGTTTGGACAGAGCAAGTGAATAATTCTTTGTGCCCCATCCAAAATAGAATTGGTGCATACATAAACTGCACTTACACACACACAATTCTCTAGCAGTATGTCACCCCCAAGCTGCCTTTCCCCCCTCATGTGTTGTTACTCATAAGACAACAGTCAAGCACAAGCTGGAGGCAAGTAACTACAGATTAAACTTCATGAGAAAATATTAATTTTATTGATTTTTAAAGCCTATTTTGCTCACTAGGTGCATTTCATCTTTAAAGAACCTGGGACAACTCATCCTTGCTGAATTAAATTCAAACATTGCCATTTAAAATCTGAATGATATTGTTTGGTTATAAAGTTAATATTATGGCAAAAAGACATTTGCAGGGACATATCAAATACATCTGTACATTCAGCACAATCCTGTGCTCTGTAATGGTGTGGTGTAGTTTAAAATCCAGTCTTCTGAGACCTTTGTTAATATTTATTTTGTGAATGCTCTTTACTTGCAGGCTTTTATAGGTGGGGAAATTCCCTGACATAAATCTGAATTCTTACAAGTCCTTCCAGAATAAAAATTGGCAGAGCAATGTTGTGCTTTTGGGAGAGGTTTTACAGTATGATCATACCAATACACATATATTTCTTGTTTTCCTAAGCATTTGAGGAAGATTATTTGAAGAGAAAAATATTGTAGTTTTAACATTTCATACATGAGTTGGCTGTAAAATCCTGCCCCTCAGATAAAGTCAAACAAAACCAATAAACACAAATATTCAGTTATTTGTAGAACCAAACCTATCTGAAATATTGTAGATTTTGTACCTAGGGATTCTTCTGTGTCATATGCCACTTTCATACACATTGACAAAAACTGTAGAGAGGAGAGTATAGGAAGGCAGATCACTCCCAATTTGCCTACAGATGAGAAGTCTTTTAACTCCACATAATTACAGCATTGCTATTCCATTTTAACAGCCATAGTTGTATCCAGTGAAATCCTGGGAATTGTAATTTGGTGAAGCATTAGAGCTACATGACTGAGTATTCTAAGTACCACTCTCTACCCTGCAAATCCCAGGATTCCATAGGATGGAGCCATGGCAATTAAAATGAAATGTAGTGTAATAATTGTGTAGCATGAAAGGGTACTTGAAAAGTTCCCTTCCACAAATACTTCTGCATATATTCTCCTGAAATGATATGATTCTTAAAAAGGGCTGTTTTTATGTTGCATATTCAGCACAATTGTCCATAAAAACCCTAGAAGAAAAAAAATCATCTTTTTTAAAAAAAGACCCCACCCCATTCCAACTGCTAATGCTGATCTTCCCAGAAACTTCCTGCATCTGTTTCTCTGAACCTTGGCCGACTTGATACAATGGCAAGAGTCAATTATTCCTGTAAATTTTATTCAATTCTGGTAACAAATTTTCAGGGGGGGGGTATCAATACTTTCAATTAAAAGCAGTTATGGGTGCATCTACATATCTTGTAGAAATAATACAGTTTGACACCACCTTAAGTGCTGTTGATCCTATGGAATCCTGGGATTTGTAGTTTTACAGTCAATAAAATGGCTGGGTACCTTGTTGTGACTTCAAAGGGAGTGGCCCATGACAGCAATAGTGGGAGTGGGCAGCATAGCAGAAACAGTTACCTTGTATTATCTGCTGTGAACTGCAAATAGTTACCTGGTGTTGTTGGAGTTTCTGTGAAGATCTGGAGAAAATTGTGACTTTATAAAAATTTGGTTTAATGCAGGGATGGCCTGGATTTTCTGAGGAACTGACCTTCCCATGTGAAGACAATCCACAGTTGAATCAGGCCTTTGGCCTTGTATTATGAAGACAGGGAAAGGGTGAGGGGAAACCAGTTTGTTTGGCCCATTTAGATATGCCCTAGGCCAAACCAAATCTTGGGGTCAATGAACATCCTTAATGTAATCCTCAGTCATTGTAATCTCACTTCCACAGTGGAGATTATTAAACTTTGAGACATGAGTCCATTAAAGATATTAAGTTGATATAAAAGAAACATCTGTGTGAAACAGGTGTGTCTTGATGACTACCCTGTATGTTCATTCAACTTCTACTGAACATTTAGAAAGCTACAACTCCGCAATGGTTTTTGTGGGGTTTTCAGGCTCTGTGGCCATGTTCTAGCAGAGTTTATTCCTGACATTTCACTAGCATCTATTCCTGGTATCATCAGAGAATTCTGGCATGGAGGTGAGTGGGATATGTGTGTGTGTGTGTGTGTGTGTTCCTGGTATCTTCAGAGAATTCTGGCATGGAGGTGAGTGGGATGTGTGTGTGTGTGTGTGTGTGTGTGTGTGTGTGTGTGTACACACACACACACACACACACACACACATATCCCACTCATCTCCATGCCAGAATTCTCTGAAGATACTGTGTGACCCTAAATTGGGAGAGTGTGACCCTAAATTGGGAGAGTGATTTACATTTAATATATATACTGTGTGACCCTAAATTGGGAGAGTGATTTACATTTTAATCTGTGTGTTGTTCTATTGTTGAATGGCCTCAGGGTGAGAGGATATGCAAGCAGGATTTGTGCCTATTTAATTAACGATTCATTGTCTGCTGGGAAAAATCCTGATCCTGGATGGTTTTCATTTGCATTCTGCTGGGTCTTGATTTTGGTATTTTCAGAACTGGTAGTCAGACCAGTCTTCCTCCTTGCTATCTTTCAGAGGTCCATGAAAGTGAGATTACAACAGTTGGACAGCAGTGGTGATGCCTGGCCTTTATAGGACCATTTACTCTTAGCTTTGCTTCCTGGTTCAGTGAACTCCTGGTAATTGCAGGGAAGCAAAATGAATTTAGGCAGGTCAGGCCAGGCAAGAGTGCTTCTTTTCCTGGGGGAGAAAGAAGAAAGGAGCCAGAGGGTGCCAGGCACCCCTTTCTTTCCCATGTTTAATACCCCAGTTGTCTACAACAAAATTATTTTCAATAATTATCAATTATGAGATGCTTATTTCATTTTTACTTTCTCCACACCCCCAACACTGGTCATCCAACTCTCCATTTTGGACCCTCTTGTTGCCCCATTTTCTGACAGAGGATGGTGGTAGTGGTGGTGGCAGCTCTCACAGGCAGAGGTTTTTCTCATCTCCCATGGACTGAGCTAGCCCTTGAGAAGTAGCACTGCCACCATCAAGTGGGAGAAATGGGGGTACCAGTGATCCAGAAGAATTGAGATTGCTCAGTATTAGCATTACTTTCCAATCCTCTATAGGAAGGGAATACTTCCCTCTCTGTCCTGGGGAAAAAACAAACTCTGAGTGGAGGTTCCAAATGGCTCCAAACCAAGAAGCTTGTGCAAGTCTGATGTGCATAGAGGGAGCAGGGAGATGGGGTAGGAAATACTGGTGCTTTCTGGCCAAATGAGGGATAGGGGTGGCATTTTGTGCTAGGAGGTAGCAGAGGCAGGAGTGGGATCGCTAACAAGTAAGACAAATCTCCTTGCCTGCATCTCCTTACCTGCCTCCTCTCACTTTAGCATGTTGGGGGAAAGGTCAGAGTTTGAATGTACAGAAAGTTGGGAAATACTTCTTGGTAGTGACCAGTTTTATAAATTAAGATGGCTGAGCAAGCTGGTATAAATTGGTGATTGTGCATCTGCATAAGAGAGAGAGAAATAAAAGTTGGGTCTTGTCCTGGGTGAAAGGCAGCATATACATAAAGTAAATAAAGAAAGTTTTGCCTTTTAAAAATAGTTGAGGGCACCAGTTAGATCAATAGATTCTCCCCAGTTTTTATTCCCCCTCACTGTCTGCTTTTCTTTTCTTTCCATTTTTATTAATAGTATCATTTCATAATTATTATTGAAAGTAATTTTGTTGTAGACAAGAAGGAAGTGTTAAAAATGATCTGTGCCAGGTGTTGAATACCTGAGGTATGTTGCTGTTAAACCTTTCTCCCCTAGGAGGTCCTAATTAATACTAGACTTCCCACTGTGAAGAAAAGAAAAAAAAAAAGAAAAGAAATTGTAACTGCTGGGCATGTTGTGTAGTTAATGTGTAGTTTGGCTGTGAGTAAATCTGGATAGGGTTACACTCTACAGAATTAGTACCAGTTGGCATTTTGTGGGAGGCTTAGCAGAGGGAAAAATAAAACAAATCATCAACTCTAGTTACCCCAAAAGGTAGGTATCAAGGAAAATAGCTTCTCTTTATAAATTTAGAGTAAATGTGTACATTAGCGATGTTCCTGTGGTTCTACTTACAATATACAAGTTATATGTTTTCATTGTCTATGTTCTCTCCTACTTTTGTAAGCAGTTTGTGAAAAAGTTAATGTATGAGTTGAACAAAAGGCAATGGAATTTATTGTATTTATCACAAAAAAAAAAAGATTTTTCTTTTCTTGCTGTGCAGAGTATTTGCACTAGTCTTTGAATTATTAGGTAGTGCAATTATTGCAATTTATTAATCTGCTCCCTGACACTCTTTTTTTTTTTAAAAAAAATAGGATCTCTATAGTCTTTGTCAAAACAATTTATTTTTAATATGTCACTGGTGAAGGAGATGTAGAAATGGAGGTGAAGGGGGAAGCTTGCTGGGTCAAATGGTTGATTCCAACTCAGTAATTCTTTATTATTCTCTATTATTTGATACTGAAAACTGAAACCCCTGAGAAGCTGCTCTTTCTGTTTTCCCAATATTAATTTGCAGCTTTTAAAATTGATGGCCCCTTTTTAATTTATTCAAGAAGAGATTAATTTCCATCCCAATAGAGCATTCCTCTATAATGTTTTCTCTAGGGTTCCCTTGTCATTTGAAGGAGATGGGTATAGACCAAAGATGCCAACACATAGACAGAGGGAGATGAATCATTTTCTTTAGCACATGTTCTTTCATCTTCTAATGCTCTGCTTCTCCTTCTCTCCTAGCATGTATGAGAAGAATGGCAATGAGTCTCTACAAAGAGTAAAACATTAGCTTTAAAGTTTTATTCAGCATTAAATGAATTCTCACACGATCTTTTTAGGGTTTATCTTCTCATTGTTATAACTCATAGCTATGTAGTTAGCCTGAGGGTCTTTAAAGCCAAAGGCCACAAAATAGCACACAAGCTTGCTTAAACCAGTTGAAGAGGAAACAGTTAAGCTGCTCAGATCCTACTGAAAGTCAATGAGCTGAGTGCAGAGAGGATTTCAGCCAAAATCTCTTGTTCTAAACCTGGGCTTACCCACATCCTGTCAGGTCTTTTATAGTATATATGGAAAGGTGATGATGGGTACTAACTTATCAGTGCCTCATCATCTAAGGAACATCAGTTAAGATTTAGTAACAATCAGTCTGACAATCAATGAATCAATCAAATCTACAGCCCTGTTATACACATATCCAATCAATGTCAAAGGGTCTGTGTTGATTAGAGGTGCCTATGATGCTGGGCTTCCTTGTCTTCACAAAATCTATGGCCATGAAGGAAGGATCCACTGATCTCAAAATTGATGTGTGTGTGTGTGTGTGTCCATGCACCTGTGGAAAAATATTTCATTACTCTTAAAAGAGATAGATGGTGATGAAAGAGGTGCAAATGAAAAAGAAGAGAGATGGAGCACATATTTTTGTTATGCCTTGTAGGAAAAATGTGCATTATTGTGTGTATGGATTTCTACTCATAATCCACTAGTGTGAAGAAAAGAAACAGAGAAAGAGCACTTTGTGAATGATGGAAAGGACAAAAATGGAAATGGAAAGGATGAAAGTGTCTGACCTGTTGAAATGCACATTGGACAGATTATGTTTAATTCACACATCACACAGCCTTGAGTCCTTATATTGGGAGAAAGGCAGGGTATATAATAATAATAATAATAATAATAATAATAATAATAATAATAATAATAACAAAATCTTGACTAGATCTACTCTCTTGATCTAGTTAAATTCAGACATCAGTGTCTTCAAGCAGAGATACTTTTGTGCAAACAGATACACATATAAAAGTTCTTATGTCACTGGGAGCTCTTGTCATGCAAGATTCTAGATTTTTTTTGGGGGGGGGGGCTGTTGTACAGGCAGCTTCATGTGCAGTTTCCTCCTGCAAGATATTAATAATGTATGCATAATAGGATGAGGCTAGCCCCCAAAATACTTGTTGATTGAACACATGGGTGCCATAGGTGGGAAAGTGCTTTAAAAAACTGAATAGTAACAATATTGGCACTTGGCTGGCCACCATTTAGTTGCTATCCATAAGCATTTCTTTCTTTCTTTTGCTACTGCTCCGTGGATAGTATCCCTCCAGCAATGATATCAGTGAAAGAATATACACTGTTATTTCCAAGGGAATGTTCAAAGTGATTTCCTAAAACACAATTGGTATCATTCAGCTGGCCATGATCCAAATCTGCCTCTCCCCCAACGAACAAATCTTATGGCTCAGTTATCTCCTCTCATCCATTAAAATGGTGACACTATTTGTAATATTCATTTTCTACTGTTGTGAGTTTTTCTACCACAATCAATATCCTTCTGGAATGATTGATGTACTTTTCAAAGTTTTAACATTGGGAACTAATAGTAAAACTATACTGAGTGAAATGATTTTTTTTGTTCCAAAGTTAGACTCTGACTGCATACATAAATGCCACATACATGTTGAAACAGTATGAGTTATCATTTAGTGTTGCCTTTTAATTAATGCTTAGTTTTATTTCTCCAGGAACAATTTAAAAAGCTTGCAGATGGGGTGAGTTGGTGTGTGTGTGTGTGATTTGTCACAACCTTCAATGAGGGGAAGAATTATTTCACACCAAGGCCGAATTATGTGTCCAATTGGGAAAATACATTAGGGGCAAAAATGGGATGGCATGTTATTATTATTATTATTATTATTATTATTATTATTATTATTATTATTATTATCATCATCATCATCATCATCATCATCATCATCATCCCGCCCCTCTGCAGCGGAATTGGGGCAGCATACAGATTAAAAAACATCCAAATACAACAATTCCCTAACCCACCCACCTCTTAAAAAAGTATTAAATTAGTCAGTTTTAAAATAGAGAATAGAATAAAACCAAATCATACAAAGGAAGAACACAGCAATGACAACTCCAAGGGCTGCTGGCCAAATCCTAGGGACGGGAAAGATAGCCAGGGAAGGCCTGCTGGAAGAGATTCATCTTGACAGCTTTTTAAAAGCTGTCTAGAGTGGTAATGAGATGGATCTCATCCGGCAGGCTATTCCATAATCTGAGAGCGACGGCAGAAAAGGACCTCTGGGAGGTCGCCAACATCCTAGATTTCATCGGCTGTAGTAGATTCCTCATAGAGGACTGAAGTGCACAGGGAGGGTCATATGGAAGGAGATGGTCCCAGAGATAAGTTGGACCCAAGCCATGTAGGGCTTTAAAGATCATAACCATGTAGCAGAAAATAGGGTTGTAATTCTTCATTAATTTTGTTATTGAAGAAAGCAATGAATATTTCTAGCAGTTTTCTTTCTGCTGTGAGAAAGTCTTCAGCATCTGCAGTTTTTGAAGATTATTTGCATTTAGAATCATAGAATCATAGAGTTGGAAGAGACCACAAGGGCCTTCCAGTCCAACCTCCTGCCATGCAGGAACTCCCAATCAAAGCATCCCTGACAGATGGCCATCCAGCCTCTGCTTAAAGACCTCCAAGGAAGGAGACTCCACCACTCTCCGAGGGAGTGTGTTCCACTGTCAAACCGCCCTTACTGTCAGGAAGTTCCCCCTAATGTTGAGGTGGAATCTCTTTTCCTGGAGCTTACATCCATTGTTTCGGGTCCTAGTCTCTGGAGCAGCAGAAAATAAGCTCATTCCCTCCTCAATATGACACCCCTTCAAATATTTAAACATGGCTATCATATCACCTCTCATCCTTCTCTTCTCCAGGCTAAAGATCCCCAGCTCCCTAAGTCGTTCCTCATAGGGCTTGGTTTCCAGACCCTTCATCATTTTAGTGGCCCTCCTTTGGACACGCTCCAGTTTCTCCACATCCTTTTTGAATTGTGGTGCCCAGAACTGGACATAGCATTCCAGGTGAGTCCTGACCAAAGCAGAATAGAGTGGCACTATTACTTCTCTTGATCTAGACACAATACTTCTACTGATGCAGCCTAAAATTGCATTGACCTTTTAACTGCTGCATCACACTGTTGACTCATGTTCAACTTGTGGTCCACCTGGATTCTTAGATCCCCTTCACACATACTCTCATTCACCCAGGTGTCCCCCATCGTATATCTGTGCTTTTCGTTTTTCCGCCCTAAGTGCAGTACCTTACATTTCTCCGTGCTGAATATGATTCTGTTAGCTTTGGCCCAGCTTTCTAGTATGTTCAAGTCATTTTGAATTTTGATCCTGTCCTCTGGGGTATTAGCTACTCCTCCTAATTTGGTGTCATCTGCAAATTTGATAACTATGCTCCCAATACTGTCATCCAAGTTATTAATAAAGATATTGGATAGCACTGGGCCCAGGACAGAGCCCTGTGGCACCCCACTGGTCACTTCTTTCCAGGTTGAAAAGGAGCCATTGTTGAGCACCCTCTGGGTTCAGCCAGTCAACCAATTATAAATCCACGTAACAGTTACTTTGTCTAGCCTACATTTTACCAGCTTGTTTGCAAGAATATCATGGGGAACCTTGTCAAAGGCCTTACTTAAATCAAGATATACTATATCCACAGCATT
Organism: Phrynosoma platyrhinos; assembly: GCA_020142125.1. Taxonomy (NCBI): domain Eukaryota; kingdom Metazoa; phylum Chordata; class Lepidosauria; order Squamata; family Phrynosomatidae; genus Phrynosoma; species Phrynosoma platyrhinos. The sequence goes on along the minus strand of CM034703.1, from coordinate 57,741,091 downwards.
CCCTTCATCTACCAAGTGGGTAATTTTATCGAAAAAAGAAATCAGATTTGTCTGGCATGACCTGTTTCTCTGAAACCCATGTTGACTTTTTGTGATTATGAAATTACCTTCCAGATGTTCTGTTTAATGATCTGCTCCAGAATCGTTCCTCGTATTGATGTCAGACTAACTGGGCGATAATTGTTGGGATCCTCTTTTTACCCTTTTTGTAGATGGGGACAACATTTGCCCTCCTCCAGTCCACTGGGACTTCTCTTGTTTTCCAGGAGTTCTCAATGATTATTGCCAATGGTTCTGATATTACATTTGCCAGTTCTTTTAATACCCTTGGATGTAATTCATTTGGTCCTGGAGACTTATATTCATTTAGATTAACCAGGTATTCCTGCACTATCTCTTTACTTATTCTGTGCTGAAATTCTTTTATTCTGTCTTCTGCTCCATTATCCTCAGGTTGAGCACCCTTTGCCTTTTCTGAGAAGACTGAAACAAAGAAGGTGTTGAGTAATTCTGCCTTTTCTCAGTCCCCTGTTAACTTTTTGCTATCTTCTCCACACAGTGGCAATACCATTTCCTTCTTCTTCCTTTTGCTGCTGACGTACCCAAAAAGGCCCTTTTTATGGTTCTTAACCTCTCTAACAAGCCTGAGTTCATTTTGCACTTTAGCTTTTCTGACTTTACCCCTATACGTGCTAGCTATTTGATTGAATTCCTCTTTGGTGATTTCCCCATTTTTCCATTTCTTATACACGTTCCGTTTAAAACTTAGTTCAGTTGCAAGTCATCCATCCTGGTTTCTTGAGACACCTCCCATTTTTCCTTCTAGTTGGAACAGTTTGAAATTGTGCCTTCAGTATCTCCCTTTTGAGAAACTCCCATCCATCTTGAACTCCCTTCTCTTTTAGTATTCCTGTCCATGGGATCACCCCCAGTATTTCTCTAAGTTTAGTAAAATCAGCTTTCCTAAAGTCTAGAATGTGTGTCTGACTGACTATGCCTGGCTTTTTCATAGAATCATAGAATCATAGAATCATAGAGTTGGAAGA
>CM034703.1:57680091-57707372 GCA_020142125.1 Phrynosoma platyrhinos | reverse complement strand
TTTGTGTGGATTAACCAGCAGATTTCCCCCGTGTGATAACGTCCCTACTTTACCAGGTAGCAGATGCACTAGCAAAGGTAGGCCTGTTTAGATGATAATCAGGGTGAAGGAGTGGGATGTTTCCACTTCCATCTCACCAGTAAGTGAGACAGTAACATTCAGATTTGGGATCCCTCTTGCAATTCCTTGTCACATCCTTGACCAGTGGTGAGGGAGGGATGGAAATGCCAGGATAAGCTACTTAACCAAGTAGGTGGTGTTGAATATGACCCAATGATAACAACATGGCAATTTATTTGAAGAAAGGGTGTTTTTGACTGCCTTCATGCTGAGCAAGACTGCTAAGTGCTGCCTCTGAGTGATGTATTCAAGTTTTTTACTCCAAATCTCAAGTGAAGTCTCAAGTCTCTCCTTCAAATCTCAAGTCATTTCTCAAGTCCTTGTAAGATATTTTCAAGTCAGGTCAGAAGGTGAATCTCAAGTCTTTAACAGAATTTTTTTTTAGAGGCGGTGATGGTGAGTGTGTGTGTGAGATGGAGTTTCAATAACTAGAAAATCAAGAAGTGCACAAAGTTAGGTTAAATAAATAAATAAATAAATAATAAGTAATTTATGAAGATTGTATTGTATAAAAATGAGGTCTACTCAGCAGCCTGTCCCTGCTACACACTGGAGGAGGCTTCTAAAGCTTTTCCCAGGAGCAGCAGGCAAGACTTGGTGTCAGAATCTGTAGAATCTGCCATGTTTTTATATTTTGAATGTGTTGAGGTTTATGTTTGTGTAACGAACCTAGATTCTCTGTTGTTCTTTTGATCCAGAGAGAAATTTAGCCACCCTAGACTATAGGATTTTCAACAAAGACATGTAGGAAACCAGATCTGGGTTTAAACATATGCATGTAACATTTATTAAGACAATCACTTAAGTATCAAGAGCTCTGGCACACACACATTCATACAACATACTCACAAAGGTCCTCCACTGAATGTTGATAAGGCATCCATGAAGGTTGGGATGACAACTTGTCCAGGTAGGTGCCAACAAAGTGAGGCTGGTAGACCACTTCTTTTATACCTTGTTTATCTTTCTTTTGACGAAAACATGTTTTTCCTTGGTTTCCATAGTTTCAAAACATAACAGTGTCTTCTCTAGTTGAGAAGTGGAAGTGGAAGTGGAGAATAATCAAGAGATCCTGAGTGGAAGGCCCAACCCAGTGGGCACTAGGATGGGACAGTGGTACAGGACTGGAGTGACTTCTCGAAGGAGGAAGCTATGTCCAACCACCTGCAGCCCTAATGGGAGTTTCAGACAAGAGGGAAGTTCATGCATTTACCCAATGGTCACAGGATACCAGAATAATAATAATAATAATAATAAGTTTTATTTCTACCCCGCCCCTCTGCGTCGCAATCGGGGCGGAGTGAGTCCAGTGGAGGAACAAGAAATTTCCCAGATATGGAGAAGAATGCTGGAAATGATGCAGGCAGAGCAGAAGCTGAGATGTGTGACTGAGGCTAAGGCAGCAGAGGTTGCAAGGAACAAGCTGCCTGATCAAGTGGTGCCAGAGGGGCCACAGTCTGAAATCAGGAGTATGGAGGTGCTGACTCCACCACCTAGCCCAAGAGACCTAGTACCTGTTGCAGGGGCCGGCCAGTTGGTGGTTGCAATGGCTGCAGAGGGCTAGGACAGCTGACACAAGAACCAGATGGACAGTGTATTCCACAGTTCAAATTGGGGGTCCCTGGGGACCTGGAGGAACCAAGCCAGCAGGAGGAGAAGCCACAGAAGCACAGCAATCCTAAGTTCAAATTGGAGGTGTCATGACCAGTGCCAGCGAATGCAGCTGCAGAGGTGTCCATTCTGCCACCTGAGTCCAGAGAGGTCCAATTGGGAGAGAATCATTTTGAGACTAATGAAAAGACTATGAATGTAGATGAAAAAGAGAGGAAGGAGAAGGATTCTGAAGATATGGGTGAAGATGGTCAGGATCCTGAGCAACTTGAAAAGGAATCCTCTGAAGATAAAGGTGAAGATAAAATGGAAGAAAAAACATAGAGATTCCTAAGGAAAATACAGGTAATGAAGAAAAAGAGGAATCCTCAACAGAAGATCAGAAAGAATTCCCTGAAGCAGACAGTGGAAAATGCATTCCAGATTTCAATCAAGGTCTTAATACTCAGGAAATTGAGGATGCCAGTAATCCTGGCCAAGATGATCATTTAACTCAGGGGTAGGCAACCTTTCCCCTTTAAGGGCCAAGGGACTTCAGCTCCCAGAAGCCTCAGCCATGTTGGCCAATATCTCCTGGGATTCTGGGAGCTGAAGTCCCTTGGCCCTTAAAGGGGAAAGGTTGCCTACCCCTGATTTAACTGATGATATTGAGAGAATGGATCATGAAACATGTGGACAAGCAGGAGACAAGAAACTTCAGTTTGACCCTGCTGTAGAACTGGCTGTAACTGCTTCTGAGAATGACCAAATGAAAAAGGAGCATGGAACTGGAACTGCTAATGCAAATTAGTCAGAAGGACATGAATATGAATTAATGGCATGACTAGCTTTTGAGGAACAAAGCAGACAAAATACAGTTTTCAAGAGAAAACCCAGACAAGCTGACATTGAGCACTCAACAAGCAATCACAGTCAGCATGTTTGCAAGCAATTGTAGAGTCCAGTAATGAAACGAAGCAGACTTCAGAACAGCCAGAACCAAATATGTGAGAAGCTGATGCTTTTGAGTACATTAAGCAAGGAAGTGGATCCTATGATGCAAAGACCTATGATATTGCTAGTAAAGAGCAACAAGAACCTATTATGACTGTTAATGAAGATAATGAAGAATCAGTTTCTAAAGATGTAGCTATGGAAACAGAAGCTCAAAATATTGAGGATCGGAAAGTTGCAGACACAGAGAAGCTGAATCCAAAATGAAAATTTCTTCCAAATCAAAATCAGAGGAATTGGAATTGGATGGCCAAGCTCTAAATATGGAAGAGGAGGAAGTACATGGAAATGAGAAATCACCATCAGAAATAAAACTAAAGAGAGAAATAAATACTCTACTATATAACTGACCTCCTTTCTTTTGGAGGACATGGGTGGTATCACAATCAATGGTGGGGAAGTTAAGGCAAGTGGTACTTCAGGCCTTAGGGGGGAATCCCAACTCCAAGGATTCTATCCATGGAGATGCTGTATGTAATATCTTCCACTTCTTTAGAGGATGGTGCATCAAAGAGTGCAAAGGATGTTGATAGCCCAGTCCTATTGGGGAAGAGGGGAAAAATTCCCAAAGTCTCTACTTTGAGAATTGGCAACAAGTGAAACCATGTAGTCATGTCCTCCTTGTGGGAAAAGGATGGCAGTATTGCCAAGTACTTTGACAGTTGGGAGGTGTTACAGCTGAGCAGGGGATTAGTTGGATCGATTGGCTGGGGAAAGGGTCATGAAAGACAAATACCAGTGGGGAAATTGCAAAAGGTCACTCAGGGGGTGGAAGGATACAAAAGTCTGGAGGATGGTATTGCTACCCAGACTGCTGAAAAGTCCTGTGGCAACATGGGCAAGGCTATATGGCATTGAATTGAAGCAACCAAGACCTTGTGGAGAAAGAAAGGAACTGTTGCTCTTAGGCTGCTATTAAAATTGAGACCAGGCTAAACCTCTATGGAACTGGAGTCACCTCTTACTATGCTTTGGGTTGCAGAAAAAGACCAAAGCCAAGGACTGTGCCTAAATTAAGATACTCCATAAAATTCTGAGATCTTAGTTTAAAATTTTATTTTGAACTATGAATGTAATGTCACTCTGTTGTGTGATAGTGTTTCACAATATTATTGGCAACTGATATGATATGTAGTTTATTTGGTTATGACCCACCAGTGTTTGAATGGGAAATTGTTTTACTTTGTTGTTTTATAAACTGAACTTTGGATAATGATATGCCATCCACAGATTTTGTTGACAATGGGGGAATGTATCTTGGGGTGGCAGGATGTCAGAATTGGTAGAATGAGCCATATGTTTATATTTTGAATGTGTTGAGGTTTACGTTTGTTTGTGTTGAGGTATGACTATGTTATGATTTGTATTTGGTGGGGTGATATTTCAGGAGTTAAACTGGTCAATACACTATTTACTGAAATGGTTTAACTGTCACAATACAGTATGAGACTGTTAGAAGATTGTCATGGTAATGGGATGAAGTAGGACGGTGGAGTTTATTGTTCCAACTGTCTTTATTATGTTGTGTGTAGGGTTTTGAGCTTTACTTCTGACCAAGAAGCAGTTCTGACAGTTGCTGTTTTTTTATGTCTGCAATAAAAGCCTTTTGTTTTCACATACAAAGCTTGATTGACTGAGCATTGGAAACCTGAACTGTTGGTTCTGACATTTGGCCCCATAATGTGGGGCATGTTTCTTGGAGAGGAACAGCAAACACATTAGACAATGAGCTTAGGCGAGGACCTATAGGAATTGAGGCTTCCTGTATGACAAATGTAAAGTACCACTTTCATCATGTGGGCAGTAGGCAAAAAGCAGTGTTGTCCAAAGGAGGAAAACTAGTTTCCATTCTGTAACATTTCTGAAGTTAGATCAGCAGGTTGGTGGCTAAAATATGCAAGTCACAAGTCATGTCGGGTGTCTGACTTAAAGTCTGAGTCAATCAAGTTGAGTCTATGGGGCTATGCAGACAGATGGCTCTGGGCTGCCCTTGCTAGCCACAGATTGGGGCCACTGCAACTGCATGCCATGGCCCCAATCCTCCCTTCTGCCTTCCCTGAAATAGCAGCAAAATGGCATTCCTTTCAGAGGTGGCAAAAGGCCGGCCTAAGAGCCAGCACGTGGCTCTTTAGCACCCTTTCTGGTGCAGCGCATCAAAACGCTATGCCAGAAGGGTGTCCTGACACTATGTGCCATGCGTAATGGCACACTGCGTCAGGACACTGACGGCGTGGGGTTGGGGCAGCCAGTGTGAGGCTGTCCCACCCAATTTTTGCCTCCAGGCCGGCCCTTTGAGTCAGTCTGCAGAGGCCCTATATCACTGCTGCCTTTTAAGCTGCTTGAGCAGGATGCCTGTATGTAATGCCTCAATCACCTTTTAAATTAAGGGGGTGAGGCACTGGCCTTGTTTTCATTATCACCAAAAGTACTGACCCTTACTAATTTTACATAGGGTAAAGGACAACATCTGCTTTTCACTTGTCCCAGGAGCACAATATATATATATATATATATATATATATATATATATATATATATATATATATATATCTTCTGTGGAGATGTCTCCTTGCAGCTCTTACCCCTCTGTTTTCAAATGTAAATTCTTCTACATGTAATAACCCCCTCCTTATGCTAACAATCTTTTCTATAATCTGTTATTAGGGGTGGTGTGTTTGGTGTATGTGTTTTAAAATACACTGATTCTGTTCTTGCCCATAAAGTGATAAACAATTGAAAAGAATTAAAATTAAATTAATGATCAGATGTAATAGAAATAATGGCTGATATTCAGTATTACAGTTATAGATTTGTAATCTAGAGACATGGACCGATAACTGCTCTGTCTTCACTAATTGTTATGAGAGGGATTGTTTTTAACCTTTGTTGTTTTCTTAATATGCTGTAACCTGCCCCGATTGCTGAGCAGAGGGGTGGGCTATAAATAAAAATTTATTATTATTATATTATTATTATCCTGCATTGTCATCACCCACCTTAAGTGTCAGCTGGATCAGGCAAAGGAAGGCTGTTGGTGACTGAGGCACAAGGAGGAGAATGTTTCCACCCGCTCTCACTAGCAAGTAATTCTGTGACTATCAGAGGGAAGAGCCCTGTTGTAGTTATTTGCTGGAGCCTTGCTAACTGTCATCAGGGTGTGGAAAATTCATCCTCCTTTTACTCCAATTGCCTGCAGAACAGACCTCCTTCATCCTATCTGGTGGTTCGTGCTTCAGGTGGACTCAGGGAGGTGTTGTTGGAAGATGTTTCTTAGGGCCTTCACAGACTGCCAGAAATAGTGCAAATTGAGGCCACTTTAACTGTCCTGACTCAGTGCTCAGGAATCATGGGAACTGCAGTTTATTGTGGCACCAGAGCTCCTTGACAGAGAAGGTTCAATGTCCCAGAAAAAAATACAATTCCCATGATTCCCTAGCACTGAGCCAGGACAGTTAAAGTGGCCTCAATTTGCACTATTTCTGGCAGTCTGTAAAGGCTCTTAGTTATGTTTCCTTATCTAAGTAGCTGATCTAGGATTTTGGCTACTATAAATAACATATAAGTTTAACTAATGAGAATATCTAATGGAAATTAGATTTTGTAGATTGCTGGCTTAACTAAAGGGACAATTAAATAATCATGTTTTCCATTCCTTCACACTGTGAACTAGATGTCTAATGTAATAGGAATATATGTGTTTTGAATTAAATGTGTTTTTTTGGGGGTTTTTTTGGAAGACCAAAACTGCACACACAAAGAAACAAGCATAAGAATTAAAGCAATGATTTTGAAAAAATGAATTACTGTGAGAAAGGAAATCAGACACTAAACAACAATTAGGGGCAATTGGTGTAGGAATAATAAATTTCATTGCCTAAACATGCACATAAGCAGATTTCTCGTCCAAATAACAAAACTCAAAAAAAGCAAATGAAGATTAAAATAAGCTATTTGACTAGGTTGAGAAATTAACAGAAAAAGGCTCAGAGAGACAAGCCAGATATCAATCCACTGTTCAAGCTCTCTTTCAACAATCTGCTCCTAATAACTAACACTAGCAATAGAATGGACAAATGCAAGAGATAATTGACTATATCATTTCATTGTCATGGGTCCATCCTCCAAACACTGTGACTGGAGAGTACTGGTATGATTTTCACACCAGATTTCACTTAGACTACACACATTTATTCCTTGTAGTACACTAGAAAAGCAAACTGCATATGCAGAAACAGATGTCTAATACTGATTAAAATATAAATGACAGTGATGGGCTTAGCATAATATATAGCTTAACTTTATAGACTTCACTTTCCTAATGAAGGGGGATGGTGTGAATGAATATATATACTTCTAAGGCTGAAACAGCTTGCTGATTTGCATTTTTTGAACTGATAGATTTGAAAGAAGGCAGAAGAAACAGATATGAGAACTCTGCCCAGATACAAGTACCACAGTTGGATTAGGCAAACATGGCTGTGAGCTAACTCCTTGCAACTCTTACTCCTCTATTTAAACATTTAAACTCTTCTACATGTAACAACCCCCTCCTTATGCTAATAATATTTTTCTATAATATGGTATTAGGGGGTGATGGTGTGTGTATTTCCATTTCAAAATACTCTGACTCCATTCTTGTCCATAAAGTGATTAACAGTTGGGGAAAAAAATCACCTTTGACTGTGTGAAACTGGATTGAAAGTTTGAGAATTCTGAAAATACAATTAAAATAGCAAAAGGAAGAGTGAGAGGGGAATTAATTTTTTAAAAAAGATAAGCATGTTTCCTGACTTAAAGTGCTACATATTCTAAATCAGTGGTTCCCAAATATTGGTTGTCCAGATGATTGGGACTTAACCTCCCAAATTTTTTGACTGTTGGACAAGCTGGCTGGGGCATCTGGGAGTAGATGTCCAAAATATCTGGAGGGCCAACGTTTGGGAATCACTGTTCTAAATCATCAGCAATCTGATGAGAGCAGCAAGTACAGTGGGCCTGCTGCATCAGAGGGCTAGTGATCCCTGGATTGGACCATCCAATATTATCCAATGGTAGTGCATGCCCATGGGTGCACTGATGCAGGCACACACACATCACTGCCCACTGAATAATATGGGGCTTGCAAGTCTATGTTTTTTCACATCCATGCATAGAGGAGTGGAATTGAATCCCTGTAGATGGGAAAGAGCCATTGTATTTTAAATACTTGATTTAGTGCTAATACATAGTTTACCATGCATTCAGTTAATCGTGCATTCAGTTAATGTGCAGGGACAGGCCTGGAAGACTTGGTGCAAAAATTATAGCCACAGGCTCTTCAGCAAAACTGTATATAGAGTTACTATACAATCCATATGGCCTGTTCAGAATATGATGTAGGCCAAACAGGAAACGTAAAGATGTTTGCTGTTGGCAAAGTTATCAAGTTGTGTCCAACTGTAGGGGGCGGTGTTCATCTCCATTACTAAGCCAAATGGCCAGCGTTGTTGGAGACTACTCTGTGATCATGTGGCCAGCATGATTGCACAGAATGCTGTTTACCCTCCCACCTAAGTGGTACCTATTTATCTACTTGCATTTGCATGTTTTTGAACTGCTAGGTTGACAGAAGTTGGGACTAGTGATGGGAGCTCACCCTCTCATGCAGCACCCAGGCCTCGAATTGCTAATCTGCCAGTCTTGCAATCAACAGAGTCAGTGTCTTAACCACTTGAGCCACAGCATTCCCAAGGAAGAATTCCAAACAGCAAGAAGAAGAAAAACCTCACATGTACTAGGTTCTGGGCTCTAGGTGAATGACTTGATGTAATCTATGGTGCAAGCAAAAATCTGATTATTAATTCTACATAAACTACACTGAGCTTCCACATGCTATTTGCTCCTTAGTGCTGCACAAAGTTACGTTTTGGATTACAAGTTCCAAAATTCACCAGCCAGTATAGCCAGTTGTTGTCCAAATAAGTAACTTTCCCAGGCTGTGCTCTTAATTACAGAGAGAACTATAAAAGTTTGTGTTGTCTATTAAACTTTTGTATTGGAAAAACGAGTTGACCAAGTAAACTCTAAAAATAAATCAAGAGATATTTGAGCATACTATATATTTTAGGGCTCTCTAGAGGTACAAATATTTAAAGAAAGAAATAATGTACAATCATACATTTTATACTGGGTTGATGTGGCATTTTCTGAATTTCAGGGTACTGTTTGCATTTTACAGTACATAATTTAACATTTGAACATTTTAAGATTTGAAATAAATTCAGCACAAATCTCAATGGACAATTGCCCTTCTACAGTTGTAGGTACAAAACTAGGTGTTCATCTCATAAGAAATACCAGCATTTGGAGAAGTTCCCCCTCCCTTGGATTGCAACTTCCAAAATCTCCCACCCTGTCCTGTTTACCTCTTCTGAGGACAGCACTGCATAGAAGTAAGCAAAGGAGTAGTCAAGAGACTACAAAGCCTCCAGGTAACCCCAGATCTGTCATCTCCTCAGGCTCAGAGTCTGACACTGACTCTAAAGCAAAGTCATGACACAGCCAGCATGAATGAAAGCCAACATTCTGGAAACATTTCTTTATAAATACTGCCTGAGATCTTGCACTAGGAAGCATATATGTCTCAAGAAGTCACATCTCCAAAATTACATCCCCCCAGAATCTACCACCCCAAAATCCACCTTGTGAGTAATTCAGCCCCATTAACACGACTGTTTCTGTGTTGTTGGAGAACAGTAAATATCAATCCAGTTATTTTCCTTTACCTGGATGGGCTGCAAAAGGCATTCACAATCCTCAAAATGTTCCTGCAGATTACAGCCTTGTAGCACATCCAGTTAAAAGAATGTCAGTGGGTTCATCATCGCTGCTGATCCCACTGCTCTCTGACAATCCAGAAATAGTTGTGTTTGCAGAGGGGGTGTTGTTGCATGACTTACAAGGTGGGTTGGGGGGGCTTTTGTCACTGCATGATCAGAACAGAATTCCAATCTATGCAAAAAAGTGTGTTGCAATGGACCTACAGAATTTTAAATTACCAACAAATTATGCCATTTCCCCAAGTTCTAACATAATGTTAACATAGGGTCCCTTGCTGCTCCTTTGCTATTTATCACTGGCTGAAAGAGAATGCAGGAGAGGGAGGTAGAAGGAAGGACTAGTTACAAATAACCAAAAGCAGAGCTTGAAAAGTTATTTTTAAGAAAAATGAGTATAATGAAATGCTGAAGCCATTTGAAGTCCCAGATCTTTCATGCTGTTACTGCCCAGTTATGCATGGCTTCCACACATCACTATAGTGATTCTTCTTAAAATAACTTTCAGAGTTCTGAATGATTTGTGCCTTCATATGGTTTGAGGAAACCTGCCATATGGCATGAATATGTTTATGTGGTTTGCTATGTAACAGCAATGTATGCATAAAGTGGAAGATCAACAATTCCCATTCATCACCTGCTTCAACCAATCAATCACTCAGTCATAAACTATAACATTATTATTATTATTTTTAAAAAAGAGGCTGAATAATGGATGATGAAGTATATGAATAATGAATATCCACTTTAGAAAGCTTCATCAAAAGAATTTTCAAAAAATGCCAGGAACCTTATTTTGAATTTTAAAACTCAGGTAGGATTAATTTCTCAAGCTCATATTTATAACCAGTTTCCTATAAATATTTAGCAACTATTCTGACATAATATAGTGTCAGTTTCAGTTTCCATCTGTAATATGGGCCTAATAGCACTATCCTCACACAGCTGTTGTAAAGATTGCTGGGAAAGGTCTTGGGATGTAGCTCAAAGGTTCCAAGATGCAAAGTTTCTGTTGAAACACAACTGAAGGTGGTCAGTGTCTGGCAGAAGACTACTTTGGTGGAATGCTATTTCAGTCTCCAGGATAGAAGAAAGGTGGAATATATATGAATGAATGATGTATACGAAGTATTTGGGAACTATAGATATGCTAACAAACACACTATAGAATGCAGATTTCTAGAGGAGAAGGGAAACAAATATCTAAAGTTGGTGGAACTGTGAGGAACAACATACAATAAAGCTGACCTTGTGATAATGAGAAAACAAACAACTAGCAAGAGATGGATAAAGAATTGTTCAGAAATCCTTGCTTGTTTGCCTCCTGATTGAAGGAAAATTGGTCATTCATTAACAGCTCAGCTATACGGTAGAGATGTTTTTAGCAATGTACAATCTGCAGATAAAAGTCTAACACAGAAAGAGTAATTGTTTCAAATATTCAAAGCATACAATCTCGATGAACGTTGGGCCAATTTGGATTATTAAATCCCTTGTTGGCCAGCTGTCATGCTGTGCATAAGTGCCTATTTTCAAAAGTAGGCACTTACAAAGCACAGCTTGGGGGCTGAGAAAAAGGAGAGTGCTAGAGTCCAAAACATCCTCAGATTTCTTATCCGTGGCTTTGTGTACATGAAAAAAAATCATGTGTGGTTGTTAAATTGTCTGTGACATTTGATGCAGCAACAGCACTTCAGACACTCCTGTGTGAATATGATGTACAATATTTCATGACTCTTGTAGTCCATAATTACAATGGGAGGATACATAACTTCAATTACAGGAGGCTATATGGCATTTTTTTTTTGACAAGAAAACAGAAGTACCAGTGACCAGGTCCCACCCTACTCCTTGACAGAATGAAGTGATCTGCTCAGACAGAAGATGCTAGAGCAGGGGAGACAGTAGCATCATGATGGATCCTATTGAAATCCATAGCTATTCCTCTCTAGAGAGGTCAATGGTGTGTGCTACACAATCTATCTTAGGATTCTTAGGTACTTGAAATTTATCTGCTCCCTTCATTATGGTGGGAACATTGTTCTACTATCAATCTTGAAATAAGATTCAATGGTCAGTTCAGTGGGCTTTTGTGGACTGGAGAGAGGGCAACATCTTGTATTTCACTTCAGGGAACAAAATATCTTGGTCCACCTTGCTAGTGATTCTGCTGGCAGAATGTGGTGGTCATAACAAACCATAGGCTGTAGAACTGAGGTGGGCAACATATGGCACACAGACAGCATGACCAGTGTGCCACTTTTTCAGGCAGTGCCACAAGCATACTCAGCTCAACTTCTGTTGTACGGCTGAAAGTGTTGACTGGAAAAACACCACAAAAGATTACTTGTTTTCAAAGCAAATTCTAACTTTTTGCTGTTGCCATTAAGGATAGACAGAATATCTGAAAATATTTGAAGACTGATCAAGAAAGAATCCCTGATTTCATGAGTCATGATAACAATCCTGATGAAGACAAACCTATATGGGCAAAAATCTTTGCAATCTGTATTCTGCATTAATTTGCTGAACAGAAATGTTGCTTTCTGTGCAGAAAAGGCTGCTTTCTGCACCAGAAATTTGTTTTCTGTGCATAAAATTTATGTGCACAAAATCTTATTTCTCTCCAAAAATACCATGTGCATTTTTGTGCATAATGATAATGATAATAATGATAATAATGATCATAATGATCATAATATATTTTATTTATAGCCCGCCTCTCCCTGCAGATCAAGGTGAGTTACAGCAAATAGGAATAACAATAAAATACAATATACAATTAAAACCAGATTTCTAAATAATCCCCAACCCCAACCCCCTTCCCAATCATAAAAAGAAAAAGAAACAAACTAAAAGCAATAACAATATAAAATGAACAGCAATATAAAATACTAATTAAAAGCAGAAGAAACAAATTAGCTAAAATTAGAGGTAGTTGGAGGCGAGACAACTATCTTTCTTGGGGTAGATGGGGTAAGTTCCAAACTGTGAATAGTCTTTGACAATTGTGCATTTTGATTACTTTCTTGCATCAAGGAGAAATGGGGTAAACTTATTAGTTCATAAAAGAAATTTATGAAGGTTTTTCCTAATTATTAATGCCACAACACAACACCGAAATTCAGTGGCACTATTTGGCATTATCTGTATGAATATTATCCAAAGTATTTATATATTGCTTAAAATTCTCAAACCAAACCAAATAGTATTGGAGTTGAAATGTCCATAAAATGCATAAAATGAGAACTCAGGTCCTAAGTTCTCTGAGAAAACAATAATCAGTCTCTAATATCACAAAAAGCCTTCAAAGAAATAGCCTGTGTTGAGAGACAAAGGGGCTAAACAAATGGCCCCTTTGCAGTGGCTTTCTGACAGCTTAGGGGCATGTTCCAAGCCACCAGGAATTCACCCACCTGACCACACGGGGGCAGCTTTTTGGTGCTCTGGCAGTGTGGCATTTAGACACCACACACCGCAGGAGCACTAAAAAGCCATGGCGGTGGCGGAAAAGGCAACATTTTGCCAGTGCAAAAAGGAGTGGCTTTCTGCCGCTCCTTTTTGCACTGGTAAAACAGCAGAGTGGTGCTGCACTGACCCAGTGTTCAAAGGGGTGGCATCATGACATCCCTTTGAGCCAATCTGTTTCAGCTCTTATTGAGGAATGAATTCCTTGAATGTTCTGTGATTCCAATCCAGTGTAGTTTTCAGCCATGTTTCAACCAGTGGTCTTCCTTAGTGGCTGCAGTATCTATATAAGTACCTTATCAAAACAAATAAATATTGGAAAATTAATATTTCTGTGCAGTTCTTGCATGGTATCCACACAACCCAAAGTGTTTCAAGAAATTATTCTGCATGAGAATTGTGTGGTTTTGCACAAAACTTTTTTCCAGGCAGTCATGTGTGTTATTTTTGCAGAGGATTTCTGTTTCCTATGCAAAAAGACTGCAATCATGTAAAAAAAAATTGCATCTCAAAAACCATGTATGAAAGATCTTGCATAACAAAACAAATCTTGTGGAGCAACTAGCATTTTGCACATCACAAAACTGTATGGCTGCAAGTTTTCTATTTTTGCACACATTTATGTGTGTGTGTGTGCATACATGCATGCGTGCATGTGTGCAAGATTTTTCCCTGTAAGATTCTCATGCATTGCAGCCCCTCCATGTATTTCTATGCAGAATAATTTTCTGAAATACTTTGGGATATAAGAATACCACATGAGAATTCCACAGATGTATTCGTTTTCCCCACAGTGGGGAGAAAAGATGGAGAATCTAATATGCAAAGTCTAATACTGGGCAAAACCTGTGCAAAATTGCCACTGTATTGTTCTTTTCAATCGGGTTTCCTGAGTTTTAGCAACCTCCCCCTCTCCTCCCCCCCTATTTATTTTGGTCAGGAAATAAATAACAAAAAATATTCTTTCCACCCATAACAGTTAACACACTGATTTGTTCTGATTTGTTCAGCGAAAGCCTTGTAGAACCCTAGACTTGGGAAATATAAATTTTAAGAGTACAGCTCCCAGAATCCAATAAACTGCTGGCTAAGGGATTATGGGAGTTTGAGTCCAAAAGCAACTTTTCCAAATTCTGACTAAAGCCCATTAGCATCATTTGAAATCTGCTGCCATTTTGTATCACTACTATTTCTGTTGTCATGTTGCTGGATCCCCTTTGTTCCAGCATTCTCAGATGAGTTTGAGTGTTGACCAAAATTAATAATAATAATAATAATAATAATAATAATAATAATAATAATAATAATAATACATTTTATCCCTAACCCTCCCCCCCCTTAAAACTGAATTAAACTAATACAAGATTAAAATGATTGTGCAGAATAAAATATAATAAAATACAATCAGACCATAAAAGCAAACAAGAGCAGGTGGAGGTCACAAGGGACAAGTGTCAAACCATCTGGACGGAGCAAGAAAATTATTCTGGAAAGGCCTGCCGGAAAAGATCCGTCTTTACTGCCTTTTTAAAGGCAGCAAGAGTGGTAATAAGATGGATCTCGTTCAGCAGACTATTCCATAGTCTGGGGGCAGTCGCAGAAAAGGCCCTCTGGGAGGTTTGCGAGAGCCTGGTCTTCATGGACTGCAGCAGATTCCTCCCAGAGGACCGAAGTGTGTGTGTGTGTGTGTGTGTGGGGATCATACAGGGAGAGGTGGTCCCTGAGATAAGATGGCCACAAGCCATATAGGGCTTTAAAGGTTAACACCAACACCTTGTACTGTGCCCAGAAACTAATCGGCAGCCAGTGGAGGGATTTAAGCACTGGTGTTATATGCTCCCTCCTGGATATTCCAGTAATTAACCTGGCTGCCATGTTTTGTACCAGTTGAAGTTTCTGGGTTAGGCACAAGGGTAGCCCCATGTAGAATGCATTACAGTAATCCAGATGTGAGGTTACCAGAGCATTTACCATAGTTTCCAGGTCCCTCATATCCAGATAAGGGCACAGTTGGCATATCAGCTGAAGCTGATAACAGGCACTCCTGACCGCTGCATTCACCTAACTAGTCATGTGAAGCGACGAATCTAGAAGTACCCCCAGACTGCGAACACAGTCCTTAGAGGAGAGTGTGACTCCATCCAGGACTAGACACTTTACTCCCAAATCTGGTTTCGGGCCCGTGACTGTCAGTACCTCCATTTTGTCTGGATTTAGCTTCAATCCAGCAGATGATAAACATGAACCAAAGTCAATGTTGCTACATTTTGGATCCATAATGAAAAGAAACCAATATATTTTGTTAGTTTATGGTAGCTTTATTTCAAGTTTGAGAACAAAAAGCTGTTGTACCTCTCACAATGAACTATGGGCTGCAAACACCAAATGGTGATAAGTATCCACAGATGCAGTAGAGAGTGGAGGGAAGCTACCAAGCATTAGTAATTTGGAAGCTGGATTGATTTTTTTTCCTGTGGTGTTGAAATGTATAGTAATAATGTATGCAAAATTGGTAAGCAAAGTGGAAAATTAAACTTGTGTGTACAGATACCACTTTGATAGATGTATTAGTGCTTTTATCCAGATAGAGATTTATAGAAGAACTATAATTTCCTTAAAAGCTTTTTTTGTATATTCATGACAACACATTAAACAGATACATCCTTCCATCTCACTGTTTGTATTGCAGACAGTGATCAATGTTAATTTACATCTCCCATCCCTTTCATGATTTCCCCTGATTTTCTTCTTAACATTTTGTTGTTGAGTAGTTCTCATTTCTCCCCTTTTTTTGGAGCAGCTAATTCTTATATAACCAGATGTTTCAGAGCAAACAGGTAATTACTGGAAGACATTTACAATCATCTGCTTGTCTCTGAACTTTCACAACAACACAATTGAACTTTGCAGTATGACAAGTCCATTTTTATAAGATGCGGGGAAGAAAATAACAGAAAATCCTATATGAAGAAAAAATATATATAAATGCAATCCTATACTCCAAAGAAAGTTATAATGAGTCTTATGGGACTTTTTTGCAGGTAGGAGTGAATTAAGCCTGAGAACATGCCTGTTATATCTGTTATTCTGCACCAACATAACTCTCTGAGATTGTGGAAGGAACAAGTGTCCGGACTGGTGACAGGAAGGTGACATGTTCTTCATGTGTTTTTCCAGAAATACTGCAGACTTCTATACAACTCGAAGTAAAGCATGTGTAGAGATCTCAGATATGTCATTATACAAACAAGTGAAAAGTTCAATAATATTGTAACAGAGTCCAACTTCTGCCTTGAACCAAATTAAATAGTAACAATTTTCAAGTCAGCTATCACTCTTTTTAACTGATGTGCCTGATTTAAATAATTTTCCTATGTTAAAAATCCCCAGAGTTGGCCAGAAGTAGGGTCTCTCCCCCCCCCCCAGATTTCCCAGACCATACAGTTTAAATAATCTGCTTTAAATGATTCCTAACAGTGCTCCATGGGTGTAGTCACATTGCAGATTTTTTTTTAAAAAATTAAGTTTTTATTATAAAAAAAATCAATTAACAACATATACACAGATTAAAAAAAACACAAATTAACCAAACATAACTTAACAATTAGACATACTAACATTAAAATAATCTTCCCTTCCTTTAGCTTGGTTATTCTTCCTTATATACATAGACTTTCATGATAATCACCTACATGTGTTTTGTTCTTATATAACAACTTTCCATCAAACTCATTCATTCTTATTCCTTTAAATTGTATTCTGTACATATTTCTTCTAAATCACCTATATTTTTACACATTAAATCTCCCTGATTTATTTAGTCTAAGCAAGATTATTGACTTTTGTCTATTAGTAACTTATCTAATCTTTGTTACATATTTCTATTATAACCATATCTCTGATACATACTTTGTAACCGGTAACTAGTCTTTTTCAAATTTGTCCTTTGTTTGATCTTTAAGAGCACAGGTAAGCTTATCTAGTACCATAACATCTAACAGTTTAATTTGCTATTCCTTTACTGCTGGTTCTTCTGGGCTATTCCATTTTTTTTGCAAATACAACTCTTGCCGCATATAAAATATGAAAAATAATCTTCCCATATTTTTTTTCTACTTGTTCTTCTAGAATTCCCAGTAAGAGTGTGGTGAGGTCAAAATTTATTCTTACTTCTATGATTTAAGTTAATTCATTATAAATTTGAGTCCAAACTTTTTTTAGCTTTTCCACATTCCCACCACATATGAATGAATGTCCCCTTTCCTTTATTAGACTTCCAGCATAAGTCCTTGTTTGCATTGTAAATCTTTGAGATTTTTTCCAGTGTCAAGTGCCACTTATATTGGGTTTTATAATAGTTTTCTCTTATTTCCTGATTCAATGTATGTTTTGTTCTTATTTTCCAATTTTCCCCCCAATCCTCCAACATAATATGTTTATTTACATCTTGTGCCCAGGATACCATAAACTATTTGATTCTTTCTGCTTCCATGTATCTTTCTAATAAAAGTTTATATAATTTTGAAATGGTGTGTTGTGTCTCTTGTATAAGTAATTTTCTAAACTCAGATTCTTCTTTCTCTATTTCAAACAATTTATTGTCCATTTTAAACCTTTTCATCACCTGCCTGTAAAGAAACCAATTACATCTTAGATTTTCAGCTAGTAATTGTTCCATAGTTTTCATTTTATATTCACTATTTTCTAATTTCAGTAAATCGTTATATGAAATCCATCCTCCATTTTTCATCTGCTCTCTTTTGTAGAAGGCTTCATTGACTGAGGTCCATCTAGGGATTTTTTGTACAAACATTGCTTTATATTTTTTCCAAACACTTAATAATGATTTCCTTATATAATGATTATTGAATTCAGTGTTTACTCTATCTTTGTCATAGATCAGGTAGGCATGCCATCCATAAGGGAGATCATTGCCTTCTAAATATAAGAGCTTTTCATTCTTAAGCTGTATCCAGTCTTTCACCCAATCTAAACAGCAGGCGTGATAGTATAGTTTCAAATTGGGGATTCCAAGACCACCACTTTCTTTAGTATCCTGAATTATCTTCATTTTAATCCTTGGCTTCTTTTTATCCCATATGAATGCAGTTAGATCTTTCTCCCAATTCCTAAAAGATTTGTCATTTGTAATTATTGGAAGTGATTGGAATAAAAATAACATTTTTGAAGTCACATTCATTTTTATTGCCAATATTCTGCCCATCCATGATAAGTTTAATTTGAACCATCTTTGTAGCTCTATTTTTATTTCCTGCCATGTTTTTTCATAGTTATTTTTATATAGCTCTGAGTTTTTTGCAGTAATTTGAATACCTAGGTATTTTACCTTATTTTGAATCTCAAAACCTGACAATTGTTGTATTTTTTTCTTTATCCTTCTTTGATATGTTTAAAGGCAATATATTTGTCTTTTTTCATTTATTTTTAAACCAGCCAATTTTTCATATTCTTGAATTGTTTCATTTAATGTTGAGACACTTTCTAATGAATTATTTAAAATAATAACCATATCGTCCGCATAGGCCCTGATCTTGTATTCTTGATTTTTGATTTTAATTCCTTTTATTAACTCATTTTCTCTGATTTTATTGTTGAGGATTTCTGTAACAGTAATGAACAGGAGAGGTGATAATGGGCAGCCTTGGTGAGTTCCTTTTTGAATTGGGTATTTTTCTGTTTTCTCCCCATTTATCAATATTTTTTGCGTTCTGATCACTGTATATTGCTCCAGTCCAATTCAGAAAATTTGTCCCTACATCCATTACTTTCAACGTTTCTTTTTAAAAATCCCAATTAACATTATCAAATGCCTTCTCGGCATTGAAGAAGATTAAGGCTGTTTGTTTGTCAGGTCTTTTGTTATGAAATTCTACAATATTAATAATTTCTCATATATTCTCCTTCATGAGTCTTTTAGGCAGAAATCCTACTTCAGGGATAGGCAACCTTTCCCCTTTAAGGGCCAAGGGACTTCAGCTCCCAGAATCCCAGGAGCTATTGGCCAACATGGGACTATTGGCCAACATGGCTGAGGCTTCTGGGAGCTGAAATCCCTCGGCCCTTAAAGGGGAAAGGTTGCCTACCCCTGTCCTACTTGATCTGTATTAATCCAGTTTTTTAATATTTTCTTTAATCTTTCCGCTAATATTGAAGTGAAGATTTTATAGTCCAGATTTAGTAAGGCTATAGGCCTGAAGTTTTTTTGTTTCTTGAATGTCTTTATCTTCCTTGGGGATTAGGGTAATGAAAGATGTCTTCCATGATTCTGGAATTCCTCCATCTTGGATCGAGTTGATAGCAAACTGTAATGGATTTGCTAATGACTTTTTAATTTTTTTTATAATATAATGTGGAGAAACCATCTGGGCCTGGAGCTTTGCCAGTTTTTAATTTATGTATTGGCTGTATCACTTCCATTGTTGATATTCTCTTATTTAATTCTTTTTGTTCATCATTAAAATTTTTAATTTTTTGTTGTTCTAGATATTTTGTATCTCTTCTAAATTGACTTTTTTCTGTGAAAAGAGATTCTTAAAATATTGATAGAATGTTTTCTTTATTTTTTTTTGTTCGTTGATAATTCTTTCCCCATCCTTTATCTGCCATATATCTTTTTTTTCTCTATTCTTTTTTTAGTTTCTAAGCCAACCATCATCCTGGTTTATTTGCAAATTCAAACTGCTTTTGACTTGTAAGTCTAATTTTTTTCTCCATTTCTTCTGTTATTAAAATTAATATCTGTTTTTGCAAGACTTTAATTTCTTCTGTTAGTTCTTTCTTCTTTGGGTCCTCTTTTAACTGCCTTTCTTGATTTTCTGCAAGATTGGTTCCATTTTTTTAATCTTTCTTTCCTTTTTTCCTCTGCATTCTTTTTGATAAAAAATCCATGCATTACAGCTTTCAAAGCATCCCATACAGTTTGCGGTTTTACTTCTTTATTTTGATTTTCTTGAAAATATAATTGCAATTTTTTTCTGCAGATTTCAGAGTTTCTTCTTCTTTTAATAGTGATTCGTTTAGTCTCCAATTGAATTCTTTTGTCTTCTTTTTTATCTCCATTATTATTGGGTTGTGGTCTGAGAGTGTTTTTGGTAAAATATCTATTTTGTCTATTTTGGGGATTATATCAGCTGATGTTAAGAACATGTCTATTCATGACCAGGAGGCATGTCTATCCAAATAAAATGTGTAGTCCTTTGCATTACTGTGTATAATCCTCCAGGCATCCATCACTGATAAGATATCTTTCATTTCAAAAAAGCTTCTGGGCAATTTCCCTTGTTTCTTTTTGATCTTTTCAGATTTTCTGTCAGTTTCTGGTTCGATTACACCATTCCAATCGCCCAGCATAATTACATGTTCATAATCATAGTGACATATGATTTTTGTTAACTTTTTATAATATTTTTCTTTATTTTCCGTTGGGATATAAATCCCTACCAGTAATGTTTTCCTACTATTCCAATCCACTTTCACTCCCAGCTATTGGCCATTTGCATCATTAAATAATTCTTTTGCTTTTATGCCTTTATTAACATAAATTACAATCCCTTTTTCCCTTTTGGGTCCTGCTGAGATGAATTCGATACTTAGTTTGTGATTACGTAAGAATTTCTTTTCGTCTCTTTTTATATGTGTCTCTTGCAGACAATAAATGTCATATTTCAATTTGCAAAGATAGTGGTATATATATATATATATATATATATATATATATATATATATATATATTCTTTTCTGGGGACTATTTAAGTCTTTAACATTCCACGATACACATTTAATTTTTCTTTTCATCATTGTCTTGTATTTTTTTAAAAAAATTCACCTGTTTGTCTTTTCCTTTGATAATTAATCTAGGTCTTTAACAAGTTCTTCTTCTGGGTTAGTATCCGTGGGCTGTGTCTCCATCAATGACAGTATTTGACCTTCTTCTGTTTCTTGTTCCCAGTCTTTTAAGAGATTTTCAAGAAATTCTTGTGCCTCTTGAATTGAATTGATCTTAACTCTTTTCTGTCTGTATTTGAAGGAGAGTCCCTCCGGGTTTTCCCATCTGTCTGTATTTGAAGGAGAGTCCCTCCGGGTTTTCCCAATTTATATCCACCTATCTAAGTTTTTTAATTAGAAAATTCCTTCCTCTTCCTCAATATTTGACCAGGGATATCCTTCAGAAGTTGGATTTCCACACCTTTAACTGTCAATCTAGTTTCAAAATGTTGTTGGAGAATTTGATCTTTTATTTGAGTTCTGACAAAATATATCCCAATGTCCTGGGGTAACTTCCTTTGTTTAGCTACCAATTAATTCACCCAAAACAATTTGTCGATATCTAGTTCCATTATTTCTTTATCACATCAAATAAATTCTGTTAACGTTGTAATAATTAATTCATTCAAATTCTCATTTTTGGATTCCAGAACACTGCATATCGTAATGCATCTTTCTCTGACCTTATATTCCCAATTTAATTTCTCTTCTTGTATGTCCTTTCTTTTCTGAATTTCTGTATCCAATTTCTCTTCCAAATTTTGATTTTTCTTTTCTAGTTCTTTTACTTTATACTTCACAAGCTTTACATCTTTGGACATTGCTTTCATTGTTTCAGTTATTTCTGCCATGTCAGATCTTATTTCCATCTTAATTTCTCCCTTTATTTTCTCCATATCTTGTCTTAGTTCATCTTTGTTTTTTGTCATCTCTTGCCTCATTTGTCTTAATTCTTCTAAAATTGTACTGATGTCTTGATTTTTAGTTTGATCAATTGAAGATCTCCTTTGCGTTTGTTGTTGCTGCTGTTGCATCTTTGTTGATTGTAGTCTTGTGAGTGACATGATCTTCTCAATTAGTTATCAAAAATTATATGCAAAAATATTATCTAATTGATTCAACTTTTGTTAACAATATTATTCAAAATTTTAGTTTCTTAATAATACAATCAAATTCTATTATTATTTAATCAGATGTATTTTTCCTTGAAATATATTTTCAATTTAATTATTCAAATAGATATAAGATTATTAATTTCTGTCTTGTTTAGTTATTCCACAATACCCAGATACAGATACAGTATTATCTAACTCTATATAATTTTAATAAAACACTACTCAAAGAGTCACCACAAAAAAACTTTAGATAATATTGTTTGACTTATTTTTGTTGCTATAGTTCACAGTCTTTTATATTTAGCTTTTACTCTTTTACTATAGTTTTACCTAAGTTGACCACTAGGAGTCTCTATTCTAGAATAGTAGAAATCTCTAATAATAAAGATCAGATCTTTTTAACTGTACAGTTCAGCCTCTTTGGTTTGTGACCTCACAGATTTTCCTGTTTGGTCACTTCTGCTTTGCCTCATGTATTGTAGCTTTGGAAACACCCACCTCTATTTTATTCAATATAAATGTCAATAAAATAAACATTTACCCCAGCAATAATAATTTCAGATTATTTTGATTGTATTTTCTTTTACTACACTCTTACACCATCAGATCCTCTCTACCCCTTCCGTTGCTCTATCTTTACCATCCCCACTGCTTACTTTACTCTTTTAATTCTTAAAAAGCCCTACAACTCTAATCTCCTCTTTCCTCTTCTCCTCTCTCCCCCCCCCAACTTCAGCTCTTTCCTCTCTACTGTCTTTTCTCACTTCACTCTCCACTGCAGAACTAGTCTTCTCTCTGCTTTAATCTTCTTCTCGATACTGCACCGTCCTCACTGCAACTCCTCACTGCTCCGGGTCCCTCTGCTCCTCCAGTTTCCTCCAATCTTTCCACCACCAGACTGCTGCTCTGGTCCCTGCTCTCCCTTTACTCCTCAAATTCGGATCCTCTCCGATCCTCCAATTTTCTCCAATCTCTGGTCTCCCAGCTTCCAAACCGCTGCACTGGTCTCTGATTTCCCTCTGCTACTCTGGCCTCCACTCCACCCTGCTCCACTTCAAGGTTCCACTCCTCCACTCTGATCTTCTCCACACCTCTGACTCTCTTTGTTCTCCTCCTGGTTCCTCCAATCTGTCATGCAGTTCCCCAATTTGATCGTCTTCTGGTCCCCTCTGCGCCATTACTCTGCTTCCCCCTCTGGACCTCTGTCTCCTCCACTCTGATCCTTCCTCCGCCGTGACTGTTTCCCCTTCAATCTCCTCTCTGACACAGTCTCTTCTTACCACCACAGTTTGGTCTCAGAGAGCAAAAAGGGTTCAGTCTCCTCCACCCAGTTCTTCTTACTTCCACCACTTCGTTCTTCCCACCAGTCTCCTCCTCATTACTGGGCACTGCCGCAGGTTTGTTACAGTCATTCCACCTTTCTCTTTTTGGATTATTTCCCCTCCTCCGCTTTTTTGCCACATTTATTCTGTGTCGGTGTCTTTCTATTTAGCATTTATCTCCCAATTTATAATTAGTCTCTGTTAGTCCTTCTTTATTCTGTTCTCTCACTCCTAATTTTGCCTCTCCCCTCTTATTTAATGTCTTCTTTATTTGGTCTCTGTTTATATCCAATATGGCAGTGCTTCTCAAATTTAGCTTTAAACTTGAGAGACCTTTTACAGGTCTCTAATCTCTCGAATTGAGATCTACTGTGAATAATATTAAAGTTGGTGTGCAGTTTTGTTGAAAGTATTTTGTCCGAAGTCTAAAAGGTTTTTAATATTAGAGCCAATTACAGTTTCTTAGGTTTAGATGGTGGCATCCGTGAGCCAAATAATGGCAGCACAGAGCGGCTGGTATTGTTCTTCGGTCCCCTCCACTCCTCACCAGACAGCAGCTGATGTTTCTTGTTGTCCTGGATGGGAATTGGACCGTTGTAGAACACCTCTGAGTCCCCAATACCAAGGAGGCAATTTAGAGTGCTTTCTCTATCGAGAGAAGTCTTCCCCTCTGTTTCTGGTGAGTAGCCTTCAGCAGACACACTGAAGAGCCACTCAGTTGGACACCATACCAACCAGAAGTCTGTCACATTGCAGAATTAAAGTGGTTTGACACCATTTTAACTATAATGGTGCTATCCTATAGAATCTTTGGATTTGTAGTTTGGTGAAGCACC
The DNA here is from genome assembly GCA_020142125.1 of Phrynosoma platyrhinos. NCBI lineage: Eukaryota > Metazoa > Chordata > Lepidosauria > Squamata > Phrynosomatidae > Phrynosoma > Phrynosoma platyrhinos. Next base: position 57,683,307 of record CM034703.1, on the reverse strand, counting down.
AGAGTTCTCTGACAGAACAGGCTGAATATCTCACCAGACTACAAATCCAAGGATTCTGTAGGCTATAGTCATAAAAGTTAAAGAGGTGTCAACCTGCTTAAATTCTGCAGTGTGGCTATGCCATACAACAATCTTCTGTATTCCTCCACCTATTGTCTACCTCTTCTGAGGCATCCCCCAGTTTCTGGTTCATTCACATGGAGATGGGCATACTCAGAACTCCTTCTGGAGGTCTCAGAGGCTATTTCTAGCAGATCTTGGAAAGGTTATTTTTATTTATTTATTTGGATTATGGATCCCAAAATCTCTACTAGCCATTTGGTAGGGTTGCAAGGTGAAATAAGGGTCAGAAGAGGGAATTTGAGCAGGTGTAGCTGGCATAAAAAGCAATGCTTGCTGAAATTCTCACTTGCATTAAAGAAACAGGAGGTCTGTCTCTTAGGGCCTTTGCAGACTGCCAGAAATAATGCCAATTGAGGTCATTTTAACTGTTCTGGCTCAGTGCTAAGGAATCATGGGAACTGTAGTTTATTGTGGCACAAGAGCTCTCTGACAGAGAAGGCTCAATGTCCCAGAAAAAAATACAGTTTCCATGATTCCTTAGCATTGAGCCAGGACAATTAAAGTGACCTTAATTGGCATTATTTCTGGCAGTTTGCAAAGACCCTTACTTCACTTGGCAACCTTACAAGCTTGCCAAGGGATTAAGAACATAAAGCCAAAAGAAGTGCTATGCTGCAACAGATTAAGGTGTCAATTCCAGTGACCTCCTTAGTTCAGAAGTCCAGGCTTCAGTAATAAAACTCAAAAAACCTTTATTCATCTACTATAGTTCTACTGCCAACATGTTTCCTGTCAGAACCAAAGTGCAAGTGTTAGCAAAGCATAATTAACAAGCACACAATTTCAAATCATTGGTGGGCTACTTTCTCATTCATTAAAAAGCAAAGGACCCTTATTTCTCCTGGTTCCCATACCACCCACTTCTTACCTCTGCCTGCTTTTTCAGGGAATTGACCTTAGTTAGACTTGAGTCCGTACTGAATCAGTACTTGAGCTCCATACTGTTGGCCAAGATTAGACCAGATGCTGACTGTGGCACAGATCATGTATTACCCATATCAAAAATGAGAGCAATACCTAAGAAGAAAACAAAACCAATTATCATACCAAAATATGATCTAAACCAGGGGTAGGCAACCTGTCCCCTTTAAGGGCCAAGGTATTTCAGCTCCCAGAATCCCAGGAACTGTTGGCCAACATGGGACTATTGGCCAACATGGCTGAGGCTTCTGGGAGCTGAAGTCCCTCAGCCCTTAAAGGGGACAGGTTGCCTACCCCTGATCTAAACAATATCTCAACAGAATTTATGTACAATATAAGGAACAGATTTTTCACTATTATCCAAAATACATCGAGAACCAGAAGAACTATGGTCTGAAGCCAGTGACATAATAAGAGAAGAATTCAGTCATCCACATAAAAAGGAGACACAAAAGATTGAAGCAACTATAGGACCATATCAACAAGCCCAGAGGATTGGGGATTAGCTATTATTATCCCAATGTATAAAAAAGGTGAGAGAACTGATCTGGCAAATTACTGACCTATCAGCTTGCTAAGTATTATCAGCAAATTATATGCTTCATATTTGCATGAAAAGCTCCAGGACTGAATGGAGCAAGAAAACATTATTGCTGATGACCAAGCTGGATTTAGAACAGTTTGAAGCACAGTTGGCCATGGACTTATTCTGCAACATCTCTCTGAAAAGTATGCACCAACTAATGAAGGTCTTCATACCACATTCATCGACTTCAAGCAAGCTTTCGACTCAATCCCAAGGGAAAATCTGTGGGGAAAATTGGAATCTCAAAATATTGATAAGAGATTGATGGTGCTTATGAAAAAGCTTTACGAAAATACCTATATGAAAGTCAGATGCACCCCTGCCAGACATTTAACAAGAAAAATACCCACCTATGTTGGAGTAAGACAGGGCTGTATACTAGCCCCACCTTATTCAACCTCTATATCAACTCTTTAGTTCATCACTTGGAATTGATAAAATCTCTCTCTCTCTCACACACACACACACACACCCCATTTAGCTGATAGGCCAATAACTGTGCTATTATATGCCAATGATCTGGTGCTTCTATCGCAGGCATGAATAGGTCTGAGATGCCTCTTAAGCGCTCTTGCTACCTACTGTAAAGATGAAGTGTTGACTATAAACTACAACAAAACAAAGGTTATGGTATTTAATAAGAAGAAGACCAAACATAAATGTCAGATTGACAGCCATCAAATAGATCAGGTTACCTCATAAAATACTTAGGGATAACCTTCCAGTCAACAGGATGATGGAATCTGCAAACAAAGCATGCCATCGCAAATGTCCAAAGAAGTACCAAAGCACTTCTTTCCTTTTTCTGTTCTAAAGGTGGCCAATATGTCCCTGCAGCCATCCAAGTATTCATCAGCAAAATAATTTCCCAGATGCTATATGGCTGCTAGGTGTACACACTTAATGATTACAACTCATTTGAAATAGTACAAACCAAATTCTTAAGAGCAATTACAAGAATTCTAACATGCATCCCAAATGTAATATTCAGGTTGGAGACAGGACAAATTTCTATGGAAGCCCAAATATTGATCCTATCTGTGAGTTTCTGGCTATAATTGACTTTTCTTCCTGTGGGACTTACACCATTAATTTTGGCAGACACTTTTCAATCTAAATGGAAAAATTCTCTGACTACAATACTCCAAATTCTGGGACTCGTGACTAATGCCCTTCAGTCTATGGGATATTTTAAAGCTAAAACAGCCATTATGCAGCACATAAAGGACAGAGAATTCCAAAAGCATAGAACTCAGTCCGCAAACTATTTTTCTTATTGGTATAGTATAGGATCGCTTACTTTTCTTATAGTATAGGATCGCTTACTGTGCCAAACTACATCACGAATCTATCGATCCCCAGACATAGAATAGCTTTCGCACTGGTTAGATTAAATGTTCTCCCATCAGCATTACTGGAGGGTAAATTTAGTAAGACTCCTGTTCATGAGCGAACATGCCCCTGTAACTCAGGAGATATAGAAAATGCTGGATACTGCCCTTTTTATGGGAAAGCTCACAGAGATTTGATCACTCCTTTACTTTTGAATGTACCTGGGAGATCTGAAGCTTTTTATTTAAATTACC
>CM034703.1:57656648-57670377 GCA_020142125.1 Phrynosoma platyrhinos | reverse complement strand
GTCTAACAGACTCCCTAACCGAGCTGACCACCCTGGTCTCCAAGTTGTTGTTGGAGTCATCCAGACTCTTGGTTCTGGGCAATTTCAACATTCCACTTGAGACCTGCTTGCAAGATCTAACTGGTGTGGTTCGGGAGTTCATGGATACCATGACAAACATGGGCCTGTCCCAATTGGTTGATGGGCCCAAACACTGTGTGGGTCATACCCTCGATGCAGCTTTTAGTACGGAACAGGAATATCCATGGGCAGAGGTCATAAAAACCTCCGCATTGTCATGGACAGATCATTTCCTGGTCAAGATGGAACTAAAGGCCACTGTCTGCCACCCCCCCGGGGGTAGCGGACCCATTAGAATGGTCCGCCCTCGAAGGCTAATGGAACCAATTGGTTTCCAGAAGGCCTTAGAGGGTTTGAGAATCACCGGTGATTCTGTTGAAGCCTTGATGGACACTTGGAACACCGATCTCACCAAGGCTATTGACACAATCGCTCCCAAGCTTCCTTTCCAGCCTGCTTCTAATCGTAAGCTCTGCTATACAGAGGAGCTTAGGAGGATGAAGCGAACTGGACAATGACTAGAGTGTGAATAGCAAAGAACTCATCTCTTATCTGACAGAACTCACCTTAGGAAACACATTGATTCCTATCGGGAGGCTTTACGTGCAGCGCAGAAATCTTTCTGTTCGGTACATATTGTGTCTGCATAGTCTCACCCGGAAGAGCTGTTTAGGGTGGTGGGGGAGCTGACAAAGGTTTCACCTCTGCCAAACCCTCTACTTAACCCAATGACAGCCTGCTGTGAGGGGTTTAACACCCACTTTGCAGATAAAATGTCTTGGATAAGAGCCGACTTGGACCCCAGTGTTTTGGCAGAATCCGTAGATGAGGTATCCAGCAACTCCGTGGATGGTAATTTACTGGATCAATTTCAATCTGTGAGTACCGATGACGTGGACAAGCTCCTTGGATGAGTGAGGAAGATGACTTGTCCTCTCGACCCATGTCCATCTTGGCTGGTCACCCCGGGGGGGACGCATTGAGAGTATTCCTCCAGGATACAATCAATGCGTCCTTTAGGGAGGGTTTTGTACCATCTTGTTTGAAGGAGGTGGTGATTAGGCCACTCCTGAAAAATCCTTCCCTGGACCCCCTGGATAGAAACAACTACAGGCCAGCCTCCTTGCTCCCTTTTTTGAGCAAGGTGATCAAGAGGGCAGTTGCTTCCCAGCTCCAAGCAGTCTTGGATGAAACAAATTATCTTGATCCATTTCAAACCGGCTTCAGGACAAGATATGGAGTTGAGACGGCCATAGTTGCTCTGACCTATGACCTCTGCCTGGGCATCGACAGGGGTAGTGTGACCTTGCTGGTGCTCTTGGATCTCTCAGTGGCCTTTGATACAATTGATCATGCCATCCTCTTGGATCGCCTGAGAAAGTTAGGAATTGGAGGCACTGCTCTGCAGTGGTTCTGTTCCTTCCTCTCGGGCAGATCCCAGAGGGTGAGGCTCGGGGACAGTTGCTCTTCCAAAATAGAGCTTAATTATGGTATCCCTCAGGGCACCATCCTATCCCTGATGCTATTTAATATCTATATTAAGCTGCTGAGTGAGATCATTCAGAGGCATGGAGTGCAGTGTAATCAGTACGCAAATGACACCAAGATATATTTCTCCATGACAAGATCATCGGTACAGACTTCAGATGGCATCTCTCCTCTCAATAACTGTCTTCGAGTGGTAATGGATTGGATGAGGAAATAAAGTTTGAAGTTAAATCCAGACAAAATGGAGGTACTGACAGTAACAGGCCCGAAACCAGATTTGGGAATACAGTCTTCAGTCCTGGATGGAGTCACACTCTCCTCCAAGGACTGTGTTTGAAGTCTGGGGGTACTCTTAGATCCATTGCTTCACATGATTTGTCAGGTGAATGCGGCGGTCAGGAGTGCCTGTTATCAGCTTCAGCTAATATGCCAGCTGCGCCCTTATCTGGATATGAGGGATCTGGAAACTGTTATACACGCTTTGGTAACCTCACATCTGGATTACAGCAATGCATTCTACATGGGGCTGCCCTTGTGCCTGACCCGGAAACTGCAACTGGTGCAAAACATGGCAGCCAGGCTAATTACTGGAACATCAAGGAGGGAGCACATAACACCAGTGCTTAAATTCCTCCTCTGGCTGCCAGTTAGTTTCTGGGCACAGTACAAGGTGTTGGTTTTAACCTTTAAAGCCCTACATGGCTTGGGTCCATCTTATCTCAGGGACCGCCTCTTCCCGTACGATCCCCCCCGTACACTTTGGTCTTCTGGCAGGAATCTGTTGAAGCCCATGAAGACTAGGCTGGCACAGACCTCCCAGAGGGCCTTCTCTGTGACTGCTCCCAGACTATGGAATGGACTGCAGGATGACATCCATCTTATTACTACCCTTGCTGCTTTCAAGAAAGCAGTAAAGACGGATCTCTTCTGGCAGGCTTTCCCGGAGTAATCCCCCGGCTCTAGTGGAGGTTACCTTACACCCCTTAACCCCCCATAGTACATGGACATGCCCAAATTGTTTATTTTGTTTTTATTTGTTTTTAGTTTTTGTTTTTGTTTTTATTATGTTTTTAAGAATCATTTTAATTCTACTATTATAGTTTAATTTATGCTGTACACCACCCCGATTGCTGAGCAGAGGGGCAGCTTAGAAATAAAACTTATTATTATTATTATTTCAGCAATGCATGTAATATACACGGCTTTTCCCCATTGACTAATTAATCCTTCCCCCCCCCCCCGCATATTTTGGCCATTCACATTTTAAAATGGTCTCAGCTTTGGCTGGCATCTTGTTATTGAAATGTGCAAGTGTGTGTTGCATTGTGAGATGTGGAGTGAATGATTTACCATAGTGCAACAGATGTATTCTGCTGACAGTGTCTGAAGCAGAGTGGAGCATGCATTGCTGCTGTTCATTGCACATTTTGGTTGCCCATTGATTGCAGTTGGGGCTTCACATTTCACATTGCACAATGGTGCCCAGTCTTTGACATGTGTTGTACAATATTGCTATTTTGCATGGGGGTTACATAGTGCTGGGTTAGTGTATCTCTGCATGCAGATATTTATGCTATGCTGAAGGCATGTTGGATTGTAACCTTTATTTCTCAGAAATGCCCTCTATGCCACATGAACATATAAATAGCTGGTATAAAATGCTACTTTGGTTGAGACTGTCTAGTCTAACAAAATTTCTTTTAATCTGTAATGGAATTGGATGAGATTACTGATTTTTGTAATAAAAACAAAATCCCCAAGAAATGGGCTTTGGCTCTTAAAATTAGGGGTTTATGCTCTGGATGTTTTAAAATAATTTCTGGTTTTACAACTTTTTTAAAAGGGTAGTTTGGCATACTTTTTTAATTTAATTATTTAACATGTTTTTAATTGATTGTGCATCACCTTAGGAGGCTTGGTGGGTCTAGAGACAATAAATAAATGTTTTGAATAAAGACCCAAATAATAAATTTTCCTTCCTTTTATTTTCTTTAAGCTCTTCCTTATTATACCAAATGAGCCACCTGACTTACCAGGCTGGCCCAGTTGGTGGGGAGGATGAGGTGGGTCCACGCCAGCTTTACCAATCACCCATGACCCCGGCCCTTTCCCAGTGGGCTCTGGGGCCATTTTGAAAGGCCCTTTTTGGCTTTCTGGGACTCTGGTGGGTGGAACCTCGAGGTATCGCTCAGGACTACATGTCCCAAAAGTCTGTGCAGTCAGAAGTGCCACCCATTGCCCAGCTGGCAGCCTTAGCAATTGGTTGGGAGGCTGGGGAGGAGGTGGGACTTCGAGCCTCAACTCTCCAGATTGGTGGTTTGGCCTATTTAAGGCCACGTGGCTGGGGCAATTGGCACCATCCCAGCACAGTTCCTGGGAGCCATTCCAGCCCGGTTCTTCAGCAGGCAGGCATGCAGGCAGGCATGCAGGCAGGCAAGCAGGCACAACAGCAGCAGCAGCAGCAGCAGCATAGAGGCCCAGGAGGCAGCCACCCAGGCCCTGTGAGCAGGCAAAGGCTTGGAGGCCCTCACAGGCAACAGGCCTGGTTGGGCCAGTAGCTATGCCATCAAGGCAGCATTACTTGCTTGGCCCTGAGATGCTCCAGGCCTGATTAAGCCGGTGGCACTGGTGGCATTGCAGAATTGCTTGCTGCCAACACTGGGGCCCACTGACCCACTACAGGATCCCTGAGGGGCTTTGGCTGTCATGGAACTGGGCCACCTGCAGGTTTGCCTCCACAGTGGCTCATCCCTCTCTAGCTCAGAGCACTACCGGGGGGGGGGGTAATTGCAGCCTTTATCATGTTCCCCAAAACTACCAAGAAGGAGACAGGGCCTTCTCTGACTACCACCAGGTGCCAGACTGGGCAGCCTAGGAAATCTTGGGCAGGCCTGAAGTGCAGAAGTGGCCTACTGCACCCCCAGCAGGCTTCCACTATGCCACCACCTTTGAGTGAGGAGGCACTAGTGGGATTCACATGCACACTCTCTGCCTTTGTGGAACATGTTGGTTGTATCTGAGCCCTACCTATCACTGGACTGAGCTCAACAGCAGTTGCTGCAGTTGCTGACCAAGCGGAGAACCTTTCAACTCAGAGGGAGAACTGGGAGCACAGCCAGGTGGAGAACCTAAGGAGAAATTGTTTCGTGTCCACTGCCAGCAGCAGCAGCAGCAGCAGCTCATCCAGCTGCAGCTCAGACAGCAGTTCTTCATCAAAGGACAGGAGGGGAAAATGAAAATGGAGATGTGGCATCAAGAAGAACAAAAAAATCTCAAGGCAAAAAGGGCCAGGGATGGTGAGTCCTCCAATCTTGCATCTGGGAGGGATGACTATTGGTTAGGGGGTGCTTTGGTACTGGGCTTGCCTTCCTGGGCCACCAGGCGCAAGACCCAACATCTGGGACTGGGAGGTGTGTGGGAGGATCTCCAGGCCACGGCCTTCTCTACCTTCACTGATGATGACCACTTCCATGGAAACGGAATAATCCACCATCCAGTTGGCATCCACTTATCAAAGAAGATCAGGAACTGTATCCTCAAAGGGTACTATGTAGATATTTTCACCTTGCTCAAACCCAATGGGGAGGAGGATTGCTCTCTCCCAGGTCCAGCAGGAAGGCAAAGCGAAGGCTAAGGCAGACCCAGTTGAGCAGCCCTTCTCCAACTGGATGGTGGATTATTTCATTTCCATGGCGGTGGTCCAAATGGCCTATCCTGAGTGAAGTTGGCACCTCTCCAACCACATGGCCAATGTCCTTAAGGCTCAGGCCATCATAGGAGAGACTGCAGCCATAGCATATGATACCATTTTCTGCATGTGGGCATCCCACAGTAGCAAGGCTAGGTGGGACTCATCAATAACAGACCCTGGCTGGTTGAGATGGGTCCTCATAGCAAAGGGAGGGGGGACTCATCATGGCTCCCCAAATGAGCGGGTGGAAAGGACCCTTCCATGCTCTTGTGCTGGGAGTTCAACTTGTGAAAATGTGTCCAGTCCCATTTTAAGTTTGAGCACTGCTGTGAGTTCTGCTGGGGCTCTCACACTAAGCTTGTGAGAGTGCCCAGAAGCTCTTTTGGTCAGGATGCCCCAGGGTAGCAGCTTCTAACAAGAAGGAAGGAGCCTCTGGCTCCAGAACCAGATGGTTGGGGGGGGGTCCAAAGTGAGTCCGCTGAGGCTGCCCTCACCCTCATACCTGTGCTACCTTCGGTCTTGCTTCCACTCTTCAGTAATGCCCTGATAGGAAGGTGGGCACATTTTTAGTGGAGGGTTTCATTCATGGCTTCAGAATGCCTGCTGCAGCCCCCCAAATGGCTTCAGATGCCCAGAATCAGTTAGGGTCATGCCACAGGTTCTCATGGGAAAAATCAAGAAGTATGAGGCTGGTTGGGTGGTAGGCCCCTTCTCCATCCTGCCCATGCCCAACCTGTGAGTTTCCTCCCTTGCTGTGGTGCCTAAAAAAGTGCCGGATGAATTCTGCCTCATCCACCACCTTTATTACTCCCCTGGATAATCTATCAATGAAGCCATCCCACTGGAACTGTGTTCAGTACTTTATGCCTCTTTCGACTATACTGTCTGGCTTTTGGGGCATGTAATCAGGGAACCTTTTTAGCCAAGTGTAACAGTCAGTATTCTGACTGCTGCCTGCCCACCCCAATGATTTTGGTCTCCTTGGCTTCAAATTTAAAGGGCAGTGGTACTTCCATAAGACCATGCCCATTGGCTGCTCCGTCAGCTGCGTGGCTTTCAAAATATTCAGTTCTTTCCTGGAGTGGGAAGTGAAAGGCTGTGCCAAGTCCCCTTTGGTCCCCACTACTTGGATGACTTCCCTCTCATTGGGAATGCTGGGGGTGAGGGTTGTGCCAAACTCTTGGCCACTTTCCAAGCTCTGGCTGCTGAGTTGGGGGTTCCCCTTGCAGTGGACAAGACTGAGGGCCCCACCACTTCCCTCACTTATCTGGGAATTCAGCTGGATTCAGTGGCAGGAGGTTTCTTTCTTGCCAAGTGACAAACTCTGCACCCTCCTCTCCTTGATTCAGCTAACCCTCCTAGCCCACAAGGTTACCCTCAAAGAAATCCAGGCCCCACTAGGGCACTTGAAAACCACATGTAGGGTGGTTTTCCTGGGCAGGTCATTTTGCACATGGCTGGCCAGGGTCACAGCAGGGATCACATCCATCTCACAAAGAGCATTAAGTAGGACCTTGCCTTGTGGGAGGAATTTCTCAGGGATTTTAATGAGGTCTCTCAGTGACAGCTCCTCCAAGTCCACTTGGATGCTGTGGGAAGTCTAGGCTGTGGGGTCTTTTTCCAGCACCACTGGTGTGCCCTACACTGGCCCGCCCGTTGGGCACAGGGAGGGATCCTCCAGGACCTAACATTTCTGGAGTTTTTTCCTATCCTGGTAGTGGTACACATCTAGGAGAATTCCTTTGCTAACAAAGCAGTTTGTTTTTGGTGTGACAACCAGGCTATGGTCACAATTCTCCATCAACAATTCTCCAAGTCCAAGCAGGTCATGCTCCTGGTCCGCCACTTTGTTTTGCTGTGCCTCTGCAATAACATCACCTTCAAAGCACGTTTTGTGCTAGGCCTGGAGAATAACATTGTGGATTCTCTCTCATTTTTAGGAGGCCAGGTTTTGGCAATTGGTGCCCAAAGCAGATCCCTCACCCACACCTTTCATTGAGGAGTTGTGGGAAGTTGGCAACATGCTGTGATGCAGGACATCCTGTCTTTGCTGGCCCCAGCCACACTCAGAGCATACAGGAGAGCTGTTTCCAAGCTTTTTATCTTCTGTGGGGCAGCAGACCTCTGAGCTCATTGGCTGGTCTGGTTCTGCACCATTCTCAAATTCCTCGTCTGGTTGCAGGAGTCTGGTATTGCACCACACACCATGCCAGTACACCTGGTTAATATTTCCTTTTTTTCCAAGGCCACTGGATTCCAGTACTCTTATGCATCCTTTTGTGTAAGGAGGGTCATTGAGGGTTGGAGGAGGACATCACCTAGACATCACCTAGACAGGTAGATGGGAGGTGACCCATTTGCTTCAACTTCCTTTCCATGCTTTCCCATCAGTTGAAAAGGGTGTACCACTATAGTGCCAAGGCTTGCTTTTGTTTGAGCTGCCTTTGTAACTGTCTTCTTTGGGGCATTGCAGGTGGGTGAGCTTGTCCCATGCTCCAGGTCAAATGGGACATAGAGGTCTATTCAGAGGGAGGATGTCTCTTTTCTGGGAAACGGGTTTTTAGTCATCCGCAGGTCAAAGTGTGACCAGATGGGGAAAGGGTGCACCATCCCTTTGCAAAGGCTCAACATCTGCCAGCTGTGCCTTGTTCAGATTTTACACAGGTACTGGCATCAATCCCTCTGACCAATGGCCCCTTCTTCATCCATAAGGATGGGTCTCTATTCACATGGTTCCAACTGGTGTCAGTACTTCAACAGGCCTTGCTGTGAGCTGGGCTGCCAGTGGAGGACTTTGGGGGACACTGGTTCCACATAAGGGCTGCTACAACCATGGTGGGATATGGCCTGCCTGTGGATTCCATAAAAAGAATTGGCAGTAGGAAATCTGGGGCATTCACTGGATATGTCCATCCAGGTCTAGACACTTGCTTGAAGCATCTATAGAACTCTGGGTGGGGTTTCCTTGTGGGGAGGGGTACAGCTTTAAGGGAGGTTTGTGGAAGGCTGGTCTTTTGTGGTAGTAGCGCAGGCTGTGGATCTGGTGGGCATGGCTTCCAGTGCTGTGGAGCTCCCAAGGGGACCCAGGGGTGTTAGGAGCAATGAGGTGTTGCCATTGTGGGGGCAACTCCTGATCTTTATTGTCATGGTCAGGCATGAGGTGGACTCAGAGGATGAGGAGGAGGTCTTGGCTCCTCAGGTGCAGGGGGATCTTGACGCTCTGACAGGGCCCAGCTCTGCTCTCTCAGCCCCTACAGAGTTGACTCAGCATGGCCCTAGCTGTGTGGAGTCTTCTTCAGGAGACTCTGAGGCTCAGCAGCCCAGCCTTGCCTCAGTAGAGGTCTCAGGCTTGGGAGACATAGGGGGGTTGCAGACTGCCAGAAATAGTGCAAATTGAGTACACTTTAAGGGTTAGGGTTAGGGTTTGGGAATCATGGGAACTGTATTTTATTGTGGCACCAGAGCTCTCTGACAGAGAAGACTCAATGTCTCAGAAAAAAAAAACCAACTCCCATAATTCCCTAGCACTAACCCTAACCCTTAAAATGGACTCAATTTGCACTATTTCTGGCAGTCTGCAACCCCCCATAGAGCAGCAGGACATGGGAATCCCTACCTTCAGCCAGAGGAGAGTTGAAAGGTCATTCCTTTGGTGTTCCATCACTCAGCAGCTGTGATAAGGGAGTGGCTCTGTGATTTAAGGCATGTGGGAGACGCTGAGTTCCCTTGTCAGAGATTATTGGGTTTGTGGCTTCTTCTATTCAGATGGAGGACAGGTCTGTTATTTGGAGATTGCCTGCTGGCAGCTCAGCCTTGCGTTGCTGAGCCACTCTTATCAACTGTGTTTGTGTGTGTGGTGGCAACATTCCTGGACAATTATTCCCCGGTGACAAAGGGGTGAAGATGTGAACATCTGATCAGTTGGTTACCTCTTCTGTTATCCCAAGGCCCTGCTGTGACCAGGCAATGTGGTTCATTGAGCAACAGGTGGGTTGGCTGATGCCAGATCCAGACACATGCATTTGGGCCAACCCTACCTGTCAGCTGTACTCAATAAAGTTGTGGCCTTTTCATTCCAGTTGTGTATCCAGGTGTTTCTTTCTCGTGGCGCTTTTACCCCCTCTGCAAATGGGGCCACCGACTTACTGGGCTGGCCCAGTTGGTGGTGGGGGTGCAGCGGGTCCATGCCAGCTTCGCCTCTGAACCAGCGGGCTCTGGGGCTGTTTCGGAAGGCCCTGATAGGCTTGCCAGGCCTCTGGCAAGTGGAACTTCTGGGTATCGCTCAGGACTACCTGTTCTAACAGGCTGTGTGTCTGGCAGTGCCAGCCATTACATGGCCTGCAGCCTCACCAATTGGTTGGGAGGCTGGGGAGGAGGTGGAATTTGTGGCTTCCCCTCTACTGATGGTGGCTTAGCCTATTTAAAGCCACGTGGCTGGGGTGATCAGTGCTATTCCAGCTTGGTTCTTCTTACCCTCCCTTTAGGTTTTGCAATGGGTTGTGGTTTGCTGTCACAACTTTCCAGGGGCAGTAGCATGGGCAGTGGATCTGGTGGGTGTGGCTTCCAGTGCTGTGGAGCACTGGATCAGGGGTCCTAGGGGGACCCAGGGGTGCTTGGAACAATGAAGTGTTGCCATTGTGGTGGCAGCTCCTGCTCAGTGTCGTCCTTTGAGAAAGGGCCAAAGATGTGAACATCTATCAGTTGGTTACCTCTTCTGTCATCCCAAGATATGGCTATGACCAGGCAATGTGGTTTATTGAGTAACAGGTGGTTTGCTTGATGCCAGATCCAGATCCATGCATTTGGGCCAACCCTACCTGTAAGCTTTACTCAATAAAGTTGTGGCCTTTTTGTTCATCGTGTGTCCAGGTGTTTCTTTGTTGCAGCACCTTCACCCCTCTCCTGCAAATAGGGCCGCTGAATTACCAGGCTGGCCCAGTTGGTGGTGGGGGGATGCAGTGGGTCCGTGCCAGCTTCGCCTCTCAGCCATGGCCCCAGCCCTTTCCCAAGGGATCCGGGGCCAGACAGATTGTTACAGATTCAAATAGTTTTAAAATCTTTCAAAAAAGAATCCAGACTCAAAGAATCTACACTTTACAGAATTAGATAAAGCTTTAAAACTGGCTGAAGGTGTTTTGCCTTGGATTGAAAATTTGGCAATTTATCAAAGATGAAGGACGCACGATCCCCACTCTGACTCAGTATAATCATTTTTAAAAGAATATAACTCCTCCTTTGATTATGTAAACAGACAATATTGACTGCCATGTATTCAATGCAGCAACACTTTTGTGGTTAAGTGTTTTGAAAAGACAGATTCTGTAGGGATTTTAAGTGAAGTCTATTTATAATGGAAGTAGCTTTACTTCTTCAAAATTTTAAGCTGATATCAATTGAAAAACAACATTCTCTCCACAGATAAATATAAGTATTCATTTGGGGAAAAATAGTTTATTATTAGATCCAGCTGTGTGTCAGATAATTAGTAAAAACAAACAAACAATTTTGGTCATAGGCAACTCAACAAATCAGTGAGATCAGCAAATTTACATTTTGTAAGAAGCAGAAATGATCAGATCAGCAAATCTATTATTTTTGTTTTAGTTATCCAGCTGTACAGAGGCCCACAAGGACAATTGTCTATCAACCCAACTCCTGAAGCCAAGGAAAAGGAAAAGAAAGGAGAAGAAAAAATGAACAGCTGTAGCCAATTGGCATGAAGAGGATTGAGTGCCCCATGCCACAATGCTAAAACATGTTTAGCAATACATCTGCTGCTATATTCCTTTTAAATGCACAAACCTACTTTCATTGCTAACATTTATCTTGAAGTCAATAGTTCACTTCTACGCTGCAAGTAAAACTAGAACAAAAAGGTAAGGTAATGTTTTGAAAATCATGGGGATCCCAAGATTTTAAGTTATTAGGGGGAGGTTTCAGCACAGAAAAGTAAGTAACTGTGCTATAACTCTAATAGTTTCAGTACACAATCAGTCTTCTGAATACTTTCCTTCAGTTGGAGGGTGAGATATGATAGAAATACCATCTGTTCTGACAGGAATACACTTATTTTACATTTATTCATTGAAGCTGTGTTATTTATTTCTTTGACAGATAGCTTTTTCTAACTTCTTCTATCACAAATAAATTCTGTAAAGGTGGATGTGGCAACATAATTAAACTGGAATATTTTCCACTTTATTTCACATGTTGTAATGTCTTGCCATTTCAATAGGCAAATGGAGGCCCAGAATGGTAAAAGCTTCTCTGTGAACCATCCTGTATTTCCAAGAGTTAACTGTCATTGGGCTGATGCAGACTGGCTGTTTGGGGCAGCAGAGATCTGCCCCAGGGAGTGGCGGATCAGGGCTGTGGCAACTGCACACCATGACCCTATTCTTCCCTTTTGCCTCCCCAAGAGCTGGCATTGCCACTCTTCTGCACCCTTTCAGCACAGCGTGTTTAAACAGGGCACCGGGAGGGCGTCCTGATGCCACGTGCTGTGCGTATGGTCACACGGCATCAGGATGGCATTGGGGTGGAGTTGGGGTGGCCAGTGTGCGGCTGCTCCACCCCAATTCCATCCCTAGGCTGGCCCTTTGGACCAGTCTGCAATGGCCTATTGTTTAGGATTTACATTGTTATTGTTGTTGCTGTTGCTATATACCTTCAAGATGTTTCCGACTTAAGGTGTTTCCGATGTTTCCCTAAGGTGAACCTATCATAAGAGTTTCCTAGCAAGATTTGTCCAGAGGAGGTTTGTTATTGCCTTCCTCTGAGTCTGACAGCATGTGACTTACCCATGGTCACCAAATGGGTTTTATGGTATCCTGGATAACATCACAATTGTGGTGAAGCATTACTGTACAGCATTTGAGTAAAGCTTCCAGAATGTGTAGCGGTCATGTTAGCTGGAGGATTCTGATAGTCTAAAAATACATCTTTCCAAACTCTATACACATATTTGTATCTCATGCCTGCACAACTTACCAAATTAGCTACAACCCACCACCCTGTGCATAAAGCCATAAAATGTAACCTGCCATCATCCTTTGGCAGGGGACAAAAAATGGTTTCGTGAGCCTCTGGTGGGTTTTCTTACATGGTTGATGAGCAGTGTTCAGCTTGGTGGGAGAGGGTCCTGATGTATAGGTCAAGGTAGAAACAGTTCAATGTACTTATCAGGGTCTAAAGGTCCTTTAAGCAATATGATCAGAAAATTGTTATCTGATGTGCATAGAAAAATATGTTAGGCAACTGTGATTGTTATGCTTGCTGGTGTTCTACAACAGACAGGATCATATCTACATTTCAAAAAACGTCTTTGGAATCTTTTCTGTAAAATCCAGCCATCTGGTGACAGAGGAGAAAACATTGTAGCAGAGCACTGGAACTTCCATATGCACACATCTCATTAACATAATAAAAGGCACTTAGGAGTCTTTATATCTTCCTTTGAAAACCCATCCCTTATCTCACTTTGAACCATAGGCATGTCACATATCAAATGGTTGAAATCAGCATTGGTTACAAAAACAGACACATAATTACCTGAAGAGAGATGAGTGTTTGTTGATGCATTTGGAACTCTGGTTACTCAAACTTGGCTGGTGCAAGCATAGACAATTCCTTTGAACATTAATTTGTATTGTTTTTTGTGTGGAAGCTAGAAGAGGATGCAAGAATCACAGAAATCTGTCTGTTTCAGAAATGTGTGATTAATAACAGCTTTGAGCTTACTGAGATGCAACCAGGTATTATCGTTCCCATTGTCATTCTCAACAGTTGTTTTAAGTGAAAAAGCAGTGGCCACACTAGGCAAATGCCAACAATCATCATCAACATCACCATATTTATTATCTTTATTTATACTCTGCCTCTCTCCCAAAACTGGGATTTGGTTTACATACAAATTAATTTGTACAGCATACAAATTAAAACAAGAACAATATAGTTTAAAAATACAAAAGACCAACATTAAAACAGAATTAAAACTTTAACAATACTAAAACAATTTTAACTTGTCACTTCTTAAGTTTTAAAAACAAGTGTTTTTTTTAAAATCAAAACAAAACAATACAGTATCTTCTTTTTAAAAGCCTTTTCCTGAAAAACCTTGTCCTGCCAACAGAAGGAGAACAAAGAAGGGCTATTTCAGATTTTCCAGAAAGGGAATTGCAGAGCCTGTGGCAATCTGAGAAAGTCCTATCATGCACCCTTGCCTAAATGCCTGTGAAGGTAACTGAACTGAAAAAAAAAAAAAAAACAGCCTGAAGAGCACAGAATCTAGGTGGGTTCATATGGAGAGATGAGGCTTAAATTGTGTTGTTAGTCCTGACTAAAGCAGACACATTGCATCAATAGGATTTACCTACACTTAGCTTTAGTATTCAACAATTGATTGAAGGGGTCTATTGCACCGGCACAAAGGACACCGAACGGGTTTATTTTGGGTAAATCATAGGCCACAACTTTTATTTTGTACAGGGT
>CM034703.1:57609457-57652641 GCA_020142125.1 Phrynosoma platyrhinos | reverse complement strand
ATAATGCAGTTTGACACCACTTTAATTGCTGTAGCTCCATCCTATGGAGTCCTAGGATTTCTAACTTTGCAAAGTTTTTGACCTTCTCTGTCAATGAATGCTAGTGCTTCAGAAAACTACAAATCCCAGGATTGTGTAGGATGGAGTTATGGCAGTTAAAGTGGTGTCAAAATGGATTATTTCTACTATGTAGATGCAACCTCAATCTTACAATGGGAAGATATTCCCAATGGCAAAGAAGTCTGAGGCAGCACCAGAAAACAAAATTGACTTGGCGATCCAGAGCATGAACCCTATGCTTCCAGGTGTGGATGCACTGGTGCAGGTGCACTTGAATATTAGAACCCTAACCCTAACCATTGTAACCCTATGCATGCACCCTAGCAACTGTCCTCTGTTATGGCAATAAATGCCTCTTCCTCCCTACAGCTCCCTGACAGTTTCCATGGATCTCTCTCTCTTCCCCACGTGCTGTGAAATACCAATCTTATTGAAATGCATGTATCATGACACAATTTTGTGTGCTACTGTGGATGGAAAGTAATTAAGTAAGTAAATAAATAAATTCTGCTCTACAGAAATCATCATGCCACATCTCTGTATTTGTTAAGAAAATAAGTTCTGGTCATAATTACACTCTATGTGACCAGACTCAGACTGCATCCCCCCCCAATTGTCTGGCTATTTTTTGGTCTAGTGGCAGTTGTTTGTTTGCAGTTCGTATGAGTGAGATTTTAAAAATATATGTTTTAAGAAACATAAGAAAACATGCACACAAATTTTTGTAATCTGGTCATACTCCTGATATATTCTACAATACCGAATTGGAACAGAACTGATTTTTTTAAAAAGACAATTGTTCTATTATCCAGGGCAAAATCTAGCATCACTCTGGCACTTCAATTGCAATAGGATTTTACTTCCTTCCCCTCTCCACCTTTTCCCTTGCAGCTTTTGGAAATGCTTAAAAATTAGTTTCCCAGCACTTGCAGCAGCATTTGGGGATGTGAAGGGCATCTGTGGAAAAAGGAGATCACCCAATCCATTTTCCACTGGATCCCACTTTTCTGCCAAAGATGTCCAGCACTGGATCATGTCCCTGATTTCCCAGGCTGTGCATCCATTATTTAATGCTTATGTGCAATTAAGGCCCATTAACATTTAAAAAGACCTGGTCTGAGTGGAGCTGTACACAGAACTGGTATGTTCAATCAGTCAGTCACTTATATATTTCCCATCTTTCTCCCATCAAAGCTCCTTGAAGGTATGGAAATCATGATAAACACTCACACTTCAAAACTTACCAATGAATTTGGGGATTTGGGGTTTAAAATTAGTAGCTTTTGTGAAGCCGTGAGTATTCTGCATGTTGAAACAAGGCTGTTTCAATCTAATATTAGAGCATGTACAATAGAAGTGCATTGTATTTATTACATTTTTGCTTCTATTTTTCAATCTGGAAAATGAATTTTGATGATATATTGGATAATGGAAAAGCTTTGTGGATTTGTACTGGAAAACAGTGTCCCTTGGAACTTTTTTGAAGGTATTGTTCTTGTTCAGGGAATAAAGTAGATTTATCATCTTAGAACTATGGCATTTTCTTTTGTGCATTTTCCTCCCCAAAGAAACAATCCTTCTGCACTGAATAGCAGAAACTTGCATATGTTATGCCATATTATAAACAATGCTGGCATTTCTTTTGACAAAAAAAAAAACAAAAAAAAACACATAAGAAAACAACTCAGATATACAATGATATTCATGGATGTTTAGAAGGATGATAATAAAAATTCTAGGGGGACATGGAAATCCAAATAAAAGAACAATCTACTTAACAATGTATTTCTATTCTGTTGCAATGAAATAGCTTGGCATAGTGGAATATTCACTCTCTTTAAAATAGCCTTATTTTGTTTCTCTTGTTTACCTTCTGTCATTCATTTGTCTGCACAGACCACAATGTTGTCCTTCAGCAGTATTTACCCCTCATCAAGAAGTATTAAAAGCTCAGTAAAAGCTAACAAAATCCTTTACTCTTAGACCTTAAATGAAAGGACTAGAAAATAAAGGAAGTCTGCAAACACCCTGGCTTAATTTGAAGGAAGTGGTTATTCCTATAACCTTAGGTGTATGATGGCCATTGAAGAGCTACTTAAAATTATTGAGTGTAATGGCTCCCTATCTTAAAGCTTATTAGAATGCTAATGCCTCATCTTTATAGTGATTTGCAGCAATATGAAGACTGTGCCCATGCACATCCAGAGTGTCAGAGGCAGGGGGCCTGTGTACACAATGACCCTAAATTAGTCCTACAGCTAGATCATTGTGACTACAATATTATTAGATTTACTACTATTAAAAATACACTATTTCTTAGTCCCAAGATGGAAGGATTTTTATTAAAAGGATAAGTGCACATTATGCTTCCACGTAGGCCTCCTTAAACCAAACGAGGGTGCATGTGGGCAAAAGTGTCAGTGAATGTTGCAGACTGGTCTGAAATGGGGAAATCCAGCCATTACTGACAGCTGACATCAGATTCTGACTGGTATGCTATTAGTGACACAGACACATGCACACACACACATATACATACACACACATACACTTCCCTTATGCCTATGTATCCCCTTTTGGGGATACTGTCAAGGGGTGAATCTATACCAACCATTTAATCTGGAGCCAGTCCAAAGCATTATGCCTCAGACTGGCCCCAGATAGACATGGTGATGACCACATGCACTGGTCCGAATTCAATATGTCAGTGTGCACACAGGCCAGCTGCACTGACACTGCATCTGTAAGCTCCAGAAGTGGATCTGTCAGGAAATATGAGTGGATATGGTGCTATAGAGATACTTTGACATGGAAAGATAAAAGGAGAATGCAATAGTGATATAGAGAAATGAGGAGGAATTGAAAGGAAGGGTTGTAATCCAAATGAAATGCAAACCGAGGAACAGATGGGGCTATAGCCAGGGCAACTAGTAACTTTATGACCCTGGTTACTTCTTAGGACAAGACTTTGATGACCAAATGGGCGACACCTTCCTTCCTAGGTTGTTGTTGTTGTTAACTGTCTTTGCATTGGTCTCGACCCATGATGACCCCTTGGATGAGACATCTTCAGGTCTCCCTTTCCTCTGCTGCTCTGCCCAGCTCCTGCAAACTCATGTTCATTGTCTCTTTTGAGAGGAGAAATAGTATAGAAATCATTAACTATTGCTTTTTGGCTTCTGTATTTCTGCTTGCTCAGTTCAATTTGTTCAGATAGAGAAAATTGGAGATGCTTCAAGAAGGGTCCTTCACATTTCACCTAATTCCTTGTGCTGACCGATTGGTCGTAATAAAGAACTTTGAACCTTTGAACCTTCACCTAATTCCTTTGTCTTCCACCTACTTGTTTTCACTGAGGGAGAGTAACACCATAAAAGGAGTTAGGAAGTTGGTGCATGATCTGTAGTATATAGCTAATCAGAAGTTGCATGATCAGCTCGTGGACAGTGCATGCAACCAATCAGATGCTGACACAGTAGATGCTTGTAATCAATCAATTTGAACCTGCGATAAGTAATTTTCTTAAAAACTCTGGAGAACAATAGCTGGGTGCAGTGGCTCTTTGAGTGCTATCTTGGCATGCTGCCGCCCTGGCCAGAAAATAAAGGAAGTGCTTGCTGGGAGCCATTATTTGGTCTCTCTCATCTTCATTCTTGGGGATAGCTCTGCTACACTTTAATAAAGGCCATCCATCTAGCATGTGGTCTTCCTCTCTTTCTACTTCCCTCCATCTTTCCTAACATTATTGTCTTTTCCAACAATTCATGCCTTCTCATGATGTCTCAGACAGTCTATGTCTTGTCATCTTGGCTTCTAGGGATATCTCTGACTTGATCTGTTCTAGGACCCATTTGTTTGTCTTTTTGCCTGTCCATGGGATCCTCAGCACTCTTCTCCAGCACCACATCTCAAATGCAATGATTTTCCTCCTATCTTCTTTCTTGACTGTCCAGCTCTCACATCTATACATGGTAATAGGGAATATGATGGCTTGCATGATTTTGACTTTTGTGCTGAGTTGTATGTCTTTGAATTTTAGGATCTTTTCTAGTTCTTTCATAGCTGCCCTCCCCATTCTTAATTTTCTCCTAATTTCCTGGCTGCAGTCCCCATTTTGATCAATGGAACATCTCTGTCTAAAGAATCCTGAATAAAGCTGTAGTATTTCTATCACTATCATGCTGTTCTGGTTTTTGAAGTTTGGATCCGCTAATCTTGACACCGTATCAGATCTCCTCCCAATGTCTTGTACGATGCAGCCACATTCAGCCTGAAGCAAAACTGAACTGGAGGAGCCTTCCCAGGACAAGTGGAGTGGTGCCCAGGTGGCCCAAGCCTGGGAGGAATGAGCTGACTCTGGCCACATAGCCAGTATGAGAAGACCCTGTGGAGCTGGGGAGGCATGGGGAGCAGCAGGTGGTTTTGGGAGAAACTGCATAGAGACGCAGAGAAGATTGGTCCCCATACTATGAGTGAGGACTGGGGAAACTGGTTTGCAGACAATGAAGGGGATGAAGAAATATCAGATGGGCAGTGGGAGGAAGCCCCTGAGGACCCACTGAGTGAAGAGGAGGATGGATGGGTGGATGGTTCTGGACCTCAATATACAGTGCGAGGCTGATGCAGTGATGCAGAACACCAGCAGCCTTAGCTGATCTCCTGCCACTTGGTGATTTAAGCAGGTGCAGAACGTCTGCCTCGGTGCCAGAGATTATATGAGCTTCCTAGTGAAAGCCTCTGGCTCTGGCTCTCCTTGTTCTTTGACCTGAAACCTTGACTCTTGGATTGCTGATTTATCTTGAATTTCTGGAACCTGTGATCTTCGGACCGCCTTGTCACTCTGCCTCTCTGGAATCCTAGATCTTCAGACTGCTCAACCATTCTCTGGCTGACCTTTGGATTGGTAATACAGACCTTTGCTTTCTTGCTTTGCAATAGCAAAAGACATTTGTTTCCCTTCAGCCCTCACAAGAAGCTGCTATCAGCACTTTTGGTGGCTTTCCTGGACACTAACTTTTATAGACAGTTTATTCCAGACTTTGCCCAGATAGCTTTGCCCATCATGGACTTGCTAAAATCCCAAAGTTCCTTAGAGGGCCCCAATGAAAAACCCAAGCCAGCCCCAAGATCAAGTGGACTCCAGAGTGTCAGAGGGCTTTGAAAAATTGAAAGGACTGTTTAGCACAGAACCCATTCTAAAGCATCCTGCCCTGGAACAACCCTTTGTCATACAGATAGATGCCAGTGATGTTGCCATAGGAGCAGTATTAATGCAGAGAGACTCAGACTTAAGACTATGTGATTATTTGTCCAAAAAGTTCCACTGGACTGGCCCATCTGAGAAAAGGAAGCTTTTGCAATCAAGCGAGTCCTGCAGACCTGGCATCAATTTCTGGAGGGCGCCCCCCACCCTTACAAGGTTTGGACAGATTGCCATAATTTGGAAGCATTACAAACTCCAATGTAATGTTTATTTGTCCACTAAGCATTTGAAAACCCAGCAAACTTCCAGGAAGCTGGGACCAAAATTTGTGGGACCATTTGTATTCTGTGCAATCATGCTGGTCACATGATCACAGAGTAGTCTCTTACAATGCTGGCTCTTTGGCTCAGTAACAGAGATGAACACCACCCCCTATGGTCGGACATGACTTGACAACCCTGTCAACGGGGAATAACTTTACCTTTACCTTTTTTGTGGTAAAGTGATTCATCAATGAAGTAACTGCTGAACTGGACTTGCCTAAGACTTACAGACATTTACATCCAGTGTTCATTTCAGCCTGCTCAAACCAGCTTTGGATGCAGACCCTTCATGGCTGGACCTGGGGTCTCCCCTTCCTTTGGTAGTTGAGGGGGAACAGTACTTTGAAGTGGCCAGGATTTTGGACTTGAGGTGGCACCAGGGCAAATTGCACTACCTGGTTAATTGGAAACATTTCCCAGCCTCTCATAATGAATGGGTGTATGCCAGACATGTGGATGCTCCAGACTTAATTTGTCTGTTCCATGAACATTATCCAGATAAACCGGGGGGGGGGGGGGATTAATTAAGTGTGGGAATTTAGTCTCAGAGGTGGCGAAATATCAGTTCCAGCAGTGGATCTGTCAGGAAATATGAGGGGATATGGTGATATAGAGATATTTTGACATGGGGAAATAAAAGGATAATGAAATAGCGATATAGAAAAATGAAGAGGAATTGAAAGGGAGGGTTGTAATCCAAATGAAATGCAAACTGGGAAACAGTGCCATTGCCACTGCTGCAGACTTACGTACCAAGCAGCTGTCTGCAAGAGGCTGGACATTTCCATCATTTTTGCTGAGGACAGAACAGTGCATCCCACCAGGTGATCAATGAGGAGAGGATTGCTCTACCCACTCCTCATTTATCACATGGGTGCCCCATTCTGATCTCAACAGAAGTGGTGGTGTGCCAGGCAGACTTTACACAGAGCTCATACCTGTGAGGAAGTAACAGCAGTGGCTCCAATAACAGGCTGTCCCTTTTCCCTGAGATCATTCCACAGTTTTTGGGAAACTCCAGAGTTTTCCTCAATTTTGTTTAGTTTGGGACAAAGTTGGGAAAAGGGAAAAAACAAAAACAAAAACCTACCATGGATCCTCCCTAGAAGTAGCTGTACATAATGAGCACTGTCAACTCCAGCTTTGAGATGAGTGTGCCATTTTTCACTAGTGTAGACGAGTCCAAATTTGACATTCCTTTCTTCTCTTTGCTGTGTCCAATCTCCTGGAATTACCTCCTGGAAGACCCACCCACCTGTCATGACAATTCTGGCTTGAAAGTGGGCAGGATCATAGAAGCATCAGGTTGTGTCCCCATAGTTAGATGTGAAACAATTAGGGCTGAGACCTCCAGAGGATGCAATTGTTTCATGTCTGGCTACAGGGACATAGCCAGATGCTTTTGTGATCATGGCCACACACGAGGCATGGAATGGGTGTGAGGATGGGTTTCAGAGGCTGTACAGTAAATCTAAGCAAGGTGATATATGACTCAGCTAGTGTAGATATGTATACATAATTACTATGGCACTCTGGGCCAGAGAGAACAAGAGGGAAAGGAGGAAGGGGAGAAGGAAGGGAGGAAATAGTAGTGGTAATTGGATCCAGTTGGACTGAGAGTTGTACCTCTTGTGGATTAAGGATTCTGTTCACAAAGTTTGTGCTACTTCATTTTTAATTCTCTCTCCCCGCCCCTTTCCCTATGTCACAGTCTACCCCATTCAGTAGAATCCCCCAGTCCTGTGTATACCACTTGAGATTGACAGAGGGAGGCTGGAAGTCCTGCCATTGGGAGTAGGCATGAAAATTTGAATCAACCAGCCTAGCTGTGTGCACCTAAATCTGGATAGAACCCTAAGTATTGACACACCTGTTTCCACAGGTGTGTAAATTTGGCTTCTGCACTAAACAAATTTAAGGCAAAATGGTTGTGTTTTGGGTTAATGGTTTATATTTTTAACTAGTTTTAATCTATTTTGATGGTTTAATTGCTTTTTAATTTTTGTATGGAGTGAATTTTAACTATGTTTTAACTACTGTAAGCTGCCTTGAGTCCCATACTGGGAAGAAGATGGGATTTGAATAAACAAATGATGGCAATGATGATGATAGGTTTGATCAAGCAACGTTTCCTGCTCCATAGCCCATCAGTTTTTACAATGGCCACTGATATGACCTACTATATCTTTCTCTTGTCTTATAGAGATGATGACAAGCAGAGGCAAAACATAAGTGAGCTTGACTGGCATACTTAGTGCCAATGCCCATCATTCATATGCACTGTGAAAGATGGAATGTGAGAAAGCAGCAGTCCATCTTGAATGTACATAGTTCAGCCTGTGGGACTTGAAATTCTAGTGTCTGTTGACAGCAGCAAGACTCATAGCTTCTAGATCATCTGGGCAAGATGCCCAGATAGGTGGACTTGAAAAACACAGCAGCTGGGCTGGGACCAATCCATCCATCCAATTCCATTGACCTTTTCCCTGTTTCCTGAAAGAAAATACAGGAAAGAAGGTAAACAGTGTAACCAGCAAAGGTGAGAATGGTAGAATAGTGAGGATTATGGTCTGTGTCCTCTGCAGTTGTTTATGCAAAACATGCCATCTGAAAACATGCATTTCAGTGAGCTTGCTCTCTGTCATTGTGTGCAATAGAAGGTGTTTGTATATTTCTATTTCTTGTTTCAGTCATTTGTATATAAAGAAGGATGTAACAGAGTGCTCCCATATTGTGCCACAGGTCCCACTTTGGGAGAAAAGCGGGATAAAAATAAAATAAAATAAAATAAAACAAATGTATGTGCATTACACACAGACAACAGTGTGTCAGGTGGCCAGGTCACATGCCAGTGTTATTATTTTTGAGATGCGAAACACTTTGGTTGGAGTCCCCTGCTTGCTTTATCTGCTCTGCATGCAGTTCTTGCTTGTGACAGTTGTGGTCTGGATTAGGTTAAATCAACCTGTGGTGGCCTTCAACATGTATGTAAATAGTACTACTTAGAGAAGTGGATTTTTTCAGCACTACACACCTTACAAATAGAGTATGCCCAAAATTCGGCAGGGACATCTACTCACATAAGTATCCCTCTTTACTGAGCTGCAGTCCGCCCATAATATATCTCTTTACTGAGCTGCAGTCTGCCCATACTTTCAAGTAGTTGCAAACACAATGGATCACATATTCTGTCAATGTTTTATAAACCACAAGCACAAAGGAAGTGCTGGGAGGGGGAGGGAAATGACTGATTTCCCAAAAACTGAGGCGGGGTGATAAACACCCCTCTGCCATTAGTCCCTCCCCTCCAAAATGATGCAATTCTGATCCATTGTTCCCACTTGTTGAACATGCTTCAGAATTGATTTTTTTCAAAAGAACTGCCAAGAAACTAGTGTCAGGAAACAGTGGTTTTTTTGTGTTTACCTCACTTCATCATGATTGAAACCATGCACACAGTAGGATCAGAACTGGTTTCAAATGGGAACGACAGTCATATAAATCAATCAGCAATTTGCTTTAAATCATAGTGGGAACGAGGCCATTGTGTGTCTGGTTCTGTGAGATGTAGCCAGACATTTCTCTAATTTTGTCTGCTCTCTCTGAAGCACAGAATGGCTGTAAGAGGCTTTAAAGTAAATTGGGGATGGTATATGGGTTGGTGTAACATAAAGTTCACATGCAAATATTTATGCTATGCCAAGGAGATTGAATTGAGGCCTACATGTACCTCTTGGGATTTGCCCTTTACCATCAGTTTCTAACCCAGGGGTAGGCAACCTTTCCCCTTTAAGGGCCGAGGGACTTCAGCTCCCAGAATCCCAGGAGCTATTGGCCAACATGGGACTATTGGCCAACATGGCTGAGGCTTCTGGGGGCTGAAGTCCCTCGGCCCTTAAAGGGGAAAGGTTGCCTACCCCTGTTCTAACCTTTACTGACATTTTGTGACTTTCTGGTGGATTCTGGGACTCTCACAAACTGTATAAACAGATTCTACCAGCCCAGGGTTTCCCCAGTACTGTTTTAGAGATAATAAAGCCATGATGATAATAATATTGCCACGAGAAGCAAGACAATGAATTTAGTCATCCTTTTAATAAGTCAATCAGTCTTTCTAGCAAGGTTTGAGAGGCAGTGTTCTGTTTGTTTTGCTTGCTGGTCAATAGACTGAAAAAAATAAGGATATCACTGAAGACATGAAATTTTTTGCATTGCAAAAGTGTACAGGAAAGATAATCTCTTACTGAGATATATAATGGGCAGATTCTAATGAATTATGACAGACTGAAAAAACTTCACTGTTTGCCACTGTTTGCAGTTGGGCATGCAGCAATTGTGCTGGAGAAACCTAATGTTTGCTTGCACATCGAGGCCCTGGTTGTCTCAATACATGAATAATGAAAATGTCATACTGTTTATGTTCTGTTCCATTCTACATGTGGTGTGGCATCCAGGTATACACATGTAAGATTTCAAAGAAGGCATTTTTTTCTGCTTGGACAAGAATATTCTTCCTCATCTTGTGACCATTTTATATTCATTAAACAACTATGGAATGTGAAATTGTAGCCAGTTTTACTGTTTCTGGTTCCTAAGGTAGAGTGCAGTCCTCCACCTGCTTCTGCTTGAACATTTGAAAGGGTGCATTGCAAAAAGGGGGTAAAACATTGTGTTCATATTTTATGGCAGCAGCTATATTTTCCTGGAAATAGAGCTTCTGGGGTACTAAAGATGGCAGTCACAGTTGCAAATGCAGAATAGTGGACCATTCTGCATTTGCAGAAGAGTAAGAGGCTCAGAAAACAATAGGTCCTCCCCAGGAATCACCAGTTGCATGGTTTCTGATATTTGCACAATGGCATCATGTAATAGTACTGGACCTACAGGAGATTATATGAACCCAAAAGTAGTTGACACACTTAGAACAGAATGGAGATAAGGAGAAGGGTCAGCAGGTTGTTAATAATACATAGTAGAGATACCTGATACTGAATAGTCTGACAGGTCTAAGAAACTGATTTGTAAGCCTAAGAGAGATTAGCGAAACAACAAAGTGATAAATGTGAAAAAGGAACAAGAGAATACAGTGAAAAGTAGTACTGGAAGTATATGGATTAGTAACAGCCTGAAGTGTATCAGGGAAAGAAATGATTAGGAACAGAGAGTGACAGAATCTTATATGTAATGACCAGGACCCAGGTTTCTCATCAGTGACATCACTAGGGTTGATGTCCTCTGGTGCAGTAACTCATAGTTTCACCCCCCTCCATTGACCTCCTCCCATACAGAATCCTTAGTAATGTTTTCTGTACTAATTCACTCATAAATTGTAATTTTGATATATCACTGAATCTAATGGTAATAGTTGTGACATAAGCAACTGGTAAAATTAAAATGATCTTTAAATTACAATGTCATATGCACAGAACAAATATGTTTACATATACATAGTTTCATGTGATTAATGTGAATTGGTAAAATTTTTTAGCCAAATTTTGTTTTTAAATATTTTTTTAATTAAAATGTATTTTTTTTTTAACCAGGGCCTCTCTTTCTCCTCTCACTGGCTTTCACCCCACTCATCCTATCTCTTTAGCATTTTAAAGAAATACAGGGAAATGCCACAGCCTGTTTCTGCCAAAATACAGATGTTTGAGGAGTAGTGGTGTCACCCCCCCCCTTAGGGTGTCACCTAGTGCAGTCCATACCCCCCACACCACCTAGTGATGCCACTGCTTCTCATCATCCTGGTAGTATGAGAACTACTACAATGTTCTTCCTCCCTACCATGTTTTTCTGAGCACTCCCTATTTGAATGCTTGTGTCATCACTAATGATGACTTGTTTCTAAAAAAATATTCTTCATACAGTTGGTCATCTGAATCCATGGATACTGCACCCACAGATTCAATCATACATGACTTGAATTTTTTTTTAAAATTCCCCAAATCAGGCCTTGATTTTGCCATTATATCTATAAAGGACACAATTTTACTATGCCATTGTATTTAATGGGACTCGAGCATCCATGGATGTTGGTATCCATGAGGGATTCTGGAACCAAACCCCAGCTGATACCAAGGAGCCACAGTATACATATAAATAACACACAGGTAGACAAACACTAAATCTAAGGAAGACTCAAAATGTTTTGAAGGTTCCTTCAGCTAATTAGTTAAATAGCTTAGGGAGGAACTGTTGTGTGTTAGTTATATTGCATTATAGTATAATTTCTCAAATTATATGGCAATGTGGAAAAAAATTGTTGAGCTGTGAATATCCCACATCACAGGGATAACATAAGAACCCCAAAGTGAGATAGTAAAGATAAAAAAGATAGTAAAGTAAAAAAAAGAACACAGTATAAAGGATTTTTAGATGGGGGAAGAGTTGCGGGGGAGGGGGAAATGAAATTAAAACATTATTTTCTGAGAAACAATGTGATGGAGTGATGTGAGGGATTTTGAACAGTATATCTTGGACTAAACTGCTGATGAGAACTACAATTTCAGTTTTGCCAATAAATAAACTAATTAAATTCAATTTTAAAATGTGATGTGAAAGAACACAGTATAAGGATTTTTAGATGGGGGAAGAGTTGGAGGGGTACTCAGATTCAAAGTGTAGGGCTACAGAACTGGCTTCCATTGCCTTATGACCTATAGCTAATGTTCACAAGAACATGATTTATGGCCCAATCCAATGTGATTAGGATTTTATTCCTCAATACTAATATCCATCCAGTGCTTTTGTCAGATGGCATTTGATATTCACAATGGGCTTCATTCCCAGAACTATTTGATTGGTGAGTGTATGTCACCAACGTGATCCCTGTATATTGTCCCCTTGTTGTATCTTACTGAAAGCTACTGCCATTTTCTTTTCAGTTCTGTGACACCCAGTATACTACAGTTAAATGTTATCTGAATGTTAGAATAAAATGTCTCACTCTGAAGGTCAAGAGGCGTTACCATATCAATAAACTATATTCTGATATGTCTTCTCTGTACCATTTGATATTTTGGCTATAGTGTTGTTCCTTTCTATTGCAGATATAAAGGGTGTGTGGCTCCTTTCTGTTCTTTGAGAATTATTCTCAGGTATACAATTAGAAAGAGGAAGATAGTATTAAAGCTGCATTGGCCCCCATTCTACTTACCTCCTCTCCCTTTGTGTTTGGAAATAACAAATTTAATTTTACAAGTCTGAATGGAATGTCCTGTCAAAAGTGTTAATATAAGCTGATTTTATCCAGTCTTCAGGGTTTGACTCTAAGCAGATGCTGTTCAAACTACAATAGGAATAACATAAGAATGTATTCTGTTATAGTAAAATAAGAATAAAATTAGAGTAATGACATTCTCAAGTGGAAAACACTGTCTGGATTATGAAATAAGAATAAATAAGAATTGATTTACATAGAACTGATTTACAAAAACTTAACTATTGAAACCAGACTCTGTGGCACAGCCAATGACAACACAGTTTCAGGTCCTAATGATATTATCTCTAACATCTGGTGTTCATACACCTTCTTACGTAGTATATGCTATCATATGCCTGAATTGCCTCTTGCATGTCAAGACAGACCAGTCTTCAAAAGAATAAATGGACATAAATTTACAACAGAAATTACAAAATATTGTTGAAGGACACTTCAGTCTCCAGGGCATTCCATCAAAGTGGCCATCCTTTAACAAGAAAACAAAGTCAGGTTCCAATGGAAACAGCTGAACAAGAATTCATCACAAGGTTTAATACTGTTTTGATACTTGAATAGGAATAAAAGCTTTTTATAGCAATAGCACATATATTCCTATGCTGCTTATCAGTGACCTACCACTCTTGAAGCAGTTTACAATGTGTAAGCCAATTGACCCCAACAAGCTGGGTACTCATTTTACTGACTTATGAAAAGATGGAAAGCTAATCCGAGGAGAATTTATTAAATTACAGATGCAATTAAATAAAGAGGAAAAAGAAAAAGAACAAAGATTAAAAGAAGAATGGAGAAAAAATGAAGAGGAATGGAAGGAAACAGGAGATAAGAAACTAAAAAGTAAAGTAGATCAATTACAATGACAACTTAAAGAAATGGCAATAAAAGAAATAGAAAATAAATTAAGGTATGTAAAACAGAAATATTTTGAACTAGGGAATAAATCAGGTAAATTGCTAGTGAGTAAATTGAGAAGAAAAAGAGAAAAAAAAGGCTTATCACAGAAATAAAATATAAGGGGAAGAAAATCACAGAACAGGAAGAAATTAAAAAGTTATTTAAAGAATATTATATTAATATGTATAAGAATTTAGAAAAGTGTGAGGAGGATAAGAAGAGAATAAAAAAATACCTAGAAGATCAAAATACTAAAGTCTTGGATGAAGAGCAGGTAAGAAAGCTAAATCAACAAATAACCATAGAAGAAATTAAAGAGACAATTGGGAAAATGAAATCTGGAAAATCTCCTGGGCCAGATGGGCTGACAGCGTTGTATTACAAAAAGATGGTGGATACTCTGGCAGAATCGATGAGAGAAATGTTCAAGGATATTAAAGATTTGGGAATGCCAGACTCTTGGAAAGAGGCTTGGATTGTTTTAATTCCAAAAGAGGAAGAAGAGTGTTTAGAAATGAAGAAATATAGGCCAATATCCTTGACAAATTTAGACTATAAAATCTTTACGACTATTATAGAAAAGATAATAGTCGATCTTTGAGCCCTCCAGGATTGAATTTACAATGTTGTGGCTGTTTACAATGTTGTGGCTGCAGGACCAGCATTTAACCACTGCATCAAATCTTACCACATGTGTTAATCAACTCATCAATGCAGGGGTATCTGATTACCATCCAAATACTGTAGGTTGACTTGTTTCATTATGGTTATCTGTATTATTGTTTTAATTTTTCTGTTCTCTGACCCACTGACTAAAATCGTGTTCTACAAATTTCTTGTGACGTCAATGGGACAAAAACTTTTCATCATAATACATGTGTTAATTAATGCATCTGTGGCAGGATGCCTTTATTACCACCAAAATCCTGTTTGTTAATGGTAAGTACAAAAGTAATAGTCTGAGTTTGTACATTTTAAATTTCAGTTCCTTCACATCTCCATACACATCATCCAAGCGTATGTATAATAATCTGCCAACTGAGGTAACACTCTGTGTATCTGATGAAATGGACTGCAATCTACAACCATTATGCCAAATAAAACTTGCTAGTCTTTCAGACTCTTGGATGTTGTCACACTCACCAAAGTTCTTATTACAGTCTCTTTAGGAGCATTTCTTATTATATATTACACAGGCTTCTAGATTAGACCACCATTTTTTACTAGAGCTGGGAGACCATGATTTAGTTTTTTGCATATAGAAATACTAAGATGTGTAGCTATCTGTCTGCTTCTGCCTTCAACATATCTCAAGACTGTTCTCATTTTGCTACTCACTGTGGGGGAAACAGTATGTGCTGAAGGAAAAAAAAATTCCTACTGCTTTAGTGGTAGAATTTATAACTGCAGCATTACATTTAATTTAAGTCAATTAGCACCATAAAGAGGCTTGTTTGCTAAACTACCAGTTTTGTATATCACATATATCTTGGCAGCTGTGAGGTGTTTTTTGTTGTTGTTGTTGTTTAAATTATAAGCTCCTGTTTCCATTCAGGAATTTTTAAAAAGCACCATATCTTGAAGTATCCTACTGATATGTTAACTATTTTCATCTAGGTATTTTGCCTCCGTGTATACTGTGTTTCATTTCTGATGTCTCTGTCCTGTCCCAAACTTCTTTAAGCCTTACCAATGAAAATACCTTTAAAAATGGAAATGAGGTAGATGAAACTCTTTGTTTGGAACATTGCCTCTAAACATATTCTATTAGCTTTCCTGTCCCTTTCTTTTTCTATTATTATTATTATTATTATTATTATTATTATTATTATTATTATTATTATTACACCTAACTTTAGAATCCATAAAGCCCCTGCCCAAGCAAAACATTAACCTCCAGAGATATAGGCTTCTTCTCATTCCTTAGGATGATGATAAAAAGCAAATGCAATTGATATGTAACAGAATTATAATTTAGAGAGGAGCTGGGATGAGGAGAAGGGAGGTATGTAAAAGGAGAAGGGTGCAGTCACAAGGAAAAATACTTTAATGGAAAATGATTTAAAAAAAAATATATCAAAAGATCCAAAGCTACATTTATGGATGTCATTATAACATTTTCTGCTCGGAGGATATATCTGTTTGAGGGAAAAATATTCATCTGTAGGAATTATATTTTTCAGATGGCATTTCTTTACTAACTTAAATCTGACAAAACAAGTAAAATGAGCTCTATAAATTGCCTGCAGTGCTGTATTTAATCCAGGATTTACATGAATGACCTGAACTGAGGAAGGGAGTAAAGATACATTTATAATTTTCCTTAAAAGTTTACACTATCTTTCCATTTTGCATGTCTCATTCCTGTCAAAGTGTCAGCCAATGAATTCTATTGCCATCATGTTTGAAATACATGTCTTGTTATCGAAATTTGTGAGCTACTCCTGGTGCCTCTTTCAGATAAGGGCTGAGGTAAAAATTCTATAAATGAAAGAATTTTGTCACAAGATTTAACACCCTACTAATATCACTGTGGGGACTGCCCTAATCACTCAGAGTACAAAATGTCTCTTTAAATCCAGATGTCATTAAAGGCAAAACTAACAAGTTCTATTTATATGTAATAAATGTAAAAACTATTGATACAACATTCTACTATTGCCACAAATTATTAATATCATTTACTAGGGATGTGCATCAGATAATGCTGAAGTCAGAGCTGAATTGCTCCTTTTATGGCTGGGTTTAGTTCTTCCCAAGGTGAAGTGGACTTTCCTCTAAAATTTCCATAACTGAAACTGGGCCCCAGACAACTCCTAAATAGCAATTTGGACTTTAGAAAGGTTAGAAGCAGGGAGAGTACCTTTTAGATTTCATTTTCTGTGAAAATTCCCAGAAGTGGCAAAGGAAAAGGAAGAGTCTGGGACTGCATGTCTGAAAGGCTTAATTTCTTTTGCTGACCAACAGTGAAATAACAAGACCAAAGACAGAGAACTGGGTTTAATAAAAACCACTTTACTTAACCTACAACCTATTCAAACAGATTAATTATCCTTTCCCAGATTAATTATCCCAGCCTGGGGCTTCCTGGTCCCCTCGGGTCATCCGGCCCCCTTAGGTTACCTGGCCTCCTCTTCCTCTCATGGCCCTATCATTCATTCTGATGGATGAGGAAGGTTTCAGAAGCTTGCCGGGTTTTATTTTGTTTTGTTTGTTTGTTTTGTCTGCTTGTAGGTTCATAATGTTCTTATAAATGTTTTGTTCATTTTAATCATATGATGTTTAATACTGTTTTAAGGGGGGTGGGTTGGTTTTGGGGTTATATTGTATGGGTTTTTATGTAAGCCACTTAGATTGTCTTTTCAATAAGCGGGATATAAATAAATTTTATTATTATTATTATTATTATTATTATTATTAAACTGCATTGAACCTGGAAAGGAACAAGATGGGAGATCAACCTAGTGCTTGATAAGCTTATGCAGGTATTACTCTTTGAATTTTTCCCAGCCTCCCCCTGGGCAAACCACCTGAACCCCAACAGCAACCAAATAACTGTGCTGCTACCCATCTGGCCATCTACTGGAAGGCAGACCAAAGGAACACCACCCCACATCATAGGACCTAAATGAGGGGAAAGGAGAAAGCCCCCAGGCCAGCTCCAAGGGTAGTTTCTTTCCTCACTTCCTAGGTCCCAGAACCTAAACGGACATTTCCAGAGTCCTCCCCTTCACCAAAAGGGTGCCAAAGTGTTCACCATAACTATTATTTTCTTTCCCCACTACCTATCATGGTTATGGGACACGGTCAGTTTAGTCCCTTTCCCTCACCAGGCTGGCCAAAAGAGCCTTCACACTCTGTTGCAAATATCCCAGGGACAACATATTACCTTTCTCCAATAAAAGGACACCATCAGCTCAGGCTGCTGAAAACCTATAGTGGGAAAACCTATAGTGGGATGTAGGCCCAAAACAGATGGGCCAAAAGGAGTGACTTCCGGCCATACACCTCTGATGTGGCCGGAAGCCACCAGCAAAGGAATGGCAAAAGTCCACTCCTTGCTGACAGCCTGTTTGGGACCATGGCAGTGGCCCACTTTTAGAACAGGGCATCTGGTTGCCATGGCCCCAGGCTGATTGGAACTCAATCATGGGCAGAGTGGCCAGAAGCTACTCCTTCATGCCTATGTTTTGCCCCATAGAAGATAGTGACCCAACCCCCTATTTATGGAATTTTAAATCTTCTACAGGCTGCATGAACACATTGGGGGATCATCTTCACCCCACCAAACCTGATGAATACATCAATATTATTCCTGGCCATCTATTCTGTATAAATCAGATGTCATGCAGAGCCTAAATCAATATTATTCCTGGCCATCTATTCTATATAAATCAGATGTTATGCAGAGCTTAAAGGGCCTTGCCCTTCAATTAACCCACATCATTCCCTCCCAGGCATATCACCAAAATATGTGCTCCCCAAACTTTTCTCGAGTCACTGGCCTGGTTGCTCAACCACAGTTGAGCACCAAAATGGCAGTTCTAGGCCTTGTGTGGTCTGCCTTCCAGTAGATGGCCAGATGGGTAGCAGCACAGTTATTTGGTTGCTGTTGGGGTTCAGGTGGTTTGCCCAGGGGGAGGCTGGGAAAAATTCAAAGAGTAATACCTACATAAGCTTATCAAGCACTAGGTTGATCTCCCATCTTGTTCCTTTCCAGGTTCAATGCAGTTTAATAATAATAATAATAATAATAACCATACTACAGTGGCAAATCAGGACCTGCCACCTCTTGAGATAAAACTTAGAATCTGGAAAAGACAACAACATTAGTAAACAGAACAATATAGTTCAAAACTTGAGGGTTTAGATATATCTTACATACCAAGGATCTCCAGCGCCTAAAATGCTGGATTGATCACAAACCCAGACCCATGGCAAAAGCTGTAGAAGCAGCCTCAGTGCAAAATAATGGGTCCCAAATTTAACAAATAGCTCAGAAAGAACTACTGGGCCTTCTAGGGGCCTGCTAATTCTCACCACACAGGGCCTAGCAGGCCTGAAAATTAACAGGGCCTAGTGGGCCTATCAAGATTCAGATTGCAAGCTGGGCCTGCAGGGCTGCAGAAAAGCTGAACTGGGCCCAACAAGGTAGAAGGAGGGGGCAAATTGAGGTGTTAGCAAGCGCCCCACTAAAAAACTGTCCCTCCAAATACCATCTTTGCCTAAATTCTCACACCCAGATTGAGCAGCTCTAATAGAAGTCCACTAGCCAGCCACCTCCTTCAGCTCTCTCCTTGCTCAAACCACATGGAGACAAGAAAAAACACTGCCCGATCTGTTGTGTAATCTACTTCAAATCCATTCATAGTAGCTTCAGTACCTTGGCTAGCTCCTTTAAAGTCCAGAATAAAACCAGAGTTCATTCACTGCCCCCTCCCAACATTGGAGCCAATAGCTAGAGTGTGCTTGGGGCCCCTCTAAGTCTATTGTTAGTTTTTTCTTTAATGCTGGAATTTTTAATCATGTACACTCAAAGAATTGAGTTTCTTGTTTGCATATGTCAGTGTTTCCCAATCTTTGGTTCTCCATTTGTTTTGGAGTTCAGATCCCTGAACTCCCTACCAACTTGGGAAACAGCCAGCAATTATAGGACTTGAATTCTCAAACATCTGGAAGACCTAAGTTTGGGATCCACTGGAATGTATGATAATGACAGCTGGAATTTAACAACCACAGTTACAAATTCTTAGCCTAGAGTTACACATTTGTGACTAGTTCATATTCATGATCCCTACATATTTAATAATGGAGAGAATAGATAGGGATTGTGAAAGCCCCCCCCCCCATCTGTACTTACCAGACAGCTCCTATTGCAAGCAATAGGGTCCATTTTGTTGATCAGGCTACAGCTGACTGACTTTCCTGACTCCTTCCAACCCAACTCTCCAAACCCAACTCTGCATCAAATACAGAGAACTTTTCCGCAGGTGATCAGAGTGCAATGAGATGAAGTTTACAGCTCCTCCCACTATGATCTTCAGAGTGATGAGAAGCTGCAACAAAATATTATTAGTATTAGTATTGGTATTATTTTCTTGATTATTGAACCACAGATTACTGGAGGGTGTTGGAAATGTCATCCTGCTGCACCCTGATCACCAGCAGAATAGACCTCCATCACTCAAGAAGACTGCTGGCTATTAAGGTAGGTTTGGGGCATCATTTGTGATTGTGGGAATAATACCACAATTGTAAATATGGAGCAATTATGGATCCATAACTCTAGGTTATGAGTCTGTAAAAGCAATGTATAGAATACCAGCCACTGTGGTTAAAGTATTTCATTACTATTTTGATATATGTGCAAGAAAGCTGAGGTATCAAAAAATTAGAAGTCATTTGTTGTTACCAGAGAATGCAGCACTGACAAAGAATGATTGTCTCTCTGCTAAAACAGTGATTGTCTTTGAAATGGAACTGCCTAGCTTCAGCTGTCCTTTTGGCATTTGTCTGCTATCCATTCTGCCATAAGGAATGTAATGAAATAACATTTTGATTTCAAATGAATTCATCTGGATTTGTTTACTTGTATGCATAATGAACTCTTGATGACTGTGAATGCTTTAAAAAGTGAATATACTCTGACAAGTCCACAGAAGCTGAAACAAGGATGTTGTCTGAGAGAAAAAAATAGGCACCACTGGAAGAAACATAAATATAGCAATTTGCCATTCTTTGGAAGTTCTGAATATTATTACAAACCCATATTAAATAGCAAAAACTGAGACCAACACAGGAGTAATTGTGTGAATTTACTGAGTTTTATTAGTGTGAAATCATAATTTACCAACTTGAAGGCTGTATCTACACTGCAGAATTAATGCAGCTTGACACTGTTTTAACTGTCATAGCTCCATCCTATGGAATTCTGGGATTTGTAGTTTTGTGAGATATTTAGCCTCAGTCAGAGAGCTCAGGTGCCAGAACAAACTAGAAATCCCAGGATTCCATAGGATGGAGCTATGAGAGTTAAAGTGATGCCAAACTGCATTAATTCTACAGTGTGGCAAAAGCCAAGATTATGGATTTTACTTGTTTTTACAGTTGTCCCATTTAATTTGCAGACCTGGAGTCTGCAGTCTTGCTTTTCATGGCAGGAAGGTGGGGAGGGATTAAAATGGTATGCGTGCACAGCCACACATGTGATCATGCACCATTATAATCAATGAGCTTAGAATATATGCAAATTTTCATTTTCATGGGGGAATCCAGAAAGGATCCCCTGTGAAAATGGAGGGACAACTGTAATAAGAATTTAGGAAAATTGGGAGGAGGAATATAAATGGAATAAGGCAAGCTGAAAGGATTCAAATGTGGGAGGCACTAAAATGGATAGATTTGTTCATTCAGCCAGAGGACTCTGAATACTTACCTCTTAATACTAGGGGGTATTGTAAAGTTTTAATTATCACCTTTAAAAAAAAGCTTGACAGAAAATTTGTTTTGATTTGTAGTTACCTTATCTCTTCATAGTCACCATCCAGATTTACACATTTTCCCCAGAGTTTCTTGACCATCTGAATACCGTTATTGTAGAAGTCTATAGATTGAACCTTATGAGGATTTTACACTTTAGTCACTTCTGGCACAACCTGTCACAAACATAAAGGACACAATGAGCTGATTTTCTTAACATCATGCACTTAGGGAACAATGATGACACTGACAAAATCTCAACAATATACCATAATAACTTCTAGATGATAATTA
Source organism: Phrynosoma platyrhinos (assembly GCA_020142125.1). Taxonomy (NCBI): domain Eukaryota; kingdom Metazoa; phylum Chordata; class Lepidosauria; order Squamata; family Phrynosomatidae; genus Phrynosoma; species Phrynosoma platyrhinos. The sequence goes on along the minus strand of CM034703.1, from coordinate 57,631,166 downwards.
TTACTTTATGCTACCCCCTTGTAAGATGCAATTTGCAGACTTTTACAATATTAGGTATTCAGAGGGTCAAGAAACACTGGGAAAATGTGTAAATCTGGTTGATGACTACGTAGAGATAAGTTAATAACTACAAATAAAAAAAACCCCTTTCTGTCAATTTTTTAAAAGGTGATAATTAAAACTTTATGATTCCCTCTCATAGTTTGGGTTTCAAATTCTGTGTATTCAACCATGTTTGTGATGCTGAAATCTTGAATAGCTGCATGGCAGATAGATATATTATGCTTCTTTCTGCTAACAACAGATTTGCCATTTGGATTCAATGAATGCAGGTGGATAAGAATTTTGTAGAGTTCATTTGTAAATAAGTAATTACTAAAATCCACAAATGTCTTCATTGAAAAAGGGTCATCAACATTTCTTTTGCCACTCAGATGGTAATGACTTTGAGTCATATCCAAAAATTGTTGTTACAAATGGGAATCTGAAAAATGGGTTACTAGGTAGAATATTAGCTTACCACATGAGAATAACTGAATTTCAAGGAGAGAGATTTTAAAAATGAAAACAAAAAACAAAAACAAAACAAAAATACTTCAATGGAACAAAAGGCATTTCTAAGATTACCACCAGCAAACATGTTTTTTGCAGACAACCTTAGCAGTTAATTCTGCCTTCAAATTTAACCACAGTGAAAACAAGTCAGGTTTCCTTTTAGCCTAGGTCAAGAAAGCATGAGTGAAGCAGTCTTCTCTGAGTAGAGAGGTGAAATGTAAGAGCTTACTCCATCTCAGGAGAACCTAAAAGAAGCAGAAGCCCACTCTACTTTCTCTGCTGTGGTGCTGTTTCTGACTTTTTTTTTTAATGCCTAGGTAGGAAAATTGCAGACTGCCAGAAATAGTGCAAATTCAGTCCACTTTTAGGGTTAGGGTTAGGGCTAAGAAATCATAGGAACTGTATTTTATTGTGGCACCAGACCTCTCTGACAGAGAAGGCTCAATGTCCCAGGAAAAAAACAATTCCCATGATTCCCTAGCACTAACCCTAACCCTAAAAGTGGACTCAATTTGCACTATTTCTGGCAGTCTGCAACCCCCCATTGTTGTGGTGGCACTTCTCTGCATAGGCTCTTTAAGAGGAATTGGGCTTTTAAGGATTTGAATAAGACATTTATGTATATTTGTCAATATATCTGCATTAAAATCAGGCAATGTTATCACATTAAAGTTAAAGGCTATAATCACTGCTACCATAGTTGCCATTTTCTTTGTTTGGCCTTTTCATCCTTTTTGACATGTGTGCATTTTCTTAGCCCTGCCCACACATGGTTGCCTCCCTTGCAAATTGTACAACCATAATTTATCATAGTTCCCTCCTCATTCATCCAGCCTTCAGTGTGAGCACCAACATTTATGCCTGCCAGAATTGTATAAGTTCTTTGGCATCATGTTCCTTTGCTTGACCTTTACATCCTTTGTTACATGCCTCTAAGTTTTACCTTCAGTTTATTCATTGATCATAGCAAAATCCATAATTTTGGCCCCCAAACCTGTCAAGTATATATGGTTATATATAACACTTCATAGTGCCAACGAATCTTCTTAGCCTAGATAACCCTACATGTAAAAGAAACTTGGAGTAGTGATGAAATGCAACCACAGTACTTAATTTGTGACATGATAGAATGTTAATCTGAAACATTTGCACACCCATACTATCATGTCATGGTGTCTCATCACCTCAGCAGTACCCTAAATTCTATCTCAAAAGAGAGATAGTAAAATTTAAAATTTCTCTTTCTCTTGTATTCAGTGTTTGAAACCTCATAACATTTTTCTTCAGGAATGCATTTTCTCCTGTATTTCTCCTGAAACCTTCTTTCTACCCACAATATAAAGAAATGTTCAAACTAGGCATAGGTAAATTTGCGAATATAAACTGAAGTGAAATACATTTGCACTGACCAAATACAACACGTACAGCTATTTACAGTATGAAGAGGACCACAATGTATTTGAATGTTATATAGATATGCATAAAGATGTGGATGGCATTCCTAATTCAAGAATACCATAGCTGAAAACAAAAAGGGATTACAATCAAGAGTTTAATTGTTCAAATGGCCATCCTCTTCTCCCCTCCAGGAGGGAGGAGTAGGAGTGGGGATGGACTGTTTGCTGCCCTCACCTGTTATGAGACAGGTTCAATTAAATCAGGGGTCAGCAACCTTTTTGGGGGTGGGGCCGGTCCACCTGCCCCCCGATGCCCCCTGGGCCGCAGTGGTGTGCATGTGCATGCACTACCACCACTGTGGTGCATTCCCAGGAGGGCTCCCTCGACCGCGCTGGGCCTCAAAGAGGCCCAGCATGGCTGCAGGAGTCCCCCAGGAGGGCTTCCTCAACCTCAGAGAGGCCTGGCGTGGCCACGGGGATCCTCCGGGGTGCCATTTTGTGTTCCAAAATGGTGCCCAGAGTCTCACACAATCTTTCCCGTCATGGGGCAGGACAGGAAAAGTCACGCAAGACTCTGGGAGCCATTTTGGAACACAAAATTGTGCCCCGGAAGACCCCTGTAGCTGCGAAAGGACAACAGATTACTGCTGAGGATAGGCTTAGGGAGGAAAAAGTTGCCTTTGCCCCCCTCCACTCACTCTTCATCCAGCAACTTACCCCTTTTCAGGGTCCTTTGATTGGCATGGCCCATTCCTGGCTCTCTTCCTTTGGGAGTGAGCAGCCCTGGTAGGGCTGGGCCACCCCTTTGCTCAGATCACACGCCCTTCATATAGCTAGGGCCCGTTCTTTCCTCTTTGCTCCTCTGGGCCTCAATCACCCTTTGTCTAGGCGGAGGGCTCTCTCGCCTGGCTAGGGCCTGTTCCCTGGCCCTAGGGGCTCTATCAGCCCTTGCCGTGGGAGGTTGAGTGAGCCCAGCGGAGGACTTCTTCCATGCGGTGGACTTTCTTTCCAGGGTGATCGGCCCCAACAGGCCTGGATTGCCCTTTGTCTTGGCTACAAGCTCTCCTGCCCAGCTGGGGCTTGTTTCCCAGCCCTCATAGCTCTCTCCAGGATGATTGGCCCCTTTGGCCCTGGATTACCCTTTGTCTTAGCTAGGGGCAGCGGGCAAGTTGCCTGGGTGATCCTAGACTGCCCTGCAGTGTTGGGCTGAGGGCTCTTTGGCCCACCTAATGCTTATTCCCATGGGGGGGGGCAGCGGCGGCGTGTAATTGGGAGTGGTGTGGCCCCTCCCTGGGGCTTTTCTGGTTTGGAACTGTAGTTGGTGGACATGTCCTCCTACTCGTCCTTGCCCCCTGCCCTTCCTTTTAGGTTTTTGGCCCAGGATTACTTATAATTTAGTGTTATACATGCTTGGTTACCCCTGGGAGTGGGGTTTGAGTGTGGGGCCACTGGTAGGGGAACACTCCTGATAATTAGGCTTATGGGGTGTTTGTGAGCAAGGTGCTGTTATCACTTAGCCATTGCACATCACAACACAAGTCAGTTAGCTTGGTCATTTTGCTGAGGGTTGTATTTCAGAGGAAACCTCTCAGGACTGTTGTTGTTATTGTTGTTAGCATAGCTGCCAATTTTGTTCTTGGATATGTATATCCTTCCTTGTTGTGGTTTGTCTGCTTGCCTTGGCTTGCTGTCAGCCAGCATGGTTTGAAAGAAAGATAAAGGAAGTCCAAAGGAGAAAGGGCCTGCATGACTGGCTAAACTTTCAATGGTTCAGCCCTCTTCTTCTATTGATGAAGCCGAAGATTTCCTGATGGATGAAATGTTTACAAGGATTAGGGCTCTTGAGGAGGCTTGGGGTGGGCCTTCTCGGCTGCTTCCCATGACGGTTGGCTTCCCAAAGCAGGAAAAGAGATCTGCCAAGCATTCTAGATGAGCTATGCTTTATAAAGAAATGAAAACTTGTATTCTTGCCTTGGAACAGGAGTGGTCAGATTGAGGAGCATCCTCTGTACAGGTGATCCACTCCCCTTTGAGTCAGGAATCCATGGCTATGGTCGATCCTGAGGAGGCTGTCCAAGTGATACCATCATCCTCTATAGGTGAGTCTCTGCCTCAGTATAGCGACCCACCTCTGGGCTATTCTTGGTTCTGAGTATTTCCAGGCTAACCTCACCAATATGCAGCTCTGATGGGTGGTGATATGGGTGGCAATAAGGGAGGAACAAGTGTAGTTGGGCCTATGATGCCATTTGGTTGGCTTATGCCCCAACCCACTTGGGGACAGTGGTCAGGACCCCCATTTCAATTGATCCCACCTTTATGGCCAGCTGTTGATCAGTGCTAGGGCAGGCCTCAATGTCATTCTGGTTGCACTGGTGTGTCCCTTCTGCCATTCCATTTGGCAATATATCTCTTCCTCTGGACGATTATCTACTACAATTGACTGTTGATAAGATTTTGAGGGGTGAATATATAGATGTCTTCACTTAACTATATTGCAAACTGGAAAAGAAGGAGAAGGAGGAGCTAGATGACAAGAAAAATTGTGTAAGAGGCAGGCTGAGCATAATTTTTCGAATTGGCTTAATGGTTTCCACATTTATGCTGTGGTCCTGATCCATTATATGGACATTATTCACAGGGGTTACATTGATTCTGCTGGCCCTGCATGGCTGCTGTATGATGAGGCCTTTCACATGCAGGTGGCTTTATATCCCACAATGCATTAGGATATGTTACATTCCCACTTGTCGATGCAACTGATGACACACCCACAGTGGTCATCTGATGCAGACGTCGGGTGACCCTTCTCTTTCTTGGCTGCAGAATTCTTCTGTTCAATCTCAGAAGCTCCTCTGTTGGGAGTTTTGTTTTCAGGGTGTTTGCAACCATAAGGTGTGCAAATACAGTCATGAGTGTTCAGTATGCAAAGGTCTTCATTCCTTTCGAAATTGCACCAAGGGCAGGGCACAACTGGGCCCCAGCAAAGATGGCCAAGTCAATAGGAAACCAGGTGGAGCTCCCTCGTTTTCAAAATGGCACAAGTTCAATCAAACTTGAGGTTCTGAGGAGGCTCCTGTCATCCTATCCAGGTTCTGGGATGGCACATTATCTGCTTGATGGTTTCAGTGAGGGTTTTTTAATTCCTTTTCAGGGCACCCAACATCCATTTTTACCTAACAATTTAAAGTCTGTTAGAAGGATATAACATATTGTGAGACAAAACCATTGATAAAGAAGTGGTGGGGGGTTGTATGTTGGGCCTCTTTTCAGCACCTCACCCCACATTTGAGGGTTTCCCCATTGGGTGTTGTTCCTAAAAAAAGTAGTGGCCAAATTCTGTATCATCCACTATTTATCTTATCCTCATGGTCAATCGGTTAATGATGCCCCTCATGAGTTATGCATGGTTTGTTACACTTTTTTTGATACTGTTGTGCATTGTGTTTGGAGCTTTGGTGTCAGGGCCGAGTTAGCCAAATGCAACATTAAGTCTGCATTTCACTTGTTACCAGTCCATCCTTTAGATTTCAAATTGTTAGGTTTTAGATCTGATGGACATTTCTACATGGACTGTATGATCCCAATGGATTGCTCTGTTTCTTTTGTGGCCGTTGAGGCATTCAGCACCTTTCTTGAATGGGCCCTCAGGACAAGGACCGATCTCAAAGGAGTTGTCCACTATTTGGATGATTTCTTGTTTATTGGGATGTCTGGTTCAGGGATGGGTTCAATTTTGCTCAGCAAATTCCAGGCATTAGCAGTCAAGCTGGGTGTTCCTTTGGCACCTGAGAAAACACAAGGACCTGCTACAAGATTGGCATTTTTGGGAATATCTATTGACATTGTCAGTCAGTTATCTCAACTCCCAGAGGACAAGGTTGCCAGTTTGCATGATAGAGTAGAACAATTCCTGTCATGGTCCAAGGCTACGCTTCATGAATTTCAAGAGCTCATTGGACATCTGAATTTTGCCTGTAGAGTGGTTGTTCTGGGGCAAGCCTTTTTGAGGTGTCTTTGTGATGCTATCTGCAGACTTGTTAAGCCACACCATAGGATCAGTCACTTCAGCCATAAAGGAAGATCTATTAGTCTGGTCTCAATTTCTGTCAGACTTTAATGGGATTTAAAGACCCATGATGTGCTCCAGGTGTCATCTGATGCAGCAGATTCAGTGGGTTTTGGAATTCATTTTAATGGTTGGTGGTGCACCCATTCCTGGCCACAGGAGTGGATCCAGGCTGGCTTGATTTCTGATTTGACTTTTCTAGATTTTTTTCCCATTGTGGTAGCCACCACCATTTGGGCTAAAGAGTTTTCTAATTCTTCTGTGCACTTTTGGTGCAATAACTTGGCTGCCATACATGTCATCAACTCCTTGATACCGAAATCCCCGAGGGTCATGCATCTTGTCTGGGCATTTGCAATGCTCACATTTTAATATCTTGTTTATGGCCTTGCATGTTGTGGGAATTGATAATTCCATCTCAGATGCTCTTTTCTGTAAACAGATGGATAGCTTCTGGAACTTGACCCCCAGGACAGCTCAGCCAGCAAAACTGATGCCTGAACATCTTTGAAACTTTGGCAGCATGAGATGACACAGGCCTTGAGTCTCTCGGTCACAATCAGTATAAAGAGGAGTTATCTTAGAGCAGTTTAGTTCATCAAGTTCCAATTGCAGCACCAATGGGGAGAGATGCTACCAGCTCCAGTTCCTCCGCTTCTACAGTATTGTGTTTTTCTCCACAATAGGAGATTGGCCCCTCAATCCATTCATGGCCACCTGTCTGCCATTGCTTTTTGGCAGAAGATTCAAGGGATTTATGATACCATTGTTGATTTCAGGATCTAAAAGGTTTTGGAAGGCTGGTCTAGACAGAGAGGTCAGATTAAGGATACTAGAGTGCCTTGGTCTCCTGACATTTTGAAAAGCTTGAGATCTGTATGGGCTGGTATTTGTGTATTGCCATACCAAGTGATTATTCCATGCTGCAGTGCTGACTGCTTTTTCAGTACACTGAGAATTTAGTGGTTTCAGCCACTAAACGTGACAAGTCTGGCAGGATGTTGTGCTATGGTGATGTTAAGTTTACTAGACAGATGGTTATACTAGTCATTAGGTCATCTAAAACTGACCAGCTTGTGAAAGATACATAGCTCTCTCTACAGCCTTGCTCAGATACATCTATCTGTCCAGTGCAAGCCTTAAGTGAATACATTCATGCCAGAGGATCCAGCCCAGGGCCTCTGTTTGTTCACCAAGACCTTTCTTCTTTGACCAAGCACCAGTTTTTGGCTGTTACTTCTAGAGCCTTATCTACTATGAGGTTCACTAATGTTCATTTTGCAACTCATTTATTTCAGATTGGGGCTGCTTCAACAGCTGCATCCATGGGCTTTCAACCTGATGCCATCAAGCAAATTGTTCACTGGAAGTCTTCTGCATATCACAGGTATGTTAGGAGATTGCATTGTTAACTGGTGTCTCTTTGTTTTCCAGATCCCTGTCCTTGGCTGTCAAGAGTTTGAATACTACTTTGTGGCCACAGCATAATCTACTGGGCTGCCTGGAAAGCAAGACCAAATGACTTTAGTAGTCACTTGGGCCTTGGTGATGTCTGTTTTCATTGGTTGAGCAAAAGAAGTCTTTGTTGGCATGGCCTGTTGCCATTATTGTTTAAGGAGCAGAAAGGGCCTCCCCCCCCCCACACCGTTTTGGTGGTTCACCTTGGAGGCAATGATCTGGGGTTTTTAAAGAGCAAGTCACTTATTTTACAGGTGCTGCATGATTTCCACCTTATTAAACAGTCATGGCCACTTATTCAAATTGTTTGGTTGCCTATGCTCCCACGTCAGGAGTGGAAATGCAGTGACGACCCTATTGCCATTGATATGACTCAAAGGTGGACTAAAAGGGAAATTTATAACACCCTTGAGGCTGGGCTAGGCCATTATCTGCCCCAACGCCCAGGTTATATTTCAGAGGCCAGAGCTCTATAGGGCTGACGGTGTTCATCTTTCTGAAACTGGTAATGCCATATTCTTAATGGACCTGCAACAAGGTTTTAAGGAGGTGCTCAATGCCGAGGTGGGAGATAGTGGCTAAGCAGACACTTGCCCCATATTTTTGGCATTTGTGTTCTCATTGTCCCTTGACAATGTCCCATATTTATGTTCTCATTGTCTCTTGATTACTTCCATTACAAATTAACAAAGTGCTCTGCCAGTTTCTCTATATACAATCACCCACAAATGAGTATCCAACTCACCTACTTATATACAGTATCCCCTTCTGGGATACTAGTCCAGCCCACTCCTGGATGACATCCACCTGACTGATGTGACTCTGCAGAATTGAAGGTTTTTGACTTAAGCCTCCACCTAGTGATACATCAGCCCCCTGTGACTCAGGACTGTTCAAATGTTGAGTCGTCATGGCTCCTAACTGTACTAAGGTAACCCTCTCACCTTTGTCCCAGTTTCTTTGCCCCAGTCACATCTATGGCATTTTCTCTTCAGAGTGCATTTTACTCTGACATTAAAGTTGACCCACCCACCCACCACTAGTGTAGGATGAAGTTTTTCTTGGAGGTCTAGGGGCCAGTTAGGAATTTTTGTTCCCTTTTCCATGGGTTTGCTGCCTACCCCATACTATGTCCAGTCGGCATATGGGAAATTGGCTTGGGTGAAGTCTAAATAGGAATCAGTTTGGTATAAATGATGCAATTTTGTTTTGGCTGCATTAATAATTGAATTGGCTTAAATAATTGGATTTGACATAAATAATTGAAACATCTCTTTAGGTCATGTGACCTGGACGGTGGCAGAAAGAAATTGCCCTAGGTCTGCCTTTAAAGATAAACTCCCTCTTCAATCTTTGCAGATTGGGAGAGGGACTTTCTGGTGAGACTTCCTAATGTAGGCTGGCCAACGAATAACCCAGCGATTGGGTTATCGTTGAGGGTTCAGGTATTATCATCCAAATAAGCTGCAGAGGTGATCCAGAGAAAGACATCAGCTCCAGCTTCTCCCACACTTGGTTCTTTGATTAGTTAACTAAATAGGTCAATTAATAAATGGTCCTGTTTTATCCCAGTCTTGTGTCCTGTCTCATTTCTGGGTTTGGGTGGCAAACCCGCAGTTGTGATTGGATAAATCTGTCAATTTCAGTTTTTTTCCATGTTCAAATTTTTAAAATTTCTGTTCTATAAAATTCCATCAATGCTCTTTTCCATCAGATTCTTATAAAAATGAACTGAAATGAAATTCTTGCCTATATAGGAAAGAAAGTTATTCCATATCTAGCATCTGTATTGAACTTTTGTCAATGAAGTCATGCTGTTGTCATTGTCCCTTGATTACTTCAGTGAACAAGAAAATGTCAGGATATCTGAAAGTCATGTCAGTACAATTGTCAGTACAAATTCAAACATTTTTGAAATCGGGATGATACAGATTGGATGATAAGGTTTAAAAAATACAATTTATAGAGACAGAATAAATTATTCAGAAAACATTGGTGTATTGTTGAGTAGCATATCACACACAGTTAGTCTGCAGAAGGCAAATGTTTGCTGTATTTTTCCAGTTGTTTCAGCTCTAAAAAAAAAAAAGAAATAATATATACTAATCAACCACATCAAGATGTTCCTCCTTTTTATTCAATATGTTATATTCTAAAATAATTGTAGAGATGTACTTAAAGTCATCCTATATAGCTATGCTTAAATTGTACAAAGAAAATTAAATCCAAAGTGCTTTCAATAGAAGTAAAGGTTAGAGAACAATATTCATGCTGCTTGGTCTCATAAATCAAATCAGTACACAACATAAAATGTTAAATGGAGTCCTTTTCATAAGGAACTCTACATTTGAATTCACAAATTAATGGCCATGAAAATGAAATGAGCATTAAAAGAAATAGAAGAACCTGAGCTGCTCAGATTATTAATAATAAAGCAACCAGACAAGCAAATTTATCGTACTGTGTGCATTAGAAACCTGTCTGTCTTCTAGGTTTTCAAAATGAAATAGCCTTATAAATGAAAGTAATATACTTTCTGTTCTCTTGAAGGAAGGGTACAAGTGGGCCACTAGCACACTCTCTCATTATGTAGAAGCAGAAACTGAGAGTACCAAGTTATGAAAAATGAAGGAAGTAATACTAATCATCAGTCACAATCACAATGCTCAATGGAAAAGAAGACCTGGTATTTGCTGATGTGACAAGAGTAGGAAAACACAGTGTAGACATCACCATTATTCTTTTCTCCTGTTATGGTAAACTGGTCTTCCCTGAGGTGGCATTGGATTACAATTTCTGTCCCTCAATTACTGGATTACAATTTCTGCTGTTCAACACTGGATGAATGAGAGGAACTGAAGTTTAACAAATCTAGATGACACAAGATCTCAGGAAGGCTGCTGCAAATTGTCCTTTATTTTCAGGACTCTAATGACACAGTGTAACTCAAAGAATACAGATTACTGTTTATTAAGGAATAAGGAACTTGTGTTATCCAACTATAATACCCACCAGCCATAGGCCATTCTTTATATATGATGGGATCTGAAATCCTACAACATCTGGAGAGCCACACTTTGTATCTCTCAGTCTTCTAGATGATAACTCATGAATGGATTAGCCAGTTTTGTGTATTCTACTGCCTTCTGTTATGGAGAAGTTTACCAAATGTGCTCGAAGTATAAGCAGCAATTTTCTTATCCCATATTTTTTGCATATCTGGTGCTGTATATTTAAATCCCCAGGTCAAATATTTGAAATATGATTTGGTTTTTCACACCTTTAGCATGCAGATGTGACTTTCTTTCTAAAATTGGAAACTTCATAACATTGAAACTAGATTAATAGTTCACCACTCCTATTTCCTTTCATGAGTCTGGTAAATATTTTACTTTTTAAAAGAAAAAAATGCCATCAGTGGCCCAAATTCAACTGTTAATTCCAGTTAGAATGGACCCATTAAATCAATGCAATTTAATCACTGCTTAATACATACTTGTTAGAATTAATAATTGTATTCAGGACATTCTGCCTGTACCTAAGGTTATGCACATCCAAATTGTAAAACAGGTCATTCTAACAAACTTAGATCAAACTATTAAGTTAACTGAAGGCATGGACCAAAAAAAGACCTGGAACATAGAAAGACAATTTTCAAAGATATATTTTTATTAAGTTTTTAGCATACAAATTATAATAATAATAAAAAAAAAACCAACCTTCATTTCATAGTCCATATGTGTGCATCAGGGAACCGATCAATAAATAATTTGTTTTTACAGTGAGACAATAAATATTTCTTCATTCAATAGATTTCAGTTTTGATTCATCACTTTTACTTATCATAAATCTATTCTTAACAGAATAATCAGCAGAATAGTCTAAATAATACTTAACAAATTAAGCAATTCACCATAATATGGAAGTATTTATATTGAATTCTTAAATCTCTTTTGTGACCTTTTTGAACATTTCCGATATGGGTTTCCCTTCATTCATTTCTAGTTCTCCATTATCTATGTTTGTGTGTTTGTGTATGTGTGTGTGTGTACACATATATGTACACATCTGTATAGTTACATAATTTCATAATCTATTTTAACTTTAGCTTTCTTTCATCATTTGGCTTTGTTTCCCCATTTGTTTCTCCACAGTGGGTTTATTATTTTCCAATCATTCTCATGTTCTGTTATCAATTTTCCATTGGTTATCTGAGTTAACACGTCCATTTCATACATTTCATATAATTTTTAGCATCCAGTCATCTGTTTCTCATCCTTCTCTTGATTTCCAATTTTTAGCTATTACCAGTCTTGCTGCTGTGATCTTGTATCATATCTTCCAATTTTTGTTCTTTGTTTGTTTATCCAAATTGTTCAGCCTATTTAGTAAATATATTTCAGGTTTCATGGGGTAGATAATATTTAGTGTTTGAGTTATTAGATTATGTATTTCCCCCAATTTTTTATTGTTTTGCATTACCACCACATGTGAAATAGTGTTCTTTTTTTTTTAACATCTCCAGCATTTTTTTACTCATGTCCTTAGTCATTTTGGCTGTCCTTTCAAAAGTTAGGTACCATATTAGATAGATTTTGTAATAGTTTTCTATTATTTTCTATATTACTTTTTTTTAAAAAATAGATATTTTGTCCAAACTCTTTCCCAGTCTTCTAGTAAGATTGTGTTGCCTATGTCTTGGGCCCATTTTACCACATGAGATTTAATTACTTCTTGTCCCATATCTAGTTTCAGCAAAATCTGATGCAGTCTTGCCATTTTTATTTTTGTTGTTGTTGTTGTAGAATTTCATCAAATTCTCCTTCAGATATTTCAAAGCCAACTAATTTTTTTAAAAAATATTTCCATTAATTCATAGACCACAAGATTGAAAGTTCAGTACTAACCAGGGTTCAGGCTATACTCAAGCCTGCATCCTTCTGAGGTCGCTAAAATGAGTACCCAACTGTTGGGGGGCAATGAGCTTACAGTTGTAAATTGTTTAGACACCCCATAGCATGGTATGAAGCGGTATATAAATGAAAAAATGAAGCTGCTATGTGAGAACCAATTACATGCTATTCCATTTAACTGAAGTTCCTCTCTTGATCTTATTCTCCACTGTCCATTAGTATTTTCAGTTAAATATCTCAAGTGGTTAAGACACTGACTCTGTTGATTGCATGAGGCCAGGATGCTGCATGATGGGGTAAGCTCCTGTCACTAGTCTCAGCTTCTGCCAACCTAGCAGTTTAAAAGCATGAAAATGCAAATAGATAAATAGGTACCACTTCAGTGAGAAGATAAACAGCATTCTGTGCAATCATGCTGGCCACATGATCACAGAGTAGTCTGTGACAATGCTGGCTCTTTGGTTTAATAGTGGAGATGAGCACCACCCCCTATGGTTGGACACAACTTAATAACCTTATCAATGAGGAATATCTTTACCTTTTTATTTGTATATTAGCCAGCCTTTCTTTCCTATTGTTTCTCTCTTTATAAATGCTTCATGTGTTGACACTCAAAGTGGTATTCTTTGAAATAATTTATTTTTATATTCTAGCCAAATTGATAAGAGAGACTTTCTTATATAGTGGTCCATAAATTCTTTATGTATTTTGGCTTTGACATACCATAGGTATTCATGGAATCCAAATCAGGCATTAAAACCTTCCAAATTTAATAATTTTTCATGTTGCAATTTAATCCACTCTAGAATCCAGTTTAGGCAGTTTGTTTGAAAATATAATTTCAAATTAGGGAGCCTTGTCTGCCTCTTTCATTAGAGTCAAACAAGACTTTCCATTTTATTCTGGGTTTCCTTTCTGCCCAAATGAATTTTTATGGTTCTTTGTTCCAAGCTCTCAAAAGTTTTTTATTTGTTATTACTGAGATATTTTGAAAATAATATAACATTTTGGGTAGAATCATCATTTTTATCATTGCTACCCTTCTTAATAATGATATCCTAATTTATTCCATTTTCTTAGGTCATTTCTGATATTGTTCCAACCTTTTTGGTAGTTATTGGTAAATAGTTCTGCATTTTTGTTAGTTACATTTATTCTTAAATACTTTACCATTTTCTGAACTTTATAATTTGATAAACTATTCAATTCTTCTTCTCTCACCCCCCTCCCATGTTTTTGGTGATTATGGCTGACTTATCTTTATTTACTTTGAATCCAGACCAATTTCCAAATTCCTTTAAGATTTGGTCTATTTTTTCCAAACTCACTTTTGGGTCCTCTAAAAAAAAACCACTATCATCTGCAAATGCTTTGGATTCATAGGTAAAGCCTTTTATTGAAGGACTTTTTATCAAATTGTCTTTTCTTATTTTCCTTAGTAGAATTTCAATTACAACCAAAATGAGGAGAGGAGATAAGGAGCAGCCCTGTCTTATGCTCTTATTTATTTTGAATGAAGATGTTTTCTTCTCCATTTATAATATTTTTTGCTATTTGGTCATTATATATTGTTCTAATCCAACTAACAAAATTTTGGCTAAACCCATTTTTTCTAATACTGCTACCATGAAGTCCCAACTGACATTATCGAAAGTTGTCTCAGCATCCAGAAAGACCATAGCCAGGTTTTTTCGTTGTGTTTTTCATAATATTCTAATAAGTTTAGTACTATTCTTAGATTCTTTTGTTTGTCTTCCTGGTATAAATCCTGCTTGGTCTTCCTGTATCCAATCTTTCAGTATTTTTAAAAATCTTTCTGCTAATATTGTCACATAGAAAGACAATTTTGACAAGAATGAATATGGCACACAGATGACACACAGAGGGCATCTGAAATTGAACAGTGACAGGATAATGTTTTGAGACTAAAAAATGAGTACAAATTTAAAGTAACTATTAGTGTGATACTTTATGTTTATGTTCACTTTGAACTTTAGTACTTTTCTATTATTGTTCATTAGAGCTTTAAATTATACTTTTAAGAATGAAAGTAATGAAAACCACTGTCATCCATTATGGTATAATTATTGGTGCATGTATATGATGTGGTGAGTAAACACACTCACAACACAAATGTGTATGCATGCACAGCAATAATTATTGATACATAGTTAAATACAACTATATACGTTAGAAAGTACACTGATAATTTAAAAGTGCAACAATAATTATGCCATATGGATGGCAATGTTGTCATTACTTTCATTCTTTGGTTGTAATTACTTCCACACACACACATACAGTGTGGAGTGAATTTGCATTCCACTTCTACGCTGAAGGCATTGGGATGGGATGCATAGTTTGCCCATGCCCACAGAGACACAAGATTTAAATCATGCCTCAGCAATGATGCCGAGGGGAGAAGAGTTTAGGGGCATGGCCAGAGCCAACTGGTGGTCTGCCACCCCCGGCTTCTCCACTTTGATCCTTCAATCAAGCAGAATGGGTAGCAGTTCTGAGATTGGGCTAAATGTTTTATCACTTTTGGTTTTGTGGTGGGAGGGATTTGGTTCTTGGCTTACTTACCCATTACATCAAATTAGCCTTCACTTGCTTTTGCCTGTGTTTTTTAATGGGGGGGGGGTCCCCAGAGTTACAGTGGGTCGAGGCTTCATTCTCTCATGGCCGGGCTTTCTCTTACCCAGGTCTTGTGCCTTGTGTCGGTGTTTTTGGGTGGACAGGCTTTTGTGTGCCCCACTTCCCCCCCCCCAGCTCACCGTTTAGGCAGTGTCTTCATCACTTTGTTTGCACTTCTTAAGCGCTGGGATTGTGAGGCCATTTGCACACACACCCCTCATTGACTTTTGGTCTGGTTTGGTGCCTCCAACCTTCCCTTGCTCATGCAGACACCCAGTTCCTGAGCCCTCTAGAGTTTGGCCCTGCCTCCCCTGAGCTCTGAGTTATTTTCTCAGCTTGCTTTCTCCCCAGGGAGCAAGGGGAGCACTTTGCCCCTGAGAGGCTTTTGCTTTGTAGAAAGTTTTGCCCCAGGAGGCTCTTATGTCCCCCTTTTTTTGTGGTGTGCCTCTTTTTGGGCTTGCTTTCACCCCAGTGGTGAGCGAGTTGTTCCAACACTTGGAGGCTTTTGCACTGTTTTTTTTTAACATGCTTCTTCTTCTGTTTTAGCCAGGGGCTGTTCCCAGCTTGCTTTTAGTGCTGGGAGCAACAGTCTAGGAGGCACTTGCACCCCACCCCTTTTACAGCATGCATCCTTCCCTGCTTGTTTCCTTCCTGGAGTTGTAGTGGGCTGCTTTGACCGCTGGGAGGCTATAGCTACATTGCAGCACGCCTCCTATTTTGCAGGCTGTGACTGTTCCTGGCTTGTTTTCTGTGCAAAGAGTGATAAGCTTGGAGGTTTTTGCACCCTTGCAATTCATCTGTTTTTCTGTTTAAGTGTGCCTGGTCCTCTTTTGCAGCACGCCTATTCCTTTTGTGGCAATTACTGGCTTGGGTCACCAGGTCCCCATCTGATCTTGGAAGCTAAGCAGGGTTTGCTATGGCTAGTGCTTGGATGGGAAACTGCCAATAAATAGCACAAACTTTGGTGGTGCGGTGGTTAAATGCCGGTACTGCAGCCACAAGATTGTAATCTGTGTTAATGTGTTAGTTTATATATAATTTCTGTGACTTTTGCTAGGGTATATTATGTGGTTAAGACGCTGATTCTGTTGCTTGCAAGATTGGCAATTTAGCAGTTTGAGGCCTGGGTGCTGCATGATGGGGTAAGCTCCTGTCATTAGTCCCAGCTTTTGCCAACCTAGCAGTTCAAAAGCATGTAAATGCAAGTAGAAAAATAGGTATCACTTCAGTGGGAAGATAAACGGTGTTCTGTGCAATCATGCTGGCCACATGATCACAGAGTAGTCTCTGACAATGCTGGCTCTTCGGTTTAGTAATGTAGATCAGCACTGCCCCCTTTGATCAGACATGACTTGACAACCTTGTTAACAGAGAATACCTTTACCTTTATTATTACTCCTAGCATTGCTATCTTTATTGTTTTTATCATAGTTAGTACTTAGTGGGCTATATATTCCCATTATTGTATACTCTGTCAATTTTATCCAGATTAGCTATGGGCCTTTGCAGACTGCCAGAAATAGTGCAAATTGAGTCCACTTTAACTGCCCTGACTCAGTGCTAGGGAATCATGGGAACTGTAGTTTATTGTAGCACCAGAGCTCTCTGGCAGAGAAGGCTCAATGTCTCAGAAAAAAATACAATTCCCATGGTTCCCTAGCACTGAGCCAGGGGCGCAGTGATGCATTCCTGCTGCTGGATGGATCTCTCTAGCAACTGCCTCAGCTCCCTCCAGTGTTCCGCCTGGCTCTCACTGCACTGATAGGCATGTTCTCCCTGTTCCAGAAGTCCATTTGAACTGATGCAGGGCACTAGCAGTTTTTGCAGCTGCTAAGTGCCACACCCTCTTCATTTTGATCTCAGCCAGGTGGACTGCTGGTTGCATTGCAGCTCTTAGATTAGCTGTTTCTCCTTCTTTCTCTCGTCCTACTTCTCATTCTATGGGACATATATAGCACAGGGCAGAGTTTACACATAAAACATGTCCCACAGAGATTGTGGGGATGGGAGAGGTACATGCAAGGGGGGGGTTGTATGGACAGACTGGATACATGCAAGGGACATGGTCAACAGGACACAGAGAGAAATGTTCCTTTATGAGCTCTCCCCCCAGCATGCCAGGATGTAAAAGTGGTGTGCAGGTCTTCTGAACACCTGCACACCTGTGCAGAAGACATCACAAAAGTGATACAAACTGCTATGCCTTTTGAGTGCAAGTGTACACGCGATGGAAAGCATTTATTGTAATAACTGGGAATGACTTTACTGTTTGCAGCCTTGACCTGACCCATCAGCTGGGTGAATTGTCCAGGACCTGCCCTCTCCTTGCCCTCACTGTCATTCTCACTTGCCGCTGTATTGATCCATGGTATAGGTGATCAGTTACAGTAGCTACTGATTCTGGAAGATGTAGTGCTCCCCTCCATAGCACAAGATGGTGGTCTTCTTGTGGAAGATGTAGAGGCGCCCTCCCCAGCATGAGATGGTGGTCTCATGGTGGAGATATCCACAGCCCTCTGACTGCAGGATGTCTCATCTGAGTCAGAGTGTTTATCCTGGTCATCCAAATAACAAGAGATGACATCATCTCTGCCCTCTGCCCACCCTAGTGCTGTCCCTTGCACCCCTTCCCAGGGGCCCTGGCACATCTTGAGACCTTGAGAGGGCATGAAAAGGTCCTTGGTGCATTCTGCCTCAGAGGTATCCTCCACTGCTTCCACTCTGGCTGGCTGGCTGACTGGGACCCTAAGAACTTCGCTACCAGTACATATTCTGCTGGGTCGTATGCTACCATCCTTGGCAAGGAAGGCATGGACTCCTTGTAGAAGGGCATGGTGGAGGGACTCCATCCACTTTTGGCCTTGTGATCCCTAAACTTCTTGTAATCTCCCCTGAGGTTTTTGGTTTTCTGACAACACTTCTCCCAAGTGCATTGGTGGCCCTTAGCCCTCATGCCTTTTGCCACCTCCTTAAATGTTTCAGCATTCAAGAAGGAATTTCTCAATTTGTCCGGAATATGTGGCTCTGACCACAGAGCTATCAGGTCAGTCGTTTCTGCATGAGACTACAGCATCCCTCTCCCTCTTTTTGGCTCATTGTTTGTGGATGGCTCTGCCATTCTGTCCACTGTAGAAGATGAGCACCAATGGAGCACAGCTATAGAGCTGCACAGCTGCACAGGACCGCTGTGAAAATGGCACTGGAATGTGCATGGGGGTCCAGCTTAAAAGTGAAACTTTCCCTTATCACTTTCTCATGGTGAACATCTGGCAGCAACACTTTTAGGGTCTCAATAGTTGCTAAGGTGCATGCATACTGTAAGAATTAGGGTTAGGGTTAGAGTTAGAGTTCTTATGCAGGTGTGGGAGCCATTAGGATGCTTTAAATTGAACCTTTCTTCATAGGGTGCATGCTTTTAATTGGTGACTCAAACTCTAGGTGTGCCATGTCCTGGAATGCTGCCAGCACACACACACCAAATAAGATGATAAGAGCAGCAAAGCCCAAGCTGAGCTGCCAGCAGACAGACTAAACTCACAGACCTGTCCTTTGTCCAAACAGAGTAGTCACAAGTCAGTCCAAGTTCAGGATTCCAGAAATTCTCGAGTATCAGTTCAGTCCAAGGTCAGGGTGGCAGAGAGTTGGTCAATGAGTCTGATCCAAAGTCGTTGTTGAAAAGTCCATGCTCAAGGATGCCAGAGCCAGCAGCGTTCTCTCAGGGAAAGCTCGATAGTCTCTGACAAGGGAGCCGGCATCTCCCATGTGTCTTAAATCATAGCACCACTCCCTCCTCCTCGCAGCTGCTGAGTGTTGGCTGAGCATCTCTCAGCGAGCCTTCTGGAACCCCAAAGGCACACCCTTTTAGCTCTCCTCTGGCTAAAGGTAGGGATGCCCTGCTGTTCTATGTCTCCCAAGACTAAGACCTCTGCTGAGGCAAGGCTGGGCTGCTGAGCCTCAGCGTCCCCTGCAGGAGACTCCTCACCACTAGAGCCAGGCTGAGTCATCTCTGAAGGGGCTGAGAGGGGAGAGTTGGAACCTAGGAGGGCAGGATTAGGTTCTGTCACAGTCTCAAGATCCCCCTGTAATAAGGGGCCAAGACCTCCTTGTCCTCCTCGTCCTCCTCAGGGCTATCCATGACATGCCAGTGCATTTACACGGGTGTTTTAAATCTCTGGTGCCCTTTTTCTATTGCCCCTGCATTTCTGCATACAGATGCACCTGCAAAAGTGTGCACTTTTCAGGAAGAAGCGGAAAAAAGCGGCTCCTTTTTGGAGTGGCTTTTTCCGGCATATGGCACCTAGAGGGTGCTTTTCTGACAACTTTTAGGTGTGCATTGTCTAAACACCAAGCCTCCAAGACAGCCTGAAAGCACCTCTTTTTGCCCATCTGTATAGCCCCGTAGTGTCTTGAAATAAATGTCTAATCGTAACCGACTCTAGAGGGTGGTACTCATCTTTGTTGCTAAGCCAAAGAGCCAGTGTTTGGTGGTCATGTGGCCAGCATGATTACCTTCCCACTGAGAAGTGGTACCTATCTATCTAGTTGCATATGCATACTTTTGAACTGCTAGCTTGGCAGAAGCTGGGACTAGTGATAGGAGCTAACCCCATCATGCAGCACTCGGGCCTTGAACTACTAACCTTCTGATCTTCTAGTTATCAGAATTGGCATCTTAACCTTTCTCTCCTGAGCAATCAGCCCCCAAAAGCCTGCTGAAAACACTTGAAAATGGAAGAGATGTTTAAAAAAAACATGCAGGAGAAGAAAAGTGAGCATATTCGAGTTACAGGCCTATTTTTTGTATCAGATGTTGCTTTTGTTGTAGTCAGTTGGTCTGGAGGGATCTTAGTTCAGGCAGAAGCTCCATCCCCTTCTTGACTATGGGGCTCTGCAGACAGCGCAAAGTGCTGTCTTGGAGCCAGGGAAGGGGAGGGGCAGCTGGACGCCGGATTCCCCAACCTCTACCCGAGGACGTCATCGGAGTGCCCTCCGTTGCACATGGTGAGCACTCCGATGATGTCCTCCCAGCCCAGCCTTTGCATGGGCTGAGCCAGAAGAGCTGCAGAAGAGCTGTGTGATGGCTCTTCCTGCACCCTTTCTGGGGCTTGGGAAAGGAGTACTATTTTAGTGCTCCTTTCCCAGTTGCTGAAAGGGTGGATTGGGGCCGAGGCATGGGGTAGCCTTGGCCTCAGTCCTTGGCTCCTTGGGGCGGCCCATGGCTGCCCATCTGTAGAGGCCCTATGTTTGGACTGAAACAAAGGACAGTAACATTTATACTCCATTACTAGTAGTAAAGTAATTTCTCTTGAGATTCAGGCTGTCTCTGTCCTTTGTGAAGCTTATGGCTGTAATCCTTCACTAAGGACCTTTGCAGACCGACCCAAAGGGCAGGCCTGGAGGCAGATATGGGGAGGGGCAGCCACACACCCACCGCCCCAGCCCCAACTTGACAATGTCTTGACACTGTGTGCTGTTACGTGTGGCATGTGGCATCAGGACATCCTCCTGGCACAGCGTTTTTACGCGTTGTGACAGGAGGGGAATTAAGGAGTTACGCACCAGCTCTTAGGGTGCCCTTTTGCCACCCCTGAAAGGAATGGCATTTTGCTGCTCTTTCAGGGGTTGCATAAGGGAGGATTGGGGCTGCAGTATGCGGTTGCCATGGCCCTGATCCACGGCTAGTAGGGGCGGCCCAGAGCTGCCCGTCTGCATAGCCCCTAAGTTTGTTCTCAAAGATAGCAATGAGTAATTTCAACAATTTTCTTTCCACTGCAAAAAAACAAAAACAAAAAAAAAAAACACAAAAAACAAAACAAAAAAAAAAAACCTCTGAAAACTACACAATTTAGGACTTGTTTTGTGGAGAAACCAGCATTTTCTGTGCCTCTTCTGCATGGAAAATACTATTTGTAGGTAAGAGTAGTCCACAGTTTTTCCACAGGTTTTTTTTTTTTCTGTTAGAAATTCACTCCTGCAATTTCACCACATTTCACCCTGCAAATGTGTTTTGGGGGTGGAACAGACTTCAAGCCACCCCTTTGAATGCCAGGTTGGGGCCATGGCAACCACACACTGCAGCCCCAACCTGGCTTTTTGCTGGCACAAAAATAAGCGGCAAATTGCTGCTCCTTTTTGAGCTGGCAAAAAGCTGGCTTTTCCAGTGCTGCAGCTTTCTAACACCACACCAGCAGAGCATCACAAAGCTGCAACCCGTGTGGTTGACAGGTGATGTGACGCTGGCTTTGGAGTTGTGTCAGAGCATGGCTTCTAAATGCCACACTCTGAAGCCAGCCCGAAGCCAGAATTTCAAGCTGGTCTGTTTCAGTTCTTGGACACATTTAACTCAGGAGTGAACCAAACTTTAATTTTTCAGTTCACTTCCTGATTAATAATGTCTTTTCTGTCTGTTTGTTGGTTGGTCTGTCTGTCTGTCTGTCTGTCTGTCTGTCTGTCTATTTAAAATAGCCCAGGAAACCTCCCCAGAAACTTTGCGAAAACATGTATTTCAAAATGTGCTCCAGGAAAGCCCCCAAAATGTGTTCATATTGCCACCCACCTTAGGTGGTACCTGGAGAGTATTTTGAAATGTATATCTTCCCAAAATTTCCGAGAGATGGGGTGGTGGCCTGGGACCTTCCTCTCGGGTCGGTCCCAGAGGGTGCTGCTCGGGGACTGTAGCT
>CM034703.1:57567240-57577811 GCA_020142125.1 Phrynosoma platyrhinos | reverse complement strand
TTCTAGAACATGGCCACACAGCTCGAAAAACCCACAAAAAACTATAGACCTAGATCTCCTTGCTACAAAAAGTAAGGGTGAATGTCCCTCTAGTCCAGGGGTAGGCAACCTTTCCCCTTTAAGGGCCGAGGGACTTCAGCTCCCAGAAGCCTCAGCCATGTTGGCCAATAGTCCCATGTTGGCCAATAGCTCCTGGGATTCTGGGAGCTGAAGTCCCTCGGCCCTTAAAGGGGAAAGGTTGCCTACCCCTGCTCTAGTCAAACACTCAAACTATTATACTATGCTGGCTACTTGTCTTAGTTCCACATCAGAGTAAAACTGTGGGTCGGTGGGTGTTTCTGTGTGTATCTGCATCTGTTATTCTTTTTGAAAATCCATAAGCAGTTTATGCAAGTTTTTCAGATATATCAATTTCAAATATATACACTCTTTTGTGACACTTTTTCAAATTATGTATATCTATATCTATCTCTCATTCTTCAAAAAACCTAAGAAGCAACTTTATACATGGACATCATCTGATAGCCAATATAGAAATAAAATAGAATACATATATGGAAACATAAGATGAAGAAGCTATATTCTTTCTTCACGAACAAGACCAGGAACAGATTGTGCTATGGTCCATGAACTACTAATAGTAAATGTTAAACCTAAAGAACAATAAGGGCCAAAACAGATGGCTGAAGATGCCTTGGGACCATGACAAACACATTGTGGTCCCAAAGGCACCCTCTACTGCTCACCCAAATAGGAGTGAAAAAGATCTGCTCTTTTTTTGGGGGAGTCACATTAGGCACTTCATCAGAATCTCCATGGGGCTTCTGGGCACTCTGAAGATGTGTGTCATCAAAATGCCATGACCCTGGAATGGCTTGATGCTCTCACCATGTGATTAACTGGGTGGCTTCCAGGCATCTTGGGGGCATGTGCCATCAAAAAGCCACACCCCTAAGCTGCTTGGAAGCTGGCTTTTCCAGACAGTCTGTTTGGGCCTTAAGTCAATCATTATGCCAAATACAGCCTGCAGGACATAGAATCTAGAGACAATATGAAAAATAGACTTGCACTATTAAACCTAATTTACCAGGAAATTAATGAACTTTGGACTGAAGCCAGGGACATTATCAAGGGAGAATGCAGAAAGACAGCATCTGTAGTGCAAAAGAAAGAGAAGCCTCAATTAATGACAGGCAAACATTTTCAAGCAATTAAATGCAGATGAGAAACAAAAGCAAAAAAGTGACAGAACTAGAGTAAGAGTTCAACAACAGCTTGTGAGCAGTTAGTATTGGTAATCCTGAATGCTGAAACGTGAGACACGTTTCAAGAAGAAACCATGAAAGGTAGCCATCAAACATCTACTGAAATACCTCCAATGAAAAAGAATTCATCTTATCCTAAGAGAGTCTCTTCTACTGGTGAACAATATTTATTGTTAGAAAGTTTCTCCTAGTGTTTAGCTGAAATGGTCTACATACAGTTTCTACCTAATGCTTCTAGTCTTCTTCTCATCAGCAAAAAACTGCTTCCACAGCTTTTGTGTGACAGCCCTCAATATTTAAGTCTGATATCATGTCTTAGATTACATCTACACTGTGGAAACAATGCAGTTTGACACAACTTTAACTGTAGCTCCATCCTATGGGATCATGGTATTTGTAATTTTACAAGGTCTTTAGCCTTTTCTGCCAAAGATTGTTGGTGCCCCTCAAAACTACAAATGTCAGGATTCTGTTGTATTAGTGTATTATTTCTACAGTGTAGATACTACATGCACCCTTACTGATCTTTTCTCCAGACTAAATACAAACAATTTTACAAATTATCTTCATAAGATTTTATTTCCAAACTCACCATCTGGTTGTCCCCATCTTGACAGGTTCCAATTTGTCAATGTCCTTAAAAACATGGCACACAGAACTGGACAGAATATGTCAAATGCAGCTGAACCAGAACAGAATAGAGAGAGAGAGAGAGAAAAAAAAACTCTTATGAACTAAAAACTCTATGCTTTTGGTAATGCAGTCTAAAATTGCATTAGCTTTTAAAACAGCTTCATCAAATTGTATGAAAGCATTAATGTCACTACCAGCAGACTTTGAACAGGCTGCGTTCAAATGACATGGCTTGAATGTTACCAGTTATAACCATTCCTTGGACAGTACAGGATCAAGTCTAAGGCAATGTGGAGAGAACACAGGGGGATCAGAATGTTGTGACCAGCCAATGAGAGTTAATCTTGAAAAGGTGGGGGCTGCTCCCAAGAGCAAGTATAAATAGAGGGACAGAACAGTGTTAGAAGAGAGTTTTATTTTATTTGAGGGGTTTAGCAGCCAAGGGGCTGAGAAAGACTGCTAGGAACTGCAGTTAGAAGGGGGTTTAGTACCCAAATTATGGACAAGAATGGTCTAGAATTAAGTGGATGTGTTAAGATCCTGCAGGATATATAGTACTAGGTGGCAGTGGAGATTGTTAAAGTCACCTGAGGAATGGATGAGGTATATATTAGTAAACTAGGGAAGTTTAATGGTAGTGACTGGTGCAGTCACAGATAACCAGAAGGGTTAAGTGACATAGAAGCTAGATAAAAGTTCTGTGGGAACTAAAATTATAAGACAATGTTTATAGAGTCAATTAAAAGAATCTGTTAAACCTTGTAACTACTGAAGGGTTTATACACCGTATCACTCTTCAATATCACCCAACAAGAAGGATACTGTAATCAACCTGATTTGCAAATAAAGCCCTTTCATTTGTTCAACAAGCAGTTGTTTGAAGTGCTTAAAAACCATATTCAAAACACTTCCAAAAGAGAGAGAATGCCTTGTATTATTTGGGACACATCAGATAGTGGGTGTGTAGTTATCAATCAGCAATTGGTGCCAAGCTGGGGGGAATTTTTAAAACTCTGAGGGCTGAAGAGAGTTATAGTGTAGGAGACACTGGGGAAAGCCCCAAGTTTGAGTATTCCCAAGTGACATCTGGTGAGATAGTTGCCATGCTTTCACAAATTGATGGCAGTGGTAGCACACAGTGAAAAGAAATGAAAGGTTTTAAGAGATTTTGAGCAGTGCTATGCTGCCACCCCATAACACATTGGTGGCAGCGGTGGGATGAAAAGACTATTGTGCTGCCATCTGAGAAAAGCAGTTGGATGGGTGAGTCTCATTGTGATAGGTAGTGGTTTTCAAACCTTAATTCTCCAGAAGGGTTGGTACTTAGCTCCCAGAACTGCTTACTGTTGGCCAAGTTGACTAGGACTTCTGGGAACTGAAGTTCAAAACATCTGGAGGACCAAAGTTTGGGAACCACTGGTCTAAGGGCACAATATGCTAAAAAGTTCTTCTGCACAACTCCTGTACATGAATTTCCCAGCAGATTGTGCCATAATATGAAAGATGGCTATGTTTTAAATAAAACCAAACTAGTTCTTATATGAACCTAAAGGATATTTGGACTGACTTTCTTCTGTCAGAGGGAAAGTTTAGAGAGGGTAGTGTTTTGGAACAACAGCTCCAAGAACTGACTAGACAATAATGGGAGTAAGTAATATCCCTCTAACGTACAACAATATGGGGGAACTAAGTTCAAAAGAAGGTTGGAATAAGGGTTAAAGTACGACTGAGGAGTTTTAAGTTTGGAGGGGGGGGCGCAAAAACAAAGTAACATCAAACAAGCCAGATTCTTCGGGTATGCCTAAGCTGCCACTCTTAAAACAGCATTTACCTTCCTTTCCTCCCATAAAAAAGTTGTGCAAATTGACTTACAAAAATATTAAAAACAATAAAAGAATAACTAATCATTAAAACACATTAGGAAGCTAAACCAGTATGACATTATAATAGAATTGATTGATCAATAAATGACATTGATTGATGTCATTATTTATTGATTGATCAATAAATGACATTAAGCAACAGCATATTTAGTTTTTTGGATTCTTTTTTAAAATGTTATTAATTAAAACAAATTATTCCAATACAATCAATCAGTTCTTACATTCCTCTTCATTTAACACTTCTTCCATCTTCCATTCGATGTACTTACATACTTACTCACATACATAAACATCCAAACTACTTCCTTTGTCCATCCTCCACTGATTTTCATATTAATGTAAACTGTCCATTCACCCAAAAATATGTTTTCTGAAGCCTATGTCTATAAAATATACATTCTATGACACTGCCAAAGAAACTGATACTTGTTAACAGGACTTATGGTTGTACAGGTTCACAATGTGGGGTGATTCTACATAGAGATGTCTCTCAATACTTTCTCAAAATGCCTATGTGCCCCCTCTCCATCAGCTTTGGTGGCAAACTGCAGAATGAAAAATTATCACTGCTCATCTTCCACTTTCTCATCTGCTTCATTTCTGCATAAATTCAAACTTCACCTCTCCTGCACAAACACATCTCTGTGTACACACACACATATGGTGTATCTTTGATGTAACTCACATATTTCAGCACTGGACTTAGCTGACTTTCACTCAAGTCCTGTGTTGTGACAATATATCTATATACTCAGGAAACATAGAATTATTTTTTTTATTTTGCTATATGATTCAAAGAGGAGGAATGAGAGTAATATCAACAAATGGAAACTTTATTGTGTTTTTGCCTATAAACAGCTGACTAGGCATTTCAACAACCTCTTTCATAGACTATAAATTACATGTACTGCTTCAGCTCACATGCTTATTGAGTTCATGAAATGTGACAATATTTGCTTTTCAACTTTTGTCTTTATCCATCTATTGAAAAATAAAACTTTAAGGAATAACAATTTTGATGAGAGACCTCCAAGGCATATATAGTCAAAAGTCTATTAAGGGGAATTTTATTTAGCTCAAATTGAGAGGGGTTTGGCTACAAGGACTCTTTGAGACCATCTTCCACATGTATACCAAGAGTTTGGGGGATCTAAGAATTGATGAAGAGACAGAATTATCCAATTGAAGTATTATTTATTAAAGGGGAAAATCACATAGCAATTCACATACACACACAGGCACACATACACACACACATTCAAGGCTCAGGAAGTCAGGAGTTAGCTTGGAAAATATGTTGAGGCAGAACTACGGGTGACACTTACTGCAGATGAGGCTTTCCAATTGGGTGATGTGAAACACAACCATTTCAAGCATGTGAGTTTGAACGGAGGTGCCGGTAACTAGACTAGAGAGCACAGTGACACATGAACTCTAAACTAGCTACACTGGGGGGGGGGGAATCCAGAGGCTTTTAAGGGATAAAACTAGCTGCAAGGCAAAGGCGTGAGATTGTATGGGTGAGGTAATCTGGTCAGGCAATATTCAAGGTGAATGGGAGAGGATTAAGTCATTAGCTGGCCTATCAAGTGAGACATCTAGGTCATAATCACCCATTTTTCTGATTATGGAGGTGATGATGGTCCATTTGCAATTCCCACACTATCTGCCTGGCTTTGGGGGTGGGGTTTTTCCAGTCTTCCAAGTGACTTTGGTATGACCTGTCTGTCACTGCCTAGGTGGCACTTGGGGTCCATTGCAGTGTACATCTGGGGTCATGTGGAATTCATACACACACCAAAATTCAGAAAAAAATGCACTTTTGGTAACAAATACCAGGCAGCATTTGTATTAGCGCTTTAAGTGTGTTTTAAATTATCACTGTTTAATAGCATTTTAAAGGGGTGGGTGGGATTGTGGGATACAAAATGTGTATTTTAATGTTGTAAGCCACCCCAGTTGCATTACTCAGAAGGGCGGGATAAAATTATTATTATTATTATTATTATTATTATTATTATTATTATATTCCTTGCCATGACATTCTTGGTGTTGCCATGAATTAACAGGTAACTTTAAGGCACACACATAGAGAGACACATTTTTTAAAGAAAAATAATAATATCTTTTTATTTTCTCCTGGTCTTGAATTATTTTATTTTTGTTATCATAGAGCATCACAGTCCTTGGTTCGAACTTTCCTTTGATTTCCTGGATCTTGTGAAATAGATCTCTTGTTCTTCCCTTTTTGTTGTTGTCTTTTATTTCTCCACATTGATCATTGTAATAATTTTCTTTATCTTGCTGCACAAACCGTTGCACTGTTGCATTCGTCATTCTTAATTTGTTCTCATCTCTCTTTTGTTTTTCTTCTTTTCTTGTTGCAGGAATTAAGCAGAACATTGGAGGACAGAGGGTCTTGGAAATGTCTCATCCATAGGGTCACCATGAGTTAAGATCAAGTCGAGGGCAGTTAACAATAAAAAACTTAGGGCCTTTGCAGACTGACAGGAATGGTGCAAGTTGAGACCACTTTAAGTGACCTGACCCAGTGCTAGGGAATCATGGGAACTGTATTTTATTGTGGCACCAGAGCTTTCTGACAGAGAAGGCTCAATGTCTCAGAAAAAAATACAATTCCCATGATTCCCTAGCACTGAGCCAGGGCAGTTAAAGTGGACTCAATTTCCACTATTTCTAGCAGTCTGCAAAGGCCAATAGTTCTCCCAAAAGATTCTGTCCCACAGACACAAAGCCCCTGTATGACTACATCTCAGTGAGAGCAGATCTCTTAGCCCTCTTTTTTTTTATCTTATCTTTCAGTAGCCTGAAACAACTGTTAGGACTGAACAGCTAGCTACATCCACTAAATGCCAATCAAATGTCAGCCAGGATATCGCCAATGTACCTACCGCTATCAAGATTAGCCAACCCATTCATGAGACTGCCAGCTGCCTGGCATGACCATCTTATTACTGAGGCTGCTTTCATGTATTTTTCATACATAAAAAGTCTGAAGGTGGTTAGTATGATGACAAATTAACTGGGTGCATGAGCATAGCAGCCACAATAATGAAGTGAATTAACAGAAGCAACATGTGCATCAGAGCTAGAGACTGGTGAACATAAACCATAATTTGATTACTGTTCCACATACCTCTCCCCAAGGATTCCTTTCAGTTTAAACATAAGAGGAACTTATAGATAGGAGGCTGCCAGTGAATACCAGGTGCTATAGGTTATATTTGTGAGGAAGGAACTGCAAAAACTCTGATTATTCCTTGCCAAGGATAACTGCGTGAAATTTATTGGGTTACCATAAGTCAACGGGTGACTTGAAGGCATACAAACACACACACACAAAGAGAGAGAGAGAGAGAGAGGATGAGAGAGAGAAATCAAACATATTTAAGATTAACATCCATCCTCTCAGTGTTCTCATCCCATTTGCTGCTGCTGTTAAAAATTATGTGAATTATTATAATTTATACCATTTTGAGCAGAGTCTTCAGTTTGCAGAGAAAAAGGCTCCAGAGAGTAGACCAGTTCTTCTCAAGGATACCTTTCTTTGGATCTTGTTCAGTTTTGTGATTCCAGATGAGAACTTGTTGCAAACATGGAGGCCTTAGCAAAAACATCTGATTATAGAGGTCTCAGGATGACAGAACCAGAACTTTTAGGAGGTTCTCTACTGAAGACTGCATGTTCAATGTGGTTTTCATTGAAGAATCAGGCTAAACAAGTGATTTAGCTCCACAAATAAATGAAGAATGTTGAAAACAGAGGACATGGGAACATCCGTGACATAAGAACCTCTGGAAAACCATGAAGAATCCAAAGCACAAAAATTCAGAACTTTTTATAGAATTTTCTAAAGGGAAGGACTGTGCTGAACTTGGACTTTTTTCCCTTATATATGCAAAGAGGTGCACGAGGGCAAACAAAAAAGCCAGCACAAGGTTGGCCAGCATTGGTAGCATAGTTTTCTCCACATAAAATCTAACAAAGGCAGGAGCACCTGCAGGACACACTGGAGGAATGTAATTCTTTGACTGGGTATAATCACATCTACAAATTTATCTGTGTGGTTCTTTGGACTCTCGGGAGATACCTTGCTCATACCCATAGCTAACTAGAGCTATAGTTACTGACTTTGATTCTACATGGCTGTCTAGCTGCTACATCATCCCCATAAGGTTCACTAGCTCTAGTAGTTTTTCCCAGATTCTCTGTCAGTGAGACTCAGGCCATCATGTCCAGTCCTCCTCTAGACAGGGCTCAAGCCTCACAAACCTGTATACCACATTGGGCAACTAAGCCAAGGATGGAAGCTATTTGTCATCCTGGTCCCTCTATGGGCCATATTGACATGATTGAAATGACCTGGAAGTGACCTGATGTCACTTCTGGTTTCAAATTTTGCTGAAAATTGGGAATTGTTCAGAGTGTACTGGGGAGGAAAGGGTTAGCAGCATGCTGTATTGTAGGGCAGGCAAATCAGCCAATTTATGTATACACTGTACTGTGTATTTTATTGACTTTGAAGTGGTTTGGATTATTATTAGATGATTTTTCAATCTACTTCAACCCTAGTTAATTATGCAAGTCTGGAATGGCGGGTAGGAGCTATAACAGAAGAAGAAAGAACTGGAGGTATTGAGAGGCCTCAAAACCCTAAAGGCATCAGATCCAGTCTAATCTTAGAAGCTAAGTAGGATCAGCCCTGGTTAATATTTGGATGGGAGACTGTCAACAAAAACCTGTAGACTGTATTTCAGAGGAATCATAGAGTTGGAAGGGACTACAAAGGCAGAAACTCAAAATCAAACATTCCCTGACATACGGCCTCTGTTTAAAGACCTCCAAAGAAGAAGACTCCACCACACTCTGAGTTAGGACTTTATCACACGGGGGCCAGTTTTGTCTTTAAAAAGATAATAGAGTGCAAATAAGCCATCCCCAAAATAAAGCGAAAATAGAGCTTGATCACGCAAATGAATTTCACACATAATTAGAATAATGCGAAATAACACGAAAAGTGGTAAAAAAGTGTTTTTGCATTTCTTTTTTGAAACAAAATTTTATTGATTTAAAAAACACATAACACAACATAAAAAGGGAATACAACACATAAAACAAAAAACAAAAAACATACACAGAAAAGAAAAAAATATAAAAAACATAAAATAAACAAAACACAATATTTATGACAAAGGTAACTTCCCTCCTCCAATCATTGATTCTAAATTATTTTTTAGTGTATATTCATCCCATCCATTTTTCTTATATATCATCCCGTATATAGGAATAGATTACTGTAAATATAGATCTAAACCTTTTAAGTGATATATTAACTATTATCCTCATAAAAATAATTTATCTCTTAATTACTCCCCTTAACATGGGAGCAGCATTCTTGTTTATTATTCTCGTCTCTGCTTATATTAACTAAATTTATGTTTCTAAACCTATTGTCCAATGTTGTCCCCATTCTTGTTTTAAAAATACAATGAATGACCACGCACTCAGAAAGGAGAAATATAGTAGTGATGGCTGACTTCATCTATCCTGATATTTGTTGGAATTCAAACCCAGCAAAATGCTCAAGGTCTAGCAAATTCCTCACTTGCCTTGAAGACAATTTCATTGTCCAAAAGGTAGAAAAGGCAACAAGGGAGTCAGCTATTTTGGATCTGATCCTAACAGGGAAGACCTAGTTAATGGGGTGCAAGTGGTTGGATCCTTAGGTGGGAGTGATCATGTTCTCCTGGAATTTATTATACAGTGGAAAGGAAAAGCCAGGCATAGTCAGACACACATTCTAGACTTTAGGAAAGCTGATTTTAGTAAATTTAGAGAAATACTGGGGGTGATCCCATGGTCAGGAATACTAAAAGAGAAGGGAGTTCAAGATAGATGGGAGTTTCTCAAAAGGGAGATACTGAAGGCACAATTTCAAATAGTTCCAATTAGGAAGAAAAATGGGAGGTGCCTCAAGAAACCAGGATGGATGACTAAGGAACTTTCAATTGAACTAAGCTTTTAACGGAACATGTATAAGAAATGGAAAAAATGGGGAAATCACCAAAGAGGAATTCAAACAAATAGCTAGCACATGTAGGGGTAAAGTCAGAAAAGCTAAAGTGCAGAATGAACTCAGGCTTGCTAGAGAGGTTAAGAACAATAACCTTGGGTATGTCCGGAGCAAAAGGAAGAAGAAGGAAATAATAAGGCCACTATGTGGAGAAGATGGCAAAAAGTGAACAGGGGACAGAGAAAAGTCAGAATTACTCAATACCTTCTTTGTTTCAGTCTTCTCAAAAAAGGCAAAGGGTGCTCAACCTGAGGATAATGGAGCAGAGGACAGAGTAGGAGAATTTCAGCACAGAATAAGTAAAGAGATAGTACAGGAATACCTGTTTAATCTAAATGAATATAAGTCTCCAGGACCAGATGAATTACATCCAAGGGTACTAAAAGTACTGGCAAATGTAATATTGGAACCATTGGCAATAATCTTTGAGAACTCCTGGAGAACAGGAGAAGTCCCAGCAGACTGGAGGAGGGCAAACATTGTCCCCATCTTCAAAAAGGGAAAAAAAGAGGATCCCAACAATTATTGTCCAGTTAGTTTGACATCAATACCAGGAAAGATTCTGGAGAAGATCATTAAACAGAAAGTCTTTGAACATATGGAAGGTAATTCCATAATTACAAACACAAATCAACATAGGTTTCAGAGAAACAAGTAATGCCAGACTAATCTGATCTCTCTCTCTCTCTCTCTCTC
>CM034703.1:57549629-57567140 GCA_020142125.1 Phrynosoma platyrhinos | reverse complement strand
TAAAATACAATATTAAAATCAAAATAACATAGGAATCAGACTAATGGGTCTCGTCTATGGGCCGACAGTTATTCCGGGAAGGCTGCCGAAAGAGATCCGTCTTTACTGCTTTGTGGAAAGCAGCAAGAATAGAAATAAGACGGATCTCATCCAGCAGGCCATTCCAAAGTCTGGGAGCGGTTACGGAGAAGGCCCTCTGGGAGGTCTGGGACAACCTAGTTTTTCTTGGCTGTAACAGATTCCTCCCAGAGGACCACAGGGAGCGGAGGGGATCATATGGGGAGAAGCGGTCCTTAAGATAAGATGGACCCAAGCCATGTAGGGCTTTAAAGATTAAAACCAACACCTTGTACTGCACCCAGAAACTAATTGGCAGCCAGCGGAGGGATTTGAGCACTGGTGTTATGTGCTTCCTCCTTGATGCTCCTGTAATTAGCCTGGCTGCCATATTCTGCACCAATTGAAGTTTCCGGGTTAGGCACAAGGGTAGCCCCATGTAGAGTGCATTGCAGTAATCCAAACATGAGGTTACCAGGGCATGTATCACAGCTTCCAAATCCCTCACATCCAGATAAGGGCGCAGTTGGCGTATCAGCCGAAGCTGATAACAGGCACTCCTGACCACTGCATTCACCTGACTAGTCATGTGAAGTGATGAATCTAGGAGCACCCACATATTGAGGAGGGAACAAGCTTGTTTTCTGCTTCTTCAGAGACTAAGACCCAGAACAATGGGTGTAAGCTCCAGGAAAAGAGATTCCACCTCAATATTAGGAAGAACTTCCTTACAGTAAGGGCTTTTCGACACAGAGTGTGGTAGAGTCTCCTTCCTTGGATGCCTTTAAGCAGAGGCTGGATGGCCATCTGTCGGGGATGCTTTAATTGGGAGTTTCTGCATGACAGGGGGTTGGACTGGATGGCCCTTGTGGTCTCTTCCAACTTTATAATTCTATGATTCTATAATTCTATGAATGGTTTCCATATATTCAGAAAATAATCCATTGGTTTCTTCTGTATTGAGTTAATTTATCACTTTCCATTAAGTCATATATTTTCAATAACCAATCTTCTATTGTCGGTGTTTTATTTCGTAGCATATATGATTCTTGCTGCGGTTGATAATTACCATATAAGTTGCCTATATTCAGACTCTATATTATCCTCCTGATTTATGCCTAAAAGATATCTCACCAGATTTTTTTAAACATGATTTTTAACATTTTTTCCACTGACTCATGGATATCATCCCAAAATTTTCTTACTATCTTGCAGTTCCACCACATATGGTAGAATGTGCTGATTTCCTTTCCACACTTCCAGCAGATATTGTTCTGTAATTCGAATATTTTTGCCAATTTAAAGAGGGTAAGATACCACCGATAAAACATTTTATAAAAGTTTTCTTTTAAGTAATATGATTGCATATATTTTAATCTTTTCCTTCAAGTTTTTCCCCATTGTTCCAAAGATATTGTATGTCCAAAATCTTGAGCCCATGACATCATTTGTGACTTTATCACTTCATCTTCCAATTCTAATGCCAACAATATTTTATGAAATTCTCTAATTATATGATTATCTTCAGTTTTAACTATTTTTTCTAATCTCAAATCTACCTCTTGGATTTTATTAAATTTTTTATCTAAAACGAATTTCTCTTTTAACTGAAAATAAGTAAATCACGTACAATTTAATCCTTTCTTAATTGTTCTAGTGGTTTTAATTCTATTTTCTTTCCTTGTAATAGATCCTCATATGTCACCCATTTATAATCTATTAATTTCATTCTATTTAATAAAGCTTCATTTAAAGAGGCCCATTTCGGTATTCCTTTACATAATCTTGGCTTAATTTTTAACCAGACCCATAAGAGAGACTTTCTAATATAATGATCATTAAATCCTTCATCCACATTTAATTTTTTATAGAACAGATATCCATGCCAGCCATATCTCAAATCACTACCCCTCAATTGTAATAGTCTTTCATTTTTCAATTTTAACCAGTCTCTAATCCAGTTCATCGAACATATATAGTAATATATCTTCAAATTTGGAAGTGCTAAGCCTCCTCTACCAACTTCGTCTTGAAGTATTTTAAATTTCACCCTGGGTTTCTTCCCTGACCATAAAAATTTAGAAATGTCCCTGTGCCATATTTGGAAAGATTTATCATTCTTGATTATTGGGAGATTTTGAAATGGAAAAATCATTTTTGGTAAAACAGACATTTTGATTGTTCATATTTTCCCCAGCCATGAAATTTCTATATTCTCCCATCTCTTAAGATCTCTTTATGTCCTTCCATATTATTTCATAATTGTTCTTAAATAAATCTGAATTTTTTGTAGTAATATTTATTCCTAAATATTTTGTTTTCTTTACTACCTGAAAATTAGATTTCTCCCTGATTAATTCTTTCTCAACTTCTGGTATATTTATTAACAACATCGCCATTTATTTTTATTTATAGCTAAACCTGATTTTGAACCAAATTTTTGTATTGTTTCTATAGGGATCTCGATATTATCTAATGGGTTTGCTAATGAAATTACCAAATCACCCACGAATGCTCACAATTTGAATTCTGTTTTTCTTATCTTAACTCCCTCTATTTTTGTATTTTCTCTGATTGCATTATTTAATATTTTTAAAGTGGCTATGAATAAAAAGGCGTTTTTACATTTCATACAGAAGTGAAAGAAATCTGTAAATGTACTAGAAATGGTATACTTGCACATGCGAAGAAAGAGAAAGCAGAGAGGCTTATGTCTGCCTGGCATGTTTGTTGCCCAAGCAAAAGAGGAAGTAAAAGGGTTATTGTCTGAATAAACTGAATTTGACTTTCACACTAGAGTAAATGCACAATTACAGTAATATCAAAAATGCATTTTCACTAAAATCCCAAAAGTAAAAAGATCTGGGATAACACCGCTTTCTGACCACTTTAATAGTAGTTTTTGTGTGCATACGCACATGCACACGCACACAACACACACACACACCTGCCTTACTTGATTGCTTTAATGAAAAATAGCATGTTAAAACAATAAAATAAAATATGGTAGAGAGCTTCCATTATTAGTCAGAAAACAGATTATAACATGTCCTGGAGTAGGGCAATTTAGCTCTTCAAGCCCAACAAAGTTGCTGACCCCTGTTGTTTGTCATGTCAGAAAAGAGTGTTTCATGAAGTCCCTTCCTTTTTTAGTCTTCTTGGCTTTGGGGAAATGAATGTACGTAACCTGTTTTCCTCATCTTTCCAATACCATTCCTCTTGAGCTTTTCTTTACATGAATCACCCTCTTCAGTTTCTAAAAATTTGAATGTTTCCTGTTCAAGTGAGCAGGTTATTGGCATGATAAAAAAATGTTTTGCAGAGTTGCTTTTGAACATGTTCAGAGTCTAAGTGTTATCAGATGATAATGTAACTGATAACATATTTTTAAAGATATACATCTCAAAAGTACTTTGCAAAAATATTAAACTACAAGTGGAAACATCTCTAAAATATCTTATGAAATATTAACAATTCTGAAAATAGAATCAATGTTCAGGATCTGAAGAGGATACAGGAAAGCAGCCAGAGCTTCACCTTGGCTGCTGCTGCTGTTCTTGTTGGCATTTCTATTCTGCCTTTCTACACTTAGATGTATGCCAGTCTGAGCCCTTGCCATGCAGGAATACACAATCAAAAAAGATGGCTCTGACAGATGGCCATTCAACCTCTGTCTAAAAACCTCTAAAAGAAGGAGACTCCACCACACTGAGGGAGTGTGTTCCATTGTAGAACAGCTCTTACTGTCAGGAAGTTTCTCCTAATGCTGAGCTGGAATCTCTTTTCCTGTAGTTTGAATCCATTGCTCCATGTCCCTGGAGCAGCAGCAAATAAGCTTGCTCCATCCTCAACATGACATCCCTTCAAATATTTAAACAGAGCTATCTCCTAATTTTCTCTTTTCCAGACTAGACATACCCAGCTCCCTAGGTCATTCCACCTAGGGCACGATTTCCAGACCTTTAGGTTGTCCTCTTCTCTACTTTCCTTCCAACAGCATTTAAGCATATTTTTATTTGAACAAGCATTTCATGACAATTCTTTTAATTGGGTGCATGTTGTAATGGTTTGAATGTTAGATTAGGACTCTAGAAATCAGGAATCAAATCCCTGCTTGGCTATAGAAACCCATTGGCTGTTCTTGGTCAAGTCACTTACTCTCAGCCCCAGAAAAGGGCAATGACTAACCTTCTCTGAACAAATCTTGCAAGGAAAATCCCATGATAGGATCACCTAAGGGTCACCATAAATCAGAAACAACTTGAAGGCACACAACAACAACAACAACACTGTATTGTTATTGCAACTTTCATATTTTTAAATGAATTTTAGCAAAGTAGTTTATGGAGGGTGTTGAAAACATTTTTATAATGAGAGAATTATATAATCAGAGTTGGAAGGGACTTCAAGAGGCATCTAACCCCAGTCAGTATAGGAATCCACAGCTAAAGCACTACTAAGAGACAGACATTTAACTACAGAGTTTATCTGTTTAGTTTAAATGGTGATTAACCCATCAAAATCATGCAATCGAGATTAAAGGCGATTTAAACTTTATTAACATTTTCACACACAATTGCCATTATCCCAGGAATAACTAGGGAGTAACCAGGCAATAAACAGCAAAAATCATTTCATGGGAAAACAATAATTTGTTGTTGTTTATTGCCTGGTTATTGACAGGATAATGGCACTTTATGCACTTTTCATCATCACATTATGTGAAAACCATAGCGCAATTGTGTTATTATCATGCATCATATATATTTCAAATAATTTAAAACTGTAGGTTTGTGTTGCAGTCTTTTGAGCAGCAGAAAACAATCTTGCTTTATCTTTAGATCAAGGGTAGGCAACCTTTCCCCTTTAAGGTCTGAGGGACTTCAGCTCCCAGAATCCCAGGAGCTATTGGCTAACCAGGGACTATTGGCCAACATGGCTGAGGCTTCTGGGAGCTGAAGTCCCTCGGCCCTTAAAGGGGAAAGGTTGCCTACCCCTGCTTTAGATGCATCTTGTTTGAATTCATATTGTGAGCCCCTTGGATCCTTGGTTTGAGAGAAAGGCAGGAAATACATAAAATACATAAAATAAAATAAAATAAAATAAAATAAAATACTATTTGTTGAGCTACCAAATTAGTAACAGGATAGTGCACATCCCATAATCTAGTTTAAGACCTGATCTGGCAATTTCAATCATACCTCAATCTGCTCCAAACCAATCCAGATCATACCCAATTCAACCAGAAGTCTGTACCTGAACTGAGATTTGAGAATCCAAATAGCAGCTGCTTCCATTCACATTTGTACAGAAAATTAAATTACTTGTAAATTTTACTGTTTCATGAATTGAAACCAAACAATTCAACAGATGTGTGGTGGAGTTCGTGTTTTCTGTTTTACAACCAATGATATGTCTGTGGGCCTCTACAGACTGGCGGCCGTGGGCTGCCCCGAGAATCTGAAGATTGGGGCCAAGGCTGCCCCACTCCTTGGCCCCAATCCATTCTTTGGGTGGCCCTGGAAGGAGCGCTAAAATAGTGCTCCTTCCTCAAGGTGCGGAAAGGGTGCTGGAAGAGATGGCACATTCCTCTTCCATGTCTCTTCCATCGCAGTGTGTCCGGAAGGTGTGTTGGAAGGACGTCATCGGAGTGCTCACCATGTGCAATGACAGGTGCTCCAATGATGTCCTCAGGAAGGGGTTGGGGCACCCAGCGTCCAGGTACCCCTCCCCTTCCTTGGCTCAAAGACGGCACTTTGAGCCATCTGCAAAGCCCCTATGTCTTTCTTCAAGGATGCGTTAATCCAGAAAGATTGTCAAAATATTGAATGGCTATATTTCTAATTGAAAGTCTGATGCACTGCAAGGAGGAAAATCTGAAATAAATCCAAACTGAAGGAGTGCACCAGTGATAGTAAAAGTTGAAGAAAATATTTTTGAAACACACACAAACATCTTTGCACTCTCTGAAAGGAAGTCCCTTTCAGTTTAAAAAAGAGACTCATCTCACATTTCACACAAACAGTTCAATTTATTTAAGCAGCTCCCTTTAAAAAAAATGACAAAACAAACAAAGCCCTCACTCCTAATGCATGCACACAGGCAGCTTCAAAGCAGGTATATAAATTTAAACTTAGAAACTTGGGGGGGGGGCTTTCCTATTCTAAGTCAATTCTCACAAATGTCATTAAACAAG
Source organism: Phrynosoma platyrhinos (assembly GCA_020142125.1). Lineage (NCBI taxonomy): Eukaryota > Metazoa > Chordata > Lepidosauria > Squamata > Phrynosomatidae > Phrynosoma > Phrynosoma platyrhinos. Next base: position 57,560,887 of record CM034703.1, on the reverse strand, counting down.
CAGTTTGAGAAGAAGTGCATGAATTTTAAATACTAAGAATAGTGATAAAAAATACCTCACCTTCCTATTTCTCTAAGGGGGGATGCAGACGAAGGCGTCCAAAACACCCTGGTCCGCAGCGCCGCGGGGCCAAGGCAGCCTCACCGCGGCTCTTCCCCGCCGAATCTAAAAGGAGCGCCAAATTGGCACTCCTTTTAGATTTAAGGGAAAGTGCGCCCCAAAAGCAGCGGGCGCACTTTCTCTGCCTCAAACGCCATGGCGCGTCTGGTCGCCGCGGCATGAGGTCAACCCAGAAGCGCCAGCCGTGCAGATGGCCGGCGCTTCCAGGGGCGACCTCAGGAAGAGGAAGGGGCGCCGCTCGTGCGGCTGCCCCTCCTCTTCGGGGCCTCCAAGATGACCCAATTAGTCGTCTGCCGAGGCCCTTAGTTAACAACAAACAAATAAATGCACACACATGTACAGATAGCAATTTTTCACATTGTTTACTTATACCCTCACTGCTACCAACATTACTTAAGGTAAATAATGAAGGAAGGTGGGAAGCAAGATAATATATCATGTCAGGGACATGCCTCAAATGTGTGTGTGTGCTGACCTTTCCTCAAACACTGTGACTGGAAATGTCATAAAATGCTAATGAGACTCTTGCCATGGATTGGAAGCTAGAACTATCACCCTAGCTCTACTCCAACCCACCTTAATCACACCATGAACATACCACCATGGCATCTCAGGGGCTTATTGCACCATCAAAAAACCCAGCTGCTGACCAACGGGATACAGCTGGGTGGCAGGATGTAGGCACGTATTACTGCATACAAGTCACTGCTGATTCTACTGGGTAACTGCATCCCAGGTCTCAGGTGCACTTTGGAGGCCCCTTTTCACAGCTGGGAGCTTGCCTTCTTTGGGAAAAAAAGCCTCCAAAGTGCACTGGAACTTGGGATGCAGCTGCCCAGTGGAACTGGTGGTGACTTGCATGCAGTAATAGCCACTTACATCCTGCCACCCAGCTGTATCCTGTTGGGGAGCAGCCAGGGTTTTTGACTGTGCAATAAGCCCCCCAGACTGAAGGAACAACCCTCACATACCTCAACCAAAATAAAATGTCTATTGCTCCAAAGCACTCTGGTGCAATAGAAAGGTAAAGGAAATCTAGTTCTAACTAGCTAACCAAAAGAAACAGAGGATCATGCTTACTTCTAGGTCCCTGGAAGCAAGCCAAGATGTCTTCTCCTTGAAAGAAGATAAGAGATACTTAAGAAGAAGTGGGAAAGATGGCATCACAATCCAGTGGCTTTGCACGCCCCCCCCCCTCGTATCAGAAGGAAGGTCAGAACAGGTTAAACAGACAAAAACAACAGCAACCTGGTAACCTGAGGAGGTCTAACATTTACCTGCTCTGTACTATCACAAGCAAATGCATCCTCAATGCAAGTTGAGTTGCATTTCTGTCATTTCTAACAACAATAACAAACATATTTTCTTTTCCCAAACTGCTAAAATTTCTTTTCCTAAAATGCTGGTGTGACTCCCCTGGAATGCTTGCCAATTTCTCCAGAAAAAATGGTTCTGAGATTCTGCTCAAAATTGGGGTATTTGGAGCATTTGGGACTAGGATGTAGCTTTGATTAATAATAATGAATAAAAGATGGTAAGGAAAAGGCAAATTGTTTTTGCTCTTACTCTAGCTTACTAGTGGAAACTTAGCAGGTTATTCCAGTGAACTCTTCAAAGCATCTTCCTTCTTTGGGCTCATCCCCAGTTGCTTTTAATCTGCTTTGTGAGTTACATTGACACTGGGCAAATGAATCAATTCAGGCCAATGCGTAGTTCCTACTATGGAAATGAATTATTTCATTATTCCATGCATTCATGTTTTTGATATGATTGTCATTCACACTAGTCGGTCTTTTTTTCTTTTAAATAATCATATGACGTGCATCTTCTCATCATCCGTACTAACCTTGGGCTGCATCCCTGGGACTCTGTAGCTCCCAAGCCTCTCAAGGAGCAGGTGGTGCAAAAAGTGGGCAGTCCCAACCTCAGCCCCGATGAACTGAAGAGAAGGGAAGGGACCAAGGCAATGCAAAATGGAGGACATTCCAGGCTGAAAAATTAAGGACAGGACCCAATAAAAGCCTAAAAAACACTCCCTAGAAATGTAAATTCATGCCTTTTCATCAGGCTCCAAATGGAGGACCATTATGGAATTCTTCCTGTGGGGCAAAAGGGTGAAATGGAGGGTGGGTCCTGGAAAAGAAGGATGTGCTGGTTACCCTTCCTCGACCCCAAAAGGGGGTGAAAAGGGAACAGCCATTAAGCTCATTTCTCCCCAAAAGCACCTCTCAAAGTACAGCCACCAGAGCAGCCCAAGGACTCATGGACTTTATCACATTCTTACATTCTTACAATGGGGCTAGATTGCTTTAACTGCTCTGGCTGCCTCCTGTTGCATTCTGGGACATGTAGTTTAGGAAGGGGCATTTAGAATATTCAGCCAGAGAGCTCTTAAGCCTCACTGAACTATAATCCTCAAAATGCAGCCTGAGGCAGTCAGAGCAGTTAAAGTGACCTAGCCCTGTTTTAAGAGTGTAGTGCAATAAGGTCCTACCTCTCAGGAGCCCTTCCGCCTCCCACCTTTTTTCCCCTCCCCAGGCATCCTCCTTTTCAAACCAAGAGGGAATTCCAAAATATCCTCCATTCTGAGCTTGGCAGAGAAGCATGCATCTACATCTCTACAGGAGAGTGAGCCATGCAGCAGCACTTCAACTGGACTTGCATGGCTGCTGTGGCTACTGATACTTCTCATGCAGTTCCTCTCCTTTGCTCAGCATGATTTGCAAGGGATCTTAGAGCTGGGGGCTATGGGTGGCCCCTTATGCTGTGCTGTTGTCTCTGCAAGGTAAGAGGTGCCAAGTGATTTTGGGTGGTGGTGGAAGGTTGGTGGTGGACTTGAGGAGGAAGGAGGAATCTAATAAAGTGGCAGCAGCATCTTCCTCCTCTCCCTGCACAGGATTCGAACTCCTAACTTTGGCACCTGGGTGGATTTCTGCAAAACTTGGGGCGGGATGGGTTATACTCCTCTGTCAACCTCCTTCCATAGTCCCTCCTCTGTAGTGTGATGCAACTGAAATCTGGACATCATTCCCATTTGATGAACTTGTTTGCAAAGCAATTCTTTTCAAAAGAATCACCAAATGCTCTGTCTTCAAAAAAAAGTGATTCTTTTGCATTTGCCTCACTTCACCTCAATTCTCCATGGTTCCAACTGATTGCAGTCATGTCTGAAATCGTTTCCAGTGTGAATAAGGCACATATAAACTGATCAGCAAATCAGTTTAAAACATAGTGGGAATGAGCCCTATGTATTAATTCCCTTGAATACAGAAAGTCTCAGGGGGGAAAAGTTAACTTTCATAGTACATGTCTTCAGTCTTAAAAGAAAAGAGCTCCTGCTCTACTAGAGTGCCCTCACCGGGGTTTGGAGTCTAGCCCACTTGGTGCTTTACCCGGAGGTTGCCTAAAGATTACAGCTAAGGATGACAAGTTGATAAAAGGCAGAGAGATATAATAGAAGCAGGGAAATTCATCTTATTTCAGCTACCAATACAAAAGGCTTAGTTTGGTTGGCAAGGTGCAGATGGATGCTAGTCTTGACCTAAACCTTGACTGCAACTTTGATTTAGCATTTATTACTGAACCATTAGGAGCCAGAGTGTTATAATGGTTTGAGTGCTGGACTACAGTTCTGGAGACCAGAATTCAAACCCCTGCACAACCATGGAAACCCACTGGGCAACTTTGAGCAAGTCACTTTCCACCGGCACAAAAGATTCCGCACACCTTTTCTGGGGTAATGAACTGGCCACAACTTTATTTTATCTATACAGTGTCTTAAAACAGTTTTTTATTTACAAGTTCTCAATTAACCATATTTTTGTTCTTGACACATGTGTCCATGCACATATCTGGAGTGTCTGTAAGGTAAACCACACCCAGCACAACATGTGTCAAGAACGTCCTGTTCAAATTAGTTACACAATTTCAACAAATCATCTCTCCCACCGGAAATGACATCATAATTAAACATATGACATAAACAAGTTATGACATCATCAATATGGTTTTTGATGTCATAAAGAATTTAGTTAACCCAATGACGTATATCCTTCATTCACACTAATTAATTCAATTTGGTAAATTCAATTAACAATTATCCCCTGGGGGGTCCCTGCCCACCATAGGAGGGGGCCAGCCTAGCTTAGCATTCCCCCCCTCCCAGAGGTGCTCATTCAATGTAACAAGCAATAGAATCCAAGTATATGTGTCCTGGATTACAGCCAGCACACACAAACCTATGCTGATGAGGATGGCTCAACAAGGTAACTAGCCATGCAGCTGAAAATAGTCCACAAACCTTGCAGGGAGTGAGAGAAAGAGCAAACCAAAAGCCAGAGCTGAAGTCAGGAATACAGGGGTCATAATAGTCAGTCCAGTCCAAGGTCAGGTCAGCCAGAGGGTAGCAATAGTCCAGTCCGTTCCAAAGTCAAGAGTCAAGGCCATAAGGAGTCAAGATACAGGGAGCCAGTGCAGGCAGCAATCACAACAAAGGATCATGCAATAAACTCTGGCATTGAGATGGTGTCTCTCTGCTTCCTAAATAGGGGATGCCCTCCCCTGTACCAGATGAGGCTGATTAGCTAATTGCCTCACAGCACTTATCTGGGATCTGCATCTGCCAGCACTTTCAGCCCTGCGCTGCCTGAAGGAGGGAACCTTCAAGCCTGGTTCCTCCCCAGAGTCACTACTAGGCTGCTGTACCACCAGAGGAATCCCATGAGCACTAGAACCTATCTGAGCCTCTTCCTCTGGGGCTGGGAGATCAGGGCAGGGCTCTGGCAGAGCAGGATTCACACCTGGTGTAGCCTCAATTACCTCTTGCTCTGGAGGAGCCCCATTCGCCTCCTCATCCTGTGAGACCTGCTCTTGGCTGGCCATGACAATACGTCACTTCCCTCAGGGGAGAGATGAACCCTATCGCCCCTGTACAGATGTGGCAACCAAACCAGAATTCCCTCATGTTCAACAACCAAAATCCCCAATTCCCCCAACTTCTTGGCTACTGTTCTGTTCAACCAATGGTGAGCTACGTTGATAGCTGAGTCTTTTCGTGCACCTGCCCAAGTACAACGAGGCAAAAATTTGGTCCAAAAAACAATAGTATGTGGCAATCTTCACTTAATGTCCTGCATGTCTCTTAAAATACGCTTGGCCAACTGCAAACAGGGAAGCTTCACCAAATTATTTTCACCAAGATGAACAAGCAGAATCCTGGGAGGTGGAAAAGCTGTTACCAACTCAATAACACACAGAAGAAGATCTCCCCACAGTATGCCTCTGCATCGAAATCAACGTATAGAACCGATCTCCCCTAGCCCCAATTTCAGATTTCGGTGAGATTGTAAGATATGACACTCAGCCCAAAAGACAAGGCTATGACCAAGAATCCATACGTTACCCTGTTGCTTACTTGCTTGATAGAAAAACAAGTTAACTGTAACTCCATCATCTTTATAATGAAATTGCAAGCAACCTCACTATGAATGAATATAAAATTTGAAAGCCCTGGATCGCCAACGCCCAATCCGACGAATCACAGCATCGCTTAAGCCCTGCTCCGCTGCAACAGTTGCTGCTCCTCTCCAAAAAGAATGAGAGGAGAATTGAGCCACTGACAATCCCGTCCATCTCACAGTCTCCCAGAGCACAACTCAAAATTGAAACTGAGTCAGTGGAAGACCAGAGAGATGAAGAAACAAATAACCAGAGCCATTCAGCCGCAATTTGAGGTAGTCAGACAATGCCAAAACAGGGAAAATCTGTCCCTCAGATGCCCTGGACAAAACTGCAGTTTGGCCTCGAGCCATCTGATCAGTCTTGGTACACCTGAAAGAGACATGAATGTCCTGCCCCAAAATGTGAACATCAGATAAGCACAACAAAGAGCCCCTCCCAACGTGTTGGGGGGGTTTCTTTCTTTCAGTCTCAAAGGACGGCAAATGCAAACCTCCTTGAAAAAAAAAAACAATGAAAGGATTGTCTTAGTCAGAAATAACATGAAGGCACACACCACCAATAACTGATCCACCATACATCCAAGACTAGCAGTTCTAGCTGGGGGAAGGTGGCAGGTGTGTCTTCCTCCATCCCTTTATCTCAGGGCTAGAGAACCTTTCCCCTTTAAGGGCCGAGGGACTTCAGCTCCCAGAATCCCAGGAGCTATTGGCCAACATGGGACTATTGGCCAACATGACTGAGGCTTCTGGGAGCTGAAGTCCCTCAGCCCTTAAAGGGGAAAGGTTGCCTACCGCTGCTTTATCTCTTTCTGTTGTCCTCTGCCTGAAATGCTGGCCTTGTAGTCCATATTGCTATTGTTCTCTGGAAAGCTTGATCATGGCTGAACTTTCTTCTGGTGGTGAATCTTGTGTTCACTGGAATGCCTGATCATGCCTGAACTTCCTTCTGGTGGTGGAACCTTGTGCCTGAGTGTATGGTTTGGCAAAGAGTAGATCCCATGATAGTCAGACCAGTGAGTTGATGGATACAGGAGCTTACTGAACCATGTTGCTTTTTTGAACTACAAGTTCTAGAAGATTATCAACTGTTTTTCCTCCCAATCTTGCTGTGGACTGAAAATTTTATTTATTTATTTACATATCAGAAGCAGCATGATGTAGTGGTTTGAGCATAGGAATAGAACTCTGGAGATTGGGGATTGGTTTCCTGCTTTGCCGTGCAAAGCCACTGGATGATCAGGGGAAATCACTCACTCTCAGACCCAGAAAATCCATGATAGGGTCTTATGGCATTAGTGTAACCATAAATTCTAAATTACTTGAAGATACACAACAACAAACATTTACATAAGTTTATGTAAAGCTTATGCAAAGGTTGGGAGACCATGGGCCTCAGCAGACGGAGGCCCCGGAGCCGCCGCCGAACGGAGCGCCGCGGGGCTGCAGCCTCCGCATCCAGGCGCACCGCCGGCGACCCTAAAAGGAGCACCAAATTGGCGCTCCTTTTAGATGTCAGAGAAAGTGCGCCGCAAAAGTGGTGGGCGCACTTTCTCTGACTCAAACGGTGCAGCGCATGTGGGCGCTGCGCCGTGAGGTCATCCCCAATGTGCCGGTCGTGTGGACGGCCGGCGCATCTGGGGGCGACCTCGAAGAGAGGAAGGGACCCCGTTCGTGCGGCTGCACCTCCTCTTCTCTGCCCAGAAGACGACTTTATTAGTCGTCTGCTTAGGGCCCATAACTCTGTAAGCCCTCCACCATAGGCTTTGATCAGATCTATGGTATTACAGCAGGGGTAGGCAACCTTTCCCCTTTAAGGGCCGAGGGACTTCAGCTCCCAGAATCCCAGGAGCTATTGGCCAACATGGGACTATTGGCCAACATGACTGAGGCTTCTGGGAGCTGAAGTCCCTCGGCCCTTAAAGGGGAAAGGTTGCCTACCCCTGTATTACAGTGTTTAAAATACAATGTGTTGTTCCAGGCATGCCACGTGCCTGGCCTATTGAATCCCTTGGCAGATGCCCTTTCATTTTTTCAGTTTCACAGGTTTTGAGAGCTAGCTCCGGAAGCAGCAGTGCAGCCTTTGATAGTACCAGCCCATCTGTGAAACCTTGGAGGATAGAGATGGTGAGGGCTATTCTGCACTCCATTGCCCCTTCTACACGCAAATCATATAAGTTTCCAATGCGATCTTTTAGACAGTTTCTTGTGGCTGTGGGTGAAATCGAGGTTTGGCCCTTGAGGGTGGAGGAATCCATTATGCAATTCATGTCAGACAGTCTGGGTTGTCTCTGGTTACCATTAGGGGAAGGTTGTCAGTGCTGGCTTTTTACTCCTGGGTGGGGTCCAGATCCTACTGGGTGGGGTCCAGATCCTACTGTAGATTTTAGGGTTCGGAGGGCATTAGAGGAATGGTCTAGAGAGCTCCCTGTGGCACACGATACCCGCATTCCAGTGACAGATGCAATCCTTATACAGATTTGGCATTCCCTCCAAGTGATGTGCTCCTTGCCTGAGGAAGGGCCTCAGCAGACGGAGGCCCTGGAGCCGCCGCCAGACGGAGCGCCACAGGGATGCAGCCTCCGCATCCCGGCGCTCCTGCGGCGGCTCTGGAAGGAGCGCTAAATCAGCGCTCCTTCCTCAAGACAGGGAAAGTGCGTCCTAAAAGCGGCGGGCGCACTTTACCTGTCTTTTCCTCCGCAGCGCGTCCGGTCGCTGCGGAGGGAGGTTGCCTTGGAAGCGCCGGCTGTGCGGAGGGCCGGCAGCTTCCAGGGCGACCTCAGGAAGAGGAAGGGGCGCCGCTCGTGCGGCTGCCCCTCATCTTCGGGGCCTCCAAGACGACTCTATTAGTCGTCTGCCGAGGCCCGAAGTTACCTTGTTTCGGGCTGCTTTTTTGTTGGTCTTTTTTTGCTGCTACCAGAATTAGAGAGCTTGTCCCCAGTTCTCACTCTGATACACTAGGCAGGGCACTATTGTTATATGATGTTCAAGTTTTGGAGCAGGGCCTGTCTTTGTGTTTTAAGCATTCAAAGACAGACCAGTTGGCTAGGCGTAAGACCATAGTTTTGTCCAGGGCTCCCAAAGGCCAAAACTGCCCAGTATAGGCCTTGTCAGATTATCTCAGATTGCGCCCAGCATCCCCTAGTTATTTGTTTTTACATGTCTCGGGCCTTCTGTTGCACAGTTTCAATTTCGAGTGGTGTTGCAGGAGTCTCTGAATCATGAGGGTTTACCAGCAGCCCAATTTTCTTCTCATTCATTTTGGATCGGAGCTGCAATGGCTGCAGCAGCTCATGGCCTAAGTCAGGGGTAGGCAACCTTTCCCCTTTAAGGGCCAAGAGACTTCAGCTCCCAGAAGCCTCAGCCATGTTGGCCAATAGTCCCATGTTGGCCAATAGCCCCTGGGATTCTTGGAGCTGAAGTCCCTCAGCCCTTAAAGGGGAAAGGTTGCCTATCCCTGGCCTAAGTGATGCTGTGATCCGACGTATTGAGCGATGGCACTCTGAAGCGTTTAAATCTTACATTCACCCTTAGGCTGGTTAGATGTTGATTTCTAGTCCCAAAGGGCTGATGCAATCATGCCTTGATGTTCTAATGTGTGTTTTTCTATTGAGCAGGTCAAGAACAGGGTGACATCTGGATTGTCGGTCACAGCTTGGTCTTTTGGGCTGAACAGCACCTTATCCATTTGACTCAAGATCCAAACTTGGGTCTAGAGTGATTTGGGCACATCCATTGGTTTGGGCAGAGAGGCATGCTATGGAGGGCCCTTCTTCCACGTATCATCAAGTTGGTTATTACCTTCCCACATCCCTGGATACTGCTCATTCACCTAGGTGAGAACAATTTGGTCAAGATCACTGGATTGCAGCTAGTCAAAAGGATCATGGTGGACCTACAGGAAGTACGACTATGGTTACCAGGGACTGTTCTTTTATTGACAAAGGTGTTGCTGTGATGAACTTGGCCGGTTCAAGGAAAGATTCTGCTATTAACGTGGCTCTTCGCTGGGTAAATAGAAGTGTTTTGAGGAGGTTGGAAGTTTTGGGGGCCTCATGTGTGGAGCATGATCGGATCACAGTTGATTTGCCACATCTGTACAGAGTGATGGGTTTCATCTCTCCCCGGTAGGCTGTGATGTATACTTGGATTCCATTGCCTCTCATATTAAACAGGTCCTTCTGGGGGGGATGCCAAGCTGGGTGGGCCCCCTCCTGTGGCAGGGCATGGACCCCCCCCCCCCCGGGTATAATTGGATATCTGAATTTACAATATTTGGTCAGTCAAGAGAGATGAATGGTTTACATCATCAGCTTAAAAATCTCTTACATCATCAATCATAGAAATGATGTCAAAATTTGGATGGGGGGATGATTTGATTATACATTTAGCAACTTGTGTGAGACCCTTTGTTTTGTTGGAGGCGTGACTTATCCCTGATGGCTTGACATGATTATGGTGAGGATTGCATCAGGAATTATGGCATGCACACATACACCTGTGTCATGAAGGAAGTTATAATCAAGCGAAGAATTTGGCTGTAAAGTTATTGTTTCAGACCCTGTACAGATGAATAAAGTTGTGGCCATTTTGTCATCCAAAAAACAAACAAACAAAAAACAGCATTCAGACTTCTTTGTGCTGGTGCAACAGTTGTATTGTCTAGCCCACATTTACTATCTTATTTGGAAGAATATCATGGGGCACCTTGTCAAAAGCACTACTGAAATCAAGATATGCTATATCTACCATATTCCCTTCATCTACCAAACTGGTAATTTTATCAAAAAAAAAAAAAAGAGAGAGAGAGAGAGAGAGAGAGATCAGATTAGACTGGCTTGACTTGTTTTTGAGAAATCCATGTTGGCTTTTAGTAACTTTGGCATTCCCTTTTAAATGTTCAGAGACTCTTTGTTTCATGAGCTGTTCTTGAATCTTTCCTGGTATTGATGTCAGATTAACTGGACTATTTTGAGGGCAGCAAAAAGGAGGATCAGGGCTGTGGCATGCGGTTCTGCAGCCCCTTTAGGTGGGTCTGTAAAGGCCCTATGGCATTCCTTCTAAATGTTCACAGATTCTCTGTTTAATGAACTGTTCTAGAATCTTCCCCAGTATTGACAAACTGGATGATAGTTGCTGGGATCTTCTTTTCCCCCCTTTTTGGAGATGGGGAGAATGTTTGTCCTCCTCCAGTCTGCTATGACTTCTCCTGTTCTTCAGGAATTCTCAAAGATTATTGCCATTGGCTCTGAGATTGCATTTGCCAGTTCTTTTAGTATCGTTGGATGCAGTTCATCTGTTCCTGGGGAATAAAATTGCATTGGCCTTTTTAGCTGCTGCATCACATTGTTGACTCATGTTCAACTTGTGGTCTACATGGACTCCTAGATCCCTTTCACACATAGTGTCATTCAGCCAGGTGTCCCGCATCATATATTGTATATCTGTGCTTTTTGTTTTTCCACCCTAAGTGCAGTACCTTACATTTCTCCATGTTGAATTTCATTTTGTTAGCTTTGGCCCAGCTTTCTAATCTGTTCAAGTCATTTTGAATTTTGATCCTGTCTTCTGGTGTATTAGCTACACCTTCTAATTTGGTGTCATCTGCAAATTTGATAACTATGCCCCAATATCAATCCAAGTCATTGATAAAGATGTTGAATAGCACTGGGCCCAGGACAG
>CM034703.1:57490143-57503273 GCA_020142125.1 Phrynosoma platyrhinos | reverse complement strand
TATTTCTATTACTGTAAGTCCCATGTTGCATTTTCCTTAACAAGGAATGGGTGCATGTTTCCATAAGGCTGCCAATGGGCCCTGACTATGGGCCCTGCAGCCACACTTTCCCCTCACATTCATTCTTGGTGTTCTGCTTTCTGGTTTATAAATTCACTTTGTACCTTTCTTTTTAATAGTCATGGAAACTGATCTGAAGGGGCAGGTGGCATTTATTCTTCCTTAAAGAAATGGAAGGGAGTATTATTTCCTTATGCAGTTCTCACTGGGGAGTATTGAGGGAAACTCTTCCAGATAAAAGTCAGATCATTGAAGTAAGTACATTGGGCCCTTGGTAACTGCTGGGGTTTGGTTCCAAGACATCCTCCCCCAATCTGTAGATGCTCAAGTCCCATTAAAAACAATATCATAGTGAAATGGTGTCCCTTATATAAAGTGGCAAAATAAAGCTTAACTTTTTGGCATTTGTATTTTTTTTTAATATTTTCAATCCATGGATGCTTGAATCCATGGATAAAAAAAACTGTGGATACGGAGGGCCAACTGCAATTACAAATAAACTACAATACTGGGAGACTAGTGTTCAAATCTCTATTTGGCCAGGGAAACCCCCTTGATGATCTTGAGCAAGTCACACTAGCTTTGCGTCAGATGAAGGCATGGGCAAACCTGCTCTGAAGAAATTCTGTGAAGAAACTATTGTGATAGTCTCCATAGATCAGAAATGACTTGAAGGAACACAACAACAACAATTACAAAAAGTTTAATTTATTTAATTAGTTCCTTTCCTCAGTAGCTAACATTACCTTATGCCTTTAAGGTATCAAGGGTTAACTTCATTAATTTTGCTATACAACTCTTTAAAAAAAAAACCCAACAACTTCTAGCTCTGAGAGTGTGTTCTAACTAATTAAATAAATAAATAAATAAATAAATAATGGAGTGGGGGTTTCACATTATTCAAGAGCTTATCCAGTCTGTACTTTGTCCTGTTCCCTCATGCTCTGTTGTAGGTACTGAGGCAAAAAACAAGTGGGATGGGCAAAGAGAGTGCTTTGTACCACAGACCAATGATTAGTAGCATACAGCATGTGTTGTTGTTGCTGCTGTTGCATACTTTCAAGTCATTTCCAACTTATGGTGATTCTAAAGTGTACCTATCACAAGGTTATCTGTAGCTGAGAGTGTGTGACTCACCCAAGGTCACCCAGTGAGATTCCATGGCCAAACAGGGGATCAAATCCTTATCTGAAGAGTAATAGTCCAAACTACTACACTGTTCTGGCATTCAGATGTACAATGGTTCCTCCACATTCACTAGGGTTAGAGGCACAGGACCCTCTTGAATATGGAAAAATCTCAAATAACAAAAGCACTATGTTTTTACCTGAGAGAACACCTCTCTAGGAATTTCTAGGCCCTCCAGTGCAAATCTGTGGTCAGCATTTGCCAGACATTGACCATAGAATTGCTCTGGAGGAGCTACACATGCCCAGTGGAGTATTCTCTCTAGGAATCTCTAGATCCTTCAGTACAAATTTTGGCTAAAGTTGACAACAGAGTTGTGACCTAGATATTCCTAGAGAGAACATATTAATAAAATTCATGAATAATCAAATCTGGAAAAGTCAAAGTCACAAACATGGAGGCATGAGTGTATATCATTACATAATTCAAAAGTAGGTATTGTGGAGAACAGGCAGAATTAAGCGAAGCTAGCAACATCCAATCAGGAATAAGCTGGTGACAGCCAATATAATCTTGGGATGTTGGTGATAAAGAATCCTGTGGCTGACAACTGAAGTCAGATGGGGTCTGGATGGGTAACAGTCCAGAAGAAAGGGACTGTGTGGGCTAAAGTTCAGAAGGGAGGGACTTAGCTCTAGGACAGAACTCCAAGTGAGGGAGTTTCTGGGATTTAGAGCCTCTGTAGACTGGCCCAAAGGGCCAGCCTGAGGGTAGAGTTGGTGAGGGGCAGCCGCACACCGGCTGCCCCAACCCCACACCAATGCCGTCCTGAAGCCGCATGCCATTACGCATGGCACACGGTGTCAGGACGCCCTCCCAGAGCAGCGTTTAAACATGCTGCACTGAAAGGATGAGGAAGAGCTGCAGCACCAGCTCTTACGGCAGCCTTTTGCTGCACTAAAAGGAACAGCATTTTGCTGCTCTTTTGGGGGCACCAAAAGGGAGGATTGGGGCTGCAGCGTGGGGTTGTTGCAGCATCCACCGCTTCCCAGGGTGGTTCTGTGCTGCCTGTCTTCAGAGGCTCTTAGTTATCCTGAAAGCTAGTGTAGAAATAAGGTTGAAAAGACTACAGTAAATAAGGATGGTGTGAAACTCCTAAAGATTAGTAACCGCTGTTCTTTAGAGTTAAATAGTATGTAACAAAGTATAACAAGAAAAAGAGAATGCAACATTGTAACAAATGAAACATTGTTAATCATCATTCAAATAAAGTTTTATTGTTGTTCACTTACAAGCTTGTTAGAACCTGGAGTTATTATCCATGCTATTAAGAAATAATGAAATCAAGATTTTGGAGTAAATCCATAGATATACATCACATATTGGGGCTGCGGTGGGATCACAATACCCATGGGGCTGACATCTGTGGGAAAAAAGTTAGGTGAAGGTGTGGCTCTTCACAGGTATATTATTTACCTTTGACAAATTTGAAATCTGAAACATGACTATTAAAAATTATAATGATAATGGTAGCTAAATATAGTTCATCTTCTGGAGAACTATTGCTGCAATAAAGTAACTCTTCTGAGCCCTGCCAGATTGTCCAAACAGTTTATTAGTTACCTCATCTTTCCTGTTCCCAGATTATATTCCCTTGAACTCATTAGAAAAGTGATTCACTGAAAGATCATGGCTCCAAAAAGGACAGTATTGTAAAAGTTACTACTATCTTGTATGATTATATAAAAACATGAAATTAAAAATAGAATATATATTTACAACAGAAAATGTCTAAGCGTTCAATAACTTAATCGTTGTTGTTATTGTTATTGCCTTCAAGTGAACCCTGACTCATGGTGACGCTGTGGATGAGACATCTCCAATTATGTGGATGTAGCAGAAATAAAGTCTTTGTACAAACAGCCCACAGCTTGAGTTGCTAGCAGAGCAAAAGCAAAATAGAGAGGACCGTTGATCAGGATACAAACACAATTTATTTTATGTGCTCAGTCCCAATGGAATTTGCATTCAAAGCATTGGGCCCCCAGCAAAGGGCATGCAGTCTGTTTTATATTCCATCAAACAAAGAAATCCAAACCTAACATTCTATTGGATGCTTAAACTTTAAACATATAGAATCCTAAGCAATGAGAATACAAAGTTTAGAATACATTATAATATGCTTAATATATCATGTTGTCATGTCAACTACATATGAAAAAGTCTCTTATCACTACCTGGGCCCCTCTCAGCACAGCACAGTGTCTTCTTTTACTTATCACTTGATTTAGTATGGCTGTGTATATATCCAGGCGCCTAATGCAGCATGATGAAGGTTTTTTAAAAAGGTTAGGCTGTACCATCTCTGCACAGCAATACACATTCCTAAAGAGGCCCCCTGCATCCCAGAATCCTCTCTGTGTGGCTGTTTGATACTTGGCATCTCTTTCTACATATAATGGCATACATTTCTAAGATAGACAATAGGAATATATAGATTATCCAATTTCTTCTACCTCATGGATTTGCCTCTTAATGCAGTAGCCCATATTCTTTCTGGTGAAGGTATGTATAGACTTAAAGTGTGCTTCTGCTTTAATCAGGCTGTACACTAATTATTTTATTTTATGGTTCACTTTATAGGAATAGCCAAAATTAGTAGATGAAATTTGTGAATACAATCAGAAATTTCTCATTGCCACTACCATGTTCACAGTTTGCCTTAGCTACTTATGGAAAGTGTGGGTGCATTCCATAGTCAAACCAAACAAATATATATTAAAAACATTTTAGAATTAAGCAGAGAAGAACCCTAGTGTGGGTTTTGGGGAGTGCTTAAAACCTTTGTCTGTCCTGTGACCTGGGATGGGGGAAAAGATATGCCTGCCCTCTTTATTCTGAGAAGTGAAACAGTTATTTCAATAATTCAATAATTTAATAACTGGTTAATAAAAATGCAGAATGGAGGGACTGAATTGGGATCAGAACAGGGACAAAGCACTAAATCAGTGCTAATGAAAGTGGGGATCCATCAAGCACTGCTGGTCCATGAGGTCATTGACTGTTGGTTTATGACAAGTTCCCAAGAAGGGAGAAAAAACCCCAGTTATAGCCAATGGTCACCAATATGGTACCAGTTCCTGCCACATTTGGGAAAGAAACTTGTTAGTCCCTCACATCAAATAGGCTGAGAAGTGTTGGATTAAAGCAGCCTGATTCATAAACTAGGGTAAAAATCTGGGCTGGCATTCTGTTAGTTACATAAGCAGAAGCTGAACTGAAAGTTAAGCCTGCTTCCATGAGCCAATGATTAGAAGTAGAGGAGAGCCTTGATGCCATTACCTGAAGTTGTTCATGTGGGGAATCACTGCAAAAGGATTTACTGTACACCTCCTACTGCAATGAATTTACAAATGCATTTGCTTGTGTATATTATGCCAGATTATGTCAATTTAAGATTATGCCAGAATATGTCAACAAGACTTTTCCAGCCATGATCAGCAAGGTCAAAATACATTTCCCCCTTGTTTTAGTCCATTTATATGTCATTGAGTGACTCCCAGAAGTTGCACAATCAATTCATTAGATTATGGAATAGAGAATGATTTCAATTATTAATTGAGCTGTAACAGGACCGAGGAAGCCACTGTTTTCCTCCCTCAAAGTACTTATGAAGCCCCAGAGCCATCCAAACTACAAAGTTGAAATTTAGTGGCAAATCAGAAATATATTTTAAACACAAGGGTAGGATTAAAGGAGTCAACAAATTAAAAGTCTATTGAAAACCAGCACTTCTTGTTTTTGATTGAAAATATTGTTGTTTTGAAAGTATTTCAGTGGTGTGGGTTGCCCCTCAAATTTGGCATACAAGAATAGGGTTGCTTGTAGTGGTTTTTGAAGGGTAATTGCTTCCAACATCTGCTGGAGCTGATCTCTCTTGATCTATACTTTCCTCATGTAAATTCCCAATGGCATTATATGCATTTTGATTTCCACATTAGTTAGCCATGTTTATTTGTCATCTAGGTTTGTCTCATGCATATGTTGTCTTTCCCTTTTCTGTTCACATATTTGTATAAAGCTGACCATGTTCACAGTTGCTTGGCTATATTACAGCCATCGATCAAGGTCTGCCCATTTTTCTATGTGAGGAAAAGAAACAAGTCTATAATAAAATTATTCAGAACTTAATTGAATATCCCTCTTTATTGTTGATCGACTTTTCAGAAGGCTCTGGGATTATTCTTCTGTAATGATTTTTTAGCTGTTTTGCTCTTCCTGCCTCTGATCTGACATGTGGGAACTGCAAGACGGTTGAGATACCTGCTCTCAATATTGCTGTAATAACTCAAATAAAGGGATAATCTCAGGTTTATAACCTTTTCCAAACTGCAAACCAGACTGAGCACAAAGTTTAGTATGCTGCTGTATACATCACAAGAATTTTAGAAAAAATAGTGACAGCTAATAATAAAAACAAATCACTACATCATGAAAAAAGAGAGCTTCTGCCTAATTAACTATGACTTCTGCTTCTTTTCATTCTTCAAAAATGTTCTTTAAAATGCCAAATCAGGTTGATTATGGTATCAGTAATATCTTTACTGACTCCACAGTGACATTAAAAGCACATTAATTCTGGCACTAGTACACTATTACTGTTCTTTTCTAATTGCCTACATGATTTTACTAACTTCACATGTGTATTTTTTCACCTCCTATCCATTTTGGATAACAATAATGTTAGAAAGGATTAGAGCTTGTGAATGTTCTTTTCTGGACTACAGAATTCTCAGTTGGCATGGCCAGTGGTTATGCTGGCATGGGGATTCTGTGAGTTATAGTTCCAAAGAGGAATAAAATGCTAGAAAAAGTTGCTGATGGTCCAAATTACATGGACCTTGGGTGAAGTTGAGCAGATCTGTGACTGGTTAGTGGCTAGATGGCAGGTAGTCTAGGCAACCCCCTGGGGTACCTTAAATTACATGCACTAGAGTATCATCTCTATCAAGCTGATGGCTTACTCAAGCAAGTATGTTGATAAGGACTTGCTTGGACAAGGACAGAAAATTCATCTCAGCATCTCAAATGCTTCCAGTTTTCTGCCAATAGCTAGCCTGAAACATTGTGCTACCTATGGACACTACCAGCTTATGGTGACTATACTGCAGAAGGACTAGGGCTTTAGCTTTTGTAAAACCATTAAAAGAAGGCATATTTGGTGAGTGTGATTTTTACAGGCTCTGAAATACACTCATGGGAACAGCTGTACATGGACTTGTCACTACTTAAGAGCTCTTCAGAGGAGAGGTACAAATACAAAAAAATCTCCACTTTGGGAATATGACCCAGTAACTTTAGGCATAATGGTAGCTTATGAAACATAGAATAAAGATGAAGTTTGCCCTATGCATGCTTCTTTTATCTGCAGATGTAACTCTCTATATGTCCCCAAAATATTAGTGCCAAAGCATGTAAATCCCCTTTTTGGTGAGATGTACAGGGCTAGTCAATTGTCCTTGCATTCCATCTTAAAAGGGGTTGCTGATGTTCAGTATTAGCAAAGGGAAGGACAGCAGAGAGGCCGTTCAGATCATTAAGATCCAGTTTCTCTGAATTTCAATGGAAGGAAAAGGTGGGTGCATTCCATTTGAGAACTTGCCCTCATTTCCCCGCTCTTCCAACTAAATTGAGACCAGTTGCTTCTCCATAATCTGAATTACCTTTCCCCTCCCTTCCCCACCAATAAGCCACAACAGCAGGGACACTTCTTGGAGCATGGAAGCTGTCAGACTGAGTGGAGCTAGATGCAAGTATAGTATCCTGGACAATGTGTTGATACTTTGGTTGGGCCTCAAAAATTCTCTGTGCAGGTTTGAGAAACCACAAATTTCTTCACCAGGAGAGAAAGAAGGGGAAAGAGTGTCAGGGGAGAGACAGTATTAGAATCATGTAGTCTGCATGTTGTCTTCAGATGGTTTGGGAGGAAAAGTCTGCAAATGCAAACTGGTCTCATCAGACCACACTCCCAAAGACCCTGGGCCTTTCATGAACAAGAAAAGCAAGAGAAGCAGAGCAATAAAATTTGGTTAATAAATGCGCAAGTTATGCACAAGAATGATGACACTTTTATAGTGCTGAATTTCTGGGCAATATTGCTAGCTACAGTTTTCTTTAAAAATACTATTTGCACAGTGATCATACTAGTAACATCAGGCTTCAAAGGTTGGAATCCTGTTATAATGGATTAATATTAATAGTAATTTAGTTAATTCCGCCCCACTCAGATTCACAGGGTAATATATTATAGTTTCACCTGGGAGATCTTGTTTTCTACCTGTTCAGCCATGAAGTGCCTTAGTATCATCATTGTGGTGGTAAGCAAGGCTTATGAACTCCTAAGCATTAAATTATTGATGATAAACATGCAGACCTCCAGATGTTTTATGCTAAATCTCCAATTAGCTCCATGGCCAATGTTCAGAAATAATACATAGTGTAATCCAACAATATCTTCCTTATCAGTTATGTAGTAAACAAGAACTTCAGTGAGTGAGAATCTCTTGACTGTGTCTACACATACATTTTGAAAATCTTCTTGGGGTCCTGGAGACTATAAAATGTGGAACAACATTACATGAGACTGGTCTCTCTCCATAGTAACCATTTCATATCTGAGTAAATAAAGCTGTTTGCAAAGCAAGGAACTGACTGTATTTTGGCTGAAGTGAATTTGTGGTCTTCTCTAACTGATGCATGGGAAGGAACTTGATATTACTATTGATGTAACTTGATGAAATAAGTCTCTTGGGGATATAAACAAATTCTCAGTTGGTAAGATTTAAGTCATGATCTCAGCATATCAGGATAGCCTGTTGAGAAAAGTCCATTCAATTTGAGTGATGTCTGAATCTGAATTTCATCTTGGAATCCCAAAATCTCCATGTCACTCAATGAAAATAAATAAATATATTATTTTATATCTGTCAGAATTTGATGTAATTTACCAACATAGTATAAGTAGTGTTATGTTTGAAAGATTTCAGACAAAGAGAAATGGGATGGTGGGAGTGGTACTTTGTGCTTTTAAATTTTGATTTTACATATCAGAATATTTTTTAACTGACTTTTCATTTCATTGTAGAATTAGATTTTTTTCAGAGATAGCTGTCCTTTCTGCAGGGATCTAACAAGCTACAAAAAAAATCTATAGGGATTTTTGCATAAGCAACCTCTGAATGTCAGTGGTTTCCAAGAATAAAACTGTTCTTATCTCCCCAAACTTTTTGTGTACAATTGTTATGAAAATTACATACAAAACAGAGGTGGGCATAGTTAATAAAATTTCACTGAGATGAAGATTCATGTCTGTCATGTTTCCTGTCTGTCATCCCAACTTTGGCCCCATTAATGTATGTGTGAAAAGCTGAGGGGATCACCCAATGTTCATCACTTTAAATTTTGCTTACATTAAACAGTAAGCAAGTCATTTTAAGTCTCATTCACCTGGTCTGCAGAAATACATAATAATAATAATAATAATAATAATAATAATAATAATAATAAAATTTATTTTTATCCCACCTCTCTGCGTAATGCAACCAGGGTGGATTACAACTTTAAAATATACATTCATATCCCACAATCCCACCCCTTTTAAAATACAATTAAAATAATGACAATTTAAAACACATTTAAAATAATAACACAAAAAAAGAAACAACTAACAATAGCTACAGCCGAATCAGGAATGAGCAGGATGGGCAGGATAGCTGTCTTTTGATGGCTGGGATATCTATTCGGGAAAGGTCTGCCACAAGAGATTTGTCTTAGGGCCTTTGCAGACTGACAGAAATAGTGCACATTAAATTGAGGCACTGCCCTGGCTCAGTGCTAGGGAATCATGGGAACTGTAATTTATTGTGGCACCAGAGCTCTCTGACAGAGAAGGCTCAATGTCCCAGAAAAAAAATGCAATTTCCATGACTCCCTAGCAATGAGCCAGGGCAGTGCCTCAATTTAATGTGCACTATTTCTGGCAGTCTGCAAAGGCCTTCAATGGCCTTTTTAAAGCTGTCTAAGGTGGTAATATGATGGATCTCATCTGGTAGGCCATTCCATAATTTGGGAGTGGTAGCTGAAAAGGTCCTCTAGGTGGTTGCAGACAACCTAGTTTTTATTGGCTACAACAAATTCCTCCCAGAAGACCTAAGCACACAGAGTGGATTATATGGGAGAAGGCGATCCCAAAGATAGGTTGGACCCAAGCCATTTAGGGCTTTAAAGGTGATATCCAACACTTTGTACTGGGCCCAGAAACTAATGAGCAGCCAGTAAAGTGATCTTAGGATCGGTGTTATATGATCTCTACTCGTCGTTCCTGAGACCAACCTGGCTGTCATATTCTGTACTAGTTGAAGTTTCTGGACCATGTACATGAGTAGCCCCATGTACAGCACATTACATAAATCAAGATGAAAGGTTACTAGAGCATGCACCACAGTTTCAAGGTCCCTAACTTCCAGGAAAGGGCGCAGCTGGCGTATCAGCTGAAGCTGATAACAGGCACTCCTGACCGTTGCATTTAGCTGGTTTATCATCTGAAGTGACAGGTCCAGGAGCACCCCTAGACTGCGAACACGGTCCTTAGAGGAGAATGTGACCCCAGGATGGGAGGTTGTATCCCAATACCTGGTTTC
Source organism: Phrynosoma platyrhinos (assembly GCA_020142125.1). NCBI lineage: Eukaryota > Metazoa > Chordata > Lepidosauria > Squamata > Phrynosomatidae > Phrynosoma > Phrynosoma platyrhinos. Next base: position 57,493,386 of record CM034703.1, on the reverse strand, counting down.
GGGGACACTACTGTAAATACCTCTGTTTTGTCTGGATTCAGTCTCAATCTGTTTTTCCTCATCCAGTCCATTACTGCCTTAAGACAGTCATTGAGAGGAGAGAGGCCATCTGAAGTCAAAGCTGAAGACCGAAACATGGAGAAATATATCTGGGTGTCATCAGTGTACTGATAACATCCCAACCCATGTCTCCTGATGATTTCTTCCAATGGTTTCATATATATATTAAATAGCATTGAGGACAAGATGGCACCTTGTGGGATACCACAATTAAGCTCTTTCCTTGCAGAGCGACTGTCCCCGAGCATCACCCTCTGGAATCTGCCCGGGAGGAAGGAACAGAACCATTGCAATGCAATTCCTCCAATTCTTAACCTTCTCAGGTGATACAAGAGGATGTCGTGATCTATTGTATCAAAGGCCACTAAGAGGTCCAATAGCACCAACAGGGTCACACTACAGAAATACATCACATTTATGGAAAAGTTTTGGAGCTGGATGTTTACTCATTAAAGTTTGGCAAATGGGAACTAAAAACTGCTAGTATATTAAAAAAAATTAATGGGTCGTATTAGGAGCAAAACCTAGTATTGACTTTTTAATGCGTTATACCTATAGTCTAAAATGTTTCATAAACACAACCATTTTGAAATACCATCCTTAGTAGATTTTCATACTGTTCTGTGTCAGACCATATATAAAATTACTACAGTTCTCACTAGCAAAAGAAATATCTTTTTATTTGTATTAAGTTGTTTGCAGTTCTTCTGTCATCAGATAATGGAACAGGACATTGAAGTAATGCATTAACAATGAGCACCTAAGATGATTGTAATTATTCTAGGTCACAGTATCAAATCTGAATCTAGGTTATTCAGTCCATTAAATTGTCATTTAAAGCTAAATCAGCAGTATAAGCATAAGGTACATAAAATTACAATCTTAGTAGGCTAATTATAAGGATAAAGCTGGGTCATAACTTTTAATACAGCATTTGGAGGAATAGCACTCCCATTACGTGATTTAATTTGTTTTTCACCTTCTGTTTTCACTGAATGAAGCTTTCCCATACGCTACTGCAAGTGGTCAAAACAATAAAAGCATCAGCCATAATTTACTACTTTTTTGTCTCTCTTCTGTAATGGCATGTAATGGTTTATTTAATAGTTTTATCCCAAACCAACACACAAAAAACCAGTGTTAAATGGTGCCCCAAGCCCATGCCCCTACTATGTTTGTACGAGCTTTTCAGAAAGCTGACACACATAATGACTACTTTTGCAGTTTGTCTGTTGCAAGACAGTTCCATTGCATGCCACACATTGCCTTGGATAAGAATTCCACAGAATGAATTAATGATAGTGCTTCAACAAGACCACATTCTCTAACTTTTCACAAATGAAAATTGGAACAATTGCCAAGCAACGTCAATCAAGATGCCAAAAACTATTAATGAGAAAGATCACACAAGGTATAAGAGGCTGGAGTAGTTTGCTTTTGCTTGAGTCTACTGGGAAGGGTACATTTCCACCCTTTCCTCTCCTTCCCCTCCCATGAGTTAACAGAATGCAAAATAGTTTTGAACTTTGAACTCAGTTTGCAGTAACTGAAATAAACTGAGGACAAAAGTGGAAAATGGTAGGAGATAGAAACTGAGACATTTTAAAAGCAGCTGAGAAAATGGGATGGCAGAGAATTAATTGGGGCTGTCCCTGCCAAACTGGGACAGTTGGAGGTTACGTGGGTATAGTTCATTCACTCAAAGTGTCCATTTCTCATGTTAAATTAAATTCAAGTTGCAAACAATGCTTTGAGGAGAGTAACTCACTTCAGGAAGGTTTGGTGATCTGTTGAGGACCAGTTACATTTCCCAGCAAGCAGTCTCTTCTAAGCATGATGAAACCACACCAGAAAGACAGCAAGATAAAATACAAAAACATTGTCCTCTATTTCCTCTCACCTTCATAATTTCACAACAGCTGTCTTTACAAGCTGTCTTTATCAAGGCAATGTCATTCCCCTTCCCCACCACCATTCCCTTCTCCTTTTATGTCTTGTCTTTTTTAGATTGTAAGCCTAAGGGCAGGGAAATGCCTAATTAACCATTTGTAAGTCACTCTGATAGCCTTTTGGCCGAAGAGCGGGGTATAAATACACCAAATAATAATAATAATAATAATAATAATAATAATAATAATAATAATAAGAGGGCAAATTGTCATCTCTGTGTGTGTGTGTCAACAAATAAGCTACATAATACCTGAACATGATACATTATACTTGAGCATACTACATTAACCATGGTTGTAACTGAACCTGATTTAGGTATCTTTCTATCATATGTACAATTTAGAATGTGCTATTTCCTTCATTAGATGGCAGCACATAGGGGCCTATCCCCCCCCCCGAAAACTAAGATTTTTTTTTTAAATGTGTGTTCATTTCATACCCTCCAACAATCCCAGTTTGCCATGGACAGTCCTAATAAATCTTCTTTAACTCCACTTCTCAGGAGGGAGAGGCAAGGAGAAGGGGGGATAGAATCTTGTCCTTCCCAGTAGGCTTAGGCAAAGACAAACTGCTGACGTCTGTCCTAGCTTTAGGACAGAACATTTTGTGCTGCATGACTCAGAATTGCTTCTTGAGAAATGTAAAAGAAATAAACACATCTTGCAAGAAGCTTGAAAATGAGAGAGTCCTGGCAGTTAAGTGGGCTTTACTTGAAGAGATCTCATTTTAATTATAGTATTCTAGAACTGTGCACCAAATATGCTCTCAACTGCACCTCTTACAGATACATAGATAATATTTCCCAACTCTGATTTCCTGAAAACAGGATCAATATTGCACAGAAACATTCCTGATTTGAAATTTCCTCTCCCTCTCTTCATTTCTAATATTTCTTTCATTTTGCTTTACTAATCCTCTGTGTGTGTCAGGGTTGTGAAACAGGAAAGAAATTGTAACTTGTAAAGGTAGAACATTGGGAAAGATATTAATGTTATCTGTCTCTTTCTCTAATGGTTGAACAAAATTATTTTGAGAGAAGGCCCTATTTACATTAACAAAGCAGAAGTACATCCTAATAAGTTCATTGTGACTTGTTCTTAGTTAAATGTAATTGCAGCCTTTTCAAAGTCCACTGGAATGCATGTATTTCTTTGTGACAATCATGCCCCCCACACCAATAATATCTTTTTTTTAATAAATTTTATTAAACCTTAGTTAAAAACACATCATGAC
>CM034703.1:57443350-57466057 GCA_020142125.1 Phrynosoma platyrhinos | reverse complement strand
CCTCTCGGGTCGGTCCCAGAGGGTGCTGCTCGGGGACTGTAACTCCGGGAAGAGAGACCTCACTTGTGGGGTCCCTCAGGGAGCTACTTTGTCCCCGATATTATTCAACATCTATATGAAGCCGCTGGGTGAGATAATACGGAGTTATGGTGCTGGGTGTTATCAGTACGCTGATGACACCCAAATCTATTTCTCCTTGTCTCGTTCCTCGGCCTCGAATTCCAATGGCATCTCTCTTCTCAATGAATGTCTTTGGGCGGTAATGGGCTGGATGAGGAAAAACAGATTGAAATTGAATCCAGACAAGACGGAGGTGCTCGCGGTATTGGCCCCGAAACCAAGAATTGGGTTGCAACCTCCAGTCCTGGATGGGGTCACACTCTCCTCCAGTGACTGTGTTCGCAGTCTGGGGGTGCTCCTTGACTCGTCGCTCCTGATGACAAATCAGTTGAATGCGACGGTCAGGAGTGCCTGTTATCAGCTTCGGCTGATACGCCAGCTACGCCCTTTTCTGGAAGTAAGGGATCTCGAAACTGTTGTGCACACACTGGTAACCTCATGCCTTGGTTTCTGTAGCGCGCTCTACATGGGGCTACCCGGGTGCTTGACTCGGAAACTACAGCTGGTGCAGAACATGGCGGCCAGGTTGTTATCAGGGTCATCTAGGAGGGATCACATCACTCCGGTTTTGAGGTCCCTCCACTGGCTGCCTATTGGTTTCCGGGCCCAGTACAAGGTGTTGGTCATTACCTTTAAATCCCTAAATGGCTTGGGTCCAAGTTATATCAGAGACCGCCTCCTCCCATACAATCCTCCCCGCACCCTCCGTTCCTCTGGGAGGAATCTGCTGCAGCCTCAAAAATCTAGGCTGGCGGCGACCTCCGAGAGGGCCTTTTCTATCGTCGCTCCCAGACTCTGGAATGGCCTGCCGGATGAGATCCATCAATTAACATCTCTGCACAGCTTTAAAAAGGCTGTCAAGATGGATCTCTTCCGGCAGGCCTTTCCAGACTAAATTACCTGGCCTCGGGATCATTAGGACCTTCCCCTATACATTTATACAATGCCTTAGTATTTTAACTATAAGGGGATAAGGGTTTGTATCATCTTAATTTTATATTCAATTTTATGTAGTACTTGTTTTAACTTAAATTTGACTGTTTTAAATTGACTTTGATTTAATAATTTTTTAAGGGGGGGAGGAGGGAAGGGTTCTGTTTTATGCTGTATATTGTTTTATCCTTGTTCACCGCCCGGATTGGCTCGCCACAGGGTGGTATATAAATAAAAATTATTATTATTATTATGAAGAGCCAACATTGTCAAAGACTACTCCATAATCATGTGGTCAGCATGACTGCATAAACAATGTTTCCTTCCCACTAAAGGGGTATCTATTTATCTACTTTTATATGCTTTCCAACTGCAAAGGAGCTCAGTCCATCACATGGCACTTGGGCCTCACACTGCCAACCTTGCAATCATCAGAGTCAGTGTCTTAACCACTGAGCCACCACCTCACTATTGATCATGGTATCAATATGTTAAACAACATATAAACCTGAACCCAGCAGGGTTCCCAGAGACCAAAAGCCAAGGTGGTGAACAAAAGTTGGTCTATGCTACCTTCTGAGCTAACTTGTACAAGAAAGATGAAGTGCCACTGTAATACAGTGCAACTAAGTGCCATTCCACAGCAATGGCCCAGGAAGACACCATGATCAATGGCACTGAAGGCTGCAGAGAGGTCCAGCAAAGCTAATAGAGACATACTTCCTTCAACCAGTGCCCAGAAAGCATTCCACCAAGGCAAACAAACTGTTTCTATACCATAACTTGGTCAGATTGTTGACAGATCGAAATGGTTCTAGGTTGTCTTTCTCATCCAGGAACTTCTAGAATAGGGAGGTCACAATGCACTCTAGAATCTTGCTCAAGAAAGATATATTGGCTATTGAGAGGAAATTCTCCAGTATGATGGGGTTCAGGGACAGATTTTTCAGTGATGGCATGATCATGGCCTCCTTTGGGCATGATGGAAATCAGCCTTGTGTAGCATAAAGTCTAGTATGGAGAATTTTATTTACCTCATACTGAGAGGGGGTTGGTTACAAAGACCCTGCGACCCAAGTGTGAATGAACATTTTTCAAATTAACCTTTGCCACAGAAGAATTTTGGGGTGTGAATAGGGGAGAAAGCCAGTTTAGAGGAAGCATCACAGTTAGTAGTGCCTCTGGTGTGGGAATGGGTGATTCATCTGGAACCCATTCATACATCTTTTACATTGAATAAAGCAACCAATAAAGCAATTAGAACAATCAATAATAAGAAGCAGTAGCAATAATCAATGACAGTAAAGCAATTAGCAAGGGCCTGACTCCAAAGCATTCAATATGCAGGATGGTAATGGAAAATGGCAAAATCAAGTCCTTGGGTGTTTGAAAGTCCTCTAAAGTCCATAAGCAATGTCCAAGTTTGAACCAATATCAGCAAGCAATTGGTGTGTTTTGATGAGCAAATGTCCATAGCAGTCCATGCAGCAATTTTGGGCAGGTTTGCAGAAGGCTTGGAAGAAATTCAGACCACTATCCAGAGCAGATGTCAGGGTTGTCATCTTGGTATGCCAACAGCAGGATGGAATATTTATGCCATCTGAGATGGCAGCAGAAGAATGCATGGTGTCATCTGGGGTGGATGGAGGAAAACCTGGAGGACTTTGGGTCTGGATGCACTGGTTGTGCGCCAGCAAGAACAGTAATTCATGACATCTGTGGAACCAGGGCCAGTCCAGGAACAGAAGATCTGGGGCTTGCCTCCCCATGAAAGTTCAGAGAAAACATGAAGAATAAAGGATAGAGCTTTAACCATTTACATCTATGGAGGACAAAAGAGGACAGTCTCCTCCTCCCCCCAGCTCCTGATGGGGCTAGGCTGGCATGGAAAAGCTTCAAACAAGGATAAGATTTCTAACTATATTTACATGCCATGAGTAACTTCAGAAAGGAAAGGGAAAAAGGTTTGGTCCCCTGACTTCCTGCAGAGTCAAACCGATGTTTAGGCATGGGAGAGGTCAAAGAAAATTAGCAGAGCAGCCATCTGACATTTTGAAACTCCTGGGTTTAACATAGAAAGGCCAGGGATAGAGTCTGGCTTGGTCAAGTGAGCGGCAAGACAAAAGGTCTGATTGGCTAAAATAAATTGAGGGCACCTGGCCTTTAAGAGGCAGTGGCATCCATTTTGGTTGTGGTCAGTTCCTGAACTGGGTTGGGACTGGTGGGAAAAAATACACAAATTAGCCCAAATTCTGGCAAAAACCACCCCAAAATGGCCAAATTACTGACTTCGGAGTCCCTGGACTTGGATATTTACAATGAGCACGGATTGGTGAGTCCAGCCATGCATTTATTTTTAAAAGGTCAAATCTCACTGTAACGTATAAAAGCATTGCTATTGGTGGGAAGGGCCACAAAATTCAGGAAAAATTGCCTGCAGAACTCCTGTGAAGGGGCTCTGCATTACTGGCTGGAAATGGTCGTCCTTGGCACAACTATGATGGGCAGACCCCTGGTTATCTGGGGGTCTCTGCATGCCCACAAGATGACCCAGGCAGCATGATGAACACTCTCATGAGAGGGGTCCATCATGCTAGGATTATAAAGGCACCAAACAGACTGAGGAAACAACTCACCCTGTTTTCATAAAGCCCAGCAGAGTAATAATAATAATAATAATAATAATAATAATAATAATAATAATAATAATAATAATAAAATTTATTTATATCTCGCCCCTTGGGGACCCAATCCACCCCAATCCAGGCGGCTTACAACAATAAAATCACATGAAATATCATAACAACAATCCCTCCCCCCCTTAAAACAGTATTAAATCAGATAACAATTAAAATTACAAATTTAAACAGTTAAAAATTAAAACAGTTAAAACACACTGCAAAATGACACATTGGCCTACGGCAATGTTCTCCCTCCATTCGTAGATGGGGCCACACAGAGAACACATCCAGCAGGTCGTTCCAGAGTCTGGGGTTGACAACTGAGAAAGCCCTCTGGGAAGTAGCCGCAAACCTCGATTTTTGAGGCTGCAGCAAATTCTTCCCAGAGGACCAGAGAGCGCGGGGATGATTATATGGGAGGAAGTGGTCCCTCAGATAGCTTGGACCCAAGCCATTTAGGGCTTTAAAGGTAATAACGAATACCTTGTACTGGGCCCGGAAGCTGATAGGCAGCAAGTGGAGGGACCTCAAAACCAGAGTAATGTGGTCCCTCCTAGATGTTCCCGACACAAGTCTGGCTGCCATATTTTGTACCAGCTGTAATTTCCAAACCAAGTACAAGGGTAGCCCTTTGTAGAGCGTGTTACAGAAGTCAAGGTGTGAGGTTACCAGCGCGTGCACAACAGTCTCAAGATCCCTTAGTTCCAGAAAAGGGCGCAGCTGGACTAGCTCTAAGGATGGTTCTTTTACCTCCAGTAAGAAAAATAGGGTGAGAGACAAAGTTTCCCCACATTTCCCTTTTAGTTCAAAAATAGAAAAGAGGTCTCTTCTTTAGACTCTTGGTCATGGCTATGGCTGGATAGTGAGTGGGATGTCTTTCAGTGGGGAACATCTAACTCTCACCAAAGGGCACGGAACTCTACCAGTTGTCTCTTAACCCAGGAAATTAAGCTAGCAGAGCCCACCACCATCAACATTTGTATGCCCATAACGATGGCTAGAGGAATATGGGGCAATTCATGTTATGGCAATCTATGTGGCACCCAGTAGGCATTCGTGCAACATTGTTACAAGTGAACAGCCTTGTTTTCCAAGCCCACTAGAGGCGACATTGGGGGTCTAAGGTTAGGGTAGTATAGAAAGAAGTGGGAGTCTTACCTATCAGTGGATCAAATCAGTTCTGGTTCCAAAATCCTGGTGTTAATGGAAGGTTGCCAGCATCTTTGTCCACCCATATGTGACCTTGTGGGCCAAACATTATCACTTGGGAAGTAATGATGTGGCTTTCTGTGATGTGTATCCTGGTCTTTAATTTTATGGAAAATCCTTTGTCAAACCATGTGCGTGCTTCATCCATGGCATTTGTAACTTCCTTCATCCCTGGGTATGAGGGTGCCCAATGGCAATGTGCCTCTATGTTGAATTCCCAGTTAGTGACAAAGTGGACTGTGTATATATTTGTAGTGGATCCTACCACCTTCCATAGTAGTGCCCGGGTCATCCAGGTATATAAAGCCACCTTTCATCCCTGTAGGGAGATAGAGAGGCATTGCTTATTGTCTGCATGACATAAAAAAGTTTTTGACAAGTCTACCATTAGTAGAGTCCTTCTGAGCTTACTGGTTTTACTAGTGTTAGTCCACCCCTCTATTCTTTTAACTGGGAGGAGTGGAAATACTTTAGCCTATCGCCATGTCTATTGGGAATGCACACTTGGTAAACTGTGGGTGACAATTTTTCTATCATTTTCATGGGTCCAAGCCATTTTGCGGCCAGGTTATGTTTGTGTCTGAAAAAGCTCTGATACATGACTAGTTGGCCAGTATCCCATTGTTGTGGGTTCCTTACCTATCCTAATTTTCTACCCATTGCTTGCATGTCCTGTCCTAGTTTTTCAGCCACCAATCTATGAATTTGGCTAATACTTTGGATGAATGTTTTAACCCACTCGTGATTTAGGATCACTGGTTCCAAATTGGAGGGCAAACTGGTGTTGAGCCAAAATGCTTTCGGCATGATCATTTTGCATCCAGTCATCACTTGGTGCAGCATGAAGCCATGGGAAGCTGTAGTTCCCTAAGGGCCATCAGAATTATAGGTAGCTTGGCATCCCAATCCTTTCTAGATGCTTTGACTACCTTTCTCATAGCTTCCTTAAGGGTTCTGTTGGCTTGTTCGATATGGCCTGAGCTCTGTGGGTGACACACAATATGAAATTTCTGTTTTATGCCCAATGCATTACACATCTCTTTCATAATCTCCCCAGAGAAGTGACTTCCAGAATCATGGTCTATTGTGAAGGATTGGGGCATACTCCAGTGGCTAAAACTGTGGTCGAACAATACCCTTGCAGTCGTGGCCACTGTATTATCTCTGGTTGTTAAAGCCTCAGTCCATTTGCTGAATGGATCTATGATGGTGAGGCAATATTTATTATGTCTGGGAGTTTTTGGAAGTGGACCTATAAAATCAATCTATAAACACAATCAGGGGTCTTCTATGTGAAGGTGTCAGATTTGAGCCTTAGTGCCACTGGAATCCATGTTAACCATGGCACAGGATAAGTAGTTATCTACTCATTGGTTGATTTCCTCTCTTATCTTGGACCACCATCCTGTCTCACTCTTTCAAAGATGGTGGTTTTTCCTCTATGTCCTATATTGTGTATGAATTGGATGAGGTCACCCTAGACTTCCATGGGCACTATCCAGCTGTGTATCTTGTTTCCATCAACTTCCCACTAAACTCCTTCCTTCTGGACTATGATGTATTTTCTGGTTGGGTCTTTTCTTACCTCAGTTAACCTTTTGATTTTGATGTCTCCCTCCTGATGCTGAGGCAGATCTAGGGTATCAGACAACATTGTTTCCTTTGGTCTCACATTAATAGGCACCATTGGGATTGTGGCAGCTTCCTTGGCCAAGGCATCTGCCTTATTATTCCATCTTGCCTCTTCTCCTGTTCCCTTTTGGTGTCCTTTTACAAACAAGACTCAAGTAGGGTCCATCTACTCTTGGATCAACTGAGCCACTACCTGCCACTTGTCTGTATGGGTTATGGGCTTATCCTCATTTGTTTTCCACTCCCTTTACATCCATATGGGAAGCCAATCTATGGCTGCATTCATGGTCCACTGCAAGTCTGTAAAAATAGCCAAAGGGGCATTTGTATTCTCAAAATCAGCACTGTGAGAAGCGTCTCTACTTCAGTGGCCAGACTGGAATGGGGGTGAACTGATTCTCGCAATGTGTGTCCATCGTTCATGCACACTGCACCAAATCCCATTAAGTGGGTTCCCTCTGGGCAGGACAACGAACCATCACAAAACCAGCACCTAAAGCCTGCCTGTAATGCTCCCTGAAGGGACGGACTTTCCTGCTTGCACTGGCCACTTGTTTTTAGTGACAGGGGCAAGGGACACTCATGAGCTGTTGCCATGACTACCAGTCCATAAGGGGCTGAAGGATCCCTGGCTTGCTGGTGGTAATCTTATCCCTCACTTGAGCAATTCCAAGGACCATTTCGTATCCGTCCACTATGTACCTGACCATCCTGTACTTTGCTTGATAGGATAAATTTTAGTGGAGTGTGGGGAGTTTGCACTATGACTCTGAGTCCTGTGATGATAAACTCCCAGCAGGTCAGTGCCCAAGCTAACGTTAAACAGTTCTCACACAGACTGAACTTTATCTCCATGGGTTAGAAGTTTCTCAAGGCGTAGGCTATTACTCTTTGCACTCCATTTTGGAGCTGAGAAAGAATAGCTCCAACTTGATTGTCTGACACAACTAGCTGTATATAAAATGGCTGACTAACATCTGAGTGGACTAAGGAGGAAGCTTTTGCCAAATTGGTTTTCAATGTAGCAAAAGCATTTTGCCGCTCAGGTCCTCATTTCCACACAGCTCCTTTCTTTAATAGAGTACAGAGGCTTTAGTTTGATGGCAAAAGCTTCTATAAATTGTCTAGAAAAGTTAAAGGTGCCTAGCAATGCTGTTAAGGAGGCTACATCTGTAGGAGCAATGGGTTTGCCAATTGTCTCCACTTGCTGTAAATCGGGAGGTTCTGCAATCTGATTGTAAATTTAGTCCCAGATATTTGACTTGGGTTTGGACCTATTATGCCTTTTCTCTGTTAACTTTGAATACAGTGTTCCTGATTAGTTCTAATTCTTCTCGGGTGATGTTGGTGGTTTTCTCTTGTGAGTCTGAGTGGAACAATATGTCATCCACATAGGACAAAATATAGTGGTGTGATCAGGGTCACAATTTTGTCCACATTTTGACCACGTGTGCATGACATATACTCAGACTGGAGTGAAAATCTTGTAGGACTCTTTTAAATGAATGTTGGATTCTGCAAAATTTGAAGGCAAATTTGTAGCAGCAGCTCTCATGCAGTGGAATAGAATGGAAAGCATTGGCTAGGTCTGTAATGCTATAGAACTTGGCTCCAGCTGCTATAGCCACCAATATTTCATTATATTTCACTACCACGGGAGCTACTGGGGGTGTGACTGTGTTAAGTGTCCTGAAGTCTATCATCATCCTCTGCGTGACCCAATCTGCTTTTAGTATGGGCCATTGTGGTGAACTGCAAATAGACTGCATTGTCAAAATAATGTCCCATTTTAACAATCCCTCAATTGTTTTTGCAATTCCTTCTTCTGCCTCTCAGAGATATCTGTATTGTTTCTGTGGTGGGGGGTCTTTTCCTTCTATGAGTACACAAGCTCTCTTTATAGTCCCACACTCTATTTTGTCTTTTATCCATACCTCAAGAAAATCTGCTACCCAGGGGTCTGTGGTTATGGGAAAAGGGGCTGCTGGGGCCTTTAAAGCAGTGCATCTGTGGATGGCTGAAATTTTTAGGGAGCCTTCTTCCAGTTGCCAAAGGAGGGTGTTAGCCAAATCCAAGGTCAACCTGTGTTTTCTTAGGTATTCTACTCCTAGGATTCTTTCATCTTCACCCTGATTTTCACAGTCCTGTATGAGGTCTAGGATAGGGCCAAGCTGTAATGGAATCTCCTTTCATATAGCTGCCTTGCGTCTCTCTTTCCCATACCCCACCAGCTCCATGTGGTGTGTCGTTTTGCTCCCTGACATGGCCAATTTGGGGTGAAGGATGTTAACTGTTGTACTGGAATCCACTAGAAGTTGTGCTGATTTTTGTTTGGGTTTTGATTCAACTTTAGCATGTACAGTGGGGGCATCCCCACAAATCTGGCACTAATGTGGCTACTAATGGTGGCTCTGCCTTAGGGGCTGTGACAGGAATAGTATCTGTAGCCTTCTGTTGTGGGGCTGCTATATAAATTGGGTTTAGAGAGACTTTGATGGGCCATGTTCTGCAAGGACTGGTTTTTTGTCAGGCAGTGGGTGTTTTAGCCCACAGGATCCTAGGGTTTGCCCATGCTCTTTGCGAGTGCGAGGATCCTGGGTGTCCCTAGGCAGAATGGTCTGGGTTGGGGGTGTTGGAAAAGGCTTCCCCCTGACTGGGTGCTCCTTTGTGCCACTCGCTTATGGCTTGGTCTAGGAGGTCCATCAACTCTATGTTAGGCTTCCCATCTAACTGCTCCTTGCTGAATCCCAACTCTCAGAGCTGTCTCCAGATGTTATTTTGAATTTCCTGAAGTGATTGCCTAAGGGGCTTTGGTTTTTCTGGATGGTCTCAGGGTTTGCTCTTAGGTCCCTTGCAAAAGGGGTTATTGATCCTGAATTTCCCAGATTCTTTTGGTACAGGTTTGGAGTGGAGCCCTGTGTTATGGTATGCAACCATGTCTGTTGGGTCTCCGTCTTTCTCTCCCTTCTTGCCTCCCGCTTTGGAACTTTTCCAGTGGTTGAAGCTAACATTTCTCTGGCCATCTCCCTCTGTGCCTCCCTAGTCCAATATACTTGGGATGTCTCCTGGATGTGTTGCATAAATCCCTGCCAATCCATGTTTTGGAATGTAGGGTCATTGATCCTAGTAATTTTTAGCTGATTCATGCAATCCCTGATAGACTTCCCTAAGGACTTTGATGTCATTTAGGAGCAGTTGACCATCTTTATTTAGTCCTATAGTTCTGGATAAGATGTCTAGCATCTTTTTCCAGGCTACATATGTATCTGGTGCTTTGTCAGGGTGCTGTATTTCATTTTGGTATGTCACCCGTAAGATCGTTTCAGGCCATAGGATCTGCACCATCCTAGCTACCCATTTGTGAAGCCCTAAATTAGCCAAATTGTAATTCAGTACTGCCGCCTCAAAGGGTCCTGAATAGCTGGGATCTTTGCATAGCTTAGCAACCAGAGTTAAGTCTTGTCCCTTGACTTTGGGGTGTAACAGGATTACGCTGGACATCCACTTGACTCCCACCTGGGGGTTCAACTTGCCTAATTGATCTGCTATGGCTTTAATCTTGGACAGCATTCAGTATATGGCCTCTACTGGGGTTTTGGTAATGGTACCATCTTATGCAGTCTTTTTAGTCTCTACTGTGCTCCAGGTTGTCACTGGATATAGTAGAATTCCTGGAATATTTAATCCCTGATTGGGTTCATTCCCTTTGGGGTGATTCCATTGGGGGTTGTAGGGAGGGGGCTTCTTGGTTGCTTCAAGCATGGAATTATCCTGAAGAACGTTTGCTTGCGTGGCAGATTCTAGGATTTTGGGGTGTACTGTCACCACTATTGCACATCTCAAGCAATCTGTATCCTCTTCCTATGGGGCAGAGCATAGCAGGCTCCTATTCACTCAAGGCCACTCTCTTATAGTGTTTACACACACACACACACACACACACACACACACACGCACACACCTTCTTGTTTTCTTCAGAATTAAGATGTTAATTTAAGTTACCAATTAAATGAGCCACAAAACTAAAGGGCCAAATGTTTACATTAACCATTTGATGTAAAATAAAAATGATGTTAGCTAAGGTTTAAATACCCTAAAGGCACCAAACCCTGTCTAATCTTGAAACAAAAGCATGATCAGTTCTGGTTAATAGTTGGATGGGAGACCACCAATAAATACCAGGTGCTATACATTATATTTCAAAGGAAGACGTTGACAGTGGGTATTCTTTGTCTAAGAAAACCCTATGAAATGCATGGGGTTGTGATATGTTGGCAGGCAATTTGAAGGCACATTCAGACACAAAAATTAGGTTGGTATGTTGAACTGGCACTTGGGATACCCATCTTAAAGTTTCCACAAAATCATGAAATTCTACTTTATTAAATACAATACAATCGTAGTTTATTAAATACAATAAATACTCTGCATATTTAATTTATAATTAGGGTTTAATAGGCCCAAAACAGATGGGGGTGGCATTCAGCCACTCCAGGGGCATGGCGTTTACATGACACGCACCCAGAGCACCTGGAAGCTATCCTGGGGTTGCCTAAGGTGTCTCAAATCTGTCTCCAAAAGGAGCAGATCTTTTCCACACCTATTTGGGGTTGCAGCAAGACATGGCCATGGTGTGTGTTCTCCACAGCTCCCAGGTAATAGGGCTAGGAGCAGCTTCTGGCTTCTTCTTCCTGCCCATCTGCTTCACCCCCCTAGTTCCAAAGTTAAAATATTTTAAACTGACAAATAGTAGACAAGCAAAATATCTAACTCAGGGAACTGGATTTTGAAGCTCTTAACTCAGACCTTTTTTGGGGATGCACATGGGAGTCAGTAAACTAAAGATGTAAGGAGATGAATTTATTACAAAAGTTTTTAAAAAAGGGAAAGCAAAAGAACAGTTTTAGTGTGGTGGATGAGAAATTGATTTTTCAAAAATTCATGTTGCCATTTCCTTCTGTCCATGCTCAAAACAGGGATAGCAGTGGCAGAGTGAAGGAGGGGATAAAATTATGGATTGAATTTTAAAGCTTTATTCTTGTAAGGCTTGTAATGCAGGCACTGAATTTCAATTTAAATGACAATAAACCTAATAGTTAATTTTTTCCCTTTTCCATGATAAGTGTAATTGAATTAGATTTTTTTATTTAGTTTATTACTTAGAACTTATTATTATTACTAAATAGATTGTCCATTTCTATTAACATTCCTATCTCTGCACCTTTCCAGTCTTAGGGCCTTTACAGATTGCAGAAATAGTGAGGTTTGAGGCCACTTTAATTGTCCTGGCTCAGTGCTAGGGAACCATGGGCATTGTATTTTTTTCTGGGACATTGAGCCTTCTCTGTCAGAGACCTCTGGTGCCACAATAAACTACAGTTCCCATGATTCCCTAGCACTGAGTCAGGGCAGTTAAAATGGACTCAAGCTGCATTATTTCTGTCAGTCTGTAAAGGCAATTACTCTTGGCTAAAATCCACTAACTATCAATGATCAGGTTGGCCCAAAAGAACATTTACTAAAACAACACCAGCAGCAACCACACAGCACAACTTGCAGAGTAATACATAATTGATTTGTCACAAGAAGGAAACAACCTATTGATTTAGTGCTATCATTAATATAATTCTAGTAAGTTACCATTTGTCTGTCTTATTAAAGTGCAAGGCTATTATTAATCACAATCTACTTTCAGTATAATGTGGAAATGATAAATAAAGAAATCCAGTGCATTCTTCAATGGAAAAAATGCTGAAAATACTTAAGGGAATCTTAATACAGTGTTAGTATTGACACTAGATGGTTTTCTTAATCTTACACAGTATACCACTGTCAGGTTTTCTGTATTCTTTTATCAGTCTTACTGTTTCTCCCTGTACACACTTGCTTAGCTGAATCAAATTGATCAAAAGCCCCATATTTTATACCTGGGATAAATCCATATTTAATTTCATCAAGGGAATGAATTTATGTATTTCAGTATACTTCTTTGTCTATAAATGTCATTATGAAGAAAAATGGGAAGCGTCTTGTTAGCTCTTCAATGTTACAACCTAGAGTCTCTGTTTTGCATTTCCCTTGCATTCACTTAAGGCTGATGCAGACTGGCCTAAAGGGCTGGCCTGGGGGTGGAATTGGGGCAGGGCAACCACATCCCAGCCACCCCAACTCTGCCCAACCTCACAGCACATGGCACCAAGGCACCCCATTGGTACAGCTCTAAGGGCAGCTTTTTGCTGTCCCAAAAAGGAGTGGCATTTGCCAGCTCTTTTGGGAGCTGTAAAAAGCCAGATTGGGGCCAAAGTGCATGGTTGCCATGGCCCTGATCCGGTGCTCCCAGGGGCAGCACAGAGCCACCCCTTAGGGGTATCTGCATCGGCCCTTACTCTGTCAATTGAGGCCCCCCCCCACACACACACACACACTGAATGCCAATAAAATACTCTCAGACCAACCCATGTCACATGCCCTAAGGACAGGAACAGCAATAATATCTGATGCAGATTTGCAGAATGTGTTTTCAGTCACCTAAATCCTAAAGCCCAGTACTGTGCATAAAGTACAAGATATTCCTGTGCATTAAATCTCTGTCTGCTAAAATGAGAGGCTTTATAATTTTCAATTCCATCTCTTTCAGTTTAATTTGAACTACAATTTATGTTGACACCTAAATGTTTGACATCTTACACAATCAGTTCGTGTTTTAAATAAAGGACTGTGAGGACAAATAGTTTGGCACCATGTTGAATAGGAATCAAGCCAGCAATTTGATATTCACAACATTCAGATATAACAGAAAGAAAAACTAACAGGTTTGTCTCTAGTGATTATGAATAAGCCACCATCTAGTACAAATGTAAGCTAATGAAAATCCATGTATATACTCATATTAGCAAAGAGAAAGATGTGCATACAGGTATTCAAAGTTCCTTCAGGGTGGTCAATAGCTCCAGAAAATATAGGACTTCTGTATGCCATGCTTTGTAATGCTTGTTCCTGCTCTTACACTGTCATGTCATCAATATACTAGGGCTTTGTCTACTTTTTTCCTCTGCTTGGCATGTGGTTAACTATGGTATGAGTGGGGTTTCCTTTCCATCCTGTCACCCCATCAACACCTTCCCCCATGCTCCTCCTACAGTATCCATGTTCCTGGTTTGGTCCATTTTTTAACACAAAAGAATTCTACAGTTGTAGTGCAAAAGTGTCATACTACTTTAGCTCTGTAATGGGGGGGGGGGTGAGGAGGAAAGAAAGCCAATAAATATCATGTTGTGCAGGTGAAGTGTTCAACCTGGTAATCAGATATGTAATGAGGGGAGGAAAGTCAGAGGAAAATCTCTGTGGCTAGATCACTACCACCCCATTTAGTATGTCTTCAGTGGGACTGCCTAGAAGTACAGAAGGAACCAAGACAATGGATATAGATGTGGGAATCCTGGATTTCAAAAGTCAGAACTAGTCCTAGAAATTTATGAAGTACATTGTATAAATATTGCATCAACAACAGAAGTATCAATAAGTAAAACAATAAACCTCATCAAATTCTAAGACCTTTGGAGAGTCTTGTTGAACCCTTAGTTATTAGAGGACAGAAGCCAAATCTTTGGAGATGGAAACAGAAATTGTTACTCATCAAAACTAGGGTTTGAACTAATATGCTATGTAATAATTTGGAATCCTGACCTCATACAAGTTACATATCTATGATTCAGGCAGTGGATAATGTTCTTGAACATCAACTTCATTTTTGGTATGTGGGAAACATCACCTTTTAAAAATGACTTTAAATGCTTTTTGGTAGTTTTCCCCCTGTTGTTGTTAACTGCCTTCAAGTCGACTTCAACACATGGTGACCCTGTGGATGAGACTTTGCCAAGCACCCCCCCCCCCAATGTTTTGTTTTGTTTAGAATCCGGCCTGTAACCTCCCTATTTTGGTCTATCCATCTAGCATACAGTCTTCCTCTCTTTCTACTGTCTTCTATCTTTCCAAGCATTATTGTGTTTTCTAATGAGTCATGCCTTCTCATGTGGCCAAAGTATGATAATCTCAATTTAATCATCTTGGCTTCTGGGGAGCATTTAGGCTTGATCTGTTCAAGGATTCATTTGTTTGTCTTTTTGGCTATCTATGGTATTTTCCTCACTCTTCTCCAGCACCACATCTCAAAGGCATGTATTTTCTTTTTATTCTCTTTCTTCACTGTCCAGTTTTCACATCCATACATGACGATGGGAAATATATTGGACTGGATTATTCTAACTTCAGTGCTCAATTGTATACCTTTAGTTCTTTACTCACTGCCCTTCCCATTCCTAGGTCTGAAACAGACAGGCAGTCATGTGGGGAACATGCCAAGAGTGCTCAACCCTGGAAGATCCAGCATAGAAAAGAGTGGCTTTTTGCCAACAACCCAGATCAGGTCCAGGACCATACGGTTGATGCGATCCCACAGCTAGTCTTCTTTTTGTTTCTTGACTGCAGTTTTTATTCTGATCAATGTTCTATCTCAGGTACAGAAAATCTTTAACTATTTAGATTTCCGTGTTGTTTAGCCTTTTCCTTACTATTGGTATATTCATGTACTGAGTTTTTAAAAATGTCATTTTGATTCACTTTTGAGATTCCTGGCTTCATGGTTTTCAAAGAAAAGGGAAGCAAAAAAAAATGCTCATAAGCCCCTTGTGGGGATGTATGTTGAAGAAATTAGTTCAGTTCTCATTTTAATGCAAATTTGTCTTTACACATAGCTGAACCAAAACAAGCAGCATTCCAGTGTTCACACATCTTGGAATTTTCTAATGCAGTTTTGTTTTGTTTTGTTTTTTAAAAAAATCATACACATATGTTTATTGGCGAAAGTTACACTGATACATCCATGTTTACTAAAAAAAAATTAAAAATGGTGTATATGAGAGAAAATACTTGACAAATATGTAGTTTGGCAAAATTGTCAAATTTGAGAAAATGCACATATTGTGAAACATGTAAATGAAAATGCAAATGACTTTCATGCTGACTTTTCATCTGAAAAGCTAATTGATGCAGAAGTAGAGGAAATGTATTTAAAATTAGAAAAAAAGAGAAATAGGGAAACTATAACTGTCAAAATCATCCATCTCTACACAGCAGAACTACCAGAATACATATCTCTGTTCAAGGTAAATTGGAGTTAAGAAAGTGTAGGTAGGGAAGGGTCTAGTGGCCACTGTGGATATAAAATGAGGTAGATTAATGGCCTATGGTTCTACATTCCACGCAGGGCTTTGCTGGTGTAAACAGAAAGATATACATTGTAGAACTGTAGTAAGGGAATAAGGCTGTTATTTTTACAAGAAAATTTCTCCTTACTGAGGTCTGTTAACTTGTCTTCTGGTGGAATTTCCTTTGTGTGGTGGAACAACTAGAAGAGTACATCCTATTTTACTACAAGGAAACATTAGAATGTGATCACCCTTTCACTTTACAGTAATTCTACTCCCTTGTAAATTCAGATTTAACCAGAGTTGGAAAGGTGAAATAATATTGTTATTGTCAATACTGATATTGTTTCAGGTAATTCCCATAATCCATCATCACTGGTTATGCAGGTTATGCTGCTGGGAGCTGAAACCCAACAATATATGTACGGCCGCAGATGCCCACTTATGTTCCAAAGAATCCATCATTCACTTCCTTTCTTTTAATGTGTTTATGAGCAATTTTAAAATGTACTCAAGTAAAATGAAATTATATCAATCCTGCATAGTTATTTAGATTTTGTGGCATTTCTTCATATATGCATCACTGCCATTTCAAGCAGGATTTGTCCCACTCCATTTAAAACACATTTGTTGCTGTAAAGAACCAATATTAACTGAAGTGAAAATTATTAAATCACAAAAAAGGCATCTGGATGTGGTGATTAGAAGTACAGCCAATTGTGTCATAAACAAATAGCTGGAATAATGTATTTATTATTATTATTATTATTATTATTATTATTATTATTATTATTATTATTTTAAAAAACCTTTAATAATGCCATAGGATAAAATTATGTTCAGTTTTAATTAGTTTGCATTTGTTCAGGGACAGGATAAAGGTATCAGCTAAACGTGTTAATTTTATCCCATTAGTGAACTATCTCTAAATATTTGGGGAAAGTGACCTGAATCTGCCTAATTGCTTAGCTTAATACTCCACAAACCACAGATGGCACTTAATAGATATTTTCATTTTTCTGAGTAGTGGTACTTTAGCTAAATTAGTCAGGAAGTTTACCTCTGCCTAAATCCACTTG
Organism: Phrynosoma platyrhinos; assembly: GCA_020142125.1. Lineage (NCBI taxonomy): Eukaryota > Metazoa > Chordata > Lepidosauria > Squamata > Phrynosomatidae > Phrynosoma > Phrynosoma platyrhinos. Next base: position 57,449,197 of record CM034703.1, on the reverse strand, counting down.
CTAGTCCTAGCTAAAACAGACACATTGAATCAATAGATGAACAATAAACCAACACTAATGTTAATCTTGCTGATTTAATAGTCCAACTCTAGTTGGGACTTGCAATTGGATTTAAGCCATATTGTCTTAATTAACACAATATATTTAGGAAAATGTGTATACAGATTCACAGAATCATAGAGTTGGAAGAGACCACAAGGGCCATCCAGTCCAACCCCCCTTGCCATGCAGGAACTCAAAATCAAAGCATCCCTGACAGATGGCCATCCAGCCTCTGTTTAAAGACCTCCAAAGAAGGAGACTCCACCACACTCCGAGGGAGTGTGTTTCAATCTCGAACAGCTCTCACTGTCAGTAAGTTCCTCCTAATGTTGAGATGGAATCTCTTTTCCTGTAACTTTCATCCATTGTTCCAAGTCCTATTCTCTGGAGCAGCAGACAACAAGCTAGCATCCTCCTCAATAAGACATCCCTTCAAATATTTAAAAAGGGCTATCATATCCCCTCTTAACCATCTCTTCTCCAGGCTAAACATACCCAGTTCCTCATAGGGCATGTTTTCCAGACCCTTCACCATTTTAGTCGCCCTCCTCTGGACACGCTCCAGTTTTTCAACATCCCTTTTGAATTGCAGTGCCCAGAACTGGACACAGTATTCTAGGTGGGGCCTGACCAAAGCAGAATACAGTGGCACTATTACCTCCCTTGATCTAGATACTACTATTAATGCAGCCTAAAATTGCATTGGCCTTTTCAGCTGCTGCATCACACTGTTGACTCATGTTTAACTTGTGATCTACTAGGACTCCTAGATCCCTTTCACATGTAGTCTCACTAAGCCAGGTGTCCCCCATCTCATATCTATGCATTTCATTTTTTTGTCCTAAATGCAGTACCTTACATTTCTTGGTGTTGAAATTCATTTTGTTAGCTTTGGGCCAGCTTTCTAATCTATTAAGGTCATTTTGAATTTTCATCCTGTCTTCCTGGGTATTAGCTATTCCTCCTAATTTGGACTTATCTGCAAATTTGAGAAGCATGCCCCCTATTCCTTCATCCAAATCATTGATAAAAATGTTGAATAGCACTGGGCCCAGGACAAAACCCTGTGGCTCCCCACTGGTCACTTCTCCAGGATGAAGAAGAGCCATTGCTGAGCACCCTTTGGGTTCGGTCAGTCAACCAATTGCTAATCCACCTAACAGTTGCATTGCCTAGCCCACATTTTACTATCTTGTTTGTAAGAATATTGTGGGGTTATTGAAATCAAGATATGCTATGCCTACCTCATTCCCTTCATCTACCAAGCTGGCAATTTTATCAAAAAATGTGACCATTTTTCTAAATTGGAAGCTTCTGACTTTGAAAAATGGCTGCCAGAGTACATTTACTAATTTGTATTGGAGAGAGGATGCACCCGGATGGCTCTTTTAGGGGCAAAAACCATGCAAAAGACCTGGGTCCAGCCCTGATTCAGCTCTAATTCACAAGAGGTAAGCCGGGTCCAGGAAGAGGTGCAATAATCTTCTAATAACACAGCTATATCTTTGAATTCTACCAATATGGGAGATGTTATCCCACTCCTCCTTTTTGGAAAATCAATTTCAAACAAGGCTCTGTACTTGATCTGCCATAGTTTCTACATTTGGTAGTCTTTTGGGCCACTTCTTACAAGAATTAATGAGTTATGAACACTTGAGTACAAAGCAATAAATTGGTTAAGAGGTGCACATGTTTTTAAGGGCAGTATTCCCCTTTCAAATATAAGAAATGAAGTAGGGGTCTAGGCTCTTGCTGTGAGCTGGACTCAAAGTAAATTATAAAGCAAAGAACATCTTGTGGGAGTACCCCACACTTTCTAAATGTTTCTCACATTGTCCATATTTATGTTTTATCTAACAGGAAATAAAAAATATGATGAGCAGATGTCAGCAGTTGCTGATGCAGTTTAACAATTACCCTGTCATAGTTCTCAGGGCCAGGATCATTGGTGGAAATGTGTGAATGGATCTCTGATCTCTTGCATCAAGATCATGGTACAGACAGAAGGTATCCTTAGTTGTTAGAGTTGTTAGTTATTATTTATTATTATTAATTATATTTAATAATAAATGTATATCTTATCCTGTACCATAAGATCTTTTTCTTTCTATCCTTTTTTCTTTTACATTTTTATGTACAGTGAGCTTCATATTTCTAACTCTAGTTTATCTCCCTAGGAAACACACAAGTAAACACGCACTACAGGACAGGACAATGTCCATGTGTTTAAAATACTTGGTATTTTTCATCAGAAAAATGCTGCAAGTAGAATCGGTAAAAACATTTTTTTTCTCTCTCTCTGAGTAAAGGTGCCACTTAAGGTTCTTCATTTCTCCCACTATCTATCTTTGTGACTCCTATTTGTTTAACTGTTGACTGGAAAACTATTTATGCATATTATGTTATATGTTATATATAGTCCTAATAGTCGTATCCATTATAAAAAAGGTGGGAACAAAAATATAAGCCATCCCCCAAAAGAAAACTACAGTATTTTCCGGCGTATAAGACAACTTTTTAACCCTGGGAAAGGGTCTCAAAAGTCGGGGGTCATCTTATATGCCAAGTAGAGGAGGAGGAGGATGAGAACGGAGGGGGAAGAAGAAAGGACCCAGGAAGAGCAGAAAGCAAACGGAGGGGCGGGGGAAAAAAAGGACCCAAGGTAGAGAAGGAGGAGGTTGAGAAGGGGGGGCAGGAGAAGAAGGAAGCCACTTCTAAGATTGTTGTTGTTGTTGTTGTTGTTGTATGCCTTTGAGTCGTTTACGACTGACAGCAACCCTAAGGTGACCCTATTATGGTGTTTGCTTGGCAAGGTTTCTTCAGAGGGAGTTTGCCATTGTCTTCTCCAGAGGCTGAGAGAGTGTGACTTGCCCAAGGTCACTTAGTTGTATGCCTTTGAGTCGTTTACGACTGACAGCAACGCTAAGGTGACCCTATTATGGTGTTTGCTTGGCAAGGTTTCTTCAGAGGGAGTTTGCCATTGCCTTCTCCAGAGGCTGAGAGAGTGTGACTTGCCCAAGGTCACTTAGTGGGTTTCATGGCTAAGCAGGGACTCGAGTCATAATCTGATACTCAGATAGGGTGACCAAATGTGTTCAATACAAAGGAGGACAAGTCATTACAAAAATGTAGGACATGCAAGAAAAAAATGTAGAGAAAGCTAAAAACATTAATATAAATGCAAATCCATGCTTCTTAACCATGCTCAGAGAGAGGGTTGACATGGAGGGCATGTCCTGGAAAAGAGAAGGCTAAGTAACCCATTGAACTACAAATCCAAGAGCTCTCATAATATGGAGCCATGACAGTTAAAGTGGTGTCAAACTGCATCAGTTCTACAGTATGGATACAGCCTGAATCTGCACTGCAGAAATAATGCAGTTTGACACCGCTTTAACTGCCATGGCTCCATCCTATGGACTCCTAGGATCTGCAATTTGCTTTGTGGTACTAGAGCTCTCTGACAGAAAAGGCTAAATATCTCACAAAACTGCAAATCCCAGAATTCCATAGTCTTGAGTCAGGGCAGTTAAAGCAGTGTCAAATTGTTTTAATAAATTTCTGCAATGCAGACACACCCAAATTTGATGTGTTACTTGGTCATGGCTTCTTTAACAAATAAGTCTGCACAATTAGAGAGAAAGAGAATGTACCCTTGAAGATTTATCTAAAGAAGAACCAAGTTCCTTACTTGGAGGTTATATGTGTATGTTGTGTGCCTTCAAATTGTTCCTGACTGGCTGAGTGTGTGTGACTTGTCCAAGTTCACCCAGTGAGTTTCATGGCAGAGTGGGGAATCAAACCCAGGTCTCCAGAATGGTAGTCCAACACTCAAACCCCTACACCAGGGGTAGGCAACCTAAGGCCTGGGGGCCGGATGCAGCCCCCCAAGGCCTTTGGGCTGGCCCCAGGCTGGTCCTGCCGCTGCCGCCGCCGCTGCCACCCCCCACCACCATGATGATATTGATTATTGTTGTGATTACTTGTTCTTGGGGGTTTCTTAGCAAAATCTCCACAGGGATTTTGCCATGGTTTTTCTGAGGCTGCGAGAGTGTGCATGCATATTTTTATTTTTTTATTTTTTTTTCAATTTTTATTTATTTATTTATGGTGCTTCGGCCCCCCAATTGTCTGAGGGACAACAACCCGGCCCCCGGCTCAAAAAGGTTGCCTACCCCTGCCCTACACCATGCTGGCTCTTATTCCCATGTACTACCTATGAAAGAATGGCAGACATTTTTGTTGTTCTTGTGTGTCTTCAAGTCCTTTCCAACTTATGGCAACCCTAAGGCAACCTTATCATGGGGTTTTCTTGGCATGTTTCTTCAAATGGGGGTTGCCATTACCATCCTCTGAGGCTGAGAGTATGTGACATGCCCAGGGTCACTTACTTAGCTGCAAATTGTACATACCCCAGAATGCATTACCTTGTGTATTGGCAGTCCTTCCCCCCAACAACACTTTCTCATTTCCCCACAAACATCTCATAGCTGGGAGATGGAAATAATTTTTAAAGCAGCATTTAAATCTGGACTATTTTTTTTTAAAGTAAGGTCCAAAACACACTGCAGAAATAAATGCTAGGGAACATGAGAGCTGTAGTTTGTTGTGTTTATAAGTGACAGTTTTCCTATTAAGTACCTGCATGTCATAAGCATTTGAATTAAAATTACCATATTGAAATCAAATCTGATGTTTTTTAAAGTTTTATTTGGTGTGCATTGGAAGAGGGGTTGTCTTATATGGCGAGTATATCCCAAACTCTATATTTTAACTGGAAAAGTTGGGGGGTCGTCTGATACACCCAGTCGTCTTATACGCCGGAAAATACAGTGCAATGGCAATGACAAAGCCAGGCTAGAACTGCTCTTCCTGTTACCTATATTTTTTAAAATCTATATGTGTGTGTGTGTGTAGGGATGGGGGGGGGGGCAATTCTTCACTGTTTTTTTTTTTTCTCAAAGAAAATAATGAGTAATTTTAACTATTTTCTTCCTGTTGGAAAAAAAGTTTTCAAAAATGGCAGTTTTCAAAGACTATTCACAATTTGGAATTTGGTTCTTTTGAGAATTTTTTACAAGGAAGCAAAATTTTCTTGCCAGTTAATAACATAGACAAGAATTCACTAAGACAATTTTGAATGTGTAACACAGAGTTACACATTTGTGCCTCATTCATGTTCATGATCCCTACATATTCAATAATTTAGGGAGTATGTAGGGACCCTGAAAGTCCTCCAGTTCTTCACAGAATAATTCCCAACTTGAGAAGATTCTGATTAGTCCAATATTCTCATCAGGGTTTCTTGATACTCAAGGAATACATAATTTGAAATGTTTGAGTATTTTAACAAATTCTTTCCATTCCTTGAAGGGATGTCAAGGTAAAATAAATTGAAGATGCTTTCAGTCACATGAGGCTCTCCAGGCCAGTTTCTAACAGAAAGGAGAAAGAGAAAGGGGCTTTCTAGGCAGTTTCTGCCAGGAAAGGAGACAGAGAAGGAGGCTTTCCAAACCAGTTCCTGCTAGGAAAGAGGAGAAAGCAGTTTTCAGGCAGCCATCTTGAGTGGGTAAGTTTTTAAATTCTTTTTAAAAAAAACACTTGGGGGAGTGTGACTGTGACTCAGTGGGTGGGGCTTTGTTGAGTGGCATTTGCAAGTCAATAGGGGGTGGGCTAGGCAGTTAGCTCTATACAACTGCTGCCAGAGCTGCGTGCCTAGCGGTGCGCAAATTTTATAACCAGAAGACTTAGACACTTTTGTTAGCAAGGGATTTTCTTTGAGGAGGAAAGCTGTAGTCCTCTTTC
>CM034703.1:57409871-57422897 GCA_020142125.1 Phrynosoma platyrhinos | reverse complement strand
TCCAGTGTGGGTTTGTTGTGTATGGTGGAGCAGTTTGTTGGAGTGTTGCATAGTTGTAACCCTGAAGAGAAGCTTCTTCTTTTTCTTCCCAGGTGTATTCAGGCTTCTCAGGTGTATTCAGGCTCTGTATGTATATATTGTACATAGTGCAACTAAAGATTAAAGCCCTCGTGTTCAGTGAAGGCTGGCCTTGCTGCTGTCTTTATTTGGAAGAAAGCCAGAGCTCAAGGCCGTGTGCTGCTGTGACAGAATTATTCCTTCTCTGCTAGAAGTCCTTTTGTAGACAACTTCCTGGAATCCTTCTCCTGGTGTCTTGTCGATGTGAAACAACTCTGCACATGGTCGTGGTAGACACAACATGTCTTTCTATGCCCCAACAAGCAATGCTGACTTGGTAATTCATGGTGCTGTGGTACAAAAAAAGGGGGTGGGGGGTGGGAGACATTTTAAAGATCCTTTTTGCAAAAGTCCAAAGTACAAGAGGTACACATGCTCCTGGCAGGAGCTGCATTGTGCATCTTGCCTGCCATTGATTTAAACATTAATCCTGATTAGTCAGAAGTAACCAGGATTAATGGGTTTTAACATACTGAAGAAATATGATGGGACATGCAGTGAGGTGTTTGCTTGTAGGGATTTTAATTACACTCCTTTGTGCTGAAAAAAGCAAAGAGAAGGGAGTTGTGCCTGACTTAGAACTGTCCAAGGTCAAGGTAAAGAGGGGGGTATGGGAACTGAGGAATACAATTGTTTTGATTTCATAATAAATAAGAAAGTAGCCCCCCAATGATTTAGAAATGTGATCGGTTTAATAAGACATTGTTAATGTGTGCTGTTTACTTCTGACAACAAATGTCTCTAGTGTAGACCTCGAATTACTGAATAAAAGTATTCTTAGGGCCTAAGCAGACGGGCGGCTGTGGGCCTCCCTGGGAAGGTGCGCCGCGGGACCGAGGCATCCCCATGCCTCGATCCAGCAGTGCACCATCAGCGCTGCTTTCATATGTTGCTGAAAGTGTGCCACAAAAGGTTGCGGCACACTTTCGGCAACTTTTCAGCTGCAATGTGTCCGGACGCTGTTGCAGGAGGTCCTCCTTGGAGCGCTGGCCGTGCGGAGGGTCAGCTGCTCCGAGGACGACCTCGGGAGGGGGAGGGGGCACCGAGCGTGCGGCTGCCCCTCCCCTTCCCTCCACCGAGGACGGCCTATTAAGCTGTCTGCTTAGGCCCTTAGTTTTACTACAGAATCTTGGATTTCTAAACTAAGAGAGTCACTGGCCCTCACAGCTTCTTACTGGTGGTCCTCCCCTATCCTTTGCAACACATGGTCCATAATTTTTCATCTGTTCTTTCTGACCCTAGTTGTACTTAGATGGCATCCCACAACAATAACAGAAAAGTACAGTTCTGGTCTCTGAATCCTCCAGAAGTGACAGTTATTTACAAGTAAGCAGACTTCCCCTGTGTATTATCTTGCCCCTCCCAAGATGTGGCTCCATTACCAAAAAAAAAGGTTCTGAATATTGGATAACCCCTTTAAAATTCATCCTAAAAACTGGATTGAATTCACTGGCCCCTGACATGGGAGCCACTAGTCCACTGTGAAATAATTTTCATTTCTGCTGGAAGAGGTGGTATGGGAATGAAAATTAGCCCCAGACCACCAGAGTCTCTGTATCCCTGTGATAGAAATTCTCAACTATTTAGAACTCTTCACCTCCTAAGGAAAGTATGCTCCCCACTGCAGAAGATTCCCTTTTCAATCATAGCTGTCATAACCCTAGTCTGTATTTTTAATTTTGTTAACTCCTGCTGAACTTATTTTTTAAAAAAATTAATAAAGACTTGGCAAGGTCTTTTTGCAAACCCTTTGCTATTTAATTTTTGTACATCTTAACTTGCCTGCAAATATACTTTACAAGAATATAGCAGCTCAAATCAAAAGCATTTTGCTGCATCTTTTTGCACCAGAAAAAAAGCTGAGTTTGGGGTATGGTGTGCCATTGCCATGGACCCAAACCAGCACTCAAAGGGACATATCATGCCACCCCTTTATGGACATCTAATTTGGTTCTTTTGTCTCTAATGTAGGATTTAGACTACCCATTTAGACTTTTTTTGTGCTGGAGGAAAGAGACAAGGCTGTATTAACTGAGCTTCCTTTTTTCCTCCGTTCCCACCAAAACTGCTTCCTAAGATTGAGAAACCACTGGAATCCCATGAGTTGTAGATAGATGGATGAATCAGCAAAAATTTCCTCTTCTCTTCCTCCAACAGGAGCTTCTGTTGTGTCCAGGCCCTTTAATTGAACATAAGGAAGAATTCCATTAGCCAAAGGGAAAATCTAGATCCTACCCACATTAGTCTATAGGTGACTGCTATCACACTGCAGCATTAATTCAGTTTGATACCACTTCAACTGTCATGGCTCCATCCTACGGAATTTTGGGATTTGTAATTTGTTGTGGCAACAGAGCGCTCTGATAGAAAAGGCTAAATATTTCACAAAACTACACATCCCAGAATTCTATAGCATTGAGCCAAGACAGTTAGAACAGTGTCAAACTGAATTAATTCTACAGCAGATGCACCCTGAAAAATTATGAATGCTTGTATGAGAAGCAAGGCTGATTTAAGCTAATGCCCTATGTGGCCATGATAAGAAGCCATTGTTCACAAGAGGAAAAAAGGATTACAAAGTGGAAGCTGGAGTGAGGAAAGATAATAGAGACAAGATTAAATGCATGACAGAACTGGTCTGTAATTGTCAAAATACCATTAAAATTACAAAAGAAATCCTGATAATGAAGAGCTAGAAAGACATAATAAATAATTCAAAATCTGAAATGTAATCCCAAAATTCTGTAGGTATTTCTAGAAATACCTTCCAAACATCTGCAGTATGAGTTTTTTTATTTAAAAAATGAAGCACTGATTGTACATGATGTTTTTCAGAAATACGGGTTTTAAAACAAGCCATGTGGTTATATGGATGGCAAACAAAGAAGGGATAAGTATCTCTTCTCAGGCTTCAGTCTGCTAGAAACAATAGTGACTCAACTATATTGCAAATAGGAAAATGGAAGTATAATGTAGAATTCACAAAATATGAGCATTTCTATCTAATTTATGCATGGTCTTGGACCAAAGCAATCCTGTACTAGCAATCTAACTTGCATTGATGAAAACAGTATATGGATCATGACTGCTCAAAATCTTTGGAAAATTTCTATGTGCTTGCTTCATTCCAATGCTTGGAGTATGACAGGACAAAACAAATGTAGTAATTATCATTTCAACCAGTGATAGATGGATCAATAGAGGTAGAGATAGACACTCACAAACTCACACCCACATATCTTCAATAAAGAATCCAGACTGCCAGGAATAGTGCAAATTGAGTCCACTTTTAGGGTTAGGGTTAGTGCTACAGAATCATGGGAATTGTTTTCTTTTCTGAGACATTGAGCCTTCTCTGTCAGAGAGCTCTGGTGCCACAATAAAATACAGTTTCCATGATTCCCTAACCTTAACCCTAACCCTAAAAGTGGACTCAATTTGCACTATTTCTGGCAATCTGCAACCCCCCTAAAACATCACCTGCCTTGGAGAGAATATTAATCTTTTGTCATTTGGTGTGCAACATCCCTTGGGCTGCTATATTCATTAAAATGTCTTGTAAAGAAGGACTTGAACTTGGGGAATTACTAAAGTCCAAATCTTCTGTGGGATCTTTTATTCTGTGTTTATGGAGGTGGCTAGGGGATAGACTGATAGAGACAAAGCTTTCCAATGAACTGTAATTTATTTGTGGGATTCAAACATACAAAGGCACTCTACCATACACTCATACATACAAGAACTCAGGAATAAAGTAGAGAGGAAACACAAGGTTTTCTAATGGTGATAATTACCTGAAGGAGGCTGCTCCAACAATGAATGAAGATGGATAGACTCAACCATTATGAAAAGGGAAAAGACAACAGAAAGAGCTGGGACCCAAATCAGAGTTCACAGTGGTGCAGTGTCACAATGAAATCTAACCAGACCCAATGTGCCTGGGATTTTGGTGCTCTTTCATACCCTTAAAACTAGCCTGAGATGAAGAGTTGCTTTTGAAGTAAACAATTTCCAAGGAGAGGCGATGAGATGTTAATGTTATCTCATTTTCAGAGTGACATATCTGGCTGGTACTCATAAATCTTTAGGTGTGAATATCCTGTATTGCAGCTCCTAGGCTTGGCCCTTTTGATCTGTAAATTGTTGTAAGTGCAGATGTGACCTTTCAGGTGCCTACGTGATGTGCTTGTCTTGGATTTATGACAATTGGGGCTTTTCCTAGTCCAAGGCCATGGCAGGGACCCAAAAAGGATCTTTATATTAAATCAGCCATCATAACAGTCTCCATTACAGAAGGAAGAAGTAGTAAAGATGGGGAAGGTTGTATGCCTTTTATGGTGGGTTTCCACCCATCATCTCCCAGTTATTACTTGGCAATTAAGGAAAGCTCCTGCTTGATACCTAATTCTCCATGTCTTAACTAAATTAATAAGCCCTTTAGCATTGCTTTCCATCAGTCAAGCACCTACTCTAAAGAAACTGCTGATTAGACCTGCAATTAAAAAATGAACTAAAAATTCTGAGTCACATCACAGTGCATTCACATTTTGCATTACTGCATATCTGTGTAAAACAGCAAATTTTTGAAGAAGCATAGCTTAAATTTTTCATATTAAACAAAATATGACTGCCAAATATGACATCAGCATCATGTATGTGATTGAATACCAGTGCCCTGGATGCTATATAGGAAAAATGATCATCAGTCTGTGTACAAGATTCAAAAACTATAATTTACAGCCACACACACAAAAAAAAGCTGGAATAATCTGTTGGTAAACATTTTAATTTGGAGAAACAAAGCCTTTCCAACATAGCTATATTTCCAACAGAGAAACCTCATGAAACAACCATGCTTGATTAAAAGAGAAAACTTCTACATTTACAAACCTGTTACTTTGATGCCACATGACCTGAACTTACAGGACAATACCACTCTTGTCTCAAGCACCTACCTTCAAATTCCATCCTTAGTTCTGAGAATTCCTTAATTGCCATTGGATTTTGTTTTATCTCTTCCATTCAAAAGAACAATTGCATGGCAAGGATCCTATTGATTAGTCATAACTAGAAAATATGCTCTGAAGCAATTGTTGAATAGTAAGTCAACATGTAAGTACGTCCATGGATTCAATTGATTTTACTCTATTTGGGATTAATCCTAGAATGTGGAGCCATTTGAAATGATTATATCCATTGCACCATGGCCAGAGAATTACAACCACATGTGTAAGGAAACTTAAGAAACTTATAGCAACAATGTACACAGCTCATGACAAAATGTTGTTGTGGTTGTGTGCCTTCAAGGAATTTCCAACAAAGTACAACCACACATATAAGGGAACTTGAACAGCTTATGCCAGCTACTGTACAGCTATTCTGCACAATTTTTTCTCTCTGATAGGACCCAAAAGATGAAAGAAATGTTAGTTAGCCCATTCCCCATCCCTTGAGGGCTCATCTTCTTCAGAAGATGAAGCAGATGTACTGGTGAAATTGGAGTAGATGCCAGATAGCCAGACATGTTCTTCTTCAGTCCAACAACAGGAAGAAGAGCTGGAAGAGAGACTTTCCCATGTCCACAATAAAAGTGAAGTCTCAGGTGTTTGGCTCAGACAATACCCTGCAGACTGAGTGAGAGACTGCATTCCAGGCATCAAAAACACACACAACTGTGAGACGTGCTCTTTAAAGAGCTGCAGGAATCATGATGTGGGCTGAGCTGGCTGCCTTCAAAAGCAGGGACTTTTCTCAATTAAATTGCTGGATTCAGTCCAGTTCACCTCTTGACAACAGCTTGTGTAAGTACTAGACTGTTTCAGTGGCCATGTTACCTCAACTCCTTGGACTCTGTTCTAATTTGTGGCTTTCTGACTCTGTATTGTTTAAAACCAGATACCTCTTGCTTCTTCAGCTTCTGATTTTGTCACTTTGAACTCTAGTTCAGCATTGAGAGTGGGACAACTAGCTAGGAAGAATGAGTGTTGCAAGTGGAAGTTAATGTCATTTAGAAACTAGTGGACACAATCATAGTTCTATCTTTTCACTTTAACCATCATTTTTCCATTCTGTGGAATCATGTTGTTTGTAGTTTGGTGAGGCAGTGGAATTCTCTGGCTGAGAGTTCTAAATGACCCTCCCTAAACTTCCATGATTGTGGCATGGCAATCAAACAATTAAAAAAATCTTATCTGAAACTACGTCAGATCTCTGAATAAGATATAAACTTTCAAGTCATTTATTGCTAGTAATAGGGAGCTTTTAGTTTGGCTTAGCCAAAGAGGAGGGAATTCATTAAAGACTGCTCCTCTGAAATCCATTTGTTTAGTGATTTGGAGGTGGGAATGGGAGTTGAGAAACAAAGTAAAATCATCACTCATTAAGATGGTAGCTAAAAGATTCACCCTTATGTTCAGTAATGGGAGGTTTTATTGACATTTGATTTATATTACACTCTTCTCCCAAATGGAATTCAAGTTTTTTTCATTGGCATGACATTATCAGGAAACAACATATGCTAAGCCCTTGTTATGGAAGTGCCAGTGAGTTGTGGTGCTATGAGGTTTACTGTGGTACAGCTGTTGTGGCTGGGTTTTCCAGGATGTACCATTTGTGCCGAGACACAGAGACCAGTCACTAAATTGTAAGTTGAATGTGGTGGCCACAACTTTATTATACAGGGAAACAAATTACATCACAACAGTAATCAATGGCAGGGAAAAGGGGAGAGGATACAGAGCCTGGTGTATTCCAGACAAATAAAATCTGCCCATACAGGGCAGGAAGCAAGAAGGATCTGGTATACCTCCAGCAAGGCTTGCCAGAAACAGCTGTGAGAGGTGAGCCAATCTGCAGACGGCCAAACCTGCAGTTAACCCCCTTTCACCAGCTGTCTAGTGTTTCTCTCCTGCCAAGTTAAATAATGTCCAGCATCCCCCCTTTCCATATCCACCAGTTGTGACAATGCAACATTACATGTACTGAAAAATAACTATATGTAATAATAAGAAAAACTGATTGAGAATGGTCAGGAGGAGAAAATGCTGCATAAGGCAGATGAAACCCAGGGAGATGGCCAAAACAATTGCTAAAATAACAGTGAAACATTCCTTCTTGGCCCATAAAGGTAACAAGCCAGAGGCTGGGAATCACACAAGAGGCAAGAAGTCCAAAGAGAGGGATTATGGTAAGAAAGTGCGGACAGTCCAGTTTGAGAATGACCATCCAGGGAGCAGGAAGAGCTATATTATATTGTTGTTGCTGTTTACTTTCAAGTCATTTTCAGTTTGTGGCAACCCTAAGATGAACCTAGCATTTCTTGACAAGATTTGTTCAATGGGGGGTTGACTTTGCCTTCCTCTGAGGCTGTGAGAATATGACTTGCCTATAGCCACTGGTAGGTTTCCATGGCCAAGCAGGGATTTGAACTCTGGTTACCAGAGTTGTAGTCCAAAACTCAAATCATTACAGCACACTGACTCTCTCTCTAGGCCTGTTTAAATACTATGAATGTTGTGACACTGAGGGTCTTGTGACACCTCACATGAGACATGAGCCGAGATGAATGACATGAGTCCACTGAAGTCTTACAATAACCTTATTTTACAATCCTTCTGAGACTTTTTCCCAGGGATAAGCCAAGCAATTGCTAAGCTAGATTTGAGAGCTACAATGCTGGCCAGAGGGCTTGGAACAACAGTGCCTGCCATGAAAGTGTCAGGGTACGTTTTTAGTATGTTTTAATAGTCTTCATTGTTTTATGTTGCAAGCCTTCCTGCATATCTTTGAAAAGTAGTAAAGTAAATAAATAAAATTTCTGAGGTATGTGTGTATGAAGTAATGTTATAGCAAAGGTGGAATGTCTGTCAGTGTTTGGAGACAGAGAATGGTATGGAAGGGAGTAATGCCCATTCACACCACATGGAATAATCAATCTATGAATCACCCCAGGAATGACCCATCTTCAATACTTCAATAATGGGTAAACAGTGCAGTTAACAGCTGTTCACAGGATTTTCCCATTCATTAAAAGTAGTGGTAGAAGCATGGACTGGCTACACAATTGTTACTGCTCAGCCATAAGGTTGTGCAGCAGGTTCCCACTATTTCAGCTAAAATCCTGCTTTTATTCCACTTTTTAATAACTGCAAGATAATCCCCAGAGGCAAGCACAATTCCTCTTTCATCCTTTTCTCTGTCTTTTTCTCCATCTTATTTTAAAAAAGAATTATAGCACCTTAGTAGACCAGTGCATTATTGAAATAGTGAAACAGTACTTTTGCACTTAAATGCAATAACACTATGGCAGGAATTCAGGTAGGGACACATGCATATTGTCAGGTTTGGCGGACCCAAACCTCAAGAACCAGGACAACATGATGGTGATAAAAAGACTACAGCTTTATTTTGGATTCTCTGGCTAGAGATACACCACATACGTGGTAGTATCAAATCTGAATTGTCCCCAAAGCCATCCAGTCTCGAAGGATACCCTTTCCAGCCCTCCTTTTCCAGCTTATGGTCCTGTTCTTTGAATCAGATCAAAAGATCCTTTGAAGATTCCTCCTTTTCCTTTCCCCATTATCATAACAGTTGTCCCTGGAAAGATGATGTGGTCAGAGTTCTATCTCAGGAAATAAACAAGTCAAAAAACAACAATTCCCTCTATTTTCCATTTGGTTCCCAAGTCCCATTTCCCTCCATTGTTTGCCCCCTCCCTTCGCACTTCCCTTTAGTTAACCATATTGCTATTTCACCATATCAAATTATTTCTATTTCACTAAATCACTATTTCACCATATAATTTATCCCCATTCCCTCATATTCCTTATCATGACAGATGTATACACTTCTGGATATGACATCCCACCACCTCAGAGGTTAGATTCTCACACTTTATTAATCCCCCCCCCCCCCCCCGTTTATCTGGATAATGTTTATGAAACAATCAAATTAAAGCAGCTTCAAAGCAGCTTCATTTATATACCGCTTCATATCACGCATGGGATGTCTAAGTGGTTTACAACTGTGAGCTGATTGCCCCCCAATAATCTGGGTACTCATTTTAGCGACCTCGGAAGGATGCAGGCCTGAGTGGAGCCTCAGCCCTGGCTGGTATTGAACTCGCAACCTTGTGGTCTATGAGTGAGTGGCTGCAGTACAGGCATTTAACCACTGCACCACCAGGACTTAATTCTGGACTTAAATTAAGTCCAGAATGACTACATGTCTGGCATACACCCATTAATTATGGGATTCTGAGAAATGTTTCCAGTTGACTAGGTACTGCAATTTGCCCCAGTGACACATCGAATCCAAAATCCTGGCCACTTCAAAGCACCCCCTCTACCACCAGTGGGGCAGGGGCTCTGGATCCACCCACCAGGGGTCCACAGCTAAAACCAGTTTGAGCAGGCTGAAATGGAACACTGGAGGCAAATGTCTACAGGTCTTAGGCAGGTCCAGTTCAGAAGTTACTTCATTGACTAGATGCTTTACCACAAATGTTCCTACAAATTTTGGCCCCAATTTCTTGGAAGGTAAATGGGATTTCCAATATTTCATGGACAAATAAACCTTGGACCCTGGTCCTACCTCCCACCCCTTGCCCCTTTTTTGATCCACAAATTTTTGTATTCCTTCTTTGTATCCTCTGGCACTGTTACAATCTGAGGCCAAGTGTCTTTAATTTTTGTAATCATATGGGAGAGTGAAATGGGATCTGTGGGTTCTGTGGACAGCATGGGTAGAGTTTTGGGTTCATATCAATGGATTATTTCAAACAGTGAATGTCCTGTGCTTTGGTAGCCCCATTGAAGGCAACTTCAACATGGGGCAGCAAATCAAACCAAGCACCCTGTAGATAATTGCCATAACAGCAGATGTACTGCTCCAGAGAGCTGTTCATTCTCTCCTATTGTACATCAGATTCAGGGTGATGAGAAGTGGTCATCACCTGCTCAATCCCCAGTTTTTTCTGCAGCACCTTCCAAAAATGTGAGGTGAATTGGGAGCCCCAATCCATGACAATCTTCTCCTGTGTAATCTGTAGACATGTCCAATAAAAAACTCATCTAATTTTGCCACATTAGACAGTCCTTTGCACCCCACAAAGTGTGCTTGCTTTGAAAATATGTCCATGACCACCCATATGGTGTTTCACCCCCTATGGTCAGGTAAGTCCAATATAAAGTCCATGGCAATGTGCCTCCAGGGGGCGCTGGGCATAGGCAGCAGCCTCAACAATCCCTGAGGCTTCCCTACCACTGGATTAGAGTGGGCACATATTGGGCAGCCTTTAACATATATATCTATGTCCCACTGGATCCCATCCCACCAATATTGTTTTCTTACCAAATGCCAGGTTCTCAGGAATCCCCAGTGTCCGGCTACCTTTGTGTCATGCCATTACTATAAGACCTTTAGTCTCAGATCCTCTGGGACATAGACATGAGCCCCTTTGCACCACAGTCCATCTTTCAGCTCCAAAGTCCCTGAATGCTCTTTAAGCCACTGGTCCCTTTCCACCACCTCCCAAATGCTTTGAAACAGACGATCCACTAGGGTGACTTGGCTCTTGTTTTCCTCCTCCCCGTACACTTGGCTTCAAATGGTTACTGCCAATCCCAACTGTTCCGGGGTAAGAATGGTTTCCTCTGGGGCATCCCTCCAGCTTCCATGCTGGGGTAATCTGGATAAGGCATCAGTGAGGACATTTTGCTTTTCAGGAAAAGCCTTTAATTGGAACCTGAAGCGAATTCCTTGACCCTAGAATTTCTTGGCCCATTGGCTCTGTTTTGGGTTTAACTTCCTCAGGATTTGTAAGGCTTCCAGGTTCAAATGGTCTGTCTAGACCTCAAAGGGGTGGGGGGCACCCTCTAGGAACTGGTGCCAGGTCTGCAGTGACCACTTGATGGCAAAGGCTTCCTTTTCCTAAATGGAAACTCTGCTCCTTGGAACTTTTTGGACAAGGAGCTCAACTCTGCTCCTTGGAACTTTTTGGACAAGTAAACACATGACCCTAATTTCCCCTCTGAGTCCTTCTGCATTAACATGGCTCCTATCACAACATCACTGGCATCAGTCTGTATGACAAAAGGTTGCACTGGGTCAGGATGCTTTAGAATGGGCTCCATGTTAAATAGTCCTTTCAACTTATTGAAAGCCTCCTGACACTCTGGAGTCCACTTGATCTTGGTGGATGGCTTGGGTTTTTCATTGGGCTTCCCTGGGTGGTTTTTAGTCTTTAGCAAGTTGGTAATGGGCAGCGCTATCTGCATAAAGTCCGGGATAAATTGTTTATAAAAGTTTGCAAACCCCAGAAAACTCGGTACCTGCTTTCAAGTCTTGGGGAGGGGTGCCCATTTCAATACAGTCTGTACTTTGGCCGGGTCCATCTCTATTCCCTGGGTGGATACTCGGTACCCCAGGAAGTCCAATTTGTCTGTATGGAATTCATATTTGGACAGCTTATCATAAAACTGGTTGTCCAAGAGTCACCTCAGTACCTCCCTCACCAACTTCACATGGGAGTCCAGGTCTTGGGAATAGATCAACACATCATTCAAGTAGATCAGGACCCCTCAAACAGCAAATTATGCATGACTTCATTCACCAGCTGCATGAAAATTCAGGGCCCACCTTATAACCACAAAGGAAAGACGAAATATTCAAAATCCCCCTTTGTCCCCTTCCAGGATTCACACTCAGAAATAGGCATCTCTCAAATCTAACTTGGTGAAAATCCAGCCCATACCTAGCCTCCCCAGCATGTCCTTCATGAGCTTTGAGGTTCTTGTAGTCTGTAACTTGTCAGAGTGACCCGTCTTTCTTCTCCTGGAAGAACACTGGGCCCCTGAAGGTTGAGGTCAATGGCCGTATGAAGTCTCTAGCCAGGTTCTTTTCTAGAAAATCTTTTAGGGTTTTTATTTCTAGTGGAGTCATTGAGTAGAATTTGGGCTTGGGGGTTGTGCTCCAGGCACCAGTTCAATTGCAGTCTGTCTGTCTCCCGGTGGGACGGGAGCTGGTCACACTCCTTTTCTTCAAATACCTCTGCCAAGTCCCTGTAAACCACAGGGTATCCTAGCTGTGCTCCTGGATGGTGCTTCCAACCCTCTCTTGCAGCGAGTTGGGTTGGCTCAAAGCCGCCACTGCTCTTTTCCCCGTTTGGATTAGTGTCCTTGGTGTGGGCTCTGCATTATGGATCATCAAAAATCAGCTCTCCTGCCCCCCTCACCCACATATCCTGGAATTGTGGAAATGGAACCAATCTATTTCCAGGATCACTTAGTAGAATGAAGTGGAGCCCAAAACAAAATAGATCTTCTTCCAGTGCTCTGCCTCCCCAAGCCAGAGCATCTCAGTTTGTTCATTAGCGGGTTTTCCCCCCATGAAAGAGCCATCCATCTGATAAAAGGTGATGGGCTTCCCCAGTTTCCTGATGTCAAGCCCCATTTTCCTCACTATCTCTGGGTTGATGAAGCATTGAGTGCACCCCAAGTCTATGGCTGCCACCAAGTCCATGCTCTGTTCCCCTTTTCAGTCCTCAATCTTGATAGAGTATAGAAAGGGACCCTTCTACTCACCATTGAAGTACAGCATCTTAGTTCTGTGGCCGGCCTGCCACCACTGCCAGAGGCTAGCCATTGAAGTTTTCCACTAGCTCTGAGTTGTCCTCCAACTCTGTTGTGTTCATCATTACCTCTGGCTCTGCTGCACCTCAGCTTACCATTTTGAGGGCCCAGCCACTTGACTCCCTGCTGAGACGTGACTGATCTCCCAACATGGCTGAAGGAGTCACTCCTTTCATTGAGTTGCTCCTTGGGTGGTCCTCCCAGTTGGGGCATTCAGCAATCTTGTGACTCTTCTGCCCACAGGGCAGACAGAGCCCGAGCCTCATCTGTTGCTCAC
>CM034703.1:57396448-57409707 GCA_020142125.1 Phrynosoma platyrhinos | reverse complement strand
CGGACCAGGGCGTCCTGGATGCCCTGGTCTGCATCCCCCCTTAGTTTCCACTGTGTCATTAGACGGATGTCCTCTTTCACCACTTTGGCCTCCCTAGCCAACCAGATCCGCTCCCTCATGGTCTGAGGATTATCTGTCCTCTGAACCCACTTCAGCATGCCTGGTCACAGGTCCTCTTTAAAATGCTGTACTTTGGTCACCTCAGGCCAGTCTGGGACTTGGGCTGCCAGTCCCAAGAACTGTGTCACATATTCCACCATGGAGCATGCTTCTTGTGTGAGGACCATTAGCTTGGTTTGAGCCTTCTGTGGAGAGAAGGCAGGTTATAGCCAGCCTAAAATTCCGTTAGGAACAGTTGGAAGTCAGATAGGGTTTGGATTCCAGCCAGTAAGGGTTTGGTGGTGAAGGTTCTAGAGTGGAACAGAGTTAAGGTCAAGAAGAGAGGGGCCTAACACACATACTAAACTCCAAGTGAGGGAGTTAATAAAGAGAATATCCTGAGGGGTATTGATAGCCTTAGAGGCTGGTTGAGAAATAGTGGTAAAGGTACCCAAGGAAGGGCTAAGAGTGTCCTGTGGGGGTAATTGAAAGTGTTCCAATGAAATGAGTATTTAGAGTATTATTATTTGTAACTGTAACCAATTGTAACAAGTACAGCAAGACCAAGTGAAACATTGTTACTTGTATTGTAAATAAAGTTTTATTGTTACTTTATGAAACACTTAACTACAGTGTGAATGAATAACCACGTTACTAAACTTTATACAAAATAGGTTATACCAAAGAGTCTTAGAAGAGAAGATTGGTGAAGTAGTGGCTCTTTGCATAGGGTGGTGGCAGGTGTGGGATGAAAAAGGTCCATAGTGTGGCCACTAATGAAAGAAAAGAAAGAGGTCCTTGAACCGACTCCGTAGCATGACCATAAACTTGGGCAAATTTTCCAGTTCCACCACCCCAGCGTTAAAGAGCTGTATGAGCCAGTCTGCCACTTTGCCTTCTAGTTCAGCAGTAATGTATCTCTTTTGCAACCTCATTTGGGAAGGCAAGCCCCCACTCATGCATATGTGCCTCTTTCTGTGCCAGAAAGTAGGATAGATGACTTGCCCTCCCATTGAATTGCACTCCCAATTGCTGAGCCACCAGGTTCTAAGTGTGATTTGATGGGGCTCGAACCTTTGTCCAGGGCATCATCCCTTGTGGTCCATACAGCACCGTCTCCCAAAGCTGTGCGGTTCAGGCAGGTGCATGGGGTGTTTTGGTGAGGTTGTCTTTTCAAGGGGTTTCTTGTCTCCCTTGTCCTTTTTCCCTGCCATGAGCTGATGGCCCCACCATGGTTCCAGTGAGCTGCAGCACAACCGCCTCTGCCCCCATGTCCCACAGTGTCCACTTTCCTGCAGGCATCTCTCACTGCTGCACCTGGCTCCCACTGATCATCAGGGACCGGAACCACTTGTCATCTTTCACTTCACTTAGCGGGTCCTCCCAGGCCTCCTCCCACAGCCTGTCAGTCTCCTTCTCTTCCTCATCAGTGAATCAGCCCTCTCAGTCCCTGTAGTTTGGGGACCATTTTTCTACACGCCTACACACCATCAGTGGGGCTTTCTCCCAAAGCTGCCCTCCACTTCCCACTCCTCCCTCATCTCCTCAGGGTCATCTTGGTCTGCCCCCCACCCCCCGGCCAGAGTCCACTTGTGCCTCCCGGGCTAGTACTCTCTGGCCACTTCTTCACTCACCCCCAGAAGGCTCCTTCAGGCTAGCTTTGCCTCAGGCCAAATGTAGCTATTTCATATGAGGCATTGGAGGGAGATTTGATCCAAACCTCAAGAACCAGGACAGCCTGATAGTGATAAAAAGACTACAGCTTTATTTTGGATTCTACAGACAGAGATATGCTAAAGACGTGATAATGTCAAATCTGAATTGTTCCCAAAGCCATCCAGTCTTGAAGGATTCACTTTCCAGCCTCCCTTTTCCAGCCCACAGCCCTGGTCTTTGAATCAGATCAAAAGATCCTTTGCAGATTCCTCCTTTTCCTTTCCCCATTATCATAACCTTTGTCCCAGGAAGGATGATGTGGTCAGAGATCTACCTCAGGAAATAAACAAGTCATAAAACTACAATTCCCTCTATTATCCTTTTGTTTCCCAAGTCCCATTCTCCTCTGTTTTTGCCCCCTCCCTTCACACATCCCTTTAGTTAACCATATTGCTATTTCACCATATCAAATTATTTCTATTTCACCATATCACTATTTCACCATATCATTTATCCCGGTTCCTTCATATTCCTCATCATGACAGATCCATATACTTCTGGATATGGAAGTGTCCCATACTCATGCAGATGTCTTTTTTCAGGCATTGTGGAGGTTAGTATTATTGTCCTATCCATGCTGTGCCCAAATTGCTTTTCCAACCCACTCTAAAGTCCCAGAGCTGTCTCATCCCTCATCATCCTGCAATGTGAACAGGCACAATCAGAGAAGTGTCTGGCAATCCCCCCTGCCCTCACTGGAGGCACAATGATTACAGAAGTGCTGAAACCTCTGTTGCACCATTGTGCATTTGGATAATTTTTTTTGGTGGGGGGGGGGGTGGAATTGCTAGATCTCCTCTGATCCTGCCTGCTCACATTGCAGCACAGAATACATGTGAGAGGCTGACTTTACGGCTTTGAAATAGGTATTATAGGGTGATCTATGGGTTAACATAGTGCAAGGTTTGAATGTGGATTGTTATGCTATGCTGAGGGGATACTGAATTGAGGCTAATCACTGTAATGAATATGACAACAACAAAAGCTTCAGAGAGGAAATCATTTCAAAACACAAGACCATGCCCAATGTCAGCAAACCATCCCTCCATTTAGAAAACTTTTTGGTGTGGATTCAAGAAAATGCTATATCCAGCAACTAACACCCCCCATAAATATTAATAATAATAGCCCAAACACAGGTGGATGTAGAGATGACAACCACCAACAATACCCAGTAAAAATGAAAGTAGCATATACAGGAGCTCATTCTTCATTAGACCAGTTTGAAAAACCCACAGATAAAGGAATACAACATGTTATGTTTAGAATGCAGTTGAACTGTGTTAAAAAACATTTCAATTATATCCTATTTTATTTGGCATACGTTTTTGTGAACTGCAGGTCTCCTTTCATCTTTATTTCACACAGTTAGATGATGAAGAATCCATCAGTCTTATAGCATGAGTTTCCTGCATCTGGGTGATTAGATACCTAATAAAAGGTAGTGCAAAGTCTCCATAAATTCTCTCTGCATTGGCTACCAAATGACTACCATCCTTTTCCTTCTTTTTATGGCATAGTACTGATATTTTAAGGCTACAAGCAATTAAGGCATTGAGTTCTCTGCCACAAATGGTTATGACCTTTAAATCCCTTCCAGGAAAGAAAGATTGAAATTTAGGCATCTTAAACTATAGAAAATTCTTGTGAGATCTTTCTGTTATTAATTTCTATCAGTATGGGATGTTTAATTTTCCCCCAGTTCATATTTTCTCCATTCTATGTATACTATCATCCTCTCTCTCTAAAAATAGGTAAAAATCAATAAAGCAAAAAGGGAAGATCAACAATAATGAATATGAAATGTAGCAAAACATTGATAGGAAAATGAAAGTGGGCCAGAAATTATACACATTGATAAACACCATATTAAAATGATGAAGAAAAATAATTAGCCAAAAATGTAAAATAGTGCTTTGGAAAACTATCTTGTTTTCTAGCCATTCTCCTTCCTTGCCCTTTGTCTCCCCATTCAGCATATACTATTTCTAGAAAAGGATAGCATTTAATACAGTAAATTGTATTTCCAAGCAGGGATGGGAAAGATTTCTGCACTCATCCCTAGAGAACTACCATGCTATGTCTACAGCGTGGATGACTTGTAGCCCTCTAGATATTGTTGAACTACAGCTCCAATGATTCATCACCATTGGTGAGGGCCGGTGGGAGTTTCACACCAATAACATTTGGACAGTCACAGGTTGCCTGCTCCTGATGTTTACTGGAGATGGAAATTCTCAGTTTTCCCACTTCGCAACAGATGTCAAGGAAAAAGCATTGTTACTTCTTCCCATAGTGTCAAAACAATGAGGATATTTTTTTCTTACACAAAGGATGGAAACCTCACTGCAACCTTTTAAAAAATACTCATTTTTCCATAAACTCATGCAATTTCACACAGAACTGTGCAATTTTATGAAAAACAACTGAACAGTTGTAGATGAGCTTCCAGCCATGCTGTTTCATTTTACTCACCTTTTTGAGCAAGAGGGACAAGACAACACAGGAGTGAATGGGTTAAGTAAAGGTAAAATTCCCTAGCACTGAGCCAGGATAATTAAAGTGGACAGGTTGCATTATTTCTGGCAATCTGTAAAGGCCCTCAGTGGGGATACAGGCAGCTCAAAAGAAGTGGCTTAGAACCACCCCTTTTAGGCTGGATTGGGGCCAGGGCAAACAGATGCCCATCCCCAATCCAGCCAGATTCTGCCCCTTTTCCCAAAGTGCTGGCTTTTCCTCCCCAAAAACTGGCTGTGGGGAAAGTGGCATCTAAGCGCCACACCCCGAAGTGGGAGAGAAGCTGGCAGGCATGTAAGTACTGCCCTGGCTTCTGTCTGGTTTTGGGGACGTAGGGCGTGTAAACACCACACCCCCTAGCCAGCCCCAATTGGGCTCAAATGGGCCATCTGTTTCAGCCCTTAGTTTCACAGTTAATATTCATAAATTTATGGCTTAGCATTCAAGGAATGTTCTCTCCATTCACCACTTTTCAGTGTTGAAACATTTATATGCTTATAAAAATTGTGCCATTTTTGTTAATATAGGTTCACATCTTTGCCTTGAAGAGTTGCTCTGTATTCCAACTATGCAGCTGCACAGGTTGCAGAATGTCAACAAAGGGCCAATGCAGATTGGCAGTTTGGGGTGGGACAGAGCCACCCGGGAAGTGGCAGATCAGGGCCATGGCAATCCCATGCCACGGCCCCGATCCTCCCTTTTGCTACCCCAAAAAGAGTGGTAAAATGCCGCTCCTTTTAGGGGTAGCAAAAGGCTGCCCTAAGAACCAGTGCCATGGCTCTTCAGTACTCTTTCAGCACCACATGGCATCAGGACAGCACCGGCGTAGGGTTGGGACAGCCAGCGTGTGGCTGCCCCACCCCAACTCTACCCCCAGGCCAGCCCTTTCGGCCGGTCTGCAACGGCCCATAGTTGGGCTGTTCTGCTATAATGAAAAGAAGAACAGCAACAACAGAATCCCACAACCTGCAGGAACTTTCCAAGTGTTGTTTTTCTTCCTGTCATCAGAAACACCAGACTTTGACCACATTTCAGAAGTACCAATTCCATCCCTAGTGAAGACTGTCCAGCACCAGATGGTTAAATAAGCAGTCAGTATAAGTCAGCTACTTGTGTTCTTCTGACTCTGGATGAAATCCAGTTGTTCATCCCAGCTAGAATAGGCCCATTTAATCAATTGCTGAATGGCCAATTGATACATATGTAAATCTAATTGAAACTCTTATGTATCTTATGTAGATCTAATTGATTGATGATTTAATCTAGTTAGCATTCGTAATTGGATCTATCTATCTATCTATCTATCTATCTATCTATCTATCTATCTATCTATCTATTTGGAGTAGTTAAACCCCATTCTTCAGCTACAAAGACTCTCAGAGCAGCTTACAAATGATTAATTAGACAGTTCCCTGCCCTCAGGCTTACAATCGAAAAAGATATGACACAAAAGGAGAAGAGAATGGTAGTGGAAAAGGGGATCAAGTCCAGCAGTTCTTCGCTCCCTCTGAGGCCTGGACCATAGCAGATGGACTGGAGGGAGGGCTCTCCTTAATTTAATCTAGGCCCAATGGAGCTGGCCTGCTTCTCTCCCTCTGAGGCTGAGGAGGTAATGCAAGTAACAGACCCTTGTCTATGTCCAGCAAAAGGGCAAACCTTTGCCTCTACACTCAGTGCAAGAATAAAGTGCAAGTGTAAAGAGTAGTGCCTGCTGAATTAGGGCTTCAGTCCTGTAAAGAGTTAGACTACTGAAGGAAACTGAAGTAGTAGCAAACACAGCAGCCTTGTCCATCCTACAGCTCCCAGATGGTTTCTGTGGTCTTCAGTCTATTTAGACCTCTGAGTTAAAACAATCTCTGAACCCTCTTCGTTATTGCCAAGTAGAGTAGATCAATTGAATGCAATGTTGAATGATAAGTAAATATGTAGATAAATCTCATTGAGTCAATAGGCTTACAACAATAACAATCTTAATCCTAAACTTTAGACCAATATTACATAATAGTTTTCTGGCCCCTGTGGTACATGAATAGGCAATGTGAATTATAGAAAGTCACAGGATCATAAGAAATCAAAAAGTAATGTTGAGAAATTCAGACCAAAAGATTATGTAACCTATTTTAGTCTGGCACCTTCCATTATTTTCTCATGACAGTTGGCCCAGTTTCTAAGATAAAAATATATCCTGCACTAATTGACCTTGCACTGATTATTTTGCTGGATACTCTTAACCATTCCTTCCTTCATTTAAAACAGAGACTTGGCATGTACCCATTGAGGTTCATTTTGGGGAGTGGGAAAAAAACTCTTATTGAATACATTTGCACACACACACACATATATATGTTCCTTCCTCCCACCTTCTTTGAATTTTTAATGCTAGAGCATCTGCTGTGCATTCTTATTTAATAAGGTGACTAGAATGTCATACATTATCCTAACATACTTGCACTAATCCCATATGTGGTGCTAGAATAATTTCCTCCAATTTATATCTAATGGCTCTGTGCAATCTAGTACTTCCATTATTAATTGCTATGTACAAGGTTTTAGAATTTATCAAGAGACTGCACAGCAACCTTACGCTCTGCATTTTTAATTTGATAGGTTCCCTTGTGAACCTCTTTTGCCTTGCTAGTATATCACATATCGAGCAAACATTGCTATTATCTTGGTTTTATTCATTAATACTGTAATTTATTATTATAGTGCACAAAGGATTTGGTATTAGAGTTTCAACATCATAAACACAGAAGTAGACATTTTTGGTAAAGTTGAGCCAGCTGTGGAATGAGTGGGTGGCATTCCTTTCCCTTATCACACTAAATGATGAGGATCACTCACCACTTCCAGTTTAAAAGCAAAGATTTTATTTAAGGGTCAGTCTCAAGCTGATGCAGGGCACATCTAGACTAACTGAAAAGTCCCAGATTTTGTTCCTGTTCTTTCTGATTTTGTAATGGGTTAAAATAAACTGACCAGGAGAGGTGGTATAAAAAGTCCCTGATTGTATCAGGAGCTGACAGGATAACCAAAACATATATGGATCTCCAAAATAAAACTGAAAAAAATGTGGAGGGGGTAATCTGGGGCTTTCTGGTATTTTTAATCAGTCTGGAAGCACCCAAAGAGAAGTTATTCCCTCCAGTCCCCCCAGGCTGTTCAGAAAATACTGTATACTAGGAATGGGTGAGAACCAACTATAAATGTTTCAAATAAGAATGAGTAAAGATTTTCATTTACTTTGTTCTTATTTTTTTTAATCCCTGTTGTTCCCTCTCCATATCCTCAAATTTCATTAATTTGACAGAAATAATTTGAAATTTTAAAAATGTAATTGTGAGAGAAAGCAAAAATGACAAAACTTGCCTAGTAAGACAGAGGGCTTTCAGTTATATTTGCAATATTGAATTAAAATTGCACACTTTGTTCCTCATCTTTAATAGCTTCATGTCAGGCATATACATCATGATCCTCTCTATATTAGCAACAGATATATATACTGAATTAGGACAATGAATTTAGCTCAAAATTTTGTTTGATTCTCCTCAAATTTGAGTTTCTTAATACATTAAATGGAAATAATTTAATTTTAAAAAACAAAAACAAAACACTCAAACCTGGATGTAGTAGGAACTTGTAAATTCATTGATGTTACCTTGATTATGTGATTCTAGCAAAAGTTTTTGTGTATGTTTAGAAATATGTTATCAAAATAAAGAAATTAAAGCTTTTTCAGCTGTAATGGAGAACATATTGCAAAAGGGGGAAAGCATGTTGAGCAGATTACCTCTACCAGTACATTAGTTTGTGTAAGGGGACCATTTAGTCAAAGATGGTTTTAAGTTCTGCTTTAGTCCAGCAGAAGCATAGATGAGATAAGTACTATGTTCCTCACCTCTCATTTTTTAAAAAAACTTATGTCTGATATGGTGACATATAGCAGCTTGGTATCAGTCTGTTGACAGCACTGGGAAACAAGATTCTTTATAGTTTCAGAACATGTCAGCTGTAATGGAGAACATATTGTGAGTTACACAAATCAAAAAAGGAAAAGAGTTCTTGCTCACAACCATTCATTCCCAGGAAAAGGTATACTTCATCTTGAAATGGGGAGCGTTGGCAAGCAGTTTGATACAGCTGCTGAGGGAACAAGACAACAGTAGTAATACATTCTGAAATCATGATTACAAGTAACAAAAGAGCTAGTGTCTGGGTAAATTAATTTTGTCTGTCAAGAATGGTATTTAATGTGTGAAGATGCCAGTCACAGACCTGAAGAATATAGTCTTTAAAAGATGTTTTCTTTCCTCCTTGTCTGCATTTGTGAGAATAAATGACTTGTGACAGAAATGATACTGTGTATAGCATTTACCATATAATGGTTTGCTAGGGAGGAATAATCCTCCCTTAGGTTATTAGTTTTGCATTTTATGATAACATAAAATGCACTAGTACTGAAAAAAGCCATTTGTTTCATCAATTACCAAAGATGCATTGTGGCCATCAGCTAGTAACAGAGATGACCACTGAAGTATTTAAAAGTACATTATGACCCAGGTGACTGGATCTTCATACCTGGTAAATTAAATCCTAAGTATCTGGCTTAAAGAGAGTTGTAAGCAATTTTTTCAGGGTTTTCAAAATTTCAGAATTTAGATATGTTACTTAAGAACCTGTTCTGGCCTTTCATTGCATTAATTATTCTTTATTCTGTAATCATCAAAATGATTTGACATCAAAACAAATACTTGTTTTAAAAAAATCAGTTCAATTAAAATATTGTTTGTGTATCTCAATTCTACTGAAAGTCAATCTAATTTCAGGTGTCCAGAAGACATTTAATGACCAATACAGTCTGCCAGCATTCAGCTAGGTTATTTAAATGTTCACCTAGCTGCATGGATCAGTAGCTTTTCTCCAGCAACAACATTATACAAGATGCCAGAGGAATGTGTAAAATCATTAAATTCTTGAGACCAAGAATTAAAAAAAAATAGAAAGATCTATGTGCAATATTGTTCCTATGCAGGATGAATGAGAGGGTAAAAATGTAGTGGGAACATAGAATCAAAGACACTTAAGAGCTGGAAGGGGCACTATAAACCATAAGGTCCAATGAATGTACAGCTTGGATACAGCTTATTTGAAGGACCATATCCCTCTTTTTGAGCCAATTAGGGTACTAAGATGGTCCAGAGAAGCCCTTCTCTCTTTCCCCCCACCCTTTCAGGCTCATTTGGTGAGAACAAGGAAGAAGGCCTGAGTGGCTGCTCCAAGACTTTGGAGCTCCCTCCATAGAAAGGCCTGGATGGCACCATCCCTGCTGTCCTTTCAGTGGTGGCTAAAAGCATTTTTTGCATCATCAAACTTTTTCATACTGACAAGAATTTGCCTTTTAAATGCTGTACAATACTGATTTTATTTTTTATTTTTTGTAAAAACAACAACAACAACAACAAAAAACCCTGCTCTTTCCTGAACAGAGTTTTGTGCAGAATATGTTTTTACCTACAAAAGAATTATTTTCCAACAGCATTTTCAGTTCATGAAGTGGAATATTATTTTCTGTGCAGAATATCCTGTTTACTATGCAAAACAGTTGTGTGTGAATTTTGTATACATTAAGTCCTGAACTGCAAAGATTCTTCTTAATTTAAGCTTCTCCTGGTCAAAGTTTTTGACCCTTGCAAAACACACTTTCCTACCACTTTCCAAATATTTTTGAATATTCTTGCAATTTCTATTCCAACCATAACACCTTAGTAAGAAATGTCTGTTGGCCTTTTGTATATAAAAAGGTTGAAAAATTAAATTACATTAAAATTAAATGAGACAAATTCATATACATTTATACATATAGGTATGTGTGTTTGTGGTATGGACAGAGAAGGAGAAAGAGGTTTTTTATTGTAAAGGATTATTTCCCACTTCTTCATTGCATTATGTTTTGCATCTCTGTATGTTATAGTCAGAACTGTGAACTTTGTGTATTTAAAAAGCTATTTCACTTCTCCATAAATAAAGGACTAATATGGTGGTCATGAACAAGCATTGATCTAAGAAGATCTTTTGTTACTTTGTTCTGCACTGAAATCATTTCCATATAATTTAATTTAATTTAAGTCAGAAATGACTAGAAGGCACACAACAACAACTACTACAGTCATATATAGGATTTGCATTGAAACACTTTATTTTATGGGGAGACTTTGCATCTTAGGGGGAATGCAGATGGGCAGTCATGGGCTGCCCTAGGAAGTGGAGGATTGGGCCCGAGGCTGCCCCATGCCTTGGCCCCAATCCTCCCTTCTGCAGGCCCTCAAGGGAGTGCTAAAATGCCACTCCTTTTGGAGTCAGCAGAAGGGGTGCACCAAGAGCCACCATGCGGCTCTTCTGTATCTCTTCCAGCACAGTGCGTCAAAATGCTGTGCCAGGAGGATGTATTCAGGATGTGTACTGTGCGTAACAGCACACGCCCTGATGATGTGCTCAGGGAGGGGTTGGGGCAGCTGCCATGCGGTTGCCCTTCTCCTTCCCTGCCTCCAAGACGGTGCTTTGTGCCGTCTTCAGAGGCTCTTAGTTACCCATGGGCAGAAAAAATATCAAGCCAGTATAAACATCATCTTGGATGTTTTAAAATGTATTTTGTGGAGTTAGAACAGAAATGATAACATGTTTTTATATATTAAATGTGAGATATGATGCAAACTGAAGCTGAAGATGGGTTTGAAAGATAAAAAAGTCAACAAATATTTCAATTTTTATTTTTATTTTTTGTCTTGAGAATGAACTTTCAAAGGAGTTGTTGGCCAGTCTTCAAGTTTGTGATGGATGCAATGACCTGAGACATTTCCAGGTAGACGTGCTACACATCTCGAGTGATTTTTTTTTGGGGGGGTCAGTGCACAATGTTCATATGCAGCTGATGGTGGAGTAAGTCGAGTTCCATATGTGGAAGCATTGTGCATGTGGAAGAGAATTAAAGTTCACAGAGTAGTGTTTGGAGAAGAGAGGCTCAAAAGTCAAAATGACTTTGATAAATTAGAAAGCTGGGCCAAAGCTAACAAAATGAATTTCAACTGGGAGAAATGTAAGGTACTACACTTAGGCAAAAAGAAAAGAAAAGAAAGGCATAGATATAGGATGGGATACACCTGGCTTAACAAACTACATGTGAATGGGATCTAGGCATCCTAGTAGATCACAAGTTGAACATGAGTCAACAGTGTGATGTGGCAGCCAATGCAATTCTAGGTTACATCAATAGAAGTATAGGGATTTTCTTGGCAAGACATGGGGCTGCCTTTGAAAAGTGTTCAGAAACTCCAGCTAGTCTAAAGAGCTGCAGCCAAGCTGTTAAATGGAGCTGGCTACTAAGAGCATACAACTCCCTTCCTACAGCAGCTCCATTTTCTGCTAGTTTATTTCTGAGTGCAATTCAAAGTGCTGGCTTTGACCTATAAATCCCTATACAGCCTGGGTTCAAGCTATTTGAAGGACTATATCTCCCTGTATGAGCCCACCAGAGTATTGAGATTATTTGCCCTTGAAGGTTGATGGAACTGAAAAGGTTCCAGGAAGCCTTGGAGTGTTTTATCATTGCGAACGACGGCGATTCTGTTGAAGCCTTGGTTAATACTTGGAATAACGACCTTACCAGGGCTATAAACATTATCGCTCCCAAGCGTCCTTTTCAACCCACTTCAAATAAAGACCCTTGGTACACAGAAGATCTTCGCCAAATGAAGCGGGTTGTACAATGACTAGAGCGCTGATGGTAGAAACATCGACATTTATCTGATAAGACACGTCATAGGATCATATTGGATTCCTATCGAGTGGCAATAGACACAGCAAAGAATTCTTTCTATGCTGCACATATTGCATCTGCAAAGTCTCGTCCAGCAGAACTGTTCAGGGTGATTAAAGAATTAACTCAATTACCTCCCACCCT
This sequence comes from Phrynosoma platyrhinos, assembly GCA_020142125.1. Taxonomy (NCBI): domain Eukaryota; kingdom Metazoa; phylum Chordata; class Lepidosauria; order Squamata; family Phrynosomatidae; genus Phrynosoma; species Phrynosoma platyrhinos. The sequence continues at coordinate 57,397,418 of CM034703.1, read as the reverse complement.
GAACCCATTATTGGAACCAACTAAAGCTGCTGCGATGCTTTTAATGGCTTTTTTGTAGATAAAATCTCTCAGATAAGGGCTGATCTGGATGTGGACATTATAACAGAACCAATAAGAGAGATGTCCAGAGGCTCTGTGGACTGTGTTACACTGGATCATTTCAAGTTTGTTAATACCGATGAAGTGGACAAGCTTCTTGGAAGTGTAAGGAGGACAACATGCCCTCTTGATCTTTGCCCATCATTGCTTACAGTCCAGGGAGGAGATGCAGTAAAAACATTATTACAACTCATCATTGATGCATCCCTCAGGGAAAGCAAATTTCCATCTAATTTGAAACTAGGGGTGATTAAACTGCTCTTGAAAAACCCCTCCCTTGATCCTCTGATGAAAAATAATTATAGACTGGTCTCCCTTCTACCATTCTTGGGTAAGGTGATCGAGAGGGCAGTTGCCCTTCAACTCCAAGTTGTCTTGGAAGAAGTTGATTATTTGGACCCATTTCAAACTGGCTTCAGGGTGGGATATGGAGTTGAGACTGCCATGGTCGCCTTAGTCAGTGATCTCTGTCTGGGCATAGACTGGGGAAGTGTGGCCCTGTTGGTGCTCTTGGACATCTCAGCGGTATTCGATACCATAGACTATGGTATCCTTCTGAAACGCCTGAGGGAGTTAGGTATTGGGGGCACTGCTCTTCGGTGGTTCAGGTCCTACCTCTCAGGCAGATTCCAGATGGTGATGCTGGGGGACAGTGGCTCTTCGAAAAGAGAGTTGACATCTGGTGTCCCTCAAGGTGCCATTTTATCCCCCATGCTGTTTAACATTTACATGAAGCCACTGGGAGAGATCATCCGGAGACATGGGACACAGTGTTATCAGTATGCTGATGGCACCCAACTTTACTTCTCTATGTCTCCATCTACTGCAGTGACTAAGGATGGTATTACTCCTCTTGATGCCTATCTTGAAT
>CM034703.1:57349785-57374869 GCA_020142125.1 Phrynosoma platyrhinos | reverse complement strand
TCCCTGCCTCGAGGACGGCTCAATTAGCCGTCTGCCGAGGCCCTAAGTAGTGTTGAGCTCTGTCCTTCAGTCCTTCCAAAGAATGTTCCCTGCAGTTTTTGTAGCTAATTGCTTTTCTGTGATCCAGAGTGTTTAAACCTATCTTATATATTAGGTAAAAGTCTCACAAAGTCCTTTTTTGCTTCTCTTCAATATCATAGTTTCTTCCTTAAAGGTGGCAAGGAATCTGCCTATTCTATAACCTAATCTTTTCATCCAGAGTACTCTTCAGACCAGTTACCAGATTAAAATGAATTAAATTGTCAAGTGAGTTAATTTTTTTCAAAGCAAAACATTTAACTTATTTTTAAAATCAAAGTGATTGACTTGTGTTAGAAATTGAGCATTAATTTAATTCCAGGCATAAGTTAAGTTATGTATTAACTAATTAGAGGCAGTGCTAAAGAGCCCTCCTCCTGCTTTCCCAACCTAGTTTTTTTTAGATTTTTGCAAAACTATTTATTTCTTTTTCTTATTTCTGCAGTATTGTGGAAATACAGTGTTTAGGTCACAAAAGTCAAACCACTTAGTATAGAGTATTCTAGTGGAATGAATTTTGTTAAGGGTTTTTGAGGTTAGCAGTAATGATTTTCTTCCATCCATTTCTAAACACACACACAAATACACACACCCCTATGACAATCAACATCCCCCTTTTTGGTCTGTAGTCACTATGTTGATGTACATCTGAGAGAAGGGGTGTTAACAGTTAACTAAATACATATACATCTATCCTCTCCCACTAACTTTTCTATCTCTAGACTTAAATGCATGGATTTAGGAACAACTGGTCAAAAAAAAAAACTTTTTAGATCCCCCCCCCCCCATACATTTACTGAATGTATGGAGGCTGGAAATGGGACCAAGGACTAAGTCTACACACAATGGAAAAAGTGTTTTGTTGTTTTGTATATATTTAAAATTATAGTTCACTTGTTTTGACTTATAAACTACTTCAGTTCCACTTTTGGGGAAAATGCATTGTTCAAATGAAGAGGAAGAAGTCTGGAAAGGGCATTGCTTAACAGGTACTCTGTCATTTTGAGTCAAGTCTATCTGAAAGATGTATCTTCCTATATAAGCCTGCCTAAGCTTACAGATCTGCAGGGGAGGGCTTTCTCTTAGTCCCACCACTATCACAGGCAAGTTTGGTGAGGACATAAGAGAGGGCCCTCTCATGGTTGGCCCCAAGTGGAACTTCTATCTATAAGCAGTTCAGTTGGCTCCTTCCCTACAGGTGAAGACCTTTTAATTTAGGCAAGTATTTGGCTTTTAATTTGTTGTGGCAGATGCAGCTATTAACATTTGTGTGTGTGGGGGGGGGTGTTGCTGTACTTTTATTTTATTATGATGTAGATGTGCTTTTCAAAGTGTTTTTCACCTGAGTGTTTTAAAGATAATTCTGGTTTAATTCTTCCTTACATTTTCTATTAATAGGTTTGGCTGAATGATGTAGTAATAGTTTTTAAGATGTTGTTGTTGTTGCAGGCCTTCAAGTCATTTCTGATTTATGGCAACTCTCAGGCCATAAAAAACCCTCATAGGGTTTTCTTGGTCATTATACTTTGTTTTAAATAGTTGTAAGCAACCTCGAATACCATAATACCTTGCCAGGAGAAAAGAAGCATATAGATTCAACCAATCAATCTTCTCACAGTAATTATCAATAAACAATAGAATAATGCTAATTGATAGACTCAATGTTTGATATGTGCATCTTTGGTTTTTAAGGTTACTGATACTTTAGAGGATTTCTTAATATGCATTGACTTTCTACCTAGTCTGCACACAAACTCCCTTGGTAGAGTTTTGCTCTTCTAGGCTACAGATTTTATATATATCTCCACATGTTTTATTGCTCTTTTGCTTAACAGGAACACCTCAAATGGAATACATCAGATACATAAATTATAAACAAAAACTTTGACAGAGATTTCATAGTCTCACTATAAAAGCAAATAACCCAAACAAAACAAAACAAGAACAGTAACAATAAAAACACACACCTTTGTCTTGTGGACATGAACACTCAGATTGATTATGTATCAAAAACACACCAAGGTGTGATCCAAAACAACTTGGTTCATATTTTTGTTTTTGTTTCTAGTTTTCAATAGGAAAAAAGTTGAAACAACAATGAAAAGTGCATCCAGACTTATTTAAAAGACCAGAAAAAACTAGGTTTTGTTAGATTTTGTTCCTGTTCTTTCCTATTTTTAATCTCGAGATATATTTTGTTTATCCTAGAATATTTTCTGTCAGCTCTAGTATATTCAGAGACATTTTTCCAGCTCCCCAGATCAATTTGTTTTAACCTAGTATAAAATCAGAAAGAACAGGAACAAAAAAATCTGGTACTTTTCAATCAGTCTGGATGTGCCTGAATTTTAAAGAAATTGAACTTTAAATCATGAAGTCTGAGTAGTGACTTATACAAAACTTTGCATTCTTATTAATACTTAGGTGAGCATCTTTAAACTTTATATTAAATACATTCAAGAGCATTTTCTAATAATGATTTCCTAGTCCTTTGGTCCTATTAGCTTGCAAAACCTTCATGCAATATTCATGTTTTAATCTCCTAGAAGTAGATACTTCCTGTAATATGCTGGCTCATTTTCTGTTCAAGTTCTGAAAACAAATCTTAATTCTGCATCCTGTAAAATGCCACACTGCTGACAATCTGGTAACCACAGTGTAATTCTGTTCTGCTTAGAAATGGCTCAAAATCATAGCATCTTTAAAAAGAAAAATCAGTAATGTCCTTTTAGCTCATTAAACACTCTTCACTGTGGCTGAACTGGAAAGAATAACAGAACTTATCTCATGGCCAAATTCACGAGTTCCAACAAAATAACCAATATTTGGATGACATCCTCTCAATATACATGAAAAGTCTGGTGTTCATATTTAGGAAGCAGATATTATAGTCAAATTCATACAATTATTGTGCACAGTGCCAGATAGCTTTCTTGTACGAGAGAGTTCATCACTGATGTATCACTGCTCCAGATATATATTTATATAGTTATGACATTTGCACATTCTTACTGCTGTCTCCCCCTCCCTCATGGCTAAAAAACACCAAATATGTAATTAAGTTATGTGAATGGATCAGTCTTTTTTTTTTTTTTAACTCCTTTCAGTTCCATTTTCTCAACTGGAAAAGATAGCTTACCAGACTGCTATGCAGACTTCAGGAGTTCAGCAAAGATATACTAGAAAAAAAACATAATTGTCCCTAGTCATTCCCCATTGTTCATTAATATTGTGGAAATGGAGGCTATGTGATGTAAGAGGCCATGCAGTTTAATGTTATTGGTCTTTATTTGGAGTACTGCTTTTAGTGATCTTGATTCCCAAGGCAGAATGCTTGCAACAGCTGTATTCATGTTCAAATCCATCCAGTCACATGTATTCATAATAGAAGAAAGATCTTTCCACATCAGTATCTGAGAATGAACTCCTCTGAGTTCTGTTTACTTCAGGGATGGATTTGACCCCTGAAGAGTGTCAACAAGACAAGAGAAACAAACTACAAGAGATTATTTTTGGGACAGTACCTGATAAATACTACAGACTGCTATCACTAATGTTCCCAGGTGTCCCATTTTTTATAGGACATCTTTAATTTGGGGTCCTGAAATCTAGTCTTGTATTGGAGCCACATGGGCTGCCACCAATCCCATTTTCCTTGAACTTTGAGTGCACCTGTCAGCCGTGCTTCCACCAGACCAACTCCCAAGCATTTGATACACAGCAAAATGCCCTCTCCTCCCTGACTAGCAAGCCATCCCCATGTGCTTTGGTGTTGTTGTATGGGTTCAAGTCATTTCCGACTTATAGCAACCCTAAGGAAGACCTATCATAGGGTTTTCTTGGCAAGATTTGTTCAGAGGGGCTTTGCCTTTGCTTTCCTCTGGGATCCTCATATGCTAGTTAAGTCCCAGTCCTCACCTATAGAGTTGAGAGCAAGAATAATGTGTGTTGCAACAGACATACCCCCACTGGGCGCATTTTGCTGTGTATCAGATACTCCGGGGTTGGTCTGTTGTGAAGTTAGCAGGTTCTGCTTTTCCCAAAAGAGGGTCCCAGTGACACTCAGAGCAGGTCTTCATGTCCTCAAGTCTCATCAAAGATCCTCCTCTCGGAAGAATTGAGGTGGATTTCATATAGGCATGCCTCACATAGAATCATAGAATTGGAAGAGACCACAAGGGCCATCCAGTCCAACCCCCCTGCCACGCAGGAACTCCCAATCAAAGCATCCCCAACAGATGGCTATCCAGCCTCTGCTTAAAGACTTCCAAGGAAGGAGACTCCACTACTCTCCAAGGGAGTGTGTTCCACTGTCAAACAGCCCTTACTGTCAGGAAGTTCCTCCTAATGTTCAGGTGGAATCTCTTTTCCTGGAGCTTGCACCCATTGTTCTGGGTCCTATTTTCTGGGGTGGCAGAAAACAAGCTTGTTCCCTCCTCAATATGACATCCCTTTAAATATTTAAACATGGCTATAATAGCACCTCTTAACCTTCTCTTCTCCAGGCTAAGGATCCCCAGCTCCCTAAGTTGTTCCTCATAGGGCTTGGTTTCCAGACCCTTCACCATTTTAGTTGCCCTCCTTTGGACATGCTCCAGTTTCTCCACATCCTTTTTGAATTGTGGTGCCCAGAACTGGACACAGTATTCCAGGTGAGGCCTGACCAAAGCAGAATACAGTAGCACTATTACTTCTCTTGATTGAGACACTATACTTCTATTGATGCAGCCTAAAATTGCATTGGCCTTTATAGCTTCTGCATCACACTGTTGACTCATGTTCAACTCGTGGTCTACCTGGACTCCTAGATACCTTTCACATGTAGTCTCATTCAGCCAGGTGTCCCCCACTGTATATCTGTGCTTTTCATTTTTCTGCCCTAAGTGTAGTACTTTACATTTCTCCGGGTTGAATTTCATTTTGTAGCTTTGGCCCAGTTTTCTAGTCTGTTCAAGTCATTTTGAATTTTGGTCCTGTCTTCTGGGGTATTAGCTACTCCTCCCAATTTGGTGTCATCTGCAAATTTAATAACTATGCCCCCAATACCATCATCCAAGTCATTGATAAAGATGTTGAATAGCACTGGGCCCAGGACAGAGCCCTGTGGCACCCCACTGGTCACTTCTTTCCAGGTTGAAAACGAGCCATTGTTGAGCACCCTTTCTGTTCAGCCAGTCAACCAGTTACAAATCCATGTAACAGTTACTTTGCCTAGCCCACATTTTACCAGCTTGTTTGCAAGAATGTCATGGGGAACCTTGTCAAAAGCCTTACTGAAATCAAGATATACTATATCTATAGCATTCCCTTCATATACCAAGCTGGTAATTTTATCAAAAAAAGAGATCAGATTTGTCTGGCATGACTTGTCCCTCTGAAACCCATGTTGACTTTTTGTGATTGTGAAATTACCTTCCAGGTGTTCACAGACTCTCTGTTTAATGATCTGCTCCAGAATCTTTCCTGGTATTGATGTCAGACTAACTGGACGATAATTGTTGGGATCCTCTTTTTTCCCCTTTTTGAAGATGGGGACAACATTTGCCCTCCTCCAGTCCGCTGGGACCTCTCCTGTTCTCCAGGAGTTCTCAAAGATTATTGCCAATGATTCCGATATTACATTTGCCAGTTCTTTTAGTACCCTTGGATGTAATTCATCTGGTCCTGGAGACTTATATTCATTTAGATTAACCAGGTATTCCTGTACTATCTCTTTACTTATTCTATGCTGAAATTCTCCTATTCTGTCCTCTGCTCTATTATCTGGCCAGTTGAGACCTGTACTGGCCAGTTGAGACCTGGCCAACCAACACAAGTTTGTCCAAACTTGGTGTCTGAAAACATGGTAGTTTTTATTGGAATGTGTGGCATATTGTTCAGCAGGAAACACAGATGCTTTCCTGAAGAGTCATGTGAGTATGATCCTGGTTAAGTATTCTAGGTTCTCCATCGTATGTTTGTATTTTTGAACTATTGCTGCAAAAAAGCAATGTGTAATTAGTACAGTGGCTCTTTCTTGGGATAAGGGAACAATGGCAGCGTAGTGGTTTTTGACTTGGGGGAATCCAGATTCATTTCTCCAGAGTGCCACAAAATTCATTGGGTGATACTGAGTCAGTCAGTCTCTCCTAGCCTAAATCACCTTACTGGGTTGTTGTTAGGATAATGTGTTTGGAGAGTCATATATGCTGCTATAAACTCATCAGAGGAAAGGATAAAAATTTAAATATTGATGAAACTAATGAAATAAATAAGATTAGAAATAGCTGGGAGATTGAATGGAACACAGGAGAATATTTTTAAAAGGACACTTGGGATGGATTTGTCTCATGGATAAAGAGCATGGCACACTCTCTGTACTCTAAAGTTTCTTTTTAAAAACAAAACTTAGAGCAAAGTCTTTTTTCCCTTTTTTCTTTGGTAGAGATTATTCACAAAGTAAAGGCCATTTTATGGCACTATATATATATATATATATATATATATATATATATATATATATATATATATATATATATATATATATATATATATATACATATATACACATACCTACCTATATATATAGCTATATATATATATTAAAGCTGATGACATTCTAGAGTCAGTGCATTCCACCCAAATTTACAAGCAGCTTTGTAGGATTTATTTTGGTAAGAGGAATAATTATCACAACTTTACTATCTTCTTGAGTATTACAATAATTTGTACTTTGAGAACTAGCCTGTAAATTTTTCACAGAGTTGTTGAGGAGAGAAAAGAATTTTAAAAAATTATTCTGTTCATAAATCCTAGTGAATAGAACATCATAGGGAGATATTTTTTGCCCATAAAAAATAAGTCACTTCTGATTTTTGTTTGCTTGCTTTAAGAGCAGATACCCAAATAATCAGGATATGATTATTAACTGCTGTTAGATTCAATCACTGAGCCTGTAAAAATGATTATATACACTTTCACTAAAGAACAACTTGTACCATATTATACACATAATAATTGTGACCAAAAGTGCACAAATTGGTGAAAACATGAAATCTAAATCTGACACAGCCTTATTAATGTGTTAAAACTGTTTGTTGTTGTTGTTTTTTAATGATGTTTGAACAGAGCCCATTTATCCTAGATAAGATTCTGGTACTCTAGGTATTTTTGACTTCAACTTACAGAACTTTTTACCATTGGCCTTGCTGACTGGGGACTCTGGGAACTAAGGGGGGCTGCAGACTGCCAGAAATAGTGCAAATTGAGTCAACTTTTAGGGTTAGGATTAGTGCTAGGGAATCATGGGAATTGTGTTTTTTTTCTGAGACATTGAGCCTTCTCTGTCAGAGAGCTCTGGTGCCACAATAAACTACAGTTCCCATGATTCCCTAACCCTAAAAGTGGACTCAATTTGCACTATTTCTGGCAGTCTGCAACCCGCCTAAATAAATTCAATAAATTTCAATAAAATTTCTGCATTTCCTCCCGTTTTTCTGGATGAACTATATGTTGCCGAACTCTTCCAAACCTACAACTTGTTCTCTTGATCCAATTCCCTCTCATCTTTTAATTTCTATTGCTCCTTCCTTTCTGTCCTCACTTCTCTACATCTTTAATCGTTCACTCTCTGTTGGTTCTCTGCTTTTAAACATGCTTTAGTCTCTCCAATTTTGAAAAAAAAATATTGTAATACTCAAGAAGATAGTAAACTTCTCTTGACCCTTCTTCTCTGTCTAGCTATCATCCTATTTCTCTTCCTCCTTTTTTTTTCTAAGGTTTTGGAACAGGTTGTTTATCCTCATTGTCTTGAGTTTCTTGAGGCTAATTCCATCTTAGATCCCTTTCAGTATGGTTTCCACCCATGGCACTCTACAGAGACAGCTCTTACTAAGATCTCAGATGATCTCTTGCAGGCCAAGTCAAATAGTCTTTATTATGTTCTCATTCTCCTCAATCTATCTGCGGCTTTTAACACCGTTGATCACTATCTCTTAGTTGATATACTCTCCGACCTTAGGTTCTCTGACTTTATTCTCAACTGGTTTAAATCTTATCTGTTAGACAGATCTTTTGCAATGGTCATAAGTAGTCAGGCTTTGTTTTCCATTCTGTTGTCTAATGGTGTTTCACAGGGCTCTGTTTTGGTCCCCTATTATTCTCCCTTTATACATTGTCCTTAGGTGAGCTCTTTAGCTCTTTTGGCTTTTCTTACCATCTGTATGCTGGCAGCACTCAGCTGTATTTTTCCACTCCTGATCTTTCTCTGGGTCTTGAACAGCAAGTTTCATCCTGTCTTGCAGTTGTTTCTCAGTGGATGCAGCACCAGCATTTGAAGCTCAATAAGTCCAAGACTGAACTTCTTGTTTCTTCACTGAAGCCTTCCATGCAATATTCCTTTTCTATCTTGTTGACAATATCTCTATTCAACCTGTGCGGGAAGCCTGCAATCTTGGTTTCATTTTTTATTCTTCCCTGTCATGTGTCCTTCAGATTCAGGGAATAGCCAAGGCATGCATATTCTTTCTCTCTAATATCGCAAAAAATCTGACCATTTCTTTTGGCCTCCACTGCCAAGATTTTGGTCCATGCCCTAGTGGTCTCACAACTAGATTATTGTCTGGCAGGGCTTCCTCTTTCTCACCTCTGTCCTTTAATTTCTGTCCAGCATTCAGCTGCACACATCATGTCTGCTCGCTGCTTCAATCATATTTCTCCTTTATTGTTATCCCTCCATTGCCCCCCCAAGTTTGTATTCATTACAAACTTCTGTTGATGACTTTTAAAGCCTTGCATGGGTTGGCCCCTCCTTATTTATCGGAGCTTGTTTCTCCATATCTTCCCACTCACGTCCTCCAATCTGGTAATCAAGAACTGCTGTCCCAGCCAAGGATTTTCATTTCTCCAGCCTGGATCTGCCCCTTTTCACTTGCTGCCCCTCACTCTTGGAACCTTCTTTCCCCATGATCTCGGTTCATCACATCTTTAACTAGCTTTAAAACTGAGTTAAAGACAATACTGTTCAGGGAAGCATTGCCAGACATTACATGATTGTTATCCAATGTTTATTTTAATCTGTTTGCTATATTTTATCGTTTAAATGTTAATAGGTATTATATCTAATTGTTTTCATTGAATGTACACCACAGGCAGGTTTATTTTATCTATTTTAATTTATTGTATGTACCTCACTGTGTAAATTTACAGCACTTTATAAATTAAGCTTAATAATAATAATAATAACTACAATCCAAAACATGCAGAGAAATTTGAGACTAATTTAGAATTAAAATGTGGGAGACACAGCTTCCTGTTTAGCTTTGAATCTCTGTGGATGTTTTTTGGCTCTGTTGCTCCTTATAAACATTAGATTTTAATGACCCCCAACAGGCAATGAATCATACTCTTCCCTCTTTCTTGATATACAGGGGACAAATTAGAAGAAAATATCTTGAAAGAAGATAATGGAATGTCAATTTCTTAGCAAAGTGTTTCTTATTGACTTCCTGCATATTAATTTGACTGCTTTCTCCAGGATAACACTTTTAGGCTAAATTCCTGTGTTAATCAGAGAGTAAATCCTATTGAATTCAGTGAGAACTGAGTCAGAATAGAAATGCATAAGATTGTGCAGTCACTCACAGGAAATTGATGTCCCCAGGCTGATAATGGTGATTTTGATTATGATAGGAATATTAAAAAATGATTGAGTGGTTGCAACTTAAAATTTAAACACCAGGGTTCCAAAAAAATGGAAACCAAAATATTCCAAAAGATGTACCCAGTCCAGCAATTTTCAATTAAAAAAAAAGCCAAAATTTTCATATCTGGTCCTGAATTTGAACAAAAGTTTTTAGGATGTAAACACCATGTTTGGTGAGAATGAGTTCATAAATGTGTATTTTGGAGCAAAAAAATTACAGCAATCTAAAGGGGTTGTTTGTGTGGTTAGCTGAAGTAGTTGAGAGACTGTGGACTTTATCACACCAGCCTGTTGTCTCACCAGAGCCTCACTCTATTTCAAATTAAAGCATTCCAATTTGACATAATTTCTTATCACACTTTCCCCCAATCCATGGTTGTGTGATCTATTTTCTGCACTGCCAAACCTGGTGGTGCTTTCAGGGTGCCTCGTACTCCCTGTCTGGTTGGGCTGAGGAGGGGGAGCACAGTAGGAGGAGGAGCAGGACCCACAGCAGGGGACCCAGGCACCTGGAGATGAAGGCAGCACCAGCTCAGCAGGGGCAGATGGCTGGCGGTGGCCAGTCTCAGTCCCTTCATTCCTTCAGGGTGGCCGGCAGAGCAGCAGTGGCAGTGATGACAGAACAAGCAACTGGCAAGGGTGGCCCAGGGCCAACAGTTTGGCACGTTTTACCTTCAGCTTGCAGTTTTGCTTCACCTGCCACTACCACAAGTCCTCCACACAACATCCCCATGCTTCCTTCCTGAAGCCAGCTGCTGCATGTGATTGTACTTTGGGAAGGGGGAATAAATGGTTGCAGCAGACAACCATACCCCAAAGATGTCATCTCCTCTCCTCCCAAAGCACATTCCATGCAGCAGCTGGTTTTGGGAAGATTTTAGCAGCTATGATTGTCCCCCACTCTTGTTTTCTCCTGAAATGCAGGGATGCTTTATGAGTATGCTTCAGGGCGAGGAGGAATATCCCCAGCCAGTTTTGGGAGGTGATTGCTGCTGTGACTGGTTGTCCATCCACCCCTCAATATATTAATATGGCATCCACATACTTCAGGCAAAACCAAAGGAATAAGTGATTCCAGCTGCTGAAGCAAGCTGTTGCATGTGAATCTCCTTTGGGGTGGGGGAGATGTTGCAGCAGCCAACCACCTCCCAAAGCTAACTGGGGCCACTATTGTTCCTCACTCCCAAATAACATTCAGACCCAGCAGCCAGCTTTGGAATGGCGTTGGTAGCCAGGATCACTGGCAGTATCAGGATGGACACACAACCATGTGATAAGTATTGGCCCCGAATGTTTTTATTTTATTAAAATTCTGCCTTTTAGCCTAATGTAATAAAGTCCTGGATTAAAAACCTTACTGCAGTCTTTGTTTTGGTCCCATTACACAGTACACCAAGTTTGAGAACTGTGTGATTAAGCATATTGATTCATATAACATAACAGACAGGCATTTTAGTTAGAATATAGATGTACACATACTTGCTGGTTGCCTATGTGATCTCAGATATTCCAATGAATCTTTTGAAAATTGTTTTTTATGGACAGCCCTACACTGATTGGATGGTTATGTGTAGCCAATGTGTGTGTATGTGTGGGGGGTTCTATTAGAGGAAGAAATAGAAAATTTGGCTTAGTTAATCCACCTTTTTGTGATGATATAAAAATTGTAAAGTGTAGAAATCTCCTTTATTTGCTGCTCATATCTGACTTATCTAGCAAATAAGCCAATGGGTAACTCATAAAGATAGCCAGTTTTTCAAAGCTCAGTCTAATAATAATAATAATAATAATAAGAAGAAGAATTCTTTTCATATCTTTTTTAAATAAACATGTATTGGATAAACAATTATCTTGAGACCCATGATTAAAATATTCCATGCAACAAGTGTATATATTTTATTGATTTTCTAATAGTTTCATTGACCTCTGTGTTTTTTTTAAATAGCATTTACACAACACTAATAATTTATGGGGTATTTACTTCTCTCTTAAGTGGTGGAGCTAATGCTTATGATGTCTTTGATTCTTGAAAATCAAGTGGACAGTGACTTGTTAAGGTTTTCTTTGCTATAAATAGAGTCTTTGGAGGAGGAGAGGATCTCTATTAAATTTTACAGCAAAAATACAACATCCATATTTCCTTTTGTTATATCCCAGAGGGTAGATGTTCCAATCTGTTTCTTAAATACACCCTGTTACTAGGATTTAGGACTGAAATAAATTTCAGAACAGCCTTTATAAACCTTTTCATATAAAATTGTAGATAAGATATGCCCTACCCTTCCTAGGGGGGTGCGGTGGCTTAGTGGTTAAGACACCAGTTCTTGATGATTTGGCAGAAGGTTGGCAATTCAAGGCCTGAGTGCTGCATGATGGGGTAAACTCCTGGCTCTAGTCCCAGATTCTTCCAACCTAGCAGTTTGAAAGCATGCAAATGCAAGAAGATAGATAGATACCATTTCTCAGTGGTAAGGTAACAGCATTTAGTGAAGCCATGCTGGCCACGTGACCACCAAAGCAGTCATTGGACAATGCTGGCTCTTCAGTTTAGAAATGGAGATGAGCATGGCCCCCTACAGTTGGTTATGACTAGACATTCATGTCAAGGGACTACCTTTACCTTTTACCCTTCCCAGCTCAGCTGATAAATATGCTATTGCTACTGCTGTTCTCTGGCAATTTACTCTTTTGCTGTCCAGAGCCATTAATATGAGAAGCTGTGATGATTAAGTCATTATAAAATTGAGAACTACAGTGGGTCGTGCCAAAATATAAAGGACTATGAGAAAATGCCACATTAATTTACTGAATTAATCCCTATTAATAGAGTGTTTTAAAGACACTGGTAATTTGGAGTCAAGCAGCTCATTAATATTTTAAATCCCAGAGGTTAGTATAAAACTTGGCTAATGGGTAAATCCCTGGGCTGCCATTGGGATGCAGGCTATCCTGCCTTTTCAGGATTGTTGGAGTGTGTTGTTTCTAGCATCCATCAGCAGAGAATGTTGATAAAATTATTCTAACACCCTCACTTAATTAATTATGTAAATAATCTAGCACTCCTGCATTTCCTGTTTGAATATATAATTCTTCATTTATGAATATGTATGATTTGCTGTTCACCAGCCTGCCTATTGCAAAGTCAGAACTAACAGGAAATTAAATCATATATCTTCTTTTATTTCCATCCATAGGAAAAAAAGGGGGGCATTATTGTCTATATTCTCAATATGGGCCAATAAATTTTTTTGTTTTCCAGAGGTATTTACAAAAGAGAATGCATTCTAGATGTAGGGGTACAGGGCAACGCAGGACATCTGTTGCCTGCATATCTAGTAATGATTGTTTCAGGGGCATCTAATCTAGATGGCCCTTGATTTGACCTAACAACACTGGTAACCAAATTATCAGTGTCTTTAAAATCTTAAATCAGGGGTAGGCACCCTTTTGCCTTTAAGGGCTGAGGGATTTCAGCTCCCAGAATCCCAGGAGCTATTGGCCAGTATGGGACTATTGGCCAACATGGCTGAGGCTTCTGGGAGCTGAAATCCCTCAGCCCTTAAAGGGGAAAGGTTGCCTACCCCTGTCTTAAATGTTGTTTTGCAGGATATTTTAAACCAGGGGTAGGCAACTTTTCCCCTTTAAGGGCCGAGGGACTTCAGCTCCCAGAATCCCAGGAGCTATTGGCCAACATGGGACTATTGGCCAACATGGCTGAGGCTTCTGGGAGCTGAAGTCCCTAGGCCCTTAAAGGGGAAAGGTTGCCTACCCCTGTTTTAAACATTTGATTTTTACTGGAGAACTAATCATTAAAAGGTATTATGAGAACTTTGGGTTTGTTTGCTGACTGGATGGGAAAATGCCAAGGTTGGATGCAGTTGGCCTTCAGTGCCATGAAAGAAGAAAAGATAAGGTATAAATCCATATCCTCCAACTATTCACATTGGCAGGAACAGTCTCAATTAATCCTCTGTCATCCCATTTTTTCAGCTACTTTTACACTGTCCCAGTTTTTGGGCCTTCACAGATGGCCCATTTCGGGTGGCTCTGGGCCTCTCCTACTAGCAGCAGATCAAGGCCCCGGCAACCCCACACCATGGCCCCACTACTTCCTTTTCCACTCCTTTTAGGGGCAGCAAAAGGCCACCCTAAGAGCAGTGCCACACCTCTTCCACGCCCTATCTGCACAGCGTGTCTACACACTGTGCCAGGAGGGCGTCCTGACACCACATGCCATGCAAACGGGTGTGCAGCATTGGGACGGTGTCAGGGTAGGGTTGGGGTGGCCAGCATGTGGCTGCCCACCCCAACTCTACCCCCAGGCTGGCCCTTTAGGCTGGTCTGCAACCTCCCTTTCTCTCCTCTTCCCACTTTCCCCCTTTGGCTTCAGTTTACTTCAATTGCTGTGAAATGGGTTCAAAATGAAAAGGTAGTGTTTTTGCTTCTGTGCGCCTAATTGCTGGGGGGTTCACCAGAATGACTAAACAACTATGTAAAAGGAAGGCTATGCACTTTATAAAATCATTGTGGTTCTTAGTCTTGGTTTCCTTTTCTCAATTCTTTGTGTGGAATCAGTACATAGAGAGATCTCATCACACCTTTGAGACTAAGGGCCTCTACAGACAGGCACTTTAGGCCATCATGGAGGCAGGGATGAGGAGGGGTGGCTGCATGCCAGCTGCCTCAACCCCTCCCCAAAGACATCCTGATGCCACGTGCCATTATGCACAGTGCACTGCATAAGGATGTCCTTCTGGTGCAGCCTTCCTTCTGGTGCAGTCTTTTGAGGCGCTGCACCAGAAGGGGTGCGAAAGACCTGCACAGTGGTTCTTAGGGCACCCTTTTGTTGGCTCTGAAAGGAGCAGCACTTTGCTGCTCTTTTTTGGGCTGGCAAAAAGCAGGATTGGGGTCAAGGCATCCGGCAGCCTTGGTCCCGATCCTCCATTTCCTGGGGTCTGAATCTCCTCTTACTGAAAGAAGCCAATTTCTTTCTTTGAGTTACGGCCTGAATGGAGTAGCACAGAGCCACCCCTGGAAGTGCTGTGTTGGGGCCGTGGCAACCACATACCACAGCCCTTTCAGCTGGTACCACTGCTTTTTTGTGCCCTTTTGGCTCAGCCTGTGTGCACGTCACGCCAAGAAGGCATCCTAATGCCATGCACTATGCGGACAGGTGCATGGCATCAGGACAGAGTTGGGGTGGAGTTGGGGCAGCTGGTGTGTGGCTGCCTCGCCCCAAGCCCACCCCCCAGGCCAGCCCTTTGTGCCAGTCTGCATTGGCCCTGAGTCTCAGATGTGCTACAAGATCTCTCTATGTACTGATCTACAGACTAACATGACTACGGGGGGTTGCAGACTGTCAAAAATAGTGTGAATTCAGTCCACTTTTAGGGTTAGGGTTAGTGCTAGGGAATCATGGGAATTGTTATTTTTCTGAGACATTGAACCTTCTTTGTCAGAGAACTCTAGTGCCACAATAAAATTCAGTTCCCATGATTCCCTAACCTTAACTCTAACCCTAAAAGTGGACTGAATTCACACTATTTTTGACAGTCTGCAACCCCCCTACATCTTTGAATTCTACCTCTTTTTGTGAGAATTAGTGTTATATGTGTTTGACACAAAGAACTAGAGGAGATAAAATTATTTTCTTTGTTTTATTATGTTGACAGTTTCTTCTGTTTTTATTGGGGTTTTTACTTCTCCTAATAAACTGCTAAATTCCAAGAGGTTCCTTACAGTTCATGTGTTCCTTACAGTTTAAGACTGTCTGGCTCTATTTGTATCATACACACACACACAAGCACACAAATATATATTCATCTGGTATCAGTTGAGTCACTTGGGTTGGCATCACTGGTGCTGTAACTATGGTGTCACCCAGCCATTAATCTCCTCCCATACCACACCATACCAAATCATTAGTAATGTTTCTTGCACTAGTGTAACTCATGAATCGTAATTCCCATATACCACTGGATCTAATAGCTATAGCTGTGACACAAACAACTGACAAAATTAAAAGTATATCTTTAATTATCATACACAGAGCCCATTTACATGTATTTACATGTACATAGTTTCATGTGATTAAAGTGAAAATTTGGTAAGATGTGATATTTTAAAAGAAAATTTTAAAAGAATATTTTTGTTTAAAAAATATTTTTAATAAAAAAATAATTATTTTTTTTAACAAACCTGGGCCTCTCATTTCTCCTCCCACTGATCCTTGTCCCACTCACACCATCTCTTCAGTGTTTAAGGGATGCAGGCAAATGCCACAACCCCTTTCCACTAAAAGTCAGGTATTTCGGGAGTGTACTTTTATTACACCAAATACAATACTTTTATGTCAAACCAAATTATACATAGTGACCTAAACTATGTTATTTATCCCAACTAGAGCAGAACCATCAAATTGATTGGGTTGGCCTATGAGTCAACTCTCCATAATACATTTGATTCAATGGCTCTATTCTAGTTGGGACTTACCAACGGGATTCCAATGAAGACATTTTATGTTCCTAAACAGACTGCTCCTTTGTGCACTGTCCAGGTGGCTTCAGCATTTTGATGCCACACAATATAAAGCTGCCCAGAAGCCAACTTCTAGCTGCTCAGCTGCCCACACATGGGCAGGCTTTCTGGGAGTTCTGGCAGTACAGTGTTTACATGCCATATTCAGCCAAAGTGCCATAAAGTCGACTTCTGTCTGTGGTGGGGGTAGGAAAAGCTGGCTTTTTGCTGGCATGAAAAGGAGAGGTTTCTGCTGCTCCTTTTTCAGCTGGCAAAAGGCAGATTGGGGCCATGGTATGAGGTTACCACAGCCCCAGTCTGTCTTGAGAAGGGGCAGCTTGAAGCCACTAACCTTCACTCTGTAGAGAATGATAATATCTCATTTTTCAATTTCCCCAATGTATTCTGTTCTCTCCCTCTCCCCATCCACTACAACAGAGAAGGCTGATTTATCCTCCCATGGCTTCAACATTTCCAGAAATTGTACACCTCCATGCAAAACATTCTCAAAAAGCTGAGAGCAATGTAGCCAAGAAAGTGAGAGCAAAGGAGCCAGCTGCCTCCTAGGAATAGCTTATCAGTCTAAATGGTAAGTACTTGTGGATTATTAAAAATGAAAATAAAGTAAAGGCTCACACTAAAACAAAGGCAACCTGCAAATACAAGCCATTTGACAGAAATTATGAGTGCAACAAAGGAAAACTATTTTCTCACCTACAAAAGAGAATCTATTCTCTCAACGATATGCTAAAACACTCCTTTTCTGACTCACAATTTTTCTGATATCTGCTTGTATAGAAAAGGAAAACAGCAATTTTCTCCTCCAGGCTTAGTGCCTTCTGCACATTGGGTAGTACAGCAGCATACTGCCAGGGGCAGAGGGATGAATAGCCAATGAGCAGGAGCCTTCTGCCTGTTCATTGACTGAGGTACCCTGACTGATGGAAGCTGGGCAGGCTTCACTCCAGTCAGGTATAGAGCTTTAAAAGTCAGCTGGCTGGCAACCACCTTGCCCTCTCTTCTGTTGGGATCTTCATGCCACCCTCTACCCTCTGTGTCTCTCCAGGTGGGGTGAGTTTTTGGCTTCTGTGGTCCTGGGCATGTCATTTGTCAAAATTGTATGTGGGCAGCAGCATGGGCCAGGGATCCAGGACTTTGTTCACCAGTGTATTTGGGCATTGGTAATGTATGGGAGCCCCTTATAGTACCCAGGGTGTGTGGCATGAATAAGAAACTGCCCAAGCAGGGGCAGATGCCTTGCCAGCATTCCACAGTGAAAAGGGTTACCCTGGACACCTGCCAGCTGGTTTTCCCTCCTGTCCTTTGGGTAGTGATGTATGTCAGTTTTTGGTATCAAATAAAGTCTTGGAGAGATCTGAAACTGCAGCCAATTCCAGCTCAGAGCATCCATTCTAGGACCTTATATGAGCTTCCCTGAGGTCTGCAATTGAGCCATTTCTCTATATCATTTTGCCACTGCAATGGTGGGAAGATGGGAGAAGGCCTTTTCTGTAGTTGTTCCCACACTTTGGAACTCCCTCTCCCCACCCCAAGGGAAATTCAGATGGTTCCTTCTTTGTTCTCCTTTTGGTAACAGATTAAGATATTTCTTCTCCAGCAAGCTGTACTGTTTTAAATGTTATAAAGTAAGATTTGAATTGGTTTTAATTCTGTTGTTATTTAATACTGCTTTAATCTTGATTTAGCATGTTTTTAACCATATGTGTTTTATCATCTTCTGTCTTTTAATAAGCTTCCATGGTCAGTCGCAGCCTGGAAGAAAGACAAGATATAAATAAAGCGATGGATGGATGGATCCACTCTCACTCAATGTTTGCTTCCTCCCTCTCGTATCCCTCCCTATCTCATCCCCTCCTCATCACCATCTCCATTTCTTTTTATTTCATGCTATTTTTTACTATTCGTTCTGTCATGTGGTGGTCACTGTTGGGGGGAATACATTGTGGGAATTGTTGTATTGTTGGGAAGGATGGGTTGGGCAAAGGTATGTGCCATCATGGGTTAATTTGCTTGGTAGCAGAGCCTATTCTTACAGAGGGGCTAAGGAATGTGAAGGAGGAATTTTACTGTATGTAGAGCTGTAGAGTTAGCAACTGCATGTAGGGGGCAGGAGATTTATAAGGAAACTGTTAGGCTTTTGCTGTGGGCATAAAGTTTGCACATTAATTAGTGGAGGTCGATTTATAATTTGTACTTTAATATTATGGTGGTGGGTGGAACTAGTTAGATCTGACCTAAACACTTTGCTGGTAACTTCAGTTCTAATGTCTGCAATAAAAGGCTTTTCTTTTCATGTCACTGAGACTCATTGACTGCACATTGGGATTAGAGTTTATGGGTTCTGACACCTAGTGACAATGTGGTACTACAGGCTACATGAAGGTTTAATTAATTGCAATTAATTAATTAATTAATTAATTAAAACCTGGACAATAACCTCTTAGTATGCACACCAACTTTCAGATATCTAGTTTTGATGATTTTGGAGTCATGGCAGAGACAGACGATTGCATTATCGTAGGTTTACTTGATATGTGGCTGGTAAGTGATGGATGGTGCTAGAAAGGTGTCACTGTACTTTAAACCTCACAAATGGGCCAGACGCATCTATATTCATCTTCCAATAAAGATCTTCATGTGGAGGATGACAGTGTCTGTGTACTGATACTCATACAGAGCAGCTTTTTGTATGAAAATCCTGGATGGTGTAAGTGGTTTCTGGAGCAGATAGGGTGATGGGAGGGTGAATCTATACAGCCCTAGACCATCTCTCAAGTATGTCTGGGTCATCTGAACCCATAGCAAGGACACTTATTTTGCCAGAATCACTGTTTATCTAAACAGCAAAATCCAACAGGGATAGTTTATCTGCCAGAACTTTCAATGCTTCTCACTTCGTCCAATGAAATAAACTAAAGCTAGCAAATGACTGCAAGATGTCTATTCTGAAGGCAGTCGTAATTTTTGCTAAAGCATAATACAGTGCTATAGGACATGTCCTTTTAGATTTTGCTACTGGCAGAGTAGGCAGAGCTGAGTTTGTTTGGATTTTTTTTTTTTAGCAAATTTCAAGGATTTCTCAGGTTTTGCTGCCCTCAGGCAAGGTTTGATCAGAAGGACAGGTAGCAAAGTCTGGCTTTATGTCTGCTTCCTGTCAGTTTGTGCAACTCCAAGATAAGAATTACATCTCTATAATTTACAAGCAAGATGCTAGACATGATTAATGTCTGCAATATTACACAGTTATTTTAAACCATAGAAATATAAAGCATTAGCCAGGAGGAGATAGTATAAAAGAGAAAAAGAAAAGAAAACCTCTCTAACCACAACAAATTTAGACTAGTTTCCCAAATGATTGATATCCTTTGTATATTCCTGCCAAATTTCTAAACTCCTAATTAGCTGAGTTATCTTAATTTAGCCTCATTCTCATCAAACACTTTGTGCTGATTCAGTTTCTAATGGTATGCTTATAGTAATTTTTGCTTAAATATTTGACAGGTTTGGCTCTCCTAATCCACATAGTTTAAAAATGAAGATTTCCTTTTCTCCTCCTCCTTTTCTCCTCTCTCTCTCTCTCTCTCTCTCTCTCTCTCTGTCTTTTAAAACATTTTTTTAATGTACTGCAAGGTCAAGACAATACAGCCTGTACATATATTAAGACAGAACTTCCAAGTATCACATGATAAAATGTCTACAAAGTGTTCCAGAGTAACACTGATACTTTCTGCCAACCGAAGGGGAAACTTGTTCAAATTTGGGTTTGAGAATGGAGGCATAGTGAATTGAAGACAGCAGTTTATTGGGCTATTCCAAGTGTCTATAATATAATTTTAGCAAGCTGGCATGAAAGCAAACATGCATCTTATCATTTATAGCAGTTTTTGAAAGTTGGCATCAACTTATAACAACATATAGCAAATCATAGGATGATACCAGAAATATATTAGCCAATCAGGAAAAAGCAGTCATTAAGCCATAATTACCAAGCAAGTAACTTGTAAAAAACTTGTGAAAAAGCTATCATGCAAAGAGCTATACTAGACAGTGAGGTCTCATATTCTCTGATGCTGACAAGATAATCAATTTATTTGAAACATGGTAACACAGGAGAGTTGTACAGAGAGAATATGGACTGTTCAGAAGACACATGAATTGGTCCTAAGGCATTCCACACCTGAACTCTCCCTTGGTGTTGGTGTCATCTACAGGGTCAGTTCTTGTAACCAATAGCATGCCACGAAATTCAAAAAGCAGCTCCTTCCAGTCAATTTTGTAAGTAGAACAATTTCGTAAGTTGAAGCAAAAATTATCTGTAGGCGCATTTCGTAAGTTGAATTTTTCGTAAGATGAAGCATTCGTAAGTAGAGGTACCACTGTACTTACGAAATTTTCTACTTAAGAAATGGGCTGTGGAACGGATTAATTTCGTAAGTAGAGGTACCACTGTATATGTACTTTTTTCTACCTTGCAGAAGGATGTATTCAGTACCTCATTCTGTAAGACTCTGTAAGCCATCCTGGCCTCTAGAAACAGCAAAGAGATTGCTGGGCACAGCTCCATCTCCCCAACCACTATTCAGGAGGAATGACATACATTAGACTGAGGGTACATTATTTTATTTATTCATTTATTTGTTTATATAGCACCATCAGTGTACATGGCACTTTACAAAGTAAAACAGCAACAACCAAAATAGCTAGTACTGCCAAAGGTATAAAATCTAAAATATATGCACATGCACATGGGGGAACAAAAGAATAATACAAATATAAAACTAAAGTGATGCAATTGTGAAACAAATTAACCAGATAGAAATACAGAAACCAAGGCAGTGTAATATAAAGCAATCTGGCAAATATCTATAATCAAAATATACAAGATTATAAAACTGTATTGAACTAAAATTCTAAAAGCTTTGGGATACAAAAAACTCTTTAATTGAGATTTAAAAACAGTGAGGGAAGAAGTAACCTGCAAACATTCAGGGATGCAGTTCCAGAATTATGGAGCATCAAGTTGAAAAAAATGAAGATGTGCCAAGGAAGAATAAACCCTAGTTTCCTACAACTCAAAGACTTTCTTTTATCTGGGAGCATTCCTGCATTTTATCAGTGGCTGGGAGGTGGAGCTGCATCCAACGGCTTTTTTTGGCTGTTTTCTCTGTTGCCTCTCATAAGAATGATGAAGTAGACTTGCACTTGATCAGAGGGGTGTAAGATTTTGTCATGTTTTGTACCTCAGATCATCAATTTGCAGCATTCAGATTAAATAAATAGTTGAAAAGGAATTGTTTTAATTATGTTCAAGAAAAGGATGAATAAAGAGTTAATTTGGAAAAATATAAATTGTACTGGCATCTAAATGTGGGCAAGTAGGAGCTTTGAACTATAATTGTGACTACTTCAAACTACTTATTGAAAAATACAGTAATCCTCCAACCTATGTTCCTACTGTGCAGCTAGCCCATCAAACATGCTTATGTCAATGTGGGAATGTGCATTCAGTTCAGAGAGAGGGCAATGCTTCCTGAATAAGTAAGCTCTTTCCAAGTAGTTACTGACAAATTGCCAAAGAAGAAACTCTCTGCAGAAAATGTTCATAGAAAGTACTTAGCCTCTGCAGGGACATTTTTCCTCCCTGATAGCAAATGACACTGCTGAACCAAATGTGAAAGTTTCACTTTCTGAGACACATTTAGACTACAATGTGAAGAGAGGAACTAGCATTGCTCCACCACACAAATTATAATTGCAGGTTCTTAATCCCACAGCACTTTTGTTCTTTCTGGTTTTCACTTGTGATGGTAGTTTGGTTTCTATAGCATTTTTGTATAACTATAACTCAGAGTAGGAACTAAAATGAGCAGTCATATCAGAGAAGCAGGTCTAGAGAACAAAACAAAACAAAAAAGGATTGGATACCAACATAACATCCATCTGATACAGTTGTAAGGGTTACAACCATATAAGAGAATTTTCTTTGATGCTCAAATCTATCATCTGCCTCATCTGCAATGTTTGCAGTAGAAACCCAAGTCATAAAAGAAGCAGTGTGAACCTTTAAAAATGTACATTTTCACAAAGTTGTTGTATCATTTTAAAAACCTGCCCCTTCCTATGGCAAACTTGTTTCCTATTTCTATCAACCAACAAATGGTAGCAACAAAACAAACATTTAACTTCCACACATCCTATTTGGCTATTCTGTTATTGTGCACACTTCAGATTTAGAAGTGACCTTGTATAAAACCAATATCTTTTAGATACCTTTATGTAAATGCATCAATATACAGATAACACATGAAAGAAAGTAATAAACAAAACTGCAGCCAGCAATACCGATAAAGAAAGATTAATCTATGTCTTATCTATTATTTTGTTTCTTGGTGTGTAATCAGTTCTCAGTAGAACAGATTAATGTTTGCAGCATGCTTTTAACAATTTCTCTGTTTTTCTTCCTCTTAGCAGAGTACTTAACCCTTCTGTGTACTCACTGATGGAAATTATAGTATCCATTAGTTAGATTTCATTGCAATTAATGTTACTAGCATTGAAAATATATCTATATAATATATTTAGCAATATAATTGATTTGTTATCATTTCAGATATAAAAATGCATGCAACGTCTTTCAGAGCAAAATAAAAATAAAAATAGGAGCTATGTAATGTTAAATACATTTTGTATAGCTCGCCTGACAGATTTCAACTCATATTTGTTTCTATGTGCTAAGGTATCAAAAGTTCAGTGTAGGTTAATGCATTTCTTCCCTTGATAGTATCACTTTATGATGATAGTATCACTTTATGAGCAGCTTAGATGAGAAAGAGACTTCATTTTCATAAAGAATTATTATTTACAGAATCTTCTTGCATTTATTTTATTTTAATCTGTAAATGCTGCTAAGTGTTCTGTATTTATGATTGTACCTCCACTATGTAAATTATCACATACAGAATTAGAGCTACATACATCTGTCTTTTTATAAATTTACAAAAATTGCTGAAGGGATGCATTTCAAGTTTACTTATGGTGGCCTAGATTTTCTTGCTCTTAACTTCTGTGCCCTATATTTTAAGTATAAGTTAAGGAAAGTCCAGACATGCTTAGAGGGCTCTGCTGATCATTATATAAAAGTTTAGATGGTCATAACCTAAGGTGTATGTAGAGGGGAATGATCCAACAAACACTTTTCAACTGTAATGAGCACAGTGTATGGAAATCAGAGACAGATGTGAGCAAGGAAAACAATGTACTCAGGTCCATGAGCTACCAAGGGAGAGGAGATGAAGCTAGCAGATCATGCCTGAGGATGATTATGCAACATGTTTCCATACAGATCCTATGGGATTTGTTGGAACTATGGAAAGAAGGCAAGCAGGCACTGAAGTTGTATACAACTCAGAATTGGCAGATTTTGTTGGTCTTCTTTTCCTGCCAAAGAGCACTCGTGAGCAGTAAAAATGCAACACCTAGAGCAGGGTATTCCAGCTGATGAGAGTCTGTGCTTCAGACAGGATTTAGAGCAAGGGTGGGGGAAGTGCAAGATGTAGGCCACATGAGGTCCAGTTCTTAGGTATCAAAACTCACCTGAAGCTCCCAAAATCTCCTCCCTCACTTGAAAAATTGTTGTTGTTTTTTTCTTTGTCAAATCCAGCTCAAAGGTGTTGCAAAATGTATTGCAGTTTTGTCCCCCGAACCCAGTCTTGCATAGCTTTTAAGAAACCAAACAATAAAATGTAGTTTCTTTTCCTGTCATATGGCATTACCAATGCAGATCTTGGGCAGCACAGGGATTCAAAATGGCACCAACGTAATCAATAAACATGCTGGCTGGGAGATTTGGAGAGTAGTAGTCCAGAAACAATTTCTCCATGGTCTCATATATACACATATAAGAAGAGGCAAAGTTCCACAAGTTTCACAGTAGTGAAACCTCACTGTTCCTGTAGCTGAGAAACATAAACTAGGGGTGTGCAACTTTGTATTCTTTGTCTTTGCTGACAAGAATGAAGAGTTCCTGCAAAATGCTCCCAAAAATGTAAAGTGTATGAGACTATGGTTTGAAACATTTGTTGTAAGGTTGGATTTCCCCCCCCCCAGAATGGGGACTTTCATGAGACTAATTTTCAATTGTGTGAGTTAAATAAGGTTACCCAGACATTATAAAAACATCTATGCAAATCCCAATAAATATACATTATATAGGATATAATTTATCTTTATTGGGATTTGCCTGGATGTCTTTGTAATAGTAGATAGATTTTTTGTTTGTTGTTACCTGCCCTTGAGTCAATATCAACTTATGGTGACTCTATGGATGAGACAGCTCCAAAACCCTCTGTCTTTCACTGCTCTGCTTAATTCCTGAAACCCCATACCTGTGACCTCCTTAATAGAGTCCATCCATCTAGCATGTGGTCTTCCTCTCTTCCTACTTCCCTCCACCTTCCCCAGCATTATTGTTTTTTTTTCCAAAGAGTCCTCTCTTTTCATGATGTGTCCAAAGTATATAATAATAATAATAATAATAATAATAATAATAATAATAATAATAATAATAATAATTTATACCCCGCCCATTGGTAATCCAATCCGGGTGGCATTACAGTTAAAACACGCAGTTTACAATAAACATACAATGACAGTCTCAGTTTCATCATCTTGGCTTCCAGAGAGGTTTCTGGTTTGATCTGCTCTAGGACCCACTTATTTGTCCTTTTGGCTATCCATAGAACCCTCAGCACTCTTCTCCAGCACCACATCTCAAATGAATTGATTTTC
>CM034703.1:57315961-57326707 GCA_020142125.1 Phrynosoma platyrhinos | reverse complement strand
TTTTTTTTTTCAGGAGATGCCTGACAGCCGCCTCCTTTAAGCATGATGGTACAATACCTTTCCTGAAGAACGCGTTGATTGTATCCTGTAGGAATACTTTCAACGCATCCCCCCCCTGGATGACCAGCCAGGATGGACATGGATCGAGAGGGCAAGTCGTCTTCCTTATGTTTCCAAGGAGCTTGTCCACATCATCGGTACTCGCAGATTGAAACTGATCCAGTAAATCACCATCAACAGAGTTGCTCGACACCTCGTTTACAGATTCTGTCAAAACAATGGCGTCCAAGTCGGCTTTTATCCGAGAGATTTTATCTACAAAGTAGGTATTAAATGTGTCACAGCAGGCTGTTGTTGGGTTAAGTAGGGCACTCAGCGACGGGGGAACCTTCGTCAATTCCCCCACCACCCTAAACAGCTCTGCTGGATGGGACTCTGCAGACGCAATGCGTGAAGAGCAGAAAGATCTCTGCGCTGCACGCAAAGCCTCCCAATAGGAATCAAGATGCTTCCTATGGAGAGTTCTGTCAGATAGGAGCTGAATCTTCTGCCATTCACACTCTCGTCATTGTCCAGCTCGCTTCATCCTCCTAAGTTCCTCTGTATACCAGGGCTTACGATTAGAAGCGGGCTGGAAAGGATACTTGGGAGCGATTGTGTCGATAGCCCTGGTGAGATCGGTGTTCCAAGTATTCACCAAGGCTTCGACAGAATCGGCAGCATTACCAGCCATTAAACTCTCTAAGGCTTTCTGGAAACCAATGGGTTCCATATGCCTTCGAAGGTGGACCATTCTAATAGGTCCACCACCCCCAAGGGGGCCGAGAGTGGCCTTTAGCTCTATCATGACCAGGAAATGATCCATCCATGACAATGTGGAGGCATTTATAACCTCTGCCCATGGATATTCCTGTTCTGTACTAAAAACCCCATCAAGGGTATGACCAGCACAATGGGCCAATTGGGATAGGCCCATGTTTGTCATGATCTACATGAACTCCCGAGCTGCACCAGTTAGATTGGACAAGCCGGTCTCGAGTGGGATGTTGAAGTCACCCAAAACCAAATGCCTGAGCGACTCCAGCAACAACTCCAAGACCAGCGAGGACAGCTCAGTTAGGGAGTCTGTTAAGCAACGGGGTGGCCAGTATACCAGCAGAATCCCTAAACTATCCCTGGTTTTCAGGCTAAGGTACATACACTCGATATAGGTTGTTTTCCAGATAGGCTTCCTGGTCAGGGTTATGTTGTTTCTATGAACCAAAGCCACACCACCACAACCCCGCCCACTTTCCCTTATCTGCTCACTAACCGTGTACCCAGATGGGAGGGCCTGCGCCCACGTTGTGGTGCTGGCATCTTCCAGCCAGGTCTCGGTAAAGCATGCCAGGTCGGCACGTCATCCAGTAAGAGGTCATGGATAATATGAGTCTTATTTTTAACTGACCTGACATTGCAAAGAGCAGAGTAAGGGTCTGTGGAATGGCTGGTACGCTCTCCAAGTTATCCTGGGAAACAGAGAGAACTGAAGAAGGGATAGGTATTACGCATCTATCCCTTCTTCTTTTGTAACATTTCTTCACTCTGTTGCTGCCATATCTACCCTACCCTGTGGATATAGTGTCAACTGTATAACTAGTTTAGACAGGAGGAAATTTTCAGCAGCACAACAAAGGCATAGTAATGGTATCTATATGGTAACTTGCAGTAAAATAATTTGTTGTGCAGTAAAGGCACAGCATTCATTGCACAGGACACAGGATCCTTTCCCCTCCAAAAAAACACTGTTTTCCACAAAGAAAATGCTGCAGTTGGGAACTTATTTGAAACAAAAACAGCACATATTTGCACAAAAAAACAGCATTTTCTTCACAGAAAATAATATTTTTTCACAGAAAACACTGCTTTCTGTTACAAAACCCATGTGCAAAATGTGTTTGTTTCTTTGTTTGTTTGAGTTACATCCCATCTTTAATGCAGTAGCTAACATCGCAGAAAAAGTCTCTAATTATTAAGAGTCTAATCATTCCAGAGTTTCCTGATATTTTTCTCCATTTTTGAATATTTGTTTCATCTTCAGGGTTGAGCATTATATACAGCATATTAAAAGTTTGGAATAGTGTGTTTACTTCAGATGTAACACTTCTACTTAATGCTTTTATATCAGCAAATGTGCTGTATTCTAACAAATGTATGAATTCTTGTTCTTAGGAAAATGAGGCTTTTGAGTGAAACAACAAAGCAGCTACCCTTGTATTATGATAGCTTAAAAAAACAAAAATTCTGCTTAATTACACTTTAATTAGAGATGGGCAAAATTCTCCATTTCAGTTTATTCCTAGCTTGCTTTCCTTTCTCAAAAAACTTTCCAAATACATTTGCTTCTCTAACTGAACTGAGTTCTTTTTGGAGATTATCACATGAAGCTTCCATCGCGATATAGCTGTGGCTTTTTAAAGATCCAAAACAACATCAATTCTTTTCACATTACCATACAATTGAGAATTGATAATAGGTTGGTAATGCATCTTATCACACTCTCATTCCATTTAATCATCAGCTGTAAGTAAGTAATCTAGTCTTCATTGGAAGTGAGGTGTGTGAAGTGAGACTTGTTTAAATCCCCTTTCTCCTGCCAAAGACAAATGATTGTCTTCTCATAAGTAAGTAGGCACTTGCCTTCATTGGGAATGGGGGATTGCAGTGAAACCTGTTTAAATCTCCTTCTCTCTGAATTACCCCAGAATGACCTATTGTACATACTTCAATAATGGTTTAACTGCATGATTGACAGCTATTCATGGCATTTTCCCATTTAATAAAAGCAGTGGCAGAAGCATGGATTGATTACAGATAGCTATTGCCTAGCCACAGGGTTGTGCGGTAGGATCCAGCAATTAGAGTTACAATCCCACTTCTATCCCACTATCTAAGAACTGTGTGAAAATCCCCTTCCAGTCTATAATCCAAGAATGGTGTGGTAAAAAGAACTCTCACAAACATTGAGCTATACAACCTAATGAGTTCTAAAGCTAAACCAGAGAGGGAGCAAGATGTCTATGTTTATTTTTATTTTATATCTCTATTTTTTAAAATCCAAATGCTCTCAACTTGCCTAGTTTGAGCACTCTTGTGAATTTCTGTACAACTGAATTTGTCTTTCAAACTAAATGATGTACTTGATTCTCATTGTGTCAATGTTTACATTTTCATAAAATGGGTTAATGAGTTTTCAGGCTTGTAACATAGCTTTAATTTTATCATATATTAAAGGTCTTGCTAGATCAGATGACCTTTGTGAAAGAAGATCAAAAGAAGATATAATTAAGTCAAAATATTATCCAGAGCTAAGATGATTGAGAAAATAGATAGAGGCTCCTCAAGTGGCATTGGGACAGATACGACTTTATCCCTCATTGCTCTCTGTGGCTATCTTTAAGAAAGATTTCCCATTTTCATGTCCAGTGGTCTGAGAAAGTTTTATCATATAGAAACCATCATTTGCCAAAGTGAATTTAGTTTCTCAGTTTCCATTGGCACTGTATCAATTATGTTACTGAAGAGGCATTCACATGCCAACTTGATTAGTCTGTTGGGCATTTGTGAGAAGCAGAAATAACACAAGATTAATATATGATCTAGGTTGGTTATTAAGATGAACTATCTTACAATTCCTTATTTGAGACCATATTAAAAAAAAACAAAAACAAAACCTTATTATATATTTCCAGACATTGATGGATTTATAAAGGCCTAAATCCTATCATTAGACAACCAGCATGGTTTAGCAATTTAAAATTGGGCTAGGAGTCTGAGAGACCAGGATTCAGATCTCCATTCTGCCATGGAAACACTCTGTGTATCCTTGGACAAGTCATACACTCTCAGCCTCCAAGGATGGTAAAGACAAACCCCCTCTGAATAAATCTTGTCAAGAAAGCCCCATAATAGGGTCTTCTTAGGATCACCATAAGTTAGAAACCACTTGAAGGTACACAACAACCATAAATCCTATTATGAGTTCTCTAGATCCATTTCAAACTGGCTTCAGGATGGGATATAGGGTGGAGACTGCCATGGTTGCCTTAAATGATCACCTTCGTCTAAGCATCGACAGAGGAAGTGTGACCCTGTTGGTGCTATTAGACCTCTCAGCGGCATTTGATACAATAGACCATGACATCCTCTTGGAATGCATAGGAGGGTTAGGAATTAGAGGCACTGCTTTACAGTGGTTCAATTCCTTCCTCTCTGGCAGATTCCTGAAGGTGATGCTCGGGGACAGCTGCTCTTCAAAAACAGAGCTTAATTGTGGTGTCCCTCAGGGCGTCATCCTGTCCCTGATGCTATTCAACGTTTATATGAAGCCTCTGGGAGATATCATTTGCAGATATGGGGTAGGGTGTTATCAGTACGTTGATGATACCCAAATATATTTCTCCATGTCTCAGTCATCGGCAATGACAACAGATGGCATTTCTCCCCTCAGTCAGTGTCTTGTGGCAGTAATGGACTGGATGAGAGAAAGCAAGCTTAAGTTGAATCCAGACAAAACAGAGGCACTTATGGTAGGGGCCCCTAAACCAGGTATTGGGTTGTAACCTCCAGTCCTAGAGGGGTTCACGCTCTCCTCCAAGGACTGTGTTTGCAGCCTGGGGGTGCTTCTTGATTCGTTGCTTCAAATGAGAAATCAGGTGAATGCTACGGTCAAGAGTGTCTGTTATCAGCTTCGGCTGATATGCCAGCTGCTCCCTTTCCTAGAACCAGGTGACCTCGAAACTTTAGTACATGGTCTGATAACGTCAAGACTTGACTTTTGCAACATGCTCTACATGGAGCTACCCTTGTGCCTAGTCCGGAAACTCCAACTGGTACAGAATATGGCAGCCAGGCTGATTACAGGAACAACCAGGAGTGACCATATTACACCAATATTGAAGTCACTCCATTGGCTGCCCATTAGTTTTCGGACACAGTACAAGGTGTTGGTTATCACCTTTAAAGCCCTACATGGCTTGGGCCCAACCTATCTAAGGAATCACCTGCTTCCATACAATCCCCTCCATGCACTCAGGTCCTTTGGGAGGAACCTATTGCAACCAGTGAAGACCAGATCAGTTGCAACCTCCCAGAGGACTTTTTCTGCAGTCACTCTCACCTTATGGAATGGCCTACCAGATGAGATCCATCAAATTTCCAACCTAGATAGCTTTAAGAAAGCTGTCAAGATGGATCTCTTCTGACAAGCCTTCCTAGAATAGCACCCAGCCATGTAAAGATCCTCATATTTGTGAATTTGTGAGTTGTGATGATTCTGCCCACTGTTATTGTAATATTACTTAGTATTGTTTTGATTTTAATGTTTGTAATTTTAAATTCAGTACTGTTTAATTCTTTTTTTAAGTGGAGGGGGACATTGTATATATTTTGTATCATTTTAATTGTTGTACACCACTTTGATTGTTTTTACAAAAAGTGGGATATAAATAAAAGTTGTATTTATTATTTATTATAACCAAATCAAATGAATTTACCTTTGTGTTGACTCATCATTCAGCAGTTTATACAACTGTTCTATTCTGCTTGGTATCAACTAATGGAATTCTAGCCATAAACCTTGGGCACAATCCAGTCAAGACATTTTATGTGAGAATCA
Organism: Phrynosoma platyrhinos; assembly: GCA_020142125.1. Classification (NCBI taxonomy): domain Eukaryota; kingdom Metazoa; phylum Chordata; class Lepidosauria; order Squamata; family Phrynosomatidae; genus Phrynosoma; species Phrynosoma platyrhinos. The sequence continues at coordinate 57,321,051 of CM034703.1, read as the reverse complement.
AGCATGTGCCTAAATGTCTTCTGAAATTATTGAATTCAATATTCTTAAACACAATTGGGCATGCCCTTTAAAATTCTTAGTTGTGATGGTTGCAAAATATCTGGAAAATTGTTTAAAGTATGAAGTGACCTTAAGGTCTCTAGGCAATCTTCTGATTTTTTTTTTTTGGTCCATCAAATATAAACAACTGTTCGTTTACTAATATTCTGTAAGCATATTACATATGGACTAGAATCTACTTGGACACTTATGAAGCATAAGTACCATAGTTAAATAGCTATACAGTGAATTCTAGGCTAACCCACTCTTCAATTCCCACTTACCAGGAAGCAGCCATTGTGATCAATGGGGATCCAGTCTCCTGTCATCCAGGAAGCAGACAACAGATATTCCCATCCCTCCTGTGAATGATCTCCATTGTGACGGGCAGAAGCAGAATTCCTGCTGCAATTCCCCCTCACACCAGAGATTGCTCAAATGAGGGGGGCTTGGAATGCCAGTCTTCTGCTACCTGATCAACAGGGGAATAGATCTCTGTCAATCACAGCTACTAGTTCCTGGTAAGTGGGGATTGGGGGATTTTTACTGTTTCTATGTGTTTCCTAAACTAGGGAATAAATAGTGATAATATATACCAAATAGTTATGAATGTATGACTGTATGTTAAACATTTGTAATTGCCCAAGTGGATTCTGGCCACTATTTGCATTATGAAAATAATTCAACACCACTTTTTTCCTTATACCAATATTATTTTATATAGAAAGGTAAGATATCAAAAGTGAAAATGTCATTACTGGACTGACTTCTTAAAAATAGAAGAAGAGCCATATTGGATCAAATGAAAGGCTCATCCAACTGAGTATTCTGTTCACTTCAGTGGACAACCATTTTCTTATACTAAGCCCACAAGTATAAGATGACCATAGCACCATTTTCTTTTATGTGCTCTCCAGCAAGTGATAAACACATAATGTTTCTTAGTATTGGTGTTATGTGCCTTCAAGTTAACTTCAATGTATGGCAACCCTATCATAAAGTTTTCTTGGCAAGAGTTATCAAGAGGAGGTTTGCCATTACTTTCCTCTAAGACTGCCATTACTTTCCTCTAAGGTCACCCAAATGGTTTCCACAGCTGAGCAAGCACTCAGTCTTTTGGAGTCCTAAGAGTTTATTACACGGGAGGCTTACTATGTGTCAATCTCCATTAAATCATGCAAAATCATGCAAACCCCTCAATCAACATTCACACCGACATGCACTCCTCCCATCTGTAAAGCATCATGAAGGCATCCCCACTCACTTGTCCCATCAGTAAAGCATCCTTGGAGCTGCCATTTGGCAATAATGTGAACTTCCATTATTGCCAAATGGCAGCTCCAAGGATGCTTTAATAATGGGACAAGTGAGCAGGGATGCATCCATAACACATTACAGGTGGGAGAAGCATGCATCGGTGTGAACACCAATCATGGGTTTTGCATGATTTGCACAATTTAATGGTGATTTACACACGATAAATCCTGTGTGATAAACTCCTTAGGGATAAACTGCCTAGTCTAACACTCAAACTATTGCATAACACCATCACTAGAAGCCATTCATACTCCCATTTTCCTTGAATCATCCAATCTCCTATTAAAGCTGTCCAAGTGCACAGTTGTCATTGTTTGTTGTGGTTGCAAATTCCAGTTTCACTATATGTTGTGTGAAGAAGTACATTTATGTGTCCTGAATATTCCATTCAGCATCAGTTAATATCTCTAGATTCTAATGTTATGACAAAAGGAGAAAAACTTTACCCCATTCACTTTCTTCACAAAATGTATAGTTTTATGCACTTCTATCATGACTCTCCTCACTGCTCTCCTTGTCCTCCCAAGAACCACACTGTGGAACCTTTTCTCATGAGGCACTTACTCCAGTGCCTTGATCATCGGGGCTGCCTTTCTCTTGCAATTCAATATCATTTTTCAGTGCAGAAACCAGAACAATAAGCAATATTCCAAGGAAGAGTTGTATGTAAAGGAGAGTTGTATGGGAAACAAGCCAGTTGTTAAATTGTCTCAGGTCATGTGTTTCACTGAAGCAAAGGCTAAGGAGGTGATCCTTCTCATGATCGTCATAGTATTTTAGTCAAGAAGTAGATAGCATTTTTCCTATACTAAATCATCCTTTCCTCCTATCCCTAATGGGACACGGACCTGACCAGAACCTGGATTGGAGATCACTGGAAGCCCTACAGATGTCAATCCAAGGTTATAGAAAAAAGAAAAGATATAATTTAAATAAATAAATAAATAAATTTCATCTCTCTGTGTGCTTGCCAATGAAAGAAAATTAGTGCATCAAGAATCTAATGATGATTAGTTCTGACAACTCTGACATGTCTTCCCTTTTACCTTACCTCCTCCAACACACACATATGCACACACCATTCTTGAATATGAATGATATGATCTACAAAGATGATCCATAGCCCAGTGAGTACAAAAATAGATAAGCAAGTGAAGTCTTGCAGTGCAATTGTATGCAAGCCAACTACAAAGTATGAAGTCAATCCCCTGAAGTCAGTGTGACTTAGTAAGTATAGGATTGCAGCTTTCTCTATCCTCTCCTCTTACTTCTGTGTGTAGTACCTGAAACTTTCCTATGAGATGCACAAAATTCCCATAATATATGTATGTATGTATGTATGTATTTAAAAGGTCATCACAGAAATATTTTCTGCACTGATGTTTTTCGGGGAGGGGGGGAGAACGAACTACACAAATGTGGCTCTGTTTGTTGATGCATTGCTGTTGCAGCTAAGTGACAGCTCTGGCAATGCACCCATTCACCATTTTGACATGGATAATATTTGCATTCAAATACAGTGTGCCTGCCTGGGGAAAGCAGCTTAATGAATGCTATTAGAATACAAAAGCAAACTGTTTTGTCAGATTTATAAAGTTTCACAGAGTTCCCAGAAAATTGGTGGGTAGGCTGATGGATATACCCTTGTTTTCTGTATAAAATCCATTTTTCATAGAATTCCCACAGTTCACTCTCACCAGGAGTCCTCAGACAAAAGTCCAATTACATCATGACTGTACACTTACAGCACTCAGACCTTTTCTTTCCCTTTAAATGACATACCCACATATTTTTAGTTGACAGTGTGCGCCTATAAGTCACTTCTACATATAAAAGCATAATGAAGTGTTATTAACCTACCTACTTCAAAAGAAAAGAAAGGAAAAGATCTGGCTGCCACTGATTACAGAGCAAGGAAAGGCAACAAGGGTCCTTGTTCTAGCTGCAGCTATGAGGCAGAACCAACCCAGCACCACAATTCCTCAGATAACCAACAACATTTTGTATTGAAAGAAAATGCTTGAGAGAAAAAAGGGGGAAAAGAGAGAACACCTTGAAACAAGCAGGAAAGATAAAAGCAAATTCAGGTGAACTGGTGAAGGGTTGTGGACTACAAAAAAGCATGAAAGGGTTAGAAAGGTAGAGCTAATATTTAAGAGGAATATATTTCATATACATATTAAAGGGAGGGAACAAAAGACAAATAAGACAAAACACAATCATTTCATAAGCCTACCTGATTAATCATTTCCAGAGCATTATGGGAAATGTGGCAGTATTTTGCATCACCTGACTGGATATGAAGTTTCCATAACCTGCTGTCACCATGACTGGATAGGATGATAAAAGTTATGATGATGGTAACCATATGTTAACATGATATAAGGAAATTATTTATTCTCACCTGTACATCCTCACTCCTGGCACCAAATGGCATTCCAAATGTTAATAAATACTATCTGAAAAGGTGAGGGGGGAGTGAGATGATGAATAATACCTCCTGGATATGAGAACCTCAGAATGAGAATCAGAGCAGGCTGACAAGTATCATCTGGCTCTCTTACAAAGACATGCAGAGAAAACTGATAAGAATCAAGGTCTGGTCCTTGCTTTACTTGCAAAGATGTATGAAAAATTGGATTTCTATTTACTACCACAGCTTTTTGTTGTGAATCTATAAGAGAGGTCTGGGTGAATCTGGAGTATGCAAACAAAATATAAAAAATCCCCTTACAGAATATGATTGAAAACCTACCTGTACACTTTACAGATGGTATGCTAAGGAAAATATGTGGTGAAAAGTTAACAAATGGAGTTATGCAGACGGGCGGCTCTGGGCCGCCTCTGCTAGCTGCAGATCAAGGCCGCAGCATCCGTGTACCACGGCCCTGATTCTCCCTTTTGCTGCCCCTGAAAGGAGCAGCAAAATGGCACCCTAAGAGCCGGTGCATGACTCTTTAATGCCCCTTCTGGCACAGCATGTAAAAACTCTGCGCTGAGAGGATGTCCTGATGCCACACGCTATGTGTAATGGCTCACGGTGTGAGGACATCATCAGGCTGAGGTTGGGGCGCCCGGTGTGCGGGTGCCCCTCCCCATCTCTGCCTCCAGGCCAGCCCTGTAGAGATCCAAATATCAATAGATGTGCTAAATACCTTAGCATACCATGTTTCACTATGAAGCGAGTCCTCCCTCAAAACAAGTAATGTGTATTGATAATATGCTTTGCTACAGGCTACCAAATATATAGCAAGAATGCAAAGTACTTCATTTCTTCTGACTCTTACAATAAATCCCCATGCCCCCCAAAGTAAACTACCATAATTTCCGGCATATAAGATAACATTTTAACCAGGGGAATCTGGGGTTAAAGTTGGGGTCATCTTATACGCTGGGTATGAGGAGGAGGAGGAGGAGGAGGAGGAGGAAGATACAGGTGCAAGGCAGGAAGGAGCTGGGGAGAGAAGGAGGAAGACTAGGAGATCCTCCTTCTCTCCCCTGCTTTCCCCCCTCCTCCCACCTTTCCTCCTGTCCCTCCTTCTCTCCCCCGCTTTCCCACTCCTCCCACCTTTCCTCCTCATCCTCCTGGTCTTCCTCCTTCTCTCACCCACTTTCTCCCCTCCCACCTTTCCTCCTGGTCCTCCTGGTCCTCCTTCTTCTCTCCCCCACTTTCCTCCCCTCCTCCTACCTTTCCTCCTCATCCTCCTGGTCTTCCTCCTTCTCTCCCCCACTTT
>CM034703.1:57291260-57304411 GCA_020142125.1 Phrynosoma platyrhinos | reverse complement strand
AAAAAAAAAAAAAAATCAAGGTTTGCTTTTAGTAATTTATCATTTTTAAAAAATATTTTCAAGATGTGGGTGGTTGAATCCATAGATAAATAATCCATGGATACAGAGGGATGACTGGGTTGTATTCAGGTATTTGCAATATTACAATATTGGGGTTTCTGCAATAGTGTTTACAGCTGATTTTCAGTACAAGCAATAATGTTCAGCAAGTTTCTTGTTGTTAACTGGCATCAAGTTTATTTCAATTTATGGTGATTCTATGAATGAGAGACCTCCAAGATACCCTATTAGCAACAGCCCTACTCAGTTCCTGAAAACTCAGGGCTGTGACTTGATTGAGCTTATCCACCAGTAATGCAGTTTTCCTCTTTTACTACTGCCTTATACCTTGTCCAGCATTGTCATTTCTAACAAATTGTCTTCTCATGGTATGTTCACAGTATGACAGCCTTAGTTTAATTATGGACTGAAACAGATGGCCTGATTAAGCTGGCTTCACACCCACTTGGGGATGTGGCGTTTAGATGTTCCTTCCTCCAATTTTCACACCTTCTTCCTCTGACTCTATTCCAGCTTTTGTGTGATATATTCAGCATACATGTTTAAACAGATATGGTGATAACTGCACTCTTGCCTGCCCCCCTTGAAAACTGGAAATCATTCTGTTCCTCCAATTCTGTTCTGAAGGTGACCTCTTGGTCTGAGTAAGGTTAGGCATCCCATTTCTTTAAGAATGAGCCATTGTTTTTCATGAACTGCACAATCAAAGGCTTTATAATCTATAGAGCACAGACTGATTGTATTGTTTGGTCCACTCCATTATCCCTAAGGCCTCTTTCTTTTCTGAACCCAGCTTGGACATTGACATTTCTCAGTCCATATACAGTCTTTTAATAGAATTTTGAGCATCACTCTGCTTGCATAGGAGATTAATGCAATGGTCTGATAGTTACTGCAATCTCTGGTGTCCCCTTTCTTGGGGATTGAAATGTATATTGAACATTTCTAGTCTATGGACCATTATTTTGTTTGCCATATTGTTTGCAGATTTTAGTTAGAATTTGAGTGGATTCTGTCTCTGTACCTTGAAACAGTTGTATTGGTATGCCATTTTGTTATTTTATTTCTTCCAAGTGTTTTGAGAGCAGATTCTGCTTCACTTTCTAAAATTATAGTTCTTTGATGAATGAATTTGCCATCCTTTCATCCTTACTGCAATGTTTGGTTCTGTTCTGTTTCCTGATTTTGTGTTCTAATCCCTTATGATTATCAAAATGTTTAGTTTTTTTTGTGTATAATCAATTTCCTCCTGGACTCAAGTGAAGAATCTTTCAATTTCCTCCTCCTCTACCTCTGTACTTAGGGCATAAACATTGGATTATGTGGTTATACTGACAAGTTTTCCTTGAAGTCTTATTGATGTTATTCAGAGAAACTTTGGGGCTCTGCAGACCAGGGCGTTTGGGACGCCCTGGTCCGGAGCGCCGCGGGGCTATGGCAGCCCCACCGCGGCGCTCCTAGAGCGGCCCTGAAAGGAGCGCCAAAAAGGCACTCCTTTCATAAGTCGCAAAAAGGGCGCCCTAAAAGTGGCGGGCGCCCTTTTTGCGACTCATCCTCCACAGCGCGTCCGGACGCTGTGGAGGGAGGTCGCCCTGAACGCGTCCGGCGTGCGGTGACCCGGAAGCGTTCAGGGCGACCTCAGGAAGAGGAAGGGCCGCCGCGCGTGCGGTGGCCCCTCCTCTTCCAGGCCTCGGAGACGGCTCAATTGAGCCGTCTGCCGAGGGGGTTCGTATTATATCCCCTGGATGCTTTGGCTGGATCCCTCTATTTATGCCACCCTATTTCTTCTTTGATTTTTCATTCCTGAGTAAAATATCATGTACTTATCTGACTGAAAATGGCCCAGTTTCACTTTCACTCACTCCTGGTACTATAATGTTCATATGTTCCATTTCTTGTTTTACAATATCTAACTTCCCCTGATTCACACTTTTTACATTCCATGTCACTATAATATGTACTATGCAGCTTCAGACTTTCCTTTCACTTCTCTGCATGCCAACAGCTGAACATCAATTTATCTTGAGTCCAGTTGTGTCATTAGTCACAATACTACTCATAGCTGTCTTCTGCTCTTTTTGACCTCCAAAGTGAGAGTCTCATCTTCTGGCACAATCTCTTGTTTTCATTTTCATGAACTGCATAATCAAATAGCATTTTCATGGTAAAATAAATATTTTATCAGTGCCTCCTTTTGTGCCATACTAAACAGGTGTTATCCCTTATGGTCCCTTATAACTCTATGATGCTTTGCTTCTACGTTCTGTTCAGTGGATTCAGATGAAACCTGAATGATCTGACAGTTGATTTACATTCCCTCTAAGTCTTGATATTTGTCATTGACAGATTTATCAGGAAGACCTGCTATATCTATATTGCTTTTTCCTGCATCAACCCCTGATGCAGTAGAACAGTGACGGTGAACTTTTTAGAGACTGAGTGCCCAAACTCAGGGGGGAAGCAGATGAGAGTTTCCAGGTTGCCGCGGGATGGTGAGCCACAGGACCACGGCATCCACACCGCAGTGCACCGTCGGCGCCTCTGAAAGGAGCGCAAAATCAGCACTCCTTTCAGAAGTAAGTGAAAGTGCTCCCTAAAAGCATAGGGCGCACTTTCACTGACTTATCCGCCGCAGCGTGTGCGGACGCTGTGGCGGGACGTTGCCCTCGGAGCGCTGGCCATGCGGAGGGCCGGCTGCTCTGAGGGCAACCTTGGGAGGAGGAAGGGGCACCAATCGTGTAGCTTCCCCTCCTCTTCCTTGCCTCGAGGACAGCCCAATTAGCCATCTGCCAAGGCCCTCAGTGGTGTTCCTGCATAGGGTGTCACCTGGTGCTGGAGGGGGGGGAGTTCCATGGGTGGGACTTTCCCCCTGCCTCTTCCACATTCTCATCAGCCACTGGTCAGAGGGAGCTGTCAATCACCCAGGAAAGAGGACCAGGTGATTAATGGCTCCCTCTGACCAGTGGTTGATGAGAATGTTGAAGAGATGGGACAAAGGCAGCCCAGCAGGCCCTGGGTTAACTTTTTGTGTTCCAGCAATGTTTCTCTGGCTTTCTAAGCCCTTGGAAGAAAGGCAGGTGAGTCCTACAGTGCTTGTGCCCACAGAGAGGGCTTTGCATGCTACCTGTGGCATGCATGCATGCATAGGTTCACCACCAGGGCAGTAGGATAAATAAACTTGTATTTTGTGAGGGTGTGGGTTATTTTCTGTCTCCAAGGAAAATCCCAATATTTGTTTGTTTTCTACTATATATATATGCTCCCTGTTTGAAGGAGGATTTATGGGTGCAACAACAAGCATGGTTCAACCAAGCACCCAGGGTCTGGTGGAATAAAAATAAAACAAACTCAGACAAAATAAAATAAAGCATACGCTTTTTGTATTCTGGGATATTTCCTGACTCCCAGTGATTTCTAGTGCCCCTTCCCTATTAAGATAAAAATCACTTTCTCCCAAATGTCAACAATCAGAGTGCAATGCTTCTGTTTTACTATATCATGGTTTGTGAGAAAACATCATGGGACATTTTTTCTCCCAATGCATTACACTGGATAAGACAAAATATTGCCCCAGTTTAAGGCAACTTTTGAGCCACCTATTTTTCACACTGGGGAGAAACCATGGTAGAGGAGATACAACCCAAATGAAATTTCAGGTGACAACATTACAGAATTATCTACTATGTAGGTCCATTTTTCTGTATATTTTGCCAAACATACATCTGGGAGGCTAGAAAGGTTTCATTGTTGTATATGAAGGTTAAGCATCTGGGAAATATATTCAGCACCTTTTCCTTTGTCTGAGACTGACAACCTGTTCAATATAATTGTGCTTTAAACTAAGAGTCTGCAAATGATTCAGCTTTTAGATTTCTCTTTTATACATCCTGATGGATAAGGTGATTTATGGTGTTCTTAGGAAAGATTAGAATATAAGGTAATTGAGGAGAAACAAATAAGCTATAGTGTATCAATTTCCAGTTTAGCATGGTAGTAAATAACAATGCTTTTAATGGCACTACAAACTCAATGAAATTCATAGATAAATTTAATCAATATAATTTGTTGAAAATAATTTTGCATTTACCATGAATGGATGCTTTTTTTTTTTTTTTTTTTTTTTTTTTTTTTTTTTTTTTTTTGTATGTCTCCACCACCACCCCTTGTCTTTGGCACATAATTTCCTGTGAGCAGAATTCCACTCATAGGATGCTTCTACTAGCAGAGTAAGCTTTGTTTTTCCCTTTTCACCTCTGTAAAGCTTTGTGTCCCTAAAATTCAGCTCCAGAAGAATAGGGGAAAGGAGAGTCTTTCCCTCCCTACCATTGATGAGAACCACTGCTGAAGAAATTTTGCTACTTGAGACAGAGTAGCAAATGGTGACTCCTCTTTGGTAAGCTACACAATTGTCAAAGTAACCCCTCAAACACCTTCCCCACACAGCACCTCTATTCATAAAAATAAAGTGTAATACAAAAATCACTCTTTCCACCTTCTGCAATTTCCCATGCAGAGAAAGTGAGTAACAGAAAAAATGTAAAGCAACTGCTGCCACCTGTGCAGTTGCTCTGTTTCCTTCTGCAGCATCCTCAGGGCCAGTGGTGCAGTTTGTGGGGCTTCAATACGGCTTCCGATTTAGGGCATTCTTGAGGCAGGCAGTGCAGTGGCTGCAGCTTAGAGAAAAGGTAGCTTGAGGTCACCTTTTCCTGCCCATCTACATTGGCCCAAAGTTTCCCCATATGGATGCAGATTGCAATTCTATCTGACTTGAACTTCTCAATGTAGAGTCTAAAAGCCACAGAGTGAAAGAAAAAGCAGAGTCTCTTGAAGCAGAAACAGTGAATAAAGAGGAGGAAGGAGAAGTTTCAGTGAGAAATAATAATGTTAATATTACTAGAGAGCATAATAGAGAAATGATTGAGGTCATAAGAGCAGAAGGTTTAAAAGAATTTAGCCAATAGCAAAAGACTGATAAAAGTTTGCAACCTTTGTTTAACTTAGTTGAGGAAGAAGCCTCAGAGTTGAACGAAGAATGTCCTCACAGACTGAAGAACACACAATTAGCTTCAGAAAATGCATACAAATGCATACAAATTGTTAAACAACAATTAGCTTCATAAAATGCATACCAATCACAGATTTGTACTTTAAACAAGTCTCCTGTGAAAATGGAAGAGGAATTTCATACATTACAGGTGGATAAAGTTTTTGTACTTTCAGATCTGACACCCGCTTGGGAACTGTATAATAAATTGGGCACTAGTAAAGAAGTATTAACCTGGTAACTAAACAGTGCAACCCAAGTAGTTGAACAATTTCAAAATGATTGAGTGAATCCTGAGGAAGGAGAACTGGCACATGTTGTCATTTATATTGAAGACCTGCTAGCCTGTATGAACTTGGCTGTCCAACATACCAGTGATAACAGGAAAGCAAGCAGTCATCAATTCATTACCACAGGGCATCAACCAACTGAGAAAGAGGAACCAGAGATTGTGGTAACCTATGTAGGAAACTTGATGACATCTTTAAAAGACACTTTGCAGAATGTAGGAGAAAATTTAAAGACTGTTCAATGTAATCAAAAGACTTGGGACAATGAAACAGTGAGAGATAGAGACTTTATACCAGGAGATGAAGTGTTAATTCTTTGGCCGGTAAAAGAAATGTTGGCATTCACAAGAACTGATCCAGTGATGATCTCTGAGAAGATCAACAATGTACATGAGACAGTAGACTGGCAAGCAAAAATATTGTATGCCATTATTAAAATGGGGGAGGAGAAACTGCCAGATCCATATTGGGAAAGGGGAAAAGTTCTTAGTGATAAGGCTTCAATCCAGCAAGAAAGAGGGGTTAGAAGATTGAAAATGTTTGGTAATAAGTTTGAGGAGCGTATAAAGAATTTGAATTTAAATTGAAATATATTTAAACAAATGACATGATTTGTACCTGTAATGTAAATAATATGCTAAACGTATAAGATAAATATGGTAAGAAGATATAGCAAATGAAATAAGTATTGAAAGTATATTTAAGAGGAAAAAATGCATAATTGCTGTTGGTTTACAAAGAAAACCCAAGGATGCATGAATTGATACTGGTCATTGGTGTGTTTTATATATATATGGTAATGAAAATGTGTTAGATATTGGACTGGAGTGTCAGTAACTATAGATTTGCAGATATCTTTAAATACAGCATTAACGATTCAAAGGTATAATGGTAATGGTAATGTATGTATATGGTAACATAAGTATAGATAAAATGTATAGCATGTTTAAAGAAAACGTATATAAGATGATGCAGTTTTACTGTTGTTGGTAAGTATAGAAATCAGGTAAGTGTTTAGAATGCATGTATTGTTATAGTATAACACTTCCTTGTTCATTGACAAATGCAATCCTAAAAGAGGCTTGTATGGGTCAATGACCTTTCTAAAGGGGGAGGTGTGTGGAGAGAAGGCAGAGTTTGACCAGCCCTACCAACATCCTATACGGATGGATCAGGCTTCAGCCAATCAGATTCAAGTTAGAGAGGGGATAAAAAGACAGTTGGAATCATTAGTGGCAGTTGAAGTTGAGGGTGAAGTTGAAGTTAGAGTTGGGGTCTGACAGTGAGGGTCTCGGGGAATAACAGAACTCTGAAAGAGCTTTGTTATAAAGTGTCTGGAGAAATGTGGATGGCTTGGTGGATGGTGTAGAAATAGGTAGTAAAGAGTACCCAGAGAAGGACAGAAAAGGTCCTGGGGTAGTGAAGAAGTCTATTGATTCTAAAGAGTGAAACCTCATGTAGAGTTAATGAAACTTTAACCAAGTATAACAAGTAAAGCAAAACTAACACATATTTACCATCTCATAATAAAGATATGTTGTTCAAGATAACGTTCAAATAAAATTTTAACCTTGCTTGATTACAGGCTTGTCTGCCATTTCAATAAGATAAGGAAACACAGTACCAAACAACATTTTAAGAAAGAATTTGGAGTTAAGTCCTTTAAGAAAGGTAAAATAGTGAATCCATTTTACACATAAGTGGCAAGTGGGATTAAAAGGCCCATGGTGCTGCCATTACAGAAAAATGATTAAAGAGAATAAGGTGGTCATCATAGTAATAATGCTAGGAAAGATGGAAGACAGTAAAAAGAGAAGAAGACCACATCCTAGATGATTAGACTCAATCAAGTAGGATATGGGCTTGGATCTGAAAGACCTGAGCAGAGTGGTTGAGGATAGGGTGTCTTGGGTTGATGTGAGTCAAAGTTGACTCAAGGGCAGTTAATGACAGCAAAAAGTTTTCCAATAATCTCTTCTTTGATGAAGGGGAAAGAACTTCCTGTCAAAATGACTTGACAATATCCTGAAGAATAACTTTCAGAAATAACTAGAAACAGTTACCATTACACTAATAAAAGTACTTTATTCTTATTTGTTAAATTTTTCTTAAATGTTACTTTGATGCATCCTTGTTGCCCCTGCCCAAGTAACTGGTTACAATTAACAATGCTATTTATATCTCTATTACCAAGCTCTGGCTATATACTGGCTATATACTGAGAAAAATGCTAGGGCACAAAAGGCAGGCTAAATATTTGAAATGATTTTTTGGTCAAAAAGTAATTCTCTCCACAACAGTACAAAAGGTCTCTAAACAGTAACAGCCAAGTTGTACTGTCATTTCAGTAATTAATAAAAAAAACATGAGAAGTTCTCTATGTACCTATAAGCAAATGTATTCTGTTAGCTTGGCCAATGGAGAAAGAAAGAGAAAAAGTGTGTGCATATAAAACATTGCTTACTCATTCCTTCTGCATCTGTACATAAAGTCAGTTCTAGTTGCCATTCACATTATAATAGACTTTAATAAGCTTAAAGAACCATTTATTTTGCAAAGTGGAATATTACTAACTGAAAAACATGACTCAGCAGTTTTGACTGCTTTGTCCTTCAAATTACAGATAGTATTTCATTTTTCCAAATTTAATTACATTAAATAATAACATTCTAATGCCCACCTGAGTACAGCTACCAATCTAATTAATTTATTAGCTGACGTAGGATTCTAGATGACTTTTAAAAAAGAACTGCAAATAGTGATAAGGGTCTGTTTTGAGGGCTTGTGGATTTCAGTGAACCTTGAAAAATGCAGATTCCAGCATAGTAGCAATATAAAACTAGATATTTTTAGTTGTGTATTATATCCTTTCCACATCCTATCTAAGAATGCTTATGCCAGGGGTCCCCGGACTTTTTGATCTGAGGGCCGGTTTGCTGGCCCCCAGATCTTCCAGGGGGCCGGAGGTGCGCGTGCATGCACACTACTCCGGTGCCATTTTGTGTGCCAAAATGGTGTCCAGTGGTGCGCGCGAGTGGCGGCGGTGGCACACGAGCGGCGGCAGCAAGAGGCCTTGCAGGCCAGTAAGAAGGCCTCGATGGGCCGGGGCCGGCCCGCGGGCCATAGTTTGGGGACCCCTGGCTTATGCTGTTGTTTAACTAAGTGCAGATCAGTTCAAGGAATCATTTTTATGAGCATCAGAATACATGTTTAATAATGTTAACTGTAAATAATGCATATTTTGAATAAATGAGTTGCAAACAGATTAAGGCTGCATCGACACTGCAGAAACAATTCAGTTTGACACCACTTTAACTGCCATGACTCAATGATATGGAATTCTGGGATCTGAAGTTTTGTTGTGGCACCAGAGCTCTCTGACAGAGAAGGCTAAATGTAACACAAAACTACAGATCCCAGAATCCCATAGCACTGGATCATAGCAGTTAATGTGGTGGAAACGTTGATTATTTCTACAGTGTGGATGTAGTTTTATTCATGCTCAGAGTAGACGTACTAAAATCAATGGAATTTAAACTATTAAAAATTATTAAAACTGTTAAAAACTGACTTAAATTCCACTGATTTCAATTGGTCTACCATCAGCTGAACTAAATCAGGCTGTTCAAAGCATAGTGGTAAGTCAGAGTTCCTCATGGTGCATAGGCTTCTTTAAACATGTCTACCAATCCTTTCAGACCTCAGTGCTGAACATGAATAGATCCAGTGGGAGTGGGATTACAGAGGGTGGGGCCAAAAGGGCACACCCCCTCACCTGCCCAGGTGGCACAGTGGTTAAATGTCTGTACTGCAGCCACTCATAGACCACAAGGTTGCGAGTTCAATACTAGCCTGGGCTCAGGCTAGACTCAGGCCTGCATCCTTCCAAGGTCACTAAAATGAGTACCCAGCTGTTGGGGGGCAATGAGCTTACAGTTGTAAACCGCTTAGACACCTCATAACACAGTATGAAGTGGTATATAAATGAAGCTGCTTTGCTCACCTGACCACACCAGTCTATTCTTGCATTAAATGATGCACAGCAGGGAGAGGGGATGCTCTGGGCACTTTTCCTCCCTGCTGCATACCACTCTACTCATGAATAAAATGACATGAAACAGATAGGAGGAGAGTGCATGGCTGAGTGTCACCCCTCTTCTGCATAGATCTAAAGAGGATCCAACGTGAAGGGATCTTAGGGATTGTACATGTATATGCCACACATATCGAATTGCCACACATTTTTCCACACACTGTCTTCAGGAGAACACATTTGACATTTATCTACACCTGTAAAACCTTTACAAAGGTCATCATAGAATGGACAATATCCCCTCCCCCCCCCGAAAATAACCTAAGAAACATAATGCTATGGAATTCTAGAATCTGAAGTTGCATTGAATTACTTGGAAAGATCAAAGGAAATATAGGCAGAAGAGGAAGTTAACAAAAAGCCAGCTTTTGCAAATGATAATAAAAGTCCAATAAAAGAGGGGCATATTGGTGTACTGGTTTGAGTGTTAGACTAGGACTACAGGAGAACAGGGTTTGAATCACCATTCAACTGTGGAAACCCACAAGGTGGCCTTAGGCAAGTCACATTTTCTCAGTCTCAGAGGAAAGTAATGTTAATATCCTCTAAATAAATCTTTCTCAGAAAACCAATGGCACATTTCTACACATGTGGCTAGACTGCCCCAAAATAAACACATTTTGGAAATTGGTACTTGAACAAATTTCATTGATTACAAACCAAGAAGTAAAATTATGTCCAGAAATGTTTTTGTTATCAACATATGTAGACACAAACTCAAATTTGAAACATAAAAATCCCATAGATTTTTATTACAGCAGTCCGTGTAGAAATTGTCAGATGCTGGCAAATGGGAGGGGTAGGGGTGGGGTGTCTTTAAATAAGTAGTGGGAAAAGGTATGGGACAAAATGGCAAGTTACGCAGGATGACCAAAACCAGGAGCTTTCATAGACAAATGGTTCCCACTCATTGACTTTATAAACAAAGACAGAAACAAGAGAAGACAATCTCCATCTCATCTGAATCTTTGGTCAGACATTCTGGACTAGATTTACACAAAGACAGCACTGGACTTTAAAATGACCACTTACACTGAACAGAACCCAAGAAATAGACCTGCAATACAATTCAAAGTTGTGAGATGAATTGTTTTACTTTACTTTATTGTTCTGATATGTTTTATACATAGCTGTTTACTTATAATAATAATTTTTAAAAATGGAAAAAAATAGCTCACCATAAGTTGGAGTTGAATTAAAAGCACATAAAAACACCACCACTAAAGTCTGTCAAACTCATACATGAGAAAACTGTGAGATGGAGCTGGAATCATGTCAAGTCATTTGAATTTGGGTCCCACTGAAATTGGTGGAAAAGCTTCAGTAATGTGTATTATAGAAATAACAAACAACTGAAGTCCCATTGATTTCAGCCAGAAATAAGTGCAGCTAGCTTTTTCTTTTCATTTTTTCTGTTAACATATCCAGCTTCACAATGCAATCTACTATGTAATTGCATGTTTTTTTGATGTAGATAAAGGGAACTGACTTCTATGTGATTCAACTATAAAATGCAAACTCATTTCCAAAAATATTTCTGGTGAAATAAATGCATTGTACACACTATATTATGTAAAAATATTAAATGGGCTGAACATTTAAAGGTAAAGGTAGTCCCTTGACTTGAATATCTAGTTGTTACTGATTGTAGGGGGTGGTGTTCATCTTTGTTTCTAAGCTGAAGAGCCAGCATTGTTTGTGACTGCTCAGGTGGTCATGCAGTCAGCATGACTGCACCAAACGCTGTTGCCTTTCCACCAAAGTGATACCTATTTATCTACTTGCATTTGCATGTTCTCGAACTGCTAGATTGTCAGAAGCTGGGACTAGTGACAGGAGCTCACCCCAGCATGCAGCACTCGGGCCTTGAATTGCCAACCTTCTGATCTTCTGATCATCAGAACTGGTGGCTTAACCACTAAGCCACCACATCCCATTATGAGCATGTAGCTGAGTGTATAAAAGGTACAATGTTCATTTTTACAAGGTATAAACAGCTGCTAAATAAAATTACACAGTACATATGAGGAGGGGCAAAATCCTCAAATGAATGCAAGGCTTCCTTCTATTGGAGACTAATAGACCAACAGCGTTTTGCCTCTGAACAAATCTTTCCAAGAAAATCCCATGATAGGTTTGCCATAAAGTAGAAGGTAATTGAAGGCACACAACTACAACAAACTCTTGCACTACACTGTCTTATGCCCACTAAAAGTCTGCTTTGGGTTTTCCAAGAATCTTATAGAATAGCAGAAGAGACACTACTGAAGGCCATCCAAGGAGAGGAATAAGTGACAACTGGGATGCATCTAGTTGTCAGGTCAACTAGAATAAAGTCATTTAATCAATGGGAACTTTGTAAATCTATACTTACACAAGCCCCTTTCATTCAGTGCATCTACCCCCACAAGGACTGATAATTGTAGTCAATCCATTGTCTCCCACCATCACACACCTTTTTCTCATTTTGAAATGCTTATGATGGTGGAATAAAATTCTCTGGACTAAGCCCAATGACAATAGAAATAAAGCCCTTTCAACATACAAAATGAGAGACCTGAATAAAATGTAGAGAAAGCACATTATGCAACGATTGAGAACAGCAGGGAAAAACCCGGAGAACTGATTCACATATCTGTGAATGATAATTTCAAAACACTCAGGAAAGGTAATCCTTTTGGCCTATTTAGATGCTATGGTGAGGCAAATTTGAAGATTATGATGAAAATGCATTAACTTTGACTTACATTGCAAAAATTGTTACACAAAAGTAGCAAAGCATACTGGCACTTGTTGTTGTGTGCCTTCAAGACATTTCTGAATTGTAGCAGCCCTAGGGCAAATCTGTTGGACTTTCTTGGCAACATTTTTCAGAGTGGCCATCCTCTGAGATTGAGAGAGTATGCTTTGCCCAAAGTCACTCAGTATCATGGCCAAGCCAGGATTTGGACCCTGGTGTCCAGAGTCATAGTCCAACACTTAAACCACTACACCACACTAGCACTTCAGTAGCACCAATTAGACAAAGACAATTAGGTAACAGTTGTAAAATTAAATGTGTACTCTCATCTAACCCTTGTTTGATATTCTGATTTGTACTTTGTAATCAAACCACAATTTGTTAATTTTAATAAACATTGAAAGTTTTACATTGCAGTATACAAGAGAGAGGAGGAGGAAGCACAACACCTGTTCTCAGTACAATAAAACATGATTTACTGAGCAAGACTTTTATATCTGACCAATATATTATAGCACTTGCCTGTTTTATGCTGAGCTTCCAATGTTACTTTTTAAAAGAAACTTTACTTTACCCATTATGCTTATCTCCTAAAGGTTATTCTTTGTATGTTGTTGTTGTTGTTGTCATTGTTATTCTGTTTATTTATATCCTGCCTTCCTCCCAGTACAGGGGCTGCTGTTACAGCAGTCC
This sequence comes from Phrynosoma platyrhinos, assembly GCA_020142125.1. Taxonomy (NCBI): domain Eukaryota; kingdom Metazoa; phylum Chordata; class Lepidosauria; order Squamata; family Phrynosomatidae; genus Phrynosoma; species Phrynosoma platyrhinos. The sequence continues at coordinate 57,291,491 of CM034703.1, read as the reverse complement.
AGTAAAATAATAGCAATAAAAATTACATTTCTATACTGCATATCTGTGCAGTCAAGCACTTCCTAAGCAGTTTACAATGTGCAAGCTAATTCCCCCCAACAAGCTGGGTACTCATTTTAGCAACCTCAGAAGGATGCAAGGCTGAATTGAGCCTGAGCCCCCTGGCTAGTATTGAACTAGCAAACTTAGGACCTTATCACATGGGGTCTAAAGCAGTCACAATCCACACTC
>CM034703.1:57270981-57291160 GCA_020142125.1 Phrynosoma platyrhinos | reverse complement strand
CATCCCCATTCTTTTGTCTTTCGGTTTTACCAGGTATTGCATTCACGCAATTGGAATAACTGCGCAATGATTCCACTTTCGCCGTACATCTGATCACCAAATACGTATCCTGGAGCATTTCCCTGTCATGACTCATGGTTCCTAGCGTGATTCTGGATGAGATCTTCTCACTTGTGTGTGAACAGCAAATACATATCCAGGATGCGCTTCCATCGCTATTTTGATAATTGCGCAATGACTCCTGTTGCGTCTGATCGCCATTTCCGTATTGTGGGGTCTATTCCGCAATAGTTCTGGATTGATTCTTATTTTGCTTTTCTGCCACTTTGAGACCCCCGTGTGATAAGGTCCTTAAGGTTTGTGAGTGAGTGGTGCAGTACAGGCATTTAACCACTGTGCCACAAATAACTAAGGGCCAATGCACACGGGCCATTTGGGGTGGCAGAGAGACGCCCTGGGAAGCGGTGGATTGGGGACACAGCAACCCCATGCCGTGGCCTCGATCCTTCCTTTTGCCACCCCTAAAAGAGCAGCAAAATGCTGCTCCTTTTAGGGGCAGCAAAAGGTCGCCCAAAGAGCTGGCGCCATGGCTCTTCAGTGCCCTTTTAGCACAGTGTGTTTAAACACTGCACTGGAAAGATGTCCTGATGCCTTGCACTGTGCAGACGGCTGCATGGTGTTAGGACAATGTCAGGGTGGGGTTGGGGTGGCCAGCTTGTGGATGCCCCACCCCAACTCTACCCCAAGAGCAGCCCTTTGGGCCGGCCTGCAACGGCCCTATATTACTTATTTCTACAATGTTTTGTTGTGGTTTGTGCCTCCAACTCATGTTTTGCTTATGGCAATCTGAAGGAGAACCTATCATGGGGTTTGTTTGGCAAGGTTTTTCAGAGGGGGATTGCCTTTTCCATCCTTTGAGTCTGAAAGTGTGTGACTTGCTCAAGGTCACCCAATGAGTTTTCATGGCTGAGCTGGGATTCAAATCCTGGTCTCCAGAGTCACAGTCCAATGCTCAAATCACTATGCCACTGATACTTTAATATTGTGACACTGAAAATTCCTGGGAAATGGTTCTCCCAAAATCAGCTATTCCATTATTGCACCTTGAAAATTCTCAGAACAAAGGAAAAGATGTTACAAGGCAATCCATTCCAGGTGCAGCACAAGGCATCCATCCACGTGATTTTTCCTTCTCTCCATCTCTTTACTCAGAGTCAGCACTTGTGCTGTAATGAGTAACAGGCAGAAATGTATTCATTTTCTACTGAAAAGTAGTGAATTTCAGCCATGGCATTTATAATAAAAAAGTAACTCTGGTCCTTTGCAGACTGCTAGAAATAGTGCAAATTGAGTGCACTTTAACTGTCCTGGCTCAGTGCTAGGGAATCATGGGAACTGTAGTTTATTGTGGCACCAGAGCTCTCTGACAGAGAAGGCTCAGTGTCTCAGAAAAAAAAATAATTCCCATGATTCCCTAGCACTGAGCCAGGGCAGTTAAAGTGGACTCTCTGTTCAGATTCATTACTACAAAAAAGTAACTACTTTCCAAGAAATATATGTTGCTTCCTATCTGTGATTGTATTCTGTGTGGCATTAATATTGGGCATAAAACACTAAACAAGTTAGAACCAAGGTCAACTTCAAACACCATATCAAATTTCATAGATATTATGGAAAGATTTAAATATGATAAACAACAAAATGCTATCATGTTTAAATGGATGCACTGAGGTTTAAAATCAGATGTCTACAATCTGCACATGTCTACAATCTGGCAGAAGGGACATTTATTATTATCATTTGCAGTTTTCTTAATAATTATTTCCATTAGTATACCAACTAGCATGTTAACTCTGACCCTTTTAATCTCATACAAAAGCCACTTTGCAAAACGTTTTATGGAAGGAAATGGGCTTTCCTTCATGATCAATTCTATTTACAGGCAAAACAGAACACACATATGGACAAAAATATAGCACTTCATTTTAAGATATGCCCTTGAGCAAGAACACTCAATAGAAAGAAGCATTCAAAGCTATGACCAGAACACTTCATCTGGAGCTGTGGGAGACTGGAGAGCAGCACAGTGCATTCATTAGACCATCTTCACAGTTAAGACTTCAGTCAACCCTTTTCTACACTGCTGGTGCCACCTAATATTACATTCATACATCACTTTTTGAAAACATGCACAAAAAGCAGGCAATGTGTCCAACTTTTCTTTGTAATGTTTAGTTTGTCCATAAAGTAGGCTAGTGGTTGTCAAAGTTTTAATCTTTGTGAACCACTTTACATCTGCATGCAGATGCTGCACACACACCACTCAACATACTACATGAATAAAAAATATTTTGTTCATTTAATGTGTGTATTTTTGTTTACACATTAATGTATATTCATATTTTTTTACATTTTATAAACAAATAGTTTTCCTCCTTCTCCTTCCTCTTCCCTTCCAGGAGAAAAAAAATTGGGAGGAGAATGAGGAGGACAATCAGGGCCTTCAAATTAATGCCCCTCCCCTTGAGCAACTCTCATGACTCCCACAGGAGTGTCACTCCACAGTTTGAGAACCACTGAAGTAGGCAAATTATCAGAACAAAAACAACAGATTCATGCCCAACAACTCTCATAACAAGAAGACTTTTCTGCTCTGATCCTTATACCTATGTAAACTCTATTGTTTGTCTGCTTCAGAGACAAAATTAGAGACATAAGTATTACTAGCAAAGAATACTAGGCACACTATAAATGCCAGAGCTCTGTATGATGGAGCCACTGCAATTAAAATTGTAGCAAATTGTTACAATTGCTCTGTAGAACAGGGTGACACACCTCTGGTTTGTGGGCTGAATGTGGGCTTCCCAGCCCATCAGGCCACATTTCTCCCAAGGCCATACTCCTCCTCACCAGGATTTGACTAATTTAACCAGGACATACCCCTTCCTAAGCTTCTCTTTGGCCTATTGGTATCTACTCAACCTACAAAGTTAATGGAGATAACCTTGCATGAATTGGTAATGGAGAGTACCTAAGAGAGTACATATCCCCACTACCTCGCATTTCTTATTAAAGACTAGTCAGAGCCGTATCCATAACCCCTCCCACTTTTGTATTTAGTCAAGACCTTGATAGAAAAATGTTTAGTTAAGACCTTGATGGAAAAATGTTTTTGTGCCTCTCAAATAGAGAATGTGTTAGGCATGGACAACCATCAATGTGTCATGGAATAGGTGAATTTTGAGGAGGGTGTTGAGAGAAGAAACAAAGGGACATCACAGAGAGAGTTCCAAATACAGAGAGCAAAGGACATTTGGATGGATAACTATCAAGGAGAGAAGGCAAGATTATATAGAATACATGAAACTCTATGTACACTCCCTTACTGCTGTTTTTACACCTAACTCTTAACAGCTTAATTTTCATTTTCAACTGCTCTAAATGCTGTGCTAGTATTCCAGCATCTCATATGTGAACATAAGAAAGGTACTTATTTTTATAGATTAAACAAGAGTATTATGGCTAAACAAAAACAGCCTCCCTTAATGAACCAGGGAAGGCTATTTCAACAATTTGGTATGTATACATAATGCAAATATGTAAAACATTTTTAGGAGAATATATCCACTTGAAAATGGATAAAAAAGAGATGTCCATTTTTGACCACAAAACTTGTCTATAATTTTTGCAGCTGTTTCACATGACAGCAAGCATAGTTTCAGCAATGCAATTATCTAATTAAACCACTTTGGCTCAATATAGACAAGTTACTCTTGCATCATATATACCATTTACTCTTTATATGTTGCCCATCCTGAACTGTCAATGAACAAACAGAATTATTCCAACTTTTCTCAATGTTGTCTTCTCTATATTCTTAGACTACAGCTCCCACTATGCCTGAGCAGAATGGACAGCAGAAGGCTATACAAAATTGTTCCCATTTGACACACATAGCATAGCAAGGCTACACAAACACAAATTCATAGAGACTGACATAAACATTTGTATGGTCAGATAAAATATGTTGCACCTAAATTGATTTCCATGACATTCCATGCACTTGTTTCTTTCTATGTGAACCTTCAGAAAACCATCTAGCAAAAACAAAAGAGTTTTGCCTTCTGTCCACCCCAAAAATAAAACTTTATGATGTCCATAATGCTTCATAGACATTTTTTAGAGGTTGAGATGAGAACTCATTTCTGGAAAGAAAACTTTCATTGATTTTTCTTACTGACTGATGTCTGACTCACGGGGCATTTTCACACCAAACAATCATAACATTCCAGTTTAACTGTCATGGCTGTGTCTTATGGAATCAAGAGATTTGTAGATTGATGGAGCAATACAGCTCTCTGACTGACAACTGTAAATGTTGCTGTCTCTAAACTGCAAATTCCAGGATTCCATGGGGTGGAATTATAGCAGGTAAAATAGAATCCTAGTGCTGTAACTGTGTAATGTGAAAGGCCCCCTGGACCATTTTTTAAATTCTCCTGCCTGTAAGAAACAGAATGTGAACAAAGAAAAAATCACAACCATATTCATATTTGAAATTAGACTAATCTGTGTCCTAGGTTTTCTGGGGTTTACACATATCTGTTCAGTTTAAAACACAAATAACACAAAGCAGTTCAGTGAAAGTACAGACAAAAGTGGATTTCTAATGTGTTTTACCACTTCATTTACCTAGTGTAATTAAATATGTACATCATAAAGAAATGTTCTTGGTTGACAGGTAAATTTATTTAATATAGTTTCCACAATGATATTATACACAGTTTCTATATAAAAATGATTTAATAGATTTATTTTCACTTTCTTCAGACTCTTCAACCATCATTCATTGCTTTGTAACTCTCAGGCTAAGCTACAGAAATATGCTTTTTGACTTAAAAATTGCATCTGGTGCAGAATACCATTCTATTAATGAGCAGTGAACATACTATACCATTTTTAGGGAACATACTAGATCAGCAGGAATGGGGAACATCCAGTTCTCCAGATGTTAGTAGAGTGCAGTTTCCATTATCCCTGAACATTGGCCATACTGCTTGTGGCAGAATGCAGTAAATGTCTAAAAACAATTCATGAGTTAGTGTTACTCAATCGCTGTTATACAATCTTCATGGCTCCAGTGGCTCCTATGGGATTCTGGGGGTGGACGATAAATGGGAGACAAACATATGAAAAATGGATGTAGTTCATCTGACCCTGGAGACCTGAATTCATTTAGAGTAGCCAGGAATTCCAGTACTACCTACCTGTTCCTTGCTGCATTTCTCCTACTCCATTTTCCTAAGGTTGAGCACTGTTTTCCTTTTGGTAGAAGACCAAAGCTAAGAAGATGTTGACTAATTCTGTTTTTTCTCTGTCCCCTGATGTCATTTCAGCATGCAGTGGTCCTACCATTTCCTTCTTCTTCCCTTTACTATAGACATAACCAAAAAATTCCTTTTTTTATTGTTAACCTCTTTAGCAAGCTTGATGACATAACAATAGAACTGCTACAATCCACAAAGACAAATTCAAGTATAATTCTAACTGAAATCTGTCTCAACAAATATAGGAAACAAAGCAGTGGCCCACAGCATTCCCATCCACAAAAAGATTGCGAGAGATTGCAGTAATTATAGAATCATTGCACTGAATTCCCATGCAAGGAAATCATGCTCAAAATTATGCAGCAAAGATTCCTTACCATAGATGGAGTGAGAAATCCCAGAGGTGCAAGCTGGATTCAGGAATGGAAGAGGCACTAGGAATCACATTGCAAGCATGTAATGGATAGAGGAGCACACCAGGGAATTCTAGAAGAAAATCTGCATGTGCTTTATTGACCACAGCAAATTCTTTGACTTCATAGATCACAAAAAATCTATGGCTTGCACTTAGAAGAGGAGGAATGACACAACATCTGGTCATCCTGATGTGTAACTGTGCTCAGGACAAGACACTGTCATCAGAATAGAATATGGAAAAACAAGATGGTTCCCAATTGACAAAGGGGCCAGGCAAGACTGCATAATATCAACCTACTCATTCAACCTGTTTGCAGAAAATATCATATGCATATATTAGACTAAGAGACAGGAGGACTGGAGATCAGGGGAAGGAACATTCACAACCTATTTATTTTATTTTATTATTTATTTATTTATTTATTTATTTATTTATTTTTCTGCCACCTTTCTCCCAAAGGGACCCAAGGTGGCTAACAAGTCAAAAACTTAAGAAATGCAAGTGACACAATACTACTAGCAGAAACCAACAAGGACTTGGAGAAATTACTGAAGAATGTTAAGGAGGAAAGAGCTATGGTAGGATTAAGAAATTAAGAAAACAAAAATAATGACCATTGAAGATTTACAAAAATTCATTTTAGATAGCAAGAAAATTGAAATAGTCACACAGTTCCCATACCCTGAATTGAATATTGACCAGAACAGAGACAGCAGACAGGAAATCAGAAAAAGACTAGGACTGGAAGGGTAGCTGTGAAAAAACCCTGAACTTTGCACTCCTAAAGTGCAAAGATATAACTCTGAACACTAAAGTGATAGTTCAAGCAATTGTAGTCCCATCACTATGTACAGATGAACAGTAAAGAAAGCTAATAGAAAGAAAACCAACTAATTTGACTTATGGTGCTGGAGAAGACTGCTGAAGATGGCTGAAAAGCCAAGAAGACAAAAAGATGGGTTCTAGAACAGATCAAGCCTGAATGCTTTCAATGTTCTGGATAGCTTTATTGGCCCAATACTAAGCTGAGCAATAAAACAGCAGGAGTGGCAATTGACTTTTGTTGTTGCATGCTTTTAAGTCATTTCTGACTTTTAATGACCCTAATACAAACTTATTACAGGATTTTCTTGGCAGATTTTAAGGGGCTTTGCCATTGCCTTCCTGTGAGGTTGAGAGTGTGATTTGCCCAAGGTCTTCTAGTGGGTTTCTGTGCTTTTGGGGGCCATCTTACATCATAATAAATAAAATCAGACTAGTACATACATGACCCCATCCTTGATACAACTTAAATTTACATTGTAGCTTTATGGCAGTCAGTGTCAGAGGTTAAGGCCTACCTTGTAAGATTATTGGATTTAATCCAAGGCCATGTATTTTTCTCTGAACTCAGTAGAGAATACAGATGTCCCATTCAATTATGCAGCTATTCCTTTTTTAAAGCTACTTTTGGGGAACTGTCCTATTTTATCATAACATATGACTCTCTAGCTATTGTTGGACTACATGTTCTTCCCTAGCTGGTGTAGCCAATGCTGAGAAATCCTGGGAGCTGCAGTGAGCAACATCTGGATCATGGAAGCTGTGCTACTTGAAGGCACAGACACACACACTTTGCAGTCTCTGTAGCCTCTAGAGCAGTGGTCGGCAAACTACAGCCCGCAGGCTGAACCCAGCCCCTCAAGGCCTTTGAACCGGACTGTGGATGGTGCTGCCACCATTGCCACTGCCATGCGCGTACTGTCATCACCTTTCTAGCATGCGTGTGACTCAGGGCGCCATTTTGTGTTCCAAAATGGTGCCTGTGCTTGCGCACACATGCGCACAATGGCGAACACCATTTTGGAACACAAAAATAGTGCCGGAATCATGCGCATGTGATCATGACGCACAGCGCCGTTTTGCTTCCCAAAATGGCGCCTGCCATCATGTGCATGCGTGCGCAAGTGCGGGTGCCATTTTGGAACACAAAATGGCGCCTCACACCCACACATGCAGGTGCACAATGCCGGAAGTAGTGCACGTGCATGTGCACGTGCACACCTCTGGTGCCATTTCCCCCCCCCTTCGGCCCGCAGATGATCGGGGGACAGCTGAACTGCCTCCCCAAAAAAGGTATGCCAACCCCTGCTCTAGAGCTTATGAATTAAGGGGCTCTGAAGATGGCCCAAAGCACTGTCTTGGAGCCATGGAAGGGGAGAGGCAGCCGGTCACCCTAACCCTTTCCCAAGGACATCATCAGAGCACCCGCTGTTGCACACAGTGAGCGATCTGATGACATCCTTCCAGCACAGCATTTTAACATGCTGCACCAGAAGAGGCACAAAAGAGCTGCATGGTGGCTCTTGCAGTGCCCTTTCTGCAGCTTGGGAAAGGAGCACTATTTTGGAACTCCTTTCCCAGTCACTGAAAGGGTGGATTGGGGCCAAGGCATGGGGCAGCCTTTGCCCCAATCCTCGACTTCTCAGGGTGGCTCATGGCCGCCTGCCTGCATCCCCCCTATGATGACTCTAAAAAGTATCAGGCAAGCTAGACTACTGGGTCATAAACTCACTGGGTGCCTTGGACAAGTCACACTCTGTCAGCCTCAGTGGAGGGTCTTCTGAACAAATCTTGCCAAGAAAACTCTGCAATAGGTTTGTCTTAGGGTTGCCATTAGTCAGAAATGACTTAAAAGCACACAACAACAACAAAGGAGAAAGTGTGAATTGCACACCCACTGCTTAAGTGGTCAAGTACTGAGACCATAATGCCATTCACAATGAATGGATATTCTTGTCTTGACAGTTTCTAACAAACCATCTCAAGATTCTCATGCCTAGCCCAAGGAGGTGGCAAATTTTATGAATCATTAGTAAAAATTTAAAGGGTGTGAGAAAACATATGTTTATCAAATTGCAACGAATAATTGTCACATCCCTACTTCTGGAATTTCTTCAACTCCATTGCCTAATGTGGCTCCACCACCCTCTTCACCCTGCTAATGTGGTTGTTACTTCCTTGAAGAGGATGGATGTTTCTCAGCCTGGTAACTCCATTTTGAGAACTCTTCCTTGGATGGTCCTACCAGGAGTTTAGATTCCTGATAGTTTCCTATTGGTATTACTTTCCGATACATTCAACTCCTAAGGTGTGCATCCTCCAGTTAAACAAAAGTAATATGTGCCTTCAAATTACCTGTTGATTTATGGCATTCTCACAGTTTCATAGGGTTTTCCTGGAAAAGGAATAATCAGAGTTGGTTTGCCATAGCTGTCCTCTGAATATAGACTATAGCTTCTGCTATTCCTTGGCAGTCTCCCTTCCAAATGCTACATATTTTCCAAATACTACTTACCTTCTTCCAATAAAAGCATAATAAAAACATATATTCCTTAATTTTGCCCATCTTAATTTTATCTCTTGACTTTGAGATGTGTTTTGGTTGGAGCCCTGATAATTCAGAGGCATCCTCTTGTGTGTGAACTTCCATGAGTATTTGCCAAAGGAGTTGTTCCCTGAGTCCACCAAGCTGTAGATTATATGGAAATGTGGAAAATGTATGAGGAATATCGTAAAGTTTTAATTATCACCTTTAAAAAAATTGACAGAAAGTTTGTTTTGAATTGTAGTTGTTAACTTATCTCTACATAGTCACCATCCAGATTTACACATTTTTTCCAGCATTTCTTGACCTTCCAAATATCGTTATTGTAGAAGTTTGCAGATTGCACCTTATACCACTATTCCACTTCATGAATGATGTCATTTGTCTTGTCAAATCAGTGACCCCACAATAGATTTTTCATTTTTGGGAAAAGAAAAAGTCACTTGGTGATGATGACACTGACAAAATTTCACCAATATACCATAAATAATTTCCGGGTGATAATTATTATTTTACAATATCCTCTCGTACTTCTCCATCTTACACTTTAGTCTGGCACAACCTGTAACAAAAACAAATGACACAATGAGTGTATTTTCTCAACATCATGCAATTAAGGACCAATGATGACACTGATAAAATTTCATTATTATACCATAACAACTTCTGGATGATAATTACCATTTTATGATACCCCCTTGTATTGATATGAGATCAGTTAAAAATATTTTCATAATGAAAATAATCAGTACATGCATATATAATCATACTGGAGGAAGGAAGCATTTCTGAGAGCATCAGATAAGGCTCTCTTAAAGTTGCTTTCCTTTTATATATTGTGTTGTAAATGGAAATAAATAATTCATTTTGGATTTTGAAAGCATATTTTTTGTTGTTGTTAACAGGGAGTGTATTTCTTCTGTCTTACGTATGTCACTCCTCCTTAATGACTAAAACATTCCCATTTGAAGAGTCATCCTTATGCTCTTGAAATGTCATGTGAACCAATGAGTACAAAATGCAAAAAAGTTGTATGCTGTTATTCTATCCACAGTGTAAACCAGTCAGAGTTTGCAACAATTTCCAGTCCCTTAAGCACATATATGATTTGTACAAAACAAGAACAATTTATTGCATTTGAATGATATATCAGAAATATATATAACTGCAATTTAGAGCCAAGACTTTTAGAAACTGGCTGTAACCTAAATAACTAGTAATTATGCAGCAGATCATACATCATATATAGCTGGATGACACATTAAGAGCCATTTCATTTCAGAACTGAAGTGATTATGATGAAAACACAATATGAGGAAAATGCAAGGAACAAATGAAAAAATTATATAAGTGAGTTCATTCTTGAATTTCTGGGAAAGATCTAGGTTGAAACGACATGGTTCTGTCATTGTTATATTGTATTGTATTAATAGTGTATTGTATTATTAAGAGCCAGCATGGCATAGTGGTTTGAGCATGGGACAACAACTCTGGTGATAAAGGTTTGATTCCCACTCTAGAATAAAAACCCATGGGGTGACCTTGGTCAAGTCACACTTTCTTAGCTTCAGGGGATGGGAATGGCATACCCTCTCTGTCAAGAAAACCCTATGATAGGTTCTCCTTAGGGTCACCATAAGTTAAAATAAATGACTTGGAAGCACATAATAACAAATTTTATTGGTGCCTTTAAGTTGCCCATTGATTTCTGGTGACCTCATAAATTCCATAGAGTTTTCTAAGGCAAGGAATATTCAGGGGTGGTTCTTAAATGTAGCCTACAGAACCTGGGATTCCTTGGCAGTCACCAATCCAAATGCTAACCAAACCTATTCTGCTTGGCATCCAGTATCAGTTGGGATCTGATGCCTTCATGATTTTAGATCATAATATAATATAATATAATATAATATAATATAATATAATATAATAATATAATATAATAATATAACTTATTGACATAAGTGTATTATATGAATATTTTGTAAGCTTTGGAACAGTAAAGTTACTCCAATTTCCACACATATTTGTGACAGGAGTCCTGTTGAATTCTGTACAATTACTTCTGCATACATGTATGTAGAACTGAAATAGCTTTACTGCTTCAAAGCTAACAGTAGTATAGTATAGTATAGTATAGTGTAGATTGTTGTTAGCTTTGTATCAGTAAAGCCATTCTAAGTCAACCACATGTATGTGGCAGGAGCCCTACAGAATTTGGTAGAACTTAATGGCAATAAGTAAACATTGATAGTGTTGGACTGCAAGAACACTGTGGTCATATTTTCAGTTAATGTATTTTGAGAAACAGAACCAGGATTGCATCTGCTATTCCTTTATTTCAGGGTTGGCAACCTGTGACTCTATTGTCCTCTGACTGATTTCATATGACTCTTAGCCTAGTTTCAAAAGCTTGGTACAAGTGGTCGACTCTGGCTCAGCAAGAAAAAGCTTCTCCCAGTAGGCTGACATGTAAGAAAGAGAGAGACTGAAAAGGAGAAAGAGAAAGAGCTGGCAGAGAAAGAAACAAGTAATGGTGAAGACGTGATGGGCTTCCTACCTTTGGCTTTGGCCCTCATTGGTTATAACACAACCCGCCACTGGCACTTGGTCCTGCCATATGCTATCATGTTGTCAGAGCTCCCAATGGGAATGCAGTCCTCAACAGAAAAAAATGGTTTTCTCATACCTACATTAGCTGAAGGTCTGAGTGGAGCTAACATGTAGACAAATTGACTGCATGCTGGCTCTCTGTACATGCAATTAGAATCTTCAAAAAGGCAGGGGCAACCCTATATCCCTGCCCTAAAGCTAGGAGATTGGCCTGGGGGCTATTCAACATTACTGGCTATATCATGGGAAGATACCATCACCATAAACTGGGCAGGGAATCTTGCCTCCCAAGGTTCTTGAATTTGTTGATTATGGCCTTGTATTGTAGCCTTTTAAGATATAACTCACAGTATTCAATAAGTCCCCATCTCAACCCCATAAACTCAGTAGAGAGGCTTTGGGTGAGGTAATTAGAAGAGAAGATGAAAACAAGAAAATCTGTTCAACTAATGCATGGTGGAAAAAAAGGATGAGAAAAGATATGGTTAGCACTGGTGTTAAGACCAGTGTACTGGGGGTGGGAGAAGCTCCTCCAGGCACTAACTCTATACAAGACTTTACAGGCTGAAGTTTTTTAAAATGGACAATTAACCAGAGTGGCTTCAAATAAGAATAAGGAAGAAGGAAAAGCTGATTTTGCAGCAAAACATTTATTTATTTATTTATTTGACTGACAAAAACCAGCACTAAAACCCAAAAGAACAGTTTATATTCAATGGAAGCTGTTTCTCAAAGTAGAAGAGGTGGAAAATGACATGATACCTAAAACTCTGTTCCCGGCCAATCTAAGAGGGGTGTAGCTAAACCTAAGACACTATAGACCAGGGGTAGGCAACCTTTCCCCTTTAAGGGCCAAGGGACTTCAGCTCCCAGAAGCCTCAGCCATGTTGGCCAATAGTCCCATGTTGGCCAATAGCTCCTGGGATTCTGGGAGATGAAGTCCCTCGGCCCTTAAAGGGGAAAGGTTGCCTACCCCTGTTATAGACTAACACACACACATGGATTTTCTCACCTTCCAATGTGAAGAAGATGGCTGGAGATTAGAGCAGCAGAATGCAAGTCTCAGAAAGAGGCTCTCCTTGTGTGTTTCTATGTTTAACCTATTTGTAACTTGGTGGGGAGCTGTTTCCTAAAAATGAAGATAACATCTCAGGTTAGAGCAAAACTTGACCTCATTGTTGCTCTATTGAAGATTTAAAAAAGAAAACATGTGCTTGCAATGGGCAGAGGTGAACATGGCCTTCAGGTACTGATAATGATTCTTAAGTGGTTTGGGCAGTAGAGACAATGGACTGCATACACAAGAAAAAAGACAGTCAAATATAGATACTTACCTTCTTTCAAATCCATATAGGTTGCTCCACCTCTCAGGAAGCAGCACAAAACCTTGCAATGGTGTGTGTGTGTGTATACCAATCTGAGCCAGTTCAGCAGGTTTCTATGTAGTGAAGATAGACAATACAATTAAGCATTGATTACTTATCAAGGAAACCATTTGTCAGCAGAAAGGGGGAAGTTTGTAGTACAACTTCCAGTTTGTACTTTAGAATAAAACTTGGCTTTTTAAAATGATGGACAGTTTCCAGGCCACAGGAACCCTACCTGTCCAGTATACTTTCTTAACAATTTGTGCAGATTCCGACAGCAAATAGCTTTCTTGCCTTATGCATCAAAGTCTAATATGCATATTTATTGAGCATATTTCATAATACAGGCCATACTGACAAGGGGATTAGGGGAGTGGTAGTCTAACAAGTAACTTTTCAAATATCTGTGTATTATACCATCGAGATTCTAAATACATATGTGTATTTCTGCATCAAATGATTGCACAGAGGTCAGAAGTATCCCCACCCATGTATAAATTGTGAGGACACAGAGGTTACTGCTTTCAGTCTCTTTCTCTGGGAGGCTGCAGATGGGTGGCTCTGGGCCACCCCTGCTAGCTGCGGATTGGGGCCACAGCTACCCCATGCCATGGCCCTGATCCTCCCTTTTGCTGTCCCTGAAAGAGTGGCAAAATACTGCTCCTTTTAGGGGTAGTAAAAGGGCACCCTAAGAGCCAGTGCACAGCTCTTTAGTGCTCCTTCCGGTACAGCATGTCAGGACGCAGTGCCAGAAGGATGTCTTGATGCTGCATGCATGCATAATGGCGTGCAGCATCAGAACATCAGCGGACTGGGGTTGGGGCAGCTGGCGTGCAGCTGCCCCTCCCCATCTCTGCCTCCAGGCCAGCCCTTTGGACCTGTCTGCAGAGGCCCTCTGTCTCTCTTAATTGCTCTCTCTGGTAGTTTCTACACTGAGGAAATTGTCTTCAAAGGACTCTTTTCAGAAATTGTTTTTTATAAATTGCTGTGAATACAGTTGCAGACCTTCATTGACCAGACTGACTAATGTTTCCCATCCAGTTCACCTATTATTTCATTGTTGTGGATAAACTTATCTTTATCACAGTTATTGACACATTTTAGATTGCAATTGGATTTTCTATCTTACAAGTTAGAATCAGTTTCTTGCGGCATTTCTGCTCATGGGTTGCTTTCATAGTTTTTTTGGGTTTTTTGGGCAGTGTGGCCATGTTCTAGAAGAGTTTCTTTCTGACGTTTTGCCAGCATCTGTGGCTGGCATCTTCAGAGAAGTTGCCAGCCACAGATGCTAGTGAAACGTCAGAAAGAAACTCTTCTAGAACATGGCCACACAGCCCAAAAAACCCACAAAAAACTATAGATGCAGGCCATGAAAGCCTATGACTTCACGGTTGCTTTCATCTTGTTGAAGTCAATAAGATTTAAGCTGCCCAACTGTGAGCAGAATTGAACTTTTTCTGATAAAAGTAACATCAAAATATACAAATAATAATATTAATAATGACTCTCAACATTACTTCCATCTCTGTAAAAGGAAAATAATACTGAACTATGGGCCGATGCAGATGGCTCATTTGGGATGGCAGAGAGCCGCTCCGGGGAGTGGCAAATCGGGGCCATGGCAACCCCATGGCATGGCCCCAATCCTTCCTTTTGATACCCCTAAAAGAGCAGCAAAATGCCACTCCTTTTAGGGGACTGTGTGTATGGCCACGTGGCATCAGGATGGCATTGTCCTGGAAAATGGGCAGCAGGGCTGTTAGCCAAAGTGAGGGGAAAGTCCCAGACAAGGTCCTAGTTACCAATCCAAGGGAGCAGCAAGCGAAGACTTGAACATGGTCCGTAGGTTGAGGGTTGCAGAGAAGCTGAGAAGCAAGGCAGTCTGAGGTCCAGGAATTCAAAGGTCCAAGAGTAGTCAATGGCCCAAAGGTCAAGGGAGTCCAAGTTAGTCAAGAGGCAAGGGTTCAAGGCAAGGAACAAGGAGAGACAGAGACAGAGGCTTTCACCAGGAAGCTCAGATAATCTCTGGCACCGGGGCATCATTTCCACACTTGCTTAAATACCTAAGCTGCCAGAGCTCAGTTGGGGCTGATCACCTTGATTACCTCAGCGTTTTTCTTAAAGCCTCCTGAAGTGCCTGAGGCCCGCCCTTTCAGCTTGGCACTGACTAAAGGTAGGCACAGTCCCGTGATCCTCCTCCATGTCCGATGGCTCTGTTATTGGAAGGTTTGACTGTAAAGTGACCTCCTGAGACTCCACAGATTCGGGCTGTGTGGCCATGTTCTAGAAGAGTTTCTTTCTGACTTTTTTTATTATTATTAAGTTTTTTAGATTATGTTTTTAAATTGTGTTTTAATTGTTATGATATTTAATTCTGTTTTAAGGGGGGGAGGGTTGGTATGGGGACATTTTGTACTGTTTTAATTGTAAGCCGCTTAGATTTATCATATAAGCAGGATATAAATACATATTGTTATTATTATTATTATTATTATTATTATTATTATTATTATTCTGCTGGAGACTCTGCAGGAGTTGGAAAAGCAGGGCTGCTAGGGCTAGGCTGGGGCTCCTCCATTGTAGGTTCATGGCTCAGAGGAAGTTCTGACTTGTCCTCCAAGTTGTCCTCTGAGTCCTTGTCCAAGCAGGGCATGACAGGTGTCGGGGTGGGGTTGGGGTGGCCAGTGTGCCCCAGAGCAATGGCTTTGTCATGGAGAGCAAGAAAGGATTCTCCAGTGAGTTGCTATAAATGTTAGTGATGGTAGAAAATATGAAAAGAATAGGGAACTGTGAAAAAAAAAAAAGATTTGCAGCCCTATAGTTATATAGATTTATAGACATAAGTAATTAACATACTAAGGCGTACATCTTTCTGAACACAGTGAAACTGTGTTTTAAGTAAACTTATAAGGCATTGCATTAGAAAACTAGGTCATTATTGGTTCCCATCTCTGTTAGAATTATTCATTTTTCCTTTTGTTTTTCTTAAATAAGTCCAAAACCCATTTATTTATTTATTGCTTTCCTCTAGATATAGGGACTCAAGGCAGCTAACAACAAATTTTAAACAGTATAATTTAAAAAACAATACAAAAGCATTAAAATGTAGATGCAAAGTTTAAAAAAACAATTTTAACCAATTAAAAATATTACACATTAAAATTAAAATATATTAAAAACTCTATATAAAACTTAAAATCTGAATTACACAGTATTTAAAAGCCCAGTCATCATCATTTTGAAAATTCCTACCACCAAAAGGAGAGTAGGGATGGGGCCATCCTGGCCTCTCTGGGGAGGGAGTTCCAGAGCTAGAAGTAACCACTGAGAAGACCCTCTGTTTCCACCAAACAAACCTGAGCCTGATGGTGTTAGTGCTCTAATGGACTTGTAAAGTCCTTCAAATTATTTGTATGGGGCTTTATAAGTCAAAACTAGTATTTTGAATTGTGCCTGGAAATGGTCTGGCAGCCAATGGAGCTGTTTCAAAGAGGAGTTGTGTATTCTTTGTAGCCTATGTTCTGCCCCAGATGCTGTGCTTATGTGCAGCAACATGAAAAAATCCAATTGAATTTCAGTCAACAAAAGTGGTCAGCATTAAGAGAAGCCAAGGCTGAGGTATGGTGATACACATGGTCTGGAAGAAAATATTGCAATGTGAAGTGTTTCCATCCAGACAAGTGTTCTTTCAAAATACTCCATCCCTGTCTCTACAACAATCATCAACCAGCATTTCCTTCCTACACATCAGTTCCAGTACATATCTGGTTACCTCTCCCCCACTCAACTCACACCCCCAATCAAGTTTCTTATACTCCAGCACATTTTGGAGAGTCCCCAAGTAAACATACAGGTCATTGTTCATAATTCTGCGGCAGTATTAAGCTGGTGTAATGATATAACTCCTAGTTATGCCAGAGGTTGTACTATATAAACATTTACCTAAGGAGGTATCCAATACATCCTTACGTAAGCAACTACCTGTTCACCAAGATTCACTTCTGCATCCTGCAAGCAGAGTGGCCAATGGATAAACTTGGAATGTCCACCAGAACAGCTGAGAAGTGACCAATAACAGAATTCTCAGCAGACCCTCCTTCTACCTACTAAGTATATCTGCAGAATTTTATACTTCACTATTGTTGAACAGAAACTATGCAAATGTGGGCAATGTCTGGAGATTAGGGGCTGCATCAGCACCCTCAGGAGACCTTGGAGGGCTGCACCCTTCCACAACCCCCCTCCCACACACCCTCTAGAACAGGGGTAGGCAACCTTTCCCCTTTAAGGGCCGAGGGACTTGAGCTCCCAGAAGCCTCAGCCATGTTGGCCAATAGTCGCATGTTGGCCAATAGCTCCTGGGATTCTGGGAGCTGAAGTCCCTCATCCCTTAGAGGGGAAAGGTTGCCTACCCCTGCTCTAGAAGATGTGGGGGGCATTTTTGTGACACTTGTACCTTTCCCCCAAGACATTTTAGGAAAAGAAGGAGTTCACTTCCTGAAATGGCCTAGAGGGCTCCAAAAATATAACAGAGATGCCCACTACAATTCCTAGAGGGCATTTGCATGCAAAAATAATGTTGTTGTTGTTGTTGTTTAAAAAATAATTTTTGAACTAAGTGGGTCACACAAAAAAAATCAGCTCTGGGACCACAAGTTGCCCACAGGCTGCACTTTGGTCCTCCTGGAATGAAGCTATTCTGCCATCTTGCTGCATCATAGTCTTTAGCCAGAGAACTGAATTTACTACAGTAAATTCCTTTCCCTCCTCCTCTTCTTTTGCGCCTAAGGCCAATCACTGTCAAAGCTTTTGCGACTCTGCAATCTGGACATATCACAGTAGCCAGAGTGAGTAATCTGACTCAGTATGGGAATTGCTTTCACGATAAGATGGGTGAGGGGCCTAGGGATTTTACAGCATTTTCAGTTATAGTTCACCTCATGTAAGGCCACAAGACCCTGAAAAGAAAATCAGTTGGTTTAGTGTAACTAGAGTAGTCCTACTGAATCAATTGTTCAATAGTGAAACGATATGTAGGTGAATCCCACTGATTCACAGGATCTACCCTAGTTGGGACAATCAATGGGATTTAGGCCAAATTTTGTTTTCATCTTTAGGAACAAGCATGAAACACAGTCTTTAGTTGCATTTCCCCAATTTTTGCCTGTATTCTCATCCCATTCTTATCAGGTTACATGGTTTTGACTGACAATCACTTACTAATTAGGATGGCATTCAGTCATGTTTACAACATCACAACTCAGTGGCTGAGCAGACAGCCCCTAAGGGGTGACGTTCTGCTGCCCCTTTCCTTGTCGGATTCAGGCCGTGGCAACTGCACGTCACAGCCCCGATCCGGTGGTTTGCCACTCTAAAAAGAGCTGGCAAATGCCATTCCTTTTTAGAGTGGCAAAAAGCCACCCTTGCTGTAGTGGTGGGGGCTTTTCAGCACTCCTTTGGCACAGCGTGTGTGAATGTTGTGCCAAGGGTGCGCACTGACAGCACCGACCGTCTGGTTGGGTGGTCAGTGTGATGGTGGCATCGGGGCAGAATTGGGGCAGCTGGCATGCAGTCTCCATGTCCCCACTCCACCACCAAGCCAGCTCTTTTGGCCAGTCTGTACAGCCCCTTCCTTTTGTTGGTCATTAAAGAGGTTGGAATTCTCTACTCACAACACAACAACCAAAATCCCTCCCCAAACCATCTTTTCTCAGCTGGACTCCACCTCCCAAACTCAGCCACATCCTAGCTGGTGGAAAACAGAAGGAATAGCAGACAAGCATCCAGCAATTTTCCTATAGCTGGACACAAAGCAGTGACATCATCCAGAGACCTCTGGAGAACCCATGGAAATTCATGTGGATGTCTGTGAATGTATATGTACAGTAGGACCTCGGTATCTGTGTGGGGTCTATTCCAGACCCCTCCATGGATACTAAAATCTGTGGGACCTCAAGTCCTGTTGTTAATGGTGGTGTGTGCATTTGACCATGCTACCATTAGGGACAAGAGGACTTCAAGTGAAATCCCCTTGTCCCTAATGGCAGCATGGGCATGTGCACATGCCACCACTAGGGACAATGGGGGCTGTCCCTAATAGTGGTGCAGCCACGTGCACACTTAAATCCACAGATGGCAAGTCTGTGCATAATAAGGCCCCACTGTATTTGTTATATTATATAACCTATGTATCCATGGGGATATGTTTCCAGACATACCAGCAAAAATCACAGATAATGGCGAATCATCAGATGTTGACCACACAGCCACACTGGAAGACATCCAGATGCTTAGAGAGACCTTTTTTCTGGACATGGATAAGTGAAACCACAGTTGGCAGAGTGGGTAAGACAACCTGCCCCCTCAATCCTTGTCCATCTTGGCTGGTCATCCAGGGGGGCACATTGAGAGTATTACTTTGGGATATTATCAATGCATCCTTCAAGGAAGGTTTTGTGCCATCTTGTTTAAAGGAAGTGGTGGTTAAGATGCTTCTGAAAAATCCTTCCCTGGACCCCCTGGACAAGAACAACTATAAACTGGTCTCCTTGTTGCCTTTCTTGAGCAAGGTGATCAAGAGGGCGGTTGCTTGCCAACTCCAAGCTGTCTTGGATGAAACAGATTATCTAGATGCATTTCAAACTGGCTTTAGGACAGGATATGGAGTTGAGACTGCCATGGTTGCTCTGGCTGACGACCTCCGCTTAGGTATCGACAGGGGTAGTGTGACCCTTTTGGTGCTCTTAGACCTCTCAGCAGCCTTTGATACAATAGATCATCTCTTGGATCACCTGAGAGGGTTAGGAATTGGAGGCACTGCTCTGCATTGGTTCCACTCCTTCCTCTCAGGCAGATCCCAGAGGGTGAGGCTCGGGAACAGTTGCTCTACTAGAATACAGCTTAGTTGTGGCATCCCCCAGGGTGCCATCCTGTCCCCGATGCTATTCAACATCTATATGAAGCTGCTTGGAGAGATCATTCAGAGTCATGGAGTGTGATGACACTCAGATATACTTCTCCATTACCCGGTCATCGGCTCTGACTTCAGATGGCGTCTCTCCTCTCAATTATTGTCTTAAAGCAGTAA
>CM034703.1:57235979-57269075 GCA_020142125.1 Phrynosoma platyrhinos | reverse complement strand
TGTTTACCCATAACAATGCGTATGAGTCCTTTTGTGCCGATGCAACAATCACTCTGACTGCAGGAGACAGTCTGATATTAATTAATAACTACAGTTGCTACAGGCCACTTTCAACTAAGGTTTTGGAGGGTGTTTACAAATATTTCATTCTCATTTCATGATGATATAGTCTACATGATGGACTACTGTTTAGATCGTATACACATATTTGCAGTACTGTATTTATTTACTGGAGAGATTTACACCATGTCCTTTAATAAAATTCCCAGGACTTGCTGCTAATTTTTTTAAATTAAAAATCGAATCAACTTGAAAGCATACCAATTAATATATGAACACAACAGTGAAGATTATCACATGGAGGCTAATACAGTTGAAAAACTGTTTTTCTATTGTTATTGAGCAAGAATACACATACACATGCAATACACAGAAGAGTTATATAAAAGAGGTGACAACATAAAGGACATATGGAATGAAGAGCCATATGAAGATGAACTCCAAATTCCAAATACTGAGATGGAAGCTGCAATAAAAGAAACGGCAAAAACCAACTCTCCGGGAACAGATGATATCCCAATAGAACTATTGCGATCTACATTGACAGAGTCAACTCTAGTGCTAACCAACATATGCCAACAGATATAGAAGACAAAATGATGGCCAACAGATTGGAAGTGATCAATATACATCCCCATCCACAAAAAAGGAGACACAAGAGACTACAGCAACTATAGAACCATAGCACTAATCTCCCATGCAAGCAAAATTATGCTCAAAGGCCCAAGCAGGGTTCAGGAAAGGAAGAGGCACTAGGGATCACCTGGAGGACCAAAGTTGGGGAACCACTGCTCTAGAAGTTGCCAGGCTAAAACTCCCACATCCTTTTAAACAACTATAGCACTGTGATTCCACTTTAACTGTATTGAATAACTGTCTTTTTCATCAAGGGTATTTAATATTCTCAGCCAGAGATTTCTAGTGCTTCCATAGACTACAAACCCCAGGATTCTGTAAGATATTGTCACATAGGGGGGTTGCAGACTGCCAGAAATAGTGCAGATTGAGTCCACTTTTAGGGTTAGGGTTAGTGCCAGGGAATCATGAGGATTGATTTTTTTCTGGGACACTGAGCCTTCTCTGTCAGAGAGCTCTGGTGCCACAATAAACTACAGTCCCCATGATTCCCTAACTCTAACCCTAACCCTAAAAGTGGACTCAATTTGCACTATTTCTGGCAGTCTGCAACCCCCCTTACTGATTTCACTATTTTCAGGAAACCATCTAGGGCTTCCACTATTTTTTGCCTTTGCTATGCTGACTAGGAGTGAGAAAAGCTGCAACCCAACAATATGTTCCCAAGCCTTCGTCTACCTGAATAAAGGATGCCCTCAGCTATAGAACTGCATTTACATATAACAATACATGTAACAACATTGTTTTTTGGCACATATACCTGCTTTCTGTGCCAAGAAAAAGTACATGATTTTCAAAACTTTTTATTTTTATTTTTACAGACTAAAGAGCTGTACAGAGGGCCTTTACAGATTACCAGAAATAGTCCAACTTAATTGTCCTGGCTCAGTGCTAAGGAATCATAGGAATTGTATTTTTTTTTCTGGGACATTGAGCCTTCTCTGTCAGAGAGCTCTGGTGCCACAATAAACCACAGTTCCCATGATTCCTTAGCATTGAGCCAAGATAGTTAAAGTGGCCTCAAGCTGCACTATTTCTGGCAGTCTGTAAAGGCCCAGACTAGCCAAAAGGACCAGCATTGGGGTGGAGTGGGGGTGTGACGGCCACACACTGCATGCCCTGACTCTGCCCCCAAACCGTCATCACACTGCCTGCCTGCCCAGATGGTGGGTGGTGTGGGAATGCTCCTGTGGTGCAGTGTTCATACACACTGTACTGAAAAACAGATAAAAAGTGCTGCCACCATGGCAAGGGTGGCTTTTTGCCAGCTTAAATAGGAGTGGCATTTTGCCGCTCCTTTTTCAGCCAGCAAACTGCTGGATTGGGACCACATCATGTGGTTTTTGCAGCCTTGATCTGGCTCTCAAAGGAGCAGTGCAGAGCTGCTCCTCCTGCTTAGCCCCTAAGTCCCAAACTGTGAAGATTCTTGTTTGTCTAGGATTCTCCTTGTCAGAGTGTCAATGCTCAAGCAAATCCAGCTTTTTACCATTTTTGGAGCATTTTGAATATTTATTCCACCCCCATAGAAATCTACTATTTAATACTGAATTTAAAATAAAAATAATAAACTCTTTTTGTTTTAAACATCAACAACTAACAAATGGAAAGCTCTGGAGTCAATGAACCATAATTTCAATGTACCTTTAAAGAAATGCTAGAAGAAATAACACTGAGGAAATTGTCTAGGGAGAACCTCAGTAAATCAACACATTTTCAAGACCCTGTAAAAAAAAAAACAGTTCTTTGGAATGCTACTAGGACCTTTAGTTCCATAATGGTATGAAATCATGCTCCTCTCCCACTAGAGCTTTAAAGTATGCACTGTTATTCCCAAATATTGTTTCATGGCAAGTTGTACCCCCACCTTTTAATTTAAAAAAACGTATCAGGGTAGTTTATACATTCAAGTCTGTGTGCACACGTATATGTGTATGTGAGGCAGGGGAGAAAATGAGGAAAGAGAGAAATTTATCTTCCTTTACTAGCTTTGCAAAATCATTCTTGTTTATTTTCAACCTCAGAAGTAGGTAATACTCTACAAACAAGACAATGCATTTGCATATTATAATGAAACATGAAAGAGTGTTGTGCTTCATCTTTTTGAACATCAAGTAATTTGTGAAGTGAAAACTTCTGTTACTGAAAGCCACTCAGAGGCCTAGCAAAATCAATAGATACACTTTCACTGACCAGTTCCAAGCATACACAAATAAACCAATGATCTACAATGATTTCTGAAGCCAGCATGAAAGAAATCTGTATAATATGCCCCTTCAGCAATCCTTAGCGTTGGGGCACCACCACATGCTCCAAATCATTCCACAATAATGCATCAACTCCACCAAGTATTAATCTGTCCAGGACAATGGAACTATGGAAATTTCTTTCTCTCAGAGGAAAGCATTATCATAACCATTAAAAAAAGTTTCAAAGTATACTCTACCAAATGTGTGGGGACAAAGTCATCTTGACCATGGATTCCATGAAATCCTGAATCACTCTTAACAGGGCAATCTCAGAGCAGAAGCTGACGTTCCATAGCACAATACTTGGGAAACTCCATTACTCCACCAAAACAATAGGAAGTGGGGAGATGGTACACATGCACAATCTTTATTCTTCCCTGAGCAATCACCAAATACAAATTAAGACCTTGAAAATTGTGGGATGTGGTAATCAGTCACAGGAACCTACACATAGTAGACCACTATGCCACTACAACTCAGTCTTATCAAAGAGTCATATGTACCAATAAAATTTATTCCCCTAGTTTCATCTGACTGGTTGTTCATGATAAAGCCCTATCAGCATGCTCAACCAGGACTGAGTCATGGATCACTCTTGTTTTCCTACTCAACAACCCTGCATTCAGCAGAACTTAAACTCAGAGGCACTGTCACCAATAATACTCATCCTCTCTGAAATGGAAGATCTTAATGACTCTAGTTAAGCATATCGTTCATGTTTCCTCAGAAATGCAATAAGTTCTTTATATTTAGATTTGGCTTAAACTGAATTAATTACACTACAATGCTATTCACACTTCTCAACATCAAAGGAGGTGGGATGATGCACCATTCTTGCTCCATGACATCTGTGCATTGAGTAGGATGTATAAAAACAAATAACCATACAAGTATGGCTGTAGATGCATAGATGAATAATACACCTGTATTCTGGTCAGGCCCAAACAATGAATCCTCTGCATAGCTCACAGGCACACATGGAAAAGATAGTTTTATTGCAGTATCCATGCAATTATGCTATTACACAGTCAGAGACATGGAGAGATAAATATTATTTTGGAAAGCTTTTAAAAAATGTACCATCTCTAACTGGAGTAGTATATTTTAAATGCCAGTATACGTACCTTCTAATCTGTCTATCTACCTGTTAAAGCAGTGTTCAACTCTTGTATATAGTGTGTGTGCATGCATGTGTGATATAACACATCAATTTGCTTGGGAGCTTGCAGAAATAAATATGGAGAGAAAGGAGAGAAGTAAATGAATTTGTATGATTACAATTTGATGTAATCCTTTAGTCAAAGAAAAGAAAAGAAAACCAATTTCATTTCCTCATTTGCATATGTTTGCCAGTCTTCTTTCACTTACACTTGCTAAATAGCAATTCTAACCTTTTTGACCAGGTAAATGTTTGAGCCTTGCACTTTTTATATGGTTATTATTCCATGTTATCTGGTATGTTACTCAATTAACCTCCTGCTAAAGGGATGGTTTGACCCTTACCAAGAGTGCAACAGCGCACTTGCTTTGTGTGAAACAGTGGGAATCTAGATTCCCAAGACTATGTAGTAATAAGTAAGTATTGTCCTGGTTTTCCCCTATGCAGCCACCCAATGTGTGTTCATGAAACAGGTTCACTGTGCAGGGAGGTTGTTGCCCTTGACCCTCTATTGATGTCAGCAGAGCCATTAATGGTGTAGTGCATTGTGGGATAGTGTTACTTAGGGGCTAATTGGATAAAATTACAAAACAGAGTTCTCTTTTTTCGCTCCAGGTAATCCTCAGTTCCCAGTGTTTGCAAACCTGAGAATGAAAATTATAATGATAATTTCCAAGTAGATAAATGTTGTTGCACTGACAAATGTTCTTGGACTTGGCAGCAAAGAGGTCAAGGAAAAGGTTAAACCTAATTTATCAAGGTTACATAGAAAGTGGGGAAGAATATACTATCTGGGCATTCAGTATAATGCAAACCTGATGAGACTGTCTGATAGCTGTTAACATGAACACTCTACTATTTTCTTCTTCCTGCTGGATCCATATATTATCTGTACCAGCCTTCCCCAACCTAGCACCCTCCAGATGTGTGAGAAGTGTTCTGAGCATCTGTATGAAAATGTCCATGTAAGACTTCAGCTAAAATCAAAGATCTGCATATCAAATGCCTGAGGTGAAATGATTTTTGTTGTGTTTTTTTGTTGTTTTGTTTTTGTATTTGTTTTTAAAGAGATTAATATGTTAGAAGGATGCTTTTCATTTGTGACTCCAATTAAGTTCCCCCACTTTCATCTGTGGCTTTCATCTGTGGAAGCAGGAATGAACCAATCCCTTTTCTGCCTGTAGCACCTCTTCAAAGTCTATTCCAAAATGCTAGGAGAACCTCCAGAGCAGAGTTTTGGATGACAAGGCGGGTTATAGGAAAGAGAGTAATTCCTGCACCACAGCTTGGAATTAACTCATCAGTTAACTTATTCTATTAATTCATTAATTTTGCCTATTGACCTAAATTTCTAGATTAACACTGAAGTTAAAGATTTGCTTAATAAAATTGTTTTTTTAGAATTCATTAGTATGAGCTCATCCCCCTCTTGTCATAGGGCCCCTGCAGACCAGCCCAAAGGGCCGGCCTGGAGGCAGAGATGGGGTGGGGCAGCCTCATGCCAGCCACCCCAACCCCACGCCGATGCCCTCCTGATGCTGCATGCTATTACGCATGGTACATGACATCAGGATGCCCTTCCAGTGCAGCATTTTGATGCACTGTACTGGAAAGGGCACTAAAAAGCCATGTGCCGGCTCTTAGGGTGGTCTTTTGCTGCCCCTGAAAGGAGCAGCATTTTGCTGCTCTTTCAAGGGCAGCAAAATGGAAGATCTGGGCTGCCTCATGCGGTTACCATGTCCCCGATCTGCAGCTAGCAGGGGCAGCCCAGAGCCACCCATCTGCATAGCCCCATTGTCCATAGCACAGGAAGGTCTGCTGCCCCAAGGAGAAGGAGTATTAATGTTGGGGGGAATGTACATTGGGCCCTTTGAATGACTTTATCACATGAGGAAAATCCCATACAGAAATGGGATTTAAAAGGTAGGGGAAATCTGCAAAAGCGGGTAGGTTTTCACACACATCGATGTTAAACTGTGCTTAACCCGAATGGAAAGTAGTCCAAAGTCGCTTCTTTTTACTTTCAGGATTTGATTACTTTCCATTTGGATTAAGCACAATTTAACATTGATGTCATGTGAAAATTTACCCGCTTTTGTGGGTTTTTTTTTTTTATTTAAATCCCATTTCTGTACGGGATTTTCCCCATGTGATTAAAGTCCGGAGTTTAGTTCTAGGTCCCCCCCCCCATAGATACCACAATCCATGAATGCTCAACTCCCATTAAATACAATGGTGTAGTAAACAGCTTTCTGTGCAATCATGCTGGTCACATGATCACAAAGGAGTATCTGACAATGCTGGCTCTTCGGACTAGTAACAGAGATGAGCACCACTCCCTATAGTCAGACATGACTTGACAACCTTGTCAATGGGGAATACCTTTATCTAGTACTGCCTTAAGATCTTCAGGAGAAGACTTTCTCTTGTTCCCACCACCATCACAGGTTCACTTGGTAAGGACATGAGAAAGCCTTCTCAGTAGCTGCTCCGACCCTTTGGAACTCCATTCCATGGGAGGCTAGGCTTCCCACCTCCCTGCTGGCCTTTTGCTGGCAATTAAAAATGTTTTTGTTTAGGCAGGCATTTTATAATCATTTTATAAACATGTCAGGATAGCCTTTATATGGAGTGGGTCTTTTTAAAGATTATATATTTTAACTTTTGTATATTTTTAATTTTAATGTTATACTCTTTTAACTAGGTTATTTTAATTGTTTTTTAATGTTTTAAAGGTGTTTTATCTTGTGAGCAGCCTTGGGTTCCTTTTTGGGAGAAAGAAGGCATAAAATGAAATATAAATAAATAAATAAATAAATAAAATAGGGCCTCATATAAAATGGGTGAAATCAAGGTTTGCTTGGGGGAATATATATTTTTAAAAATATTTTCAAGATGTTTGAATCCATGAAAAAAGAATCTGTGGATGTGGAGGACCTACTGTATTACATGGCTCTGCTGTTAAACTAATCTGTGTGATCTCTTTGATAAGACTATAGGGAGGAAGAAGTGGGAGAAAAAGAACTTTCTGGAACACAGATCAAATAGTTGTAATTGTGGAGCAGAACAACAGTGTTTGAGAAAGGAGGAGGAGGGGTGAGGAGAAAGAACAGTGGGTCTTAGTAGGGAGTGGAGATGAGAGGGAGGTACTTATTTGCTTAGCAGGATACCAAGGTCCTTAGGTTATCAGGGTCCACTCAGAATGCCCCCCATGTGGAAGGAAAGTATTTAGAATCTTTTTGGGGCATAACAGTTTGACTCTGTTCAGTAACTTTTCATTCTATACTGATTATGTTCTAGACTGTTTTCTACTTTATATTGTAGTATAATAATTGTATGGATGAATATTTGAGGTATAATTTCAGAAAGGTGTCCTCATGAAAAGTCTTTTTGGGGAGCATGACTTCAATAATCCCTCCCCTTTGATTATATTCAGGACTTATTGCCACTGTGTGTTACCCAAAGTCCCCTTCATATCCAAAAATATGAAAAAACCCATATGCTACCCATGGTTCCCCTGCTATCAAAAATGTGAAATTCCATGATGACCTCAGATGAACTCTGGCAGTGGAATTGAAGGCAAAAGTCCTCTGCGCCCAGGGCTTGGGCAGACCACCCTTAATCCTTAATGCACACAATAGCCCCAGATAGTCTAGGAGAGTTGCGAATGGGATTTTTCCTGATGAGATCATCTAGCCCATCGAAAGGTGTATTGTGTCACCCAGTCACAAGCACCCTCCGCCATCAGAAGTGTAATGTTTGTATTGTGCTACCCAGTCTCACACTCCCTCACCCATCAGAAGGTGCATTGGGTCACCTACTCACACATTCCCCCTGGAAATGAGCCCCTCGTATTAAGACCACCAAATACAATGGAACCCTATACAGCAGGGTGCCATCATCACAATTATCGCCTTTCGCCCCAAGGCCCGTTTGGCCCTATATAAGCCCCAGATTTTGGCCAGTCAGTGTGCTATCTTCTTGGTCTAAACGACTCCACGTCACTCTGACCTCTGAAGCTAGTTACCGGCAAGTCAGCTCGAACCCAGGCTGTGGAGCTAGACTTGTCTCCCACCATCCCGCATCCCCATTTGCCTTCCGGAGGAGGACTACATCTCGGTAAGCATCACCATTAGCAATGCCTGCATTTCTGTCCCAATCTCCAACCCTGATTTTCCTGAGCCTTGAGTGTGTGTGTGAGTGTATGTTCTGTGAGTGTGTTTCCCCTATCTCAATAAATTAGACATCTAGTGGTTAACCAACATCTGTCTCAGCCTCATTCCTTGGAACCCCCTGGTCTCTTGGTATAAACATCGGAAGGGCGATCTCGTGGGGCTCTTGTAGCCAGCCCCTCTTGCAAATAATAATAACAACAATAATTCCCCTAAGGACTCTTGGCTACATGTGTGCTATTGTACTGTATGTATTACATTGTATTGGGGGCAAGCTGCAATGAATTTCTTTTTCTTTTTTTATTACAAATATTATCTTACAAAGCTAATTAAGAGTATTAACACAATAACTGCATTAATGACAACTACAGAGTGTGTGCCCATACGGGTCCATAACAGAGCTGTTCTTTTCCTTTTCAGCATATTCTTGTGAATTTTCTCTATAAAAATAAAATAGCCTGCTAATGTTTCAATTGTTAATATCAATATTTGTGACATATCCTTGTTTATATGTTGTTTTGTTATTAAATAAATGATTTTCAACTTCTACGTTATTACATTATTCCTTAAATATCCCAATCAGTTAAACATTTACCATATACTTCCCTATATGTATATTATTGTTGTTACAGAAAGCTTAGAGATGTCATACACCCCATCTTTTCCCACAGTATATATATAGAGAGGTTTCCACTTTAAGTTTATCTCATTTTTTAATTTACCTTCTGTCATGTATTCCCTTTTATCTAATTCTGCTATTTCAATCAATCTGTGTAACCAGCTATCAATGGTAGGTATTTCTTCTGATTTTCATTTGCTGGCAATTAGTATTCTAGCTTCTGTGATCATAAAAAGGAGGAGCTTCCATATGTCTTTCCTTTCTTGTTTTTTTAATCTCCTGAGTCATATTGAGCAAGTAAAGTTGTGGTGTACATTCAAATGACATGTTCAATATTTCACAAATTGTTTTGTGAATGGATTTCCAAAATTTTCCCACTTTAGGGTAGGTCCACCACATATGTATCCAGGATCCATACTCCTTGTGACATTTCCAGCATATGTATTTGTTATTTTTGTACATTTTAGCTACTCTGGATCACGTAAGATGCCACCTCGTTTCCATTTTGAAGACATTTTCTTGTAACAGTTGATTGGCTGTAAATTTAAATGTTGCCGACCTAGATTTTGTCCAACTTTCAAGTGGGATTTCTTTGCCAATATCCTTTACCCATCGTAACATATGCTCTTTAACTAGGTCATTTTCCATGTAATAGTGTGCCATATAAGTTGGCTATTTGTTTTGGTCTGTCCGTTAACAGAATATTATCTATTTCATTTCTGGGGAGATAAATTCCATATTGTTTTATATCATTTTTGAAGATATCCTGAACTTGATAATAGTGGAACCATGTAAATCCTGGGTCTCTAATTTGAATGTTACTGAGTTTCATTAATTCAATGGACCCGTTTATTTTATTTGTTGTTGTCATTTCCTCATATTTCAACCAATCCTCTAAATGTCCGAATCTGCTTAGCAAAGCTTCTTGTGGCAAAAGCCACCCCGGCAAGCCTCGATAGAAGATTAACTTTGTTTTTTCCCAAGCTTTTGTAAGGGCTCCCCTTATTATGTGGTGACAAACGCCTTGATGTACTTTGGCTTTGTCATACCACAAGTACACGTGCCAACCGAATCTTAAATCATGTCCCTCCAAATCTAGCAGTCTTTTATTCTTAATCTGTATCCAATCTTGAATCTACATTAATGTACATGCCTGGAAATATAGCTCCAAATCAGGTAAGTCACAACCACCATTTCTTCTGGTATCAATCAAAATCTTCCATTTAATGTGTGGCTTCTTCCCTTCCCATATGAATCTCTTTAATTCCCTGCTCCACATTGAGAAGGGTTTGTTGTTATATATGATTGGCAAGATTGTGAATAAAAAATGAACTTTTATTGCAGAGAATCTTCCAAAAAGTGAAATCTTCAGTCGGGACCATCTTACCAATTCTTTTTTAATCTCATTCCACATTTTCCCATAATTCAAATCATATAATTCTGTGGTTCTATTGGAGATAAAAATGCTGAGATGTTTTGCATTTTTGACCACCTTACATTGTGATTTTTGTTCTAACATTTCCTTATCTGATCTTGTTAAATTTTTAATGATAATTACCGATTTGTCCTTATTTAAATTGAGACTGAATTTCCCAAATTCTTCCATCATATACATTATCATTTCAATCCCATTCAAGGGGTCATCCAAGAAGATTATAAGGTCATCAGCATATGCCTTTATTTTAAACTCTGATCCCTTTATTTTTGGCCCTTTTATTTTGGTATATAATCTTATCTTGTTGTTCAAAAGTTCTATAACTATCAGAAAAAGCAATCAGGAAATGGGACAACCTTGTCTTACCCCTTGGAATATATTAAATTCTTTTGTTTTTTGTCCATTAATGATCAGTCTGGCTTTTTGTTCTGAATATATGCTCTTTACCCAGCTTATGAATTTATCCCCAAAATTCAGTTTCTCCAAAGTCATAATCATGATGTCCCATCTCACCGAATTGAAGGCTTTATGTGCATCCAGTAACAACAATGCAAGCTTTTTCTCATTATTTTGTTCATAATATTCCAGTATGTCAAAGACCGTTCTTACATTTTGTCTGATTTGTCTTTGGGGCAGAAAACTGGCTTGATCTTCATGTATTATGTGTTTTAACACCTGTTTCAACCTGCCTGCCAAGATGCTCATATATATCTTGTAGTCAATGTTCATTAGTGAGATTGGCCAGTAGTTTTCTAATCTTGTATTGTCTTTTCCTACTTTTGGTATGAGAACCATGTCTGCATGTTTCCAAGATTCTGGAATTCCATTCTTGCATATATCATTGAACATGAATCTTAATGGTTCTATTAACTCTGTTGCCATCTTTAAACAATATTTGGGAATAAATCTGTCTGGACCTGGGGATTTTTTCAATTTCAGATTCCTAATTGTATCTTCAATTTCATTGGTTGATATATCTTTATTCAAAAAATCTCTATCAGTATCATCAAGCTTCATATAGTTTAGGTTCTCTAGAAAGATTTCAAAATTTCTGATATCCTTATTTCCAATTGGTTCCCTTTTATATATATTTGAGAAATACTAAAGAAATTTATTTTGAATATCCTCTTGTAGCGAAGCCTTACCATCATTGTCAGATATTTCCATGATTGTATTGATTATGGATCTTTTTTTTTAATCTGTTTCCCAGCCATTTTCCAGTTTTATTGTCCAATTCAAATTCATTGCATTTTCTTTCTTTCTTTTTTTCCTGATCTATCTCTTTTTTCAAAATAGCATCTAGTTTTGTATTCCCAGATCTGGTTCCGGGCCCGTAACTGTCAGTACCTCCGTTTTATCTGGATTTAGTTTCAATCCGGTTTTCCTCATCCAATCAATTATCGCTCTGAGACAGTAATTAAGAGGAGAGATGCCATCTGAAATCTGAGCCGATGATTTAGTCATGGAGAGGCATACCTGGGTGTCATCAGCGTACTGATGACACTGTGCTCCATGCCTCCAAATGATCTCACCCAGCAGCTTCATATAAATATTAAATAGCATCGGGGACAGGATGGCACCCTGAGGGATGCCACAATTAAGCTCTATTTTAGAAGAGCAACTATCCCTGAGCCTCACCCTCTGGGATCTACCCAAGAGGAAGGAACGGAACCACTGCAGAGCAGTGCCTCCAATTCCTAACTCTCTCAGGCAATCCAAGAGGATGGCATGATCTATAGTGTCAAAGGCTGCTGAGAGATCCAAGAGCACCAGCAGGGTCACACTACCCCTGTCGATGCCCAGGCGGAGGTCATCTGTCAGAGCAACCATGGCAGTCTCAACTCCATATCCCGTCCTGAAGCAGGTTTGAAATGGATCAAGATAATTGGTTTCATGCAAGACTGCTTGGAGTTGGGAAGCGACTGCCCTCTCGATCACCTTGCTAAGAAAAGATAGCAAGGAGACTGGTCTGTAGTTGTTTCTATCCAGGGGATCCAGGGAAGGTTTTTTCAGGAGTGGCCTAACTGCCACCTCCTTTAAACAAGATGGTACATTACCTTCCCTGAATGACACGTTGATTGTGTCCCAAAGGAACACCTTCAACGCACCCCCCCAGATGACCAGCCATGATGGACATGGATTGAGGGGGCAAGTCATCTTTCTCACTCTTCCAAGGAGCTTGTCCACATCATCGGTACTCACAGATTGAAATTGATTCAGTAAATTGCCATCAACGGAGTTGCTGGATACCTCATCTATAGATTCTGCCAGAACACTGCCATCCAAGTCGGCTCCTATCCAAGAGATTTTATCTGCATAGTAGACTTTAAATGCCTCACAGCAGGCTGTTGTTGGGTTAAGTAGGGGACCTGGTGCAGGTGGAATCTTCGTCAACTCCCCCACCACACTAAACAGCTCTGCCGGGCAAGACTCCACAGACACAATACATGCAGAACAGAAAGATCTCTGCACTGCACGTAAAGCCTCCCTATAGGACTCAAGATGCTTCCTATGGTGAGTTCTGTCGGACAGGAGATGAGTCTTCTGCCATTCACACTCTAGTCATTGTCCAGCTCACTTCATCCTCCTAAATTCCTCTGTGAACCAGGGCTTAAGATTAGAGATGGGCTGTAAAGGACGCTTGGGAGCAATTGTGTCAATGGCCCTGGTAAGATCGGTGTTCCAAGTATTTACCAGGGCTTCGACAGAATCACCGGTGTTACCAACCATTAAACCCTCTAAGGCCTTCTGGAAACCAATGGGTTGCATGTGCTTTCGAGGACGGACCATTCTCATAGGTCCACCACCCCCAAGTGGGCCGATAGTGGCCTTTAGCTCTATCTTGACCAGGAAGTGATCTGTCCATGACAATGAGAAGGCTTTTATAACCTCTGCCCATGGATATTCCTGTTCCGTAGTAAAAAACCCATCGAGGGTATGACCAGCACAATGTGTGGGCCCATCAACCAATTGAGATAGGCCCATGTTTGTCATGATCTCCATGAACTCCCATGCTGCACCAGTTAGATTGGACAAGTCGGTCTTGAGAGGATTGTTGAAGTCACCCAGAATCAAGAGTCTGGGTGACTCCAGCCACAGCTCTAAGACCAGTGAGGTCAGCTTGGTTAGGGAGTCTGTTAAGCAACGGGGTGGCTGGTATACCAACAGAATCCCTAAACTATCCCTGGTTTTCAGGGTCAGGTACATACACCCGATATAAGTTGTTTTCCAGATAGGCTTCCTGGTCAAGATGAGGTTGTTTCTATGAACCAAGGCCACTTCGCACCCCCGCCCACATTCCCTTATCTGCTCATTAACCGAGTACCCAGCTGGGAGGACCTGCACCCACGTGGCAGAACTGGCGTCTCCCAGCCAGGTCTCAGTGAAGCATGCCAGGTCGGTTGCCTCATCCACTACAAGGTCATGAATAATATGGGTCTTATTCTTAACCGACATGGCATTGCAAAGGAGCAGTGTAAGGGTCTGTGGAATGGCTGATACGGTCTCCGAGTTAAGCCAGGAAATAGAGTGAACTGAAGAAGGGATAGGTATTACACATCTATCCCTTCTTCTTTTGTAACATTTGTTCACTCTGTTACCACCATATCTACCCTGCCCCCATACAACCTTGATGCCTGCTCCCAGACTGTTCCCAGCTCCAATATGTGATCCAGCTAATGAAAAGGAGGGACTGGAGGAGACTGGCCAATAATGACTTACTCCAGTAATGTCAGTTTCCACTGTAAGTGTAATGGGGAGGCAGAAATATTTATCTTAAAGGCAATTCTGACAATGACTGTGTAAGCCCTGTTCAGTCCTCCATGGCCCCCAAAGCACTGCTGCCACCGCGTGTATGCCGGGGGAGAGGTGGAGAAACTCCTCCTGGCTTGGCACAGCTGTGGCAGGTCCAAGGCCACCTGCGATGTTCTCCTGGCAGGGCTGGACAGGACTGGATGCAGTCCTCCTCTGTGGCCCCAAAGCACCACCACCACTATGTGTATGCCGGGGGAAAGGTGGAGAAACTCCTCCCGGCTTGGCACAGCTGCAGCAGGTCCAAGGCTGCCTGTGATGTTCTCCTGGCAGGGCTGGACAGGACTGGATGCAGTCCTCATCTGTGGCTCCCAAAGCACCACCACCGCCATGTGTATGCCATGGGAGAGGTGGAGAAACTCCTCCCAGCTTAGCACAGCTGCGGCAGGTCCAAGGCCACCTGTGATGTTCTCCCAGCAGGGCTGGACAGGACTGGATGCAGTCCTCCTCTGTGGCCCCCAAAGCACTGCCACCACTGTGTGTATGCCGAGGGAGAGGCGGAGAAACTCCTCCTGGCTTGGCACAGCTGCGGCAGGTCCAAGGCTGCCTGCAATGTTCTCTCAGCAGGGCTGGACAAGACTATTTTATTTTATTCCACACATAATGTAACTTAAAATGTCCCTTTATCTGGAAGAAAGTTTTTGCCAGTTTACCATGATTCCCCTTCTGTATGTTTTTACTTGATCTGTCATGATTCAAGTTTAATACCCCATTCCAATCTCCCATCATTAATGCCTTATCAAATTCATATTTTTTCAATTTCTCTTGGAGTTCTTTAAAGAATTTTTGGCTGCCTTCATGGGGTGCATAAATTCCCACAATTAACACTTTACCTTGTGGTAAAGATACTTCTATAACAACACAGTGGTCTTCGTCATCTTTGCATATTTCTCTAACCAAGATAGACTTTTTGACATATATTACCACTCCTGATTTTCTTTTATCATGTAACGAGTAAAAACTTTGCCCTAATTTAGTATTTCTTAAATAATATGAATCATTCTTTCTAATTTTTATCTCCTGAAAGCAAACAATATCTAGATCAGGGGTAGGCAACCTTTCCCCTTTAAGGGCCGAGGGACTTCAGCTCCCAGAATCCCAGGAGCTATTGGCCAACACGGGACTATTGGCCAACATGGCTAAGGCTTCTGGGAGCTGAAGTCCCTTGGCCCTTAAAGGGGAAAGGTTGCCTACCCCTGATCTAGATTCTTCTTTTCTAAATAATGAAAAATCTTATTTGTTTTATGTTTTGTATTTAACCCTTTAACATTGCAGGAAAGAATTTTGAGATTTTTTCCCCCCATAGCCTATTTATTTCACAATAATTTCCAAAAGCTAAAAATCAAAAACAGATAAAAGAAAACAGCACTCCCGTGTGTCACAGAATCTCTGTTTAGTCCCCAATATTACTTCGACCCTCCTCAATAAAATCCCATTTTCCTGCTTCTTCCTCTTCCGTTATTTATTCTATGTCTATGTCTTTTTTGTCACTAGTTGTATGGCCACTTCCTTTAAGGTCTGTAATGTCACTTCCCTGATTTTTCTCCTTGTCGTTTCTGATTCTCTTAAGAAATTCTTCTGCTTTAGCTTTAGAGTTAATTCTAAGTCTCTTCTGGTTGTATTTGAAGACAATGCTTTCTAATTTATCCCAAGATAATGGATGTTCATTTTAATTAAGAAATAAGACAATTGTCTATAATCCTGTCTTTGCCTTAGGATAGTAGCCGGAATGTACTTATAGATCTTTATGTTTTGACCATCTATCTGTAAAACATTCTTATAGCTTCTCTTTAGTACTTCATCTCTAACCTTGGACCTAGCAAAGTGGATTACAACATCTTGGGGCAGATTTTTTTGCCTCGCAGCTTTTGAGTTAATTCTAACCAATTTGTCTATTTCCACCTCCAAGAATTCTTCAGCTATCTCCATAAAGCCCACCAATGCTGGCACTATTTTTGTGTATAAATCCTCATTAAATGTTTCAGCTAGCCCTCTAAATTTGAGACATTTCCCCCTATATCTTAGTTCTTGGATCAGAATTAGGTTTTCCTCTGCTTTTTGCTGCTCATCTAGATGTTTTGTAACTTCCTCAGAGTGTTGTGTTTTCTTTTTAATGCTAATTTGTTCCCTTTTTAAGATAGACATGTCCTCAGTTAATTCCTCTAAAGTTTTTTCAAATTTGCTAATGCCTTTATTCAGATTGTCATTTGATTTTTTTCCTATGTTCTTTTAACTCTCGAGTTATTACTTTTTGAAAGTTTTTCAGCAACTCTTCAAACATTGCCTGCATCTGTGTGTTATCCTGTGTTTTGAGGGGCATTTCTATTGACCCTCTTCTATTATATTGTAATTTTGCAGATTGTAGTCTAGTTGTTATTGACATACTACACAGGTCCTCCTATATATCAGAGAATGCTTATCTAACCACCATACCAAAATGGAATTAAGTACAACAAAGTGAGCAGTCTTACAATACCTATGCCAACAAAATCCCCTGTACAGTAGCCTGGTTATATCCAGGAATAGAAGTTTTCCTTAATTCAACTGAAGATCACACTGAAATTTTTCTGTTTTTGGGTTTCTAATGAGAAGTATACAATTGAACAACATATAAACTCTTAATTGATAGTATCATGAAAGAAAAATTTCCATGTGTATCTGGATCCTGTCACTGGATGTTGTCAGCACAGTCCTTAAGTATGGGGAGGGCTGTCCTTGCCGGTGGAGTAAAGCAAACCTCCCTTCCACCTCCCATGGACCCCAAACTATCAGTCTTCTTCCCAGAGGTCTGATATTGTGGGAGAAAATTTTCTCCTCACTACCCCCTTTCTTAAGCAAAAAAAGCATCCACAATATTGGTACCTAACTTCCAAATACACATGCAAGTCACCAGATATATCTAAGGTATTAACAGACAGATAATAAGCAACCTTTTAAAAGATAACAATTACCGAATTGCCTAAATCAATATTGGCTACAAGAAAAAGCAAGGCTACTACTGACAGCACAGGGTTACAAAAAAGACCACCTTAACCACTCCGCCACTGACCTCTGCTCCTGCTGGGCTCCCAGTCCCGGTGCTGGTATTGTTGCTATTGCACCAAGACCTGTGCCACCGAGAGAGAGAATTGGGGGGGGCAGTTTACAAAGTCGCTGCCTCCGCTGCTGCTACTGGGCATGCTGGCTGTGTGGGCTCATCTCCGCTGCTCCTGCCGGGCTCCCGGGTTCCGGTGCTGGTGGTGTTGCTGCTGCGCTGAGTCCAGGGCCACTGGGAGAGAGAATGGGGGGATTCTATGGGTGCACTGGCTGCATGGGTTTGGCTCCGTTGCTCCTGCTGGGCTCCCGGGTCCCAGTGCTGATGGTGTTGCTGCTGTGCCGAGTCCTGGGCCACCCACAATGAATTTCTTTACAATTCTTTTGCGTATTACTCTGAGAATACTGGGATTTGAGATAATTAAATGAAAAGATTTCCTCAAACTCATCCCTCATTTCTTTTTCGCTTGGCTTTTCCCCTCCCATTCTACATTTTACCTTCTTCCCTGCCTCCTCCTCCCTCCTTTCTCTTCTTCTCCTTCCACTTTTTACTCATTCTCTTTTAATTGTACACTTAAGGTAAGACAGGTAAATAGAAGAATTGGACCCATTCTTTCAGCAAACAAACCCTGTGTTTCACTATTGGCAGTGGGGAAGCAGTTACAAATAAATATTAAAGTTTTAAAAAATCAAATTATTAGAGTTTGTAGATTTCTTTATCTGAAAGGGCAACAGACTTCAAGGGACTGTCATTGGGAAGGGTCCTCTAAGTAAATACCTGATATGTGGATGCCCATATGCCTTATGTTTCCTGCTTACTTCAATTTAAATCATTTTTGGCTGCATTCACATTACAGAAATAATGCAGTTTGACACAGCCTTTGTGATATAAAATAACCTTAGCCTATGGATAAAATGCCCTTCACTGATAAAATTCACAAACATGTTTTTGTCAATGAAGAAAATGTATAAATGAGATGAAGGTGACAAGCATTATGTACTTCCAGGAAAAAAAACATGTTTAAAGTGTGCAGAAACTTCCATGGGAAAGCCTCCTCCAAACTGTTACAACATGTTTTGGACCAAAGAAATGAAAAATGCAGGTGAGATTCCAAGAAATACAACAAAAGCAAAATTAAACAGTTTTCGCATCCCTGGTGTGTGCAGTAGAGTAGTGAATGAATAAATGTAATTCATTCAAAGTTTGATTGAGCTCCATAAGATTTAGTAACTAGGAGGGATGGAACGTGATAGCTTCATCCACCCTGAAAGCAGAGTCTACTGCTGCCTTCTTAAACTTCTCTCTCAACCTTTCTCTATTTTTTTTATTTTTTTATTTTTTAACATTCTTTATTGATTTCTGAATATATGTTAAAACAAAATGGCCAAAATAAACAACACCACAACATATAGAATCCATCCATTTACATATTTCCCACATACAGCCATCCTTCTTTCATTCATATACATTTTCTTTCTTTGGTATATCTATACATTCTTGCCTACTTTTCATTCATTCATTAAAAAGACTTCCTAGTATATATACAGCAGTCTTTTGTATGTTTTTGTGTATTCCAGATAATTTTGCTTTGTGTTCCCCATCGTCTCAGTTTATTATTGCTGTTATTACTTAGTAATTTTTTTCATTATTATTATTATTATTATTGGTATTGTGTTTTTTTTTTACCCTTTGTGTATTTTTTCAATTTTAATCTCTTTTATATATGTATACCTTTTCCATTCTCTGTTTCTTCTTGTTTATTATTATATTTGATTCATGAGTCCTGCTATTGTCAAACCTTTACTTGAGTTTGGTTTTTGCTTGTTGGTGTGCATATACAGATCATAAGTTCTTTTAAATTTTATTTTACTTATTTTTTTATAATTTTGAATATTTGTCTTAATTTTTTTCTATAATTGGTGTCCAATCCTTGTGTAGTTTGTCTGTGGTTCTATTTTTGAGTAGATATGTCAATCTATCCATTTCCATACAATCTAAAAAAATTATATACCATTCCATTAATTCTGGTATCTTGCTTTCCTTCCACTTTGTTGCGTAGATTATTCTAGCCACAGTTATCATATAAAATAACATTTTCCCATTTTTTTCTCTAGATTGTTGCTTAGGATATCTAAAAGATATATCTTGGGTCCTTTTTTAAAATTTATCTTTAAGATGTCTCTAATTTCTGTATGGATTTTATTCCAATATCTTTTGGCTACTGGGCAGCACAACCACATGTGGAACGTGTTACACTTCCAACAATTAGTGCTTCTATCATTTTTAACCTTAGGTAACTTCGATGGCATAAAATACCATCTATATTGCAGCTTATAGCAATTTTCCCTAAAATTTTAGTTTAGCGTATATTTTTGATTAAATTTCCAAATTTGTTCCCATTCGTCCATATGTATTGTTGTTCCTAAATCCTGTGCCCACCTTACCATACATTCTTTTAACTGTTCACTTTCTGTATCCCATCTATGTAATATTTTGTATATCTTAGAGATTAGATGCTCTGACTCTTTAAAGATAACTTTTTCTAACTCGTTTTCTGTCGTTGTTATTGTATATTGTTTCTGATCTTATCTATACCTCTCATTCAATAGCATATACAGAAACCAATTGCATTTTATCCCATCTTTTTTCAGTTCATCTCTTGATTTTAATCTCCATATGCATTTCTCTTTAGTTAGTAGTTCTCCATATGTTGTCCATTTATTTACTATCATTTCATCATTTTTGTGCAATGCTTCGTTAGGTGACATGAACATCGGTAAACCTCTGTTGATTTGTGAAGTCGTAGGCTTTCATGGCCAGTATCCATAGTTTTTTGTGGGTTTTTCAGACTTTGTGGCCATGTTCTAGAAGAGTTTCTTTCTGACTTTTCGCCAGCATCTGTAGCTGGCATCTTCAGAGAAAAAATCTTTTTTTCTCTGAAGATGCCAGCCACAGATGCTGGTGAAATGTCAGAAAGAAACTCTTCTAAAACATGGCCACACAGCCTGAAAAACCCACAAAAAACTCTGTTGATTTGGTTTTTATATATTTCCCAAACTCTCCATAACACTCTTCTTACAAAATGATTTTTAAATTCATTATTCACTTTCATCTTATCATAATATAGATAAGCGTGAAATCCGTATATATTATCTATACCCTCTAAAAATAGCAATCTTCTATCAGTTAATCTAATCCACTCCTTTATCCACTCTAACACGCTTGCATGATAACCTTTCTCTGTTTTTTTTAAAGCCCAGATGTATTTAGTACAGCAGATGAAAGGCAGTCATGGTAAAAGTAAGAATAAAAAGAATGTTTGAAAATATTTGAGAAATGGTTAAAAATATTTTTGATGTCAAGAAAACCTGTTGAGAAGATGTCTGGAATAACGAGAATCTTCACAGGTCAGGGCTTATTCTACACAAAATTCGCAATAATTAATTTGCACAGAAAACAGAATTTTCTGCACATAAATTAATATCTCTGATTAGAAAATGCTTTTTTATGTGCAAAACGATATGCCATTTGCAATTTGGCACTTACTAGTTTTAAAAACTATAGCACTGTATAGCTTTCAAAAACTCCCTCATAGCAGAAAAAATGGCTCAAAATTACTTGTTGCTTCCTCTGAGAAGAACCTTAATGAAGAAGTACATGCCTGAATAAAAGCAATGGTGGAATCTTCTACCTTTCCATGGACAATCAAATTCCTGCCATGGCAGCATGTCATGTTCAGTCAGACCTTGTAGGCTTGTGATGTTAATCATATAATTTCCTCCAAGTACTC
This sequence comes from Phrynosoma platyrhinos, assembly GCA_020142125.1. Lineage (NCBI taxonomy): Eukaryota > Metazoa > Chordata > Lepidosauria > Squamata > Phrynosomatidae > Phrynosoma > Phrynosoma platyrhinos. Next base: position 57,248,114 of record CM034703.1, on the reverse strand, counting down.
TTCCTTCAGATTGAAATGGATACAATTTTTGTCAAGGTCTTATCTTACCTTGCACATTGGACATACAAGGCAGAATTTTATGTTTTGGGTCATATGAGCAGACGTGATTCATGTCCATTCTTCCAGATAGAATTATGCCCTGTCCCCCTCCCCCCTCCCCTTCTGAGGCTTCCCAGATGCCCAAAGCCTAGTGGCCATGGGAGAGTGGAGGACAATGTCACAGCATCCAGATGTGTTTCTATAGCTGGACATGTACCAGCAACAACATCTTCCGGGAACTCTGGAACACTGCCAAGATGCCCTGGGGGATGGCATTGTTGTCAAATACCTAGCTATGTGAACATCACCACATGTTGTTAGACTGTCTGTCCACTCCCAGCCATTAAATGGCCATGGGGAGTACAGGATACAGGTGAGTTAAGTAGATGGTGGGTTACTGTTGAGGAAGTTAGTGAACATCTCCCACTGAAAGACACATGCCAGCATAATTTGGATTTGTGTTGGCATGTATCTGGACAAGATGCCAGCCAAAGTCCCCTGCCCTTCTCAATGGATCTGGAACAATCTGAATCTTCTTTCCACTAATTTTGGCACAACTGCCTCCCCAGGTAAGTTTGGGGTCACTTGGAGAAGCAGGAGAAGGTGGAAAATGTTACCAAATGTGATGCTTGAACCACACCTGCCCAGTGAACAGTGAATGCCCAGAAGCATTCACTGTTACTAATGATCTTCTCTGATTACTCACAACACTCCTACTCCTAGGATTTCAGCTTTCATTCTTAATTTGACATTAGATTTCATAATATAACAGCATTGTAGGTTCAGAAAAGAATGGGTAGATGACAGATAGCTGTTGGTTTGAAGCACGACTTGACATGCACTTTTAGGTGTCACCAAGCAATTAGGACAAAATATTCACCATTTCTCAATAAATGAAATGGTCTTGTATCATGGTGATGAACGGGGGGAGGGGGACCCTCTAGGGAGACACTGAACCAAAGAAAGAACAAAGAAGAAAATTCTGATTTGGCATTCAAAGATCTCCTCTAAAAATATTTAGCAGTTACAAAAACATCTATCATCTTTGTTCTCAGCAAAGTTTGAATAATAGCTAATATGATTATAATGACTGGTAATATTTAAAAAAAACTGTCTAGATTTGTAGAGTGAAGTAAATTATGTTTGTGATGAAAGAAGAAGATATATTTTTCTAATGCTTCCAGAACATTTTTGTTACTTTAAGAATAGTGCAGATTAAATGTTTTTGCCAGAGCTGCCTACCTGTCTACTTTTGCCATTGCTTTTTGAATACTAATTTGATATCTGCTAAAAAAAAAAAAAAAGCACATAATGAAACATTTCAGACCTGAGAAGAGGAGATCAAAAGGAAATGGAGAAAGTAGCTAGGGGCCAGGAAACTAGTGGTGATATAGCATTTGAGAGGGAGCCATATGTATCATGCTTTTATTAAATGGCAGTCTTGTATTTTGCATGTAAGTTATTTTCTGTATGAATGCTGCCATTTGCATTCCCATAACAGCAAGCTTGAACTGAAAACTGTTGGAATATGTTTGCATTCTCCTTTCTCCTCCTTATATAAATAGGGATCCCTACTTTGGTCAATCTCCTTTTAAGACTAGCTGTCTTTTAAGACTTTTGCTGTTCCTTCCTGCTGTCTTAAAGATGGTGAGATTTTTCTCACTTTACCTGAAATATCAATAGTTAGATTAGCATTTAGTTTTTATGTAAATATATATTAAAACCATAAATGTTTTTAAACTACAAACTACATGTTTGTTATCTTTTTTGAGTCAGTATTTATTCTTTAGGAAAGCAAAGTTAGGCAAAGTCACACTTTTGCTGTTCTGCTAATGAAAAACAAACTAACAGGTTTAACTTTCATATTTGTATATTTCTGTTTCCTTTAAAGGGTTAAACGCCTGGGAAGCTTAAATTACCCCACAAAAACATTACAGGGCAATTAGCTTTCTGTATTCACTAGGGATTGGGGTAGATTTTGGGAAGAAGGGCAAGGGTCCTGGGCTAACCAACCAAATAGAAGTGCCTAATACCACCTTCTAATGACTGTCATCGAAGTATGACATTAAAGTATCCATATTATTTCACATAGTCCATAGAGAAGCTGGGCAGCACAATCACTCCAGGACTGGTCAGAATGTTAGGTCCAAAATCATACTGATGTTTAAATGATGGGCAGAAGAACATTCATAATAATATATTTGGAGCCTAACACACCCCCCCCCTTATTAAAATTAAATGGTAGTGAAATAATCATTTTAAAAGAAAAAAAGGAAAGGTTAAACTGTTAAAAAATTATTGTAAATACAAGGATATATTACATTTGTATAATTATTTGGCATATTGATAATTCCTATAATGCAGAACCCAGCTGTTGTGGTGGTAAGCATTGCTAGGAATTGGTTAATAAAATCACGAAAATTAAATTGATTAGCATATTACACATATAGGTAGCTAAACATGGGCAACCCATGTTCTTCATTGATGGGCAAGCATTCTGGCCAAAGCTGCTCTAACTGTTTCCCCCTCATTTTTACAGTGTGTATTGTAGTTTTGGAAATCTCCCTGCATAGGTGGCAAGCGAAGCTCTCCCAGTGTCTCATTGGTATTGTGCAGCACAGCTCCCCACATCTCGCAGATGTTTGAAGTACCACACATGCCGACACCACCATAGAGAAGTGTTGCTCCCCCATTGTAAGCTGTGCCTCAAGACACCCCCAACAATTCCTTATTCTCCCAAAAGCTCTTTCCACTGCACTGCAAGCCTGGCTTAATGCCATATTGAATTTCAGCTGGCTGCCCCAAACTGCACTGCCATATGGATTCATAAGCCACTTTCTCATGGGATATGCCCCATCAGCAATAAACAAAGGTGGAACCTGTACACCATTAACTGTTATGGTTGAGTTCTCAGGGACAAATGCCCCTGCATCTATTTCTTGGCACAAGGATGAGTGCTGGAATATAAAGGAGTCATGATTTCTTTCTAAAAATCCTGCCTCGATATTGTGGTCTGTCACCCCCTGCATTACTATTGAGTAGCCATAGTACTATGGCCTAGGGGGGACATGGGGATATGTGTCCCATCAACAGCACCAACAAGTGTGGGAAGTCCGGCTTCTCAAAACCATCCATGATCTGTAGGTGAAAAAACCTTCAAATTCAAAACTTAAACAAATAAAAGTAATGTCCACCAGCCAATATAAGTAGCTGACCAAATCATGAGGCACTCTGGAGTGCAATTCTGGAATCAATTACATGAAATTTACTGCATTGATCAGGCATGGAATAATTTAATTTTCCTGGTATAATTTAATTTTAAGTGTGGATGCAACATGCATCTTCTGGAGTGCCTGTCTCCACCATTGATCGGGGCATGGAAAATAGCCAGAGCCTAGGATTTTTTTTTTAAAAAAAATGGATTCTGCATGTGCCCAAGTAAGGTGTAACAAGAAGCTGTACTTCTTTTGATTTGATAGTATTGATCCATAAGAGTGATAGGCTGCATCCACGTTGCCTAACTAAACAAGGTAGATACCACCGCAGGTGCCATGGTTTGGCTGTGTGCTATAGGAAATTGGGGATTTTTTGCTGTCTGTGGAAAAAGATATATCTGGCAGAGAAGATTAAGAGTGCAACAAAATCACATTTCCTAGAATACCATAGCTCATACATAGTGGTCCCATAGCAACAGGTCAAGTAGAACATAAGGTGCATTTTAGATGTGTATATATGTATAAACATGTGTGTGTGTGTGTGTGTGTGTGTGTGTGTGTGTGTGTGTGTGTGTGTGTGTGTGTATAAATATATGTAAGCATGTATAAATATATATAGCAATAGCAGTATGGGATATGTGGATCAACAGCTCTGGGCCACCCTGGGAAGCAGCTGATCAGGGCTGTGGCTACCCCATGCCACTCCTTTCAGGGGGGCAATAGGCTGCCTTAAGAGCCGGCGTGCAGCTCTTCTTTACCCTTTCCAGCACAGTGCGTCAGAACGCTGTGCCAGAAGGGGGTGTTAATGGCGCATGCCTTGCATAACAACGCGCAGTGTCAGGACAGCCTCAGTATGGGGTTAGGGCATCTGGCGTGTGGCTGCCCCACCCCAACTGTGCCTCCAGGCCAGCCCTTTGGGCCAGTCTGCAGAGGCCTTACATTTCTATACCGTTTATCAGTGCACTTAAACACTCCCTAATCAGTTTACAATGTGTAAACTAACTGCCCCCAACAACCTGGGTACTCATTTTAGTAACCTCCAAAGGATGCAAGCCTGAGTTGAGCCTGAGCCCTTTGAGCAGGATTGAACTCTCAAATTTATGGTTTGCTAGTGAATGGCTGCAGTACAAGCATTTAACCACTGCTCCACCAGGGCTCTTATGTGCATGTGTGTGTGTGTGTGTGTGTGTGTGTGTAGATATATATATACACATGTACAAATATATGTATATATGTAGATAGATAGATAGAATATATATATCCAAATTGTCTGGGAAAGTGTCCAAGAATGCTGATAGCCAGAGTCCAAACAAAATACAAAGGAAACTGTTCATGGAGCTTTGTGCAGTTTAAAGCAAAGAAGATACAAAGCAAAGTCCAAGGTACAAACCGTAGAGTAGTTAGGCAGTCCAAGGTCAAGGGTTCCAGTGAGGCAAGATGATCAGGCAGCCCAACGTTAGGGGTTCCAGAGAGCCAAGATGGCTAGGCAGTCTGATAGTAAAAGGTCCAGGATGAGAAAACAAGGAAGGTCAGGATCAAGCATGCTTTCACCAGCAAACTCAGATAATTTCTGCCAACTGGTCTAGTATCCTTCACCTGTTTATATCTCCAGATCTCGTGAGCTCAGCTGTTTCTTGATTATATGGTGTTTCTCATAAAGCCTCCTTGAATGCCAGAGGCGTGCCCTTTCAGCTCTTCACTGGTTGAAGTTAGGTATGTTCTCTTCATCTCCTTCCATGTCTGAAGTCTCTGCTGCCGGGAGGCTTGGTTGCTGATCCTCCTTGGAGGCCACAGACTCTGCTTGAGCTGGCAGGGTAGAACTAGGGCCAGGCTCAAGTTGAGGCTTGTTTTCAAACTGAGGGGGGAAGCAGACGAGGGCGTCCAGGACGCCCTGGGCCGGCGCGCCGCGGGGCCACAGCCTCCGCACCTCGGCGCACCAGCGGCGTCCCTGGAAGGAGCGCTAAATCAGCGCTCCTTCCTCAAGACAGCGAAAGTGTGCACTAAAAGCGGCGGGCGCACTTTCGCTGTCTTTTCCGCCGCGGCGCATGTGGTCGCCACGGCGTGAGGTCATCCCCGGAGCACCGGCCGTGCGGAGGGCCGGCGACTCCGAGGGCGACCTCAGGGAGAGGAAGGGGCACCGAACGTGCGGCTGCCCCTCCTCTTCCGGGCCCGGAAGACGACTCAATTAGTCGTCTGCCGAGGCCCTGAGACTCTGGCTCAGCCTCCTCATACTTCTCTGAGTCTTCAGGCTGGCTCAGCATGACACATACATATTAAACATAAACATGAAGTCAAATACATTAAGATAGAACCCCCCCCCACACACACACATTAATCAACAATAATAATGTGGTTTATGTATATATATATTTTGTTATTATGTATCTTGCTATTTGCTGTATATATGGCAGTGCTCTGTGCTGCACAGTGTAATAGAAGGCACGTACCTGGTGGTGATTTCTAAGGCAGACTGGTTTTTTTAGAAGTACCTGCTCAATGGCCTGACACACTTCAATGAAGATCGCTGCTGCTGTAGAGAGCCCAATCTGGAAGTGACAAGCCACTTTCTGGTACAAGAGCTGATTGGCCAGCCCCCAAATGGTGATGGCAACCCTCTCTTCCACAGCTATGGCCCTCCTCATCAATGTATCACTTGCCTGGAAATGATGTCTGAGGGCATCTGCTAATTCAAAGAGGGTCTGCTTTGACATCCTAACATTTTTTATCCACATATCCTCAACCACTTATCCACATATCCTCATCTCACAAGAAAAGCACCTCTTCTGACCACCAGTTTATCATCACCTGTGGTCTGACCCACCAGCAATGTGGCTCTGGTACATTGGCAAGGTAAACCAGGGTGCTATTCTTATCATCTTGCAGATGGAAATGTAAAATGTCCATGGAATAGACTCCCCTGATCTTCCTTGGAGTGTCTCCACACACACAGGAATCGAAATACATTCCTGCGCCTTTGATGCTGCCTCCTCTCCAACTACCCATACCTTGTAACTAAACGCAACATCAACAGAAGCACAGTATGAAAACTTTTATTGCTCTGAATAGGCATGCCATCAATACTCACCATAATGTTTGCAATTAAAATGGAAAATTAATGCAACAACAAAAAGATGAAGAAGCATCTACTAGGAAATGAGATGTTTACACGTCACTTCTGGTGATGTAATTATTTCTTGTGCGCACACACACACAAAAACGCAACTCCCAAAGCATCTATGGGATTTACACACATCAGTGTGAAAACCAAATGCACATTCAAGCTTCTTTTTCACTTTTGCAAATGTGATATAGAGTTTTGCATGTGAAAATCATTTGTGCATTTGTGCACATTTTTGGGATGTGGATGTTTAAAATATTATTGGGATGGAGGGACATATGTCCTGTGTGATAAACTCCATAGTGGCTTGTCTCTTCTAGAATACCCTCCTGAACACAACAGAAACGAAGGAGAAAACAGTGACATTTGAATGGACTTTCCTTGAATGCCTCCTGCAGGAAAGCCACTGTAGGAAGACGATCTAGGAAAATTGTGTTGCACAGGCAATTTTCTCACCATTAGTTCAACACACATAGCTGCTTGTAGCAGGCATTCAGAACAGCATCCAGGCTCCACTTCTTCTCTCCTCTTTCTCTATCAGCAGCATGTGAATGGACCACTAGAATTTAAATGAACAGGGAACACTTAAGTCCTGAAATGGTTGCTCTTTAGAAATGATCAGTCCTTCCTGGAGCAGTAGTCATTGGCAGTGGGTGACAGCAGTGGTTTTTACATTCTTTGGTGTTTTACTGACCCCAAGGAATGTAAAAACTATTAATTATCATGTCATCGGCAAACAAGACTATTTTGTCATGTCTCAACACATCATGAGTCTGTTTGCACATTTCTGGTGTGTTTTTTTTATTCCAGATTTTTGTGAAAGTCTTATTTGCAGAAAAACACTAATTTTTTTCAACTACTTTAGTGCACAATAAGTTGCATTAGCACAAAATCAGTGTTTTGTTAAAACATGAAGTTGTGCAAAAAAAACCTCCTGAAGTGCACAAAAATGAACATCTTTATAGTATCACCAAGTGAGATAAAAACATTAGAAGCTTTGCACATTTGAGAGTGAAATATGCCAAGATTTAAATCCCTAATAATAAGAAATCTGAATAAGTAATCCAAGGCCATGGTGAAGTTTGGTGAAGGGGGTTTAGATGGGTTACAAGAGCCTGCTACCAAAGTGTGGCCTCTATTTACAATGGAGGTCTCTAGACACCATGGAAAGCACCACAGACCAGTGGCATCCCCAGCTGGGGTGTCACCCAGTGCGGGGAGGCGAGGCTTCTGAGGGTGTGGCTTCTGAGCAGGATTTCTGGTGGGACTTCTAGGAGTGAGGTCACATGAACAGCAGCCACAGAAATGGCCACCCACTGCCTGTCCGAGCCAGAGATCTCACCCCTGAGGCAACCGAGACCTGTGGAAATGGCAGTGCAGCCAGGAAAACAGCAGCCTACTGCCCACCTAAGCCAGGTAACCCCAGGGAGTGCCTGTGGGTGATGGGGCCAACCAGGTGTCACCCCCCTCTTCTGTGGTGTCAGCCCCCTACTGGGATGTCACCTGGTGCGGTCTGCACTCCTTGCACACACACACACACACACACACACACAGGAATGCTACTACCACAGACATAGACTTATGCCCGGTGTTTTTTTCATCAGTGGTAGGTCCCAAAACAGAAGGCACATTTGGGGAGGTTAGGATGGCTTTAGATCTGCTCAATTCAAAGTCCCTCAGCCCCATGAGAAACTTCCATACAGGGATCCTCCACTATAGTACCATGGAAGTGACACTGAGTATTGAAATCCATCAGAGGGACTTCAAAAACCAACAAGAAGAAAATTATGTCAGGAAATAAAAGGAAAATAACTGTCCCCAGCTTCTTTCTGTAACAGGAAAGACTCAGCAAGGCTTGATGCTGACTGATCACCTGCCATGCAAATGTACATGTATCTAAACAGGAACATACACACAAACACACATAGGATACAAAGGATTGTTCTGACTAATATGAGGGGGAAAACCTGTTACCTTTATGTTACAACTAAGGCAACAGTAATGCATTCTCATCCCTCAAAATATTTAATACAAGACATTCTTTCCAGCAACCTGAGGCTCTGAAAATCCACTGCTATCCCATTCCTGATAGCAGCCACCCAGACTGCATTAATAAATTTATTATATTATTATTTAAAAGGCTCTGAGAAGAGTGTACCACTTTCCACAGCAGTCGGTTCCTGTGTGAAGTATCTTGTACTATCCAAACATAATTTCTAATATTTGTTGAAAATCCCCTTCTTGTAATTTTAGCCCATTGATTACAGTCCTATCCTCTGGAGGAAGAGAAAATAAATTTGTACCATCATCTATATGACATCCCTTCAAATATTTGAGGACTGGTATCATATTATCTCTTTAATCATCTCTTCTCAAGGGTAAATATGCCCAGCTGTTTCAACTTTACTCACAGTACTTGGTCCTGCCGTCTTTATCATACTCTTCTGGACATTTCCAATTTGTTGATATCCTAGGGCCTTTGCAGACTGCCAGAAATAGTGCAAATTGAGTCCACATTAAATTGAGGCACTGCCCTGGCTCAGTACTAGGGAATTATGGGAACTGTAATTTATTGTGGCACCAGAGCTCTCTGACAGAGAAGGCTCAATGTCTTAGAAAAAAATACAATTCCCATGATTCCCTAGCACTGAGCCAGGGCAGTGCCTCAATTTAAAGTGGACTCGATTTGCACTATTTCTGGCAGTCTGCAAAGCCCCCCCCCCCTCTCTCTCTCTCTTTTTTTTTTTTGCAAGTGTTTCTATTTGCTATTGGCATTTCCAAATAAACTGTACACATGCTCTCTGTCTTTTAATGAAGAAAATAAAGAAAATAAAATAAAAAAATATTTTTTTTAAATAAACACACCATTCATGCTATTAGACATAGAAATTATTCTATTTATGCTGTTAGACATATCAACATGCTCTTACTGTAATATCTCCTAGCACCAGCTGGCTTATCCAGAAGTATTTCTCATTGGACAAACACGGGAGCCCCTTAGTACAGTATTGCCAAAGTTGTGATGATGAAAACACTGATATAACACTGTTGAATCCCTGACTGGGAAAGAGGTGAGGTATAGCAACAAAAACAACAATAATTACCTTGGTACTCAGCCCTCTATGTACCCAGAAACTAAAACATGGTCTGCATATCATGACATGGTAGTTTGAAGCTTTGGGTTTAGTCCAGATAACAGTGCCTAGATTAGTGTTATTCAGATGGATAACAGATTGTATCTTGTATTGGCCAATCCTTCCTGATGTTAAAAAGATGTTTTTGGCACAGAAAAAAAAACCAGAGCAGGCATATAATAATAATAATAATAATAATAATAATAATAATAATAATAATAATAATAATAATAATAATAATTTTTATTTATATCCCGCCCCTCTACAGAGCAATCGGGTGGCTTACAACATTACAATTTCCATTAAACAAAACATAAAATCCCGATAATAAAAAAATCCCCTAGATTATCCATGAGTATTCACACTGCATATTCTTAGCATTTCCTAGGACCTCCTTTATATTACATAAGTGGTAAAACATGAAAATGTCTGGAAACATGTTTACAGTACATTGGAACATCTAGTCTTTGATCAACAAGAAGAGGGTACATGGCTGGCCATAATCTGATTTTGGTAACCCTTCAAGAAAAACTAGCCACAGTGTTGCATGTCTGTCAACTTTTCATGTTCCAGTAGCCCTGGTATTTATCAAGCAGCCATTGTTTGCATGTTTCACAAAAAATTGCCTGGGGGGAAGGTGGAATATCAGTCTGGATGTGCTTTTCTTATACGTGCCAAGATTACAGGACTAGATCATGGAACACCTGTCCCAAACCACAAATGAGAGATTGTGAAAGGGTGAGTACTAGAGGTTTTAAAAGCTGTAAATCTACATCAAGGAGAGCTGGTAATCTTTTCCTCTTTTTAAATATCTAGCAGTAGTGGCACTGTAAAAGTGATTATCCTACTACATTTTGGTGCCGGGTCATGACTTTGCCTCCTAATGTAACTGAAATTACAGCATAACATTTGGTAATGGAATAATGGTTGTAATATTTGATTTGTAGCATCTCATTTTCTTATTCAGAGATACATTTTGTTTCACTGCACATGGGGTAGCAGCTGATGCTGACAGTGTTATGAGCATTTCCACAACCTCTGCAGTGAATGAATCGTTAAAGGAAGGTGGAACCTGCTGGGTTATTTTTCTTTTTCTTTTCTGTAAGACCTTCATATAAAATGAGGAGTTATGAAAGTCAAAGTAAAAGGATCAAAATAAAATTCAAGTGCTTCAATGGCTCCCTTTCCTTTGATCAACAAACCATGTTAAAAATAAGTGTTGAACGAGGTATAAAATAAATATATCTTGGTGCACTTTCAAGGTGTTATTGGAAGCACTTACAATAACTCTATTCTAAGCTTATTCATGCAGTTTATTCAATGGCACCTGAACTTAACACATCACTTATTTCCTTCACAATAATGTTGCACTCCCCCTCTTACTACCATGCATACTCTTTAACCACTATGTTTAGCCTTTGTATTCAGTATTAAAATATTATAGTGAGTGTCCAAAAAGATGAATCAGGACAAAGGTACACTGACAGAGCCATGAATATGGTGCATGTCTGAAGTAAAGGATTTGCACTAATGAACTTATGGTTGAGAATGATAATTCCATGACAGTGGTTATGTACAATCATTGATCTTTGTTGTTGTTAACTGCTTTCAAGTTCACTTCAACGTGTGGGGACTCTGTGAGTGAGAGACCTCCAGGTCACCATATCATCACCACACTGCTCAGGTCTTGAAAACTCAGGGTCCAAGGGGCATTGCAGACCGGCCTAAAGGGCTGGGCTAGGGGTGGAGATGGGGTTGGGCAGCCACATGCCAGCCACCCCAACCCCACCCCAATGCCACCTGACGCTGCACAGCTGTTTACACAGCGTGAAGCATCAAGATGCCCTCCCAGCACAGCATGTAGACACACTGCGCCGAAAGGGGATGGAAGAGCTGCGGCACTGGCTCTTAAGGTGGCCTTTTGCTGCCTCTAAAAAGAGCAACATTTTGCTGCTCTTTTAGGGGCGGCAAAAGGAAGGATCGGGGCCATGGCATGGGGTTGCCACAGCCCTGATCTGCCACTAGCAGGGGCAGCCCAGAGCTGCCCATCTGCATTGTCCCCAAATCTTCTTTAATTGAGTCTATCCATCTCGAAATTGGTCTTCCTCTTTTCCTACAGCCTAGTGCTTAACATATTGTCTTTTCCAGCGAGTCATGTTTTCACGTGATACAGCCAAAGTATCACAGTCTTAGGGGCTATACAGACAGGCCAAAAGAGGTGCATTCAGGCTGACTTGGAGGCATGGTGTTTAGATGATGCATGCCTAAAAGCTGGCAGGAAATTGCCCTCTAGGTGTCATGTGCCGGGAAAAGCCACTCCAAAATGGAGCATTTTTTTCTGCTTCTTCGGCAAACATGCACACCTTCGCATGTACGTATGTATGCAGCAACACCGGTGCATCAGAAAAAGGGCACCAGAGATTTAAAACAGCCATATAAATTCACCTCTGCATGTGCGGTGAAAATTGAGTTGGCGATCCAGAGCATGTGCCCTATGATGCAAGCTTTAATTTAAAGTACCCTTTGCTTCCAGGTGTGGATGCACCAGCACAGGTGCACTTGAATATTAGAACCATAACCATAACCCTAATTGTAACCCTATGCATGTGCCCTAGCAACTGTTCTCTAT
>CM034703.1:57193741-57214107 GCA_020142125.1 Phrynosoma platyrhinos | reverse complement strand
TGTAATTTTCCACTTGAGAACAGCTTCTAGGCAAAGCACAAACAACTCCGTCCAGATGGCCAGAGAGGGACATAACAATAGAAGATCCTAGCTGGGAAAGCAGCCTTGTTTACATAAGAATAGCAATAATAAAAGCCAGTATGGGAAAGGAGATCACGTGGTGGATGATGAACAAGAGGCTGGGTTAACAAACCTCACATACAGAACATCCAATCAACTTGAAGGGTAACACCCAAAAAGGTGGAGAGGGGCTGGACTGAGAAACTCTGTGTTTGGCATTGATATTATTATTTGCTTCTTTTGGATTGCACTTCTTCTTCTCTTTACTTCTCTCAATGGATCTATGGGGGAAAGCACATGAGGGCGTCTGAGACGCCACGGGACGGTGTGCTGCACTCCTTTCAGAAGTCAGTGAAAGTGCGCCCTAAAAGGATAGGGCACACTTTCCCTGACTTATCTGCCGCAGCGTGTGCGGACGCTGCGGCGGGAGGTTGCCCTCGGAGCACCAGCTGTGCGGAGGGCCAGCAGCTCCTAGGGCAACCTCGGGAGGAGGAAGGGGCACCAATCGTGCGGCTGCCCCTCCTCTTCCCTGCCTCGGAGACGACTCTATTAGTCATCTGCTGAGGCCCTATAATATGTTTATATTGCTATACAATGTAGCCTTAAGATCTGGAAACATGGATCTGTAGTTTTATTCTTGTTTAGCCACATCAGCAAGATGTGATCCTATAGTGGACTGTATTTTACTTTGCTTGTTGTTGTTTTTTTCAACAATAACAATAAAAGCTCAACTTTTAGAAGCTTGGATTTTTGTTCCCTGGTTCTGCTGGATCTACAAGCACGCTACTCCATTAAAACCTAACAAGAATTTCAGTGTTTTCAAGAAGCATTTTATGCCCAGGATGGTTTATATTGTGTTCTGCTACTGCTGATTTTTCTGGCTGGCCCATTCTGCAGTGTCTTATAAAGACTTGTTGATAGTAGAAAACAAGTAATTTAGATTAAAATTAAGAGAAGATTTAGAATCTGGAGAATATGTGTTAAACTGATTTTGTTAGAGACAATTATTTGAAAGATTTAAAATGGACACAAAAGTTAAAGGATCTGAATCAATGAAATTTGGGTTTGGGATTCAATTATTTACTGAGTATAAACAATGATTGCTAAAATGTGTAAACTGTTATTGAAATTTAAAACTGGATGGGAACAGGTCAAATATTATATGGTGAAATGGGCTCAAAAATTTGGTTCCCCAATTCAAAAACTAGAAAAGATGTGGACACAGAATTACTTGAGTTACAATTTCAGGGAAAACTTTTATAAAATCATATATAGATGGTATCTAACTTTGGGCAGATTATCAAAAAATTTCAAAAACTAGTTCAAATAAGTGTTGGAAATATATATCAAAGACTGGGACCGCTTACACATGCGGTGAACTTCTGATATAGGCCAGAAATGTTGAACTCAAATTCACTTAATGTTGAAAGACATTTTAAAAGTTAAAATACAGCTGAAACCAGAGATTTTCTTGTTGAGAATGTTAAATGTACAAATTGATAAAAAGAATTTGGAAGGACTCAACAGGATTATTGCAGCTTGAATTGTCTTTGCCAAAAGATGGAAAGATGACTAATAATAATAATAATAATAATAATAATAATAATAATAATAATAATAATAGTAATTTATTATTATTATTATTATTATTATTATTATTATTAATAATAATAATAATAATAATAATAATAATAATAATAATAATAATAATAATAATAATAATAATAATAATTTATATCCTGCCCCTCTGCAGAGCAATCGGGGCAGCTTACAACATTACAATTTCCATACAGATATATTAAACAGAACATAAAATCCCGAATCCCACCCATCCTTTAGGAAGTAAGGATTCTTCTTATTCTAGGCTGGATGGTGCTGGGCCTAGCGTCTCTCCCCCAGATGACATTGGATGGAATGGAGGGACATTAACTGAACAAGTCTAGATATTTTAGTTAAAAAATTGACCCCTCAAAATGGGGTCAATTTATCCACTGGTCAATATAAATACAGTCAGCCCTCCACATTCATGGGGGTTAGGGCACAGGACCCCCACAAAAGTGGGAAAAATACATTGGAAATGGGGGCAAAGCTCCCTTTCAGGAAGGCTCCTCAGGCTTGTGAAGTAGTTAGCTGGGAGGCTCCCAGCAATGGGATTATGAAGAATGTGCATGGCTGCCACCACTTTCTAAAGTGTGGGGCTGCTGTGTGTGCCTTAAAACAGGAGTCCATGCTCTCCCTCTTTTCCCACCCTCCAGCAGCTCAGGCTCCATGGAGACCTATTGAGAGCAATCACCCCAGATTGGGTGGTGGGGAGAGGGAGAGCATAGAAGCAGTTTGTCAGAAAGCAACCCCTTCCCAGTTTCAGGCACAGAGAAAGCTCTGCACCCTTTCAGCAGATTTATCCTTTCCTCTCTCTTTTTCTCCCCAGCCAAGCAGGCTAGCCTCTTTGTGCCTGAAACTGGGATGGGGTTGCTGGATTCCTTTCTGACAAACTGCCTCCTGCTCTCCCTCTTTTCCCACCCTCCAGTAGCTCAGGCTCCATGGAGAACTATCGAGAGCAATTGCCCCATATCAGATGGTGAAGAGAGAGCAAGCACAGAATCAAAAAGCAATCCAGCAACCCCTTCCCAGTTGCAGGCACACAGAAGCTAGCCTGCCTCGCTGGTAAGAGAATGAATGTGAAAAAGACCAGGCTGCTCAAAAGGGCATACAGTTGTGTACAGCCCACAGAGTAACAGGCTTTGGGGGGCAGTTGGGGGCAACCATTGCAATTGCTGATGCTCCCCCTTCCCAAAGCTCAAGGCTGTTGTCTAATGTCCACATGGCAGTCTCAGGTTTCGAGGAGCGGAACCTTCTGAACTGTGGCAAACCTGCAAATAATCAAATCCGCATCTCTCAAACCTATGAATGTGGAGAGCTGACTGTGCTATATTTTAACTCTTATATAAAAAGGAACCATCTTCTTCTCTGGGAAGAGTAACAAAAGGTGAGAGGGTAGTCTGTCTCAGAAGCATCTCAAAGATGCCCTCTAAACTCTTTGCTGTGGTGCCATTTCTGACCTTTTTGAATACCTGGGCAGGAAAATGGTGGTGGTGACAGCTCTTTGTCACTTACCCTTAAAAGAGCACTGAGAATAACTGGACTTTGAAAAACTTGAATAAGACATTTGTGTATGTTTGTCAGCTTTTCTAATAAGAAGTTAACACATTAAAGTTAAAAGATATAATCACTGCTAGTCACTCCCTCTTTTTTTGCTTTGTATTTTTGGCAGCGTGCATTTCCTTAATACGTGTCTAGTTGCTTCCCCCACATATTGCACAGCCATGGATTACCAAAACTGGTCTTTCATGTGCAGCTTCAATAAAACACAACAAGAGGACAATACTTTACCACCAATGACTTCTTTTCTACCCAAATTGCTCAGGTTTCATCTCATGTTTTTCACAAAGCTACGTACAGTAAATGCTACTCTAAGAAAAAGTAGCATTTACCGTACGTAGCTGGCAAATAAATAAATTAATTAATAAAACGTCAGAACAAAACCATTTCATTGTAATTCTTACTTTCCTAATAACCAATATTCATTTATGATATCTGATTTTGCCATTGGATTATTCTGAATGAAGGTTTAAATCAAAACATTTTAGAGGGAGGTGTTTTTCATGGACCACATCACCCTCTCCTGTCACATGTAGCCACCTTTCACTAAATTAACATTTTGTGAAATCAAATTTTTCCATAGTATTATTGGCTCTAGTCTATGTTATTACTACATAATTTAATTAATGCAATTACTGGTGTGTATGCTTCCTATTTGTGGCATTTGTGAACTGATGTTGATGTTATACATCACTCTGAATTAAATAAATATATATAATTGTAACATTTTGTAGTATATTTTTGTGTGTAATCACCATTGGCTTGTCCCTCTTTCTTTTCTGTTTTCCTTTCCAAGTGTGTGGGGGGGGGGAGGGGCACACTCAGAGTTAGGAAGGAAAAGTAACAGTACCATGCTATTCTGCTTTGGTCAGATCTCACCTGCAATACTATGTCCAGTTCTGGACATAACAATTCAAGAGGGATATTGACAATATTTCTTATGTCTCTTTCTCTCAATATTGTCAGTTATTTGCCCCATCCCCTGGTGACACCAGATTTCATACTCTGGGGCTGTCTGACACTTTTCAGAAATACCTAACTCACCTTTTTAAAAAATTAGAGCAAGAAAAATAGTGAGATCTTGCATTCAGATACTTTGTAATTTTCACCTAGATATAAAATAACACTTCAGTTTCCATTCATACCCAGGGGACAGATGAGTGGAAAAAAATCTAGTTCCATTTGAGATGTTTAAAAAGTGCTATTTGAAACGCAAAGTATATTAGCATTGTCAGACACAGGCTTTGCTAATGCTATATTCAGACATGGATTTTTAAAAAGAGAGAAAAGACTTCACACTAAGTTCAGAGAAACAACATTTAAATCTACACACAATTTATTATAAAATGCTTGGAAAATATTGGGCCAAAAATCATTCCTGCTGCTGTACATAGCAGAGCATTACTCAAAGCTAACTTTAGTGGAAGATTTCTAACTATTGATCCATAGATTTAAACAGCATCTTCTATTCAGTTCATCGAACTGAAAGAGACCAGGGTCCAAAACAAACTGCAGAAATAACCCAATTTGAGACTACTTTAACTGCCCTGGCTCAATGCTAGGGAAATCTGGAAACTAGTTTTGTGAGATATTTAGCCTTCTCTTTAAGAGAGCTTTGGTGCCACAATAACCTACAGTTCCCAGGATTCTCTTGCACTGAGCTAGGGCAGTTAAAGTGATCTCAAACTAAATTATTTCTGCAGTGTGTTTTGGACCCAGAAGGACCTGTCATGCAGGAATACTCAATCAAAGCATTCCCAGAAGATGGCCATCCAGCAAGTCAGGTATGAAAATCATGCAACCTTCCAGATGCTTAAGCTCCATCAGCCCTTGCCAGCACAGGCAATGATGAGGTTGACAGGAGTTTCAGTCCAACAATATCTGTATGGCAATGTGATTCTCTCCCTTTCCTTAAATCACAGTTCTCAAACCTTGCATTATGAGCATTAGGAAGAAGAAAACAACATCCAAGCTTCCCCAAAAGAAAATAAAAATTACTTACATTGAAAAAATTCGGTAATCACCCCCAGACTATAGAATGGCCTTCCGGACGACATCCATCACATTACGAGCTTAAGCAGTTTTAAAAGGGCTGTGAAGATGGATCTCATTTGGCAGGCCTTTCCTGATTAGATCCCCAGCCTCAGGTGTTGCGCCTCTCTATCTCTTTTAGTTTTTGGCTCGTCCACTGCTCTTGTTTGCTGGTACTTGTTCCAATTACTTATTTTATTTTGATATTCTACATCATGGTTTTTTAAAGGATATGTAGTTTAATTCTTTTTAACAGGGAAGGGTGAGGTTTGGGGGCTTTTTAGTCTGTATTGGTGTAATTTTAACTGTTGTAAGCCACCCCGATTGTTTAACAGAGGGGCGGGGTATAAATAAATTTTATTTATTTATTTATTTATTTATTTATTTATTTATTTATTTATTATTTTACAAGGACAGATATAGTTTAATGGAAAAGCTGAAACTAAGAGCAGTATTGGTGCTGCTGTCTTGCCATTCCAGGAATTGCCTGATCTGAGTTTCTGTTCTGCCTTGCCACATGTTCTCAGTAAACATTTTAGTATTGGATTTGTTGTGGTTACAAACCTTCTTTATGATACCATTCAACTATGTTTCCAGAAAACACTTCAAAATTTATAGAAAAGATAGAGGCAGAGTTTGTTTTTAATAGGAATGCCTTGGTGTAAGACAATTTAAAAAATGAATCAGTGAAAATTAAATGATAATGTTTTATATTAATCTTTTTTTATTTTATGGAAATAATTCATTTGTTAAGATGAAAATTTATTTGTTAGATCATTAAATTAACAGAATTATGATTATTAAAAATGGCCAATAATAAATGAAACAGAAACACTGATTGGTGCTCAAAAACAATGCCATTGGCATCTAGAAATTAAAATAACAACTTTGAAAATTTTTGAAATTTGTAAATACCAGTGACAAATGAATTATGAACAAATTATTTCTGAGCTCCAGACAAAAGGATATGGCATGATGGTAAGGTTAGGATTTATTCAGATGAGTATCCTGTTCATAATAATAAATTTTGCTTGATGACTCAATCAATCCCGCAAACATAAGGAGCTGTAGTTATAAACCAGGGGTAGGCAACCTTTTTGAGTCCTGGGCTGGTCCCTCAAAGTCCTCCTCTCCCCTGGGCCGAGGGGGGATGGTGGTGCGCGCGCTTACACGTGCGTGCGTGCGTGCACACACCCCCACGTGTGCTGCTGCCGCGGCGCACTCAACCGCAGCTGCCGCCGCGCATGTCATGGCTACCATTTTGATTTCCAAAATGGTGGCCGTGACTCGTTTGTGCATGCACAGTACTCATGCGCATGCGCAAATGCGTCATGGCCACACAGAGGGCAAAACACGCGGTGGCGTGCAGCGGCGGCGGTGGCGGCAGGGGTCCACCTGGGCTGGTAAGTCCGGCAACTTGGGCTGGAACCAGCCCGGGGGCCGTAGGTTGCTGGCCCCTGTTATAGACACTCTGCAGTTATTGCTCCCCCACAAAAATGGTCACAGTGCCCACTGTTTTCCTCTGTGTGTTGATCAATAGAGTTTGCTTCCTACCATGGCTATGCTGTTGGTGGCAAGTGAGTAGGAGAGGGATTGCATTTCTTGTCTAGATCACTCAGTGGACAATGTGTTTGTTGACCTCTGGTATACAATTTGCTGGTAGTCAACAGATAAAAAAGAAATATATGAGACAAATGAAGGAAAACATCTGTAATTCATTTAAGCCCAGGTTCATCTGAAACTACAGCAGTAGTCACAGATGAACAAGAGTGCAACAGTTCTGGCAGGGGGAAAAAGACTGCAACAGGGAGTAGAAAATAGCACAAGTGTTGGGACAATTAAAACAAACAAATGAAAGAACAGAATAGCTTGTGCATTATGGATCTCCAGACACTATAATTATTTTTAAAGCATTTGTCTAATCTGCTGCCTTTCACAAAAACTGGCGGGCAATCACTTCAGGCTTAAAATCAAACATTTCCATTAACCATCTTTTGTGTAAGAAATTACCTCAAATGTTGCACTGTTTGGTCAAATTCTTGCTCACACACAGTTTCTCTCTCTCGCTCTTTCTCTCTCTCTCTGTCACCGACACCGAAAGCTTTCAAGATATTACAAGACTAGGACAGTGGATTTATGGACCTGGGGAAATTGCCTTTCTATTCTATAAAATGTCTCTGTTTAATTACAGAGAGAAGGGCTAATGACTGGTCAAATTCTAGAAGCTCCTATGAGACAACAGATTTTAAGTAAGCATCCAAAGCACCCAAAATCATTAAAGGTTAATGAAAGTGACATAACATCTGTATTCTAAGGAAATTGTACTTAATCTGATAGACTGAAGTGGTGGTTTGGGGTGCAACTTGTCAGAGCTCTGGCCAGTGCCCAGGGGGTCACCTCTTGAGCTCCACCAAGAGCCAGTCTCTGGAGCCTTGTGTGCTGGGCTGGTGTGGAGACTGTCTCTGCTATGTTGCCCCCTTTGAGAGCCTCTTGTCCTCCTCATGTCTGCCTCACTTCTTGTGCCGCTGGCCCCACTGTGGTGCCAGTGAGTTGGGCTGCCACCTCTTTGGCCACCATGTCCTGCATTGTCCGCTGCCCCACCAGCATTCCTCATCGCCACGTCAGTCTTGCACTGGCTATTGAGGTCCTGAGCCACCCATCCTCCTCTGCTTCACTTAGCAGGTGTTCCAGGACTTCTTCCCACAACCCATCCAATGCTTCCTTGTCCCCATCATCATCCGTGGACCAGTCCCTCCGGTCTTCATAGTGATGAGACCACTCTTCTCCTTGTCTACACACAGTTAATGGAGCTTCCTCCTGTAGCTGCCTACTGCTCCCTGTGCCTCCCTTGGCTCTATGGGGTCTTCTCATTCCAGCTCCCTGGCCAAAGTCAGCTTGCCTTCCAAGGCTTGGGCCACCTGGCCGCCACTCCGCTCACCCCAGGAAGGCTTCTCCAGTTCAGTTTTACCTTGGGCCAAATGCAGCTGCATCGTACAAGGCATTGGAGGGAGATTTGACACATTGGGGGGAAGCAGACAGGCAGCCATGGGCCGCCCTGGGAAGCTACGCTGCGGGGCCAAGGTATCCCCACACCTCGGCCCCGCGGCGCAGCTTTTCTGCCCCTGAAAGGAGCGCTAAATTGGCGCTCCTTTCACAAGTCACCTTCGGCAACTCTTCTACTGCAGCGTGTGCGAAAGCTGCAGCGGGAGGTCTTCCTTGGAGTGCTGGTCGTGCAGAGAGCCAGTTGCTCCAAGGACGACCTGGGGAAGGGGTTGGAGTGCCGATCGTGCAGCTGCCCCTCCCCTTCCCTGCCCCCAAGACGGCCCTTTAAGCTGTCTGCTTCCCCCCGTTGTCATGTTTAGAAGATCCAAACCTCAAGAACCAGGACAGCATGTTAGTGATTAAAGTACTACAGCTTTATTCTGGATTCTATGGACAGAGATGTGCCACAAACATGTCAGTGTCGAATCTTATTTTCCCCAGAACAATTCACCCTTTAAGATTTCCCCCTCCAACCCACTCCTTCCCCAGCCCAGTGTTAGCACGATTTGAAGCACATCAAAGTGTTCTTTAAACTTTCTGCTTTCTATGGACAGCAGAATCTGGCTAATATCAATCTATCTAACTCAGGAAGGAAGGTGTCGCATTGTTGGTCATTTAAAGTCTTGTTCCAGGGAGTTAAAAGAGTCATAAAGCTACAAATCTTCCCTGCTATTGCCCATCTGTCTCCCAGTTTGCATTTTATTTGGATTACAGCCCTTTTTTACTCTTTTTTATTTCTCGATATCACTATTTCACCATATCAATTTTCCCCATTCCCTCATGTCCTTTATCATGACAGATCCATACACTTCTGGATCTGACAAGAGCATGTTAGCCCCACCTTCTCAATTGATACTTTACTAATATGAAAAAGATATAGCTGAAGCAAAAAGTATCCTATATGTGTGAAGGATCCCCAGTTGGTTATGAACCCTGGTTTTTCAGGGTTTTGGTTCATGTCAAGCCCACCACTCACCCTCAAAGGGGCTAGTTTCTTCAGTCCTGTTGCTGAAACAAATCAATTACAGAGAAGTTGGCATTTAGTTCACCCAAAAATACAAAGCCTAAGGTCTCTTGACAGGCTGGTGCCAGTCACTAGTATAGATAATAGTGTAAGTAGATGTACAAATGATCTGACATGATATGAGGCAATTTTCTGTGCCCTGACCAGAACCTCTGGCACATAGTCTAGCTCAGGCAACCTAAGGCCCGGGGGCCGGATGTGGCCCCCTGAGGCCTTTGGACCGGCCCCAGGCCAGTCCTGCCGCCGCCGCCGCTGCCACCCGCCACCTGCCTTGATAATATTGATTAATGTTGTCATTACTTTTTCTTGGGGTTTTCTTGGCAAAATCTCCACAGGGGTTTTGCCATGGCTTTTCTGGGGCTGAGAGAGTGTGCATGCATATTTTTTATTTTTTTACTTTTTTAAAAAAATATTTATT
The DNA here is from genome assembly GCA_020142125.1 of Phrynosoma platyrhinos. Lineage (NCBI taxonomy): Eukaryota > Metazoa > Chordata > Lepidosauria > Squamata > Phrynosomatidae > Phrynosoma > Phrynosoma platyrhinos. Next base: position 57,204,373 of record CM034703.1, on the reverse strand, counting down.
TATTTATTTATTTATTTATTTATTTATGGTGCTTCGGCCCCTCAATTGTCTGAGGGACAGCAACCCGGCCCCTGGCTCAAAAAGGTTCCCTACCCCTGGTCTAGCTTGACAGATTATAGACCACTTTCTTTTTTATCATATTCTCCAGCTTGGTACACTCTATATTTGAAGATAGTTTTCTCATTTTCATCTTGGCATCTAAAAGTTCACATATGAAAACACTCTGGTGCCTGTTTTTGTTCTTGATGCTACAATGGCTATAATATTGCAGAGACAAATTCAGCTATGGAATTCCACTTGGACAGCTTATTCTGTTCTCACTGACAGGTTATGATCACAGTTTTCATTCTGTTCAGGCAGGAATTCTAACATTTCCTTTTCATGATGCTTCTCTCAACAGGTGTAATTGCTCTGCCCCAAGCCAAACCAATAGGTCTGATTCATTACTAGTTGCATTTGAGTAGCCCTATTGACTCTTTCAATGCTAACTGTAAAATGACAATTTGAAGACTACAACCCAGCATGCTGAGACAACAATGGATAACCTGTTTTAACAGTGAGAGATGAAGGGCCTTGGCAGACGACTCAATTGAGCCGTCTCCGAGGCCCGGAAGAGGAGGGGCCACCGCACGCGCGGCGGCCCTTCCTCTTCCTGAGGTGGCCCTGAACGCTTCCGGGTCACTGCACGCCGGACGCGTTCAGGGCGACCTCCCTCCACAGCGTCCGGACGCGCTGTGGAGGATAAGTCACAAAAAGGGCGCCCGCCGCTTTTAGGGCGCTCTTTTTGCGACTTATGAAAGGAGTGCCTTTTTGGCGCTCCTTTCAGGGCCACTGGGGAGGTGCCGCGGTGGGGCTGCCATAGCCCCGCGGCGCTCCGGACCGGGGCGTCTCCAACGCCCCGGTCTGCATCCCCCCGAAATCCCCAATTGCACAATATTTATAGATGGAAGGAAAATAGAACAATTTCTCATCACCTCTGGTTAGTCTGTTGAGCTGCAGATGAGGATAACAGGAGTAAGACATATTATTCCCAGAATCCTGTCATGGGGGGAAGCAGACGGCGCAAAGCGCCATCTTCAGGGCAAGGAAGGGGAGGGGCAGCCACATGCTGGGTGCCCCAACCCCTTCCCGAATACATTGTTGGAGCGCTGGACCCTCCGCACGTCCGACACTCTGAGGATGTCTGTCCGCCGCAGCATCCACACACGCTGCGGTGGAAAAGACACCGAAGGTGCGCCAGCCTTTTGTGGTGCACCTTTGGCATCTTGCAGAAGGAGCACTATTTTAGCACTCCTTCCTGGGGCTGGGATGCTGCGCCGTGGGACCAAGGTGTGCGGCTACATCGGCCCCGATCCGCAGCTTCCCAGGGTGGCCCCGTGCCTCCCGTCTGCTTCCTCCCATAGTTAGAAATACAGGATATGTCTTCATAAGACCAACACCATGTGAGATAAAACTAGAAAAGAAAATGAAGCAGTCTTGCTCCTGAAATCTGATTCTTCACCAGATCTCTTCATCTTAAAGTCCATAGGAGTTAAATATTCTACATATGGAAGGTGTTTCTTAGTTAAAATGTTTTTATATATATATATATTCTGTCTTACAAATGATGTGAGCTCCTTTAGGGATTCCTATTGAAAAACACAATACTGTACAAATCTAATTAATGAATAAGGTAATTCAGTCCAATGCAATACACTAGCTGTGTTCATTAATATGAATTGTTTCACTTATTTTTTAAACATTGAATTCTACTTTGAAATGAAATTAAAAATAAGGACAGAAAAAGGAGAACATACATAATACAACAAGGTCATTCATTCAGTAGAAAAGGGAATTTCACTCCTTATTTTCTGAGCATATATTGTATAAGACTGTGGGGCTATTGTAAAACAGTCTGTGGATCTGTTGAGAGAATCTATAAATGTCAGTTAACTAGTCTAATCATAGTCTTAAAAAATGCATCAAAGGGGCTATGCAGATGGGCAGGAAAAAGTGAGCTGAAGTTGCCTTTTCCCTAAGCTGCAGCAACCGCACTGCTTGCCCTGAGGTTGCCCTAAAGGGGACAGAGCAACCACACTGGGGGGAATCAATTAAACTTTTCCGAGGCTGTATTGAAGCCCCAGCAACTGCATCGCCAGCCCCAAAGACACTGCAAAGGGAAATGGAGCAACCGCCTGGGTTGGCAGCAGCTGCTTTATTTTGTTTTTATCTCAAATGCATGCGCAAGTGCGCAGGACCATCTCTCCACACCTGTGCATATGTGTAGGAAAACATCCCTGTACACCTGCACAGGACCTGTTATAGGTGGTATACAGTCTATCACTCTGTGTAGAAAGGTGACTGGTGTTCAGCATCCCTGTGCACCTGCACAGGATCTGTTATAGGGTGGTATACAGTCTGTCACTCTGTGCACAAAGGTGACTGAAGTTTGGCATCCCTGTGCACCTGCACAGGATCTATCATACACCCACATATCATGCAAGGATTCACTGACCTCCGCTTCCCCCCAAGGAGTGGGTTCAGTAGACAGATGCCACTGGCAGATTGTGCCACCCTTGGGGTGAAGGAATGGGTTTCTCAACTGAAAAGACACTTCATCATCCTCCACAAAACATGTCCCACACAGATCAGGGGGAGGGGAGAGGTACATGCAAGGGAGATTTGTGTGGACAGACTTGATACATGCAGCTGGTGGTCATGCAAGGGACATGGTCAACAGGGCACATGGCTCCAGGAGCCCCCCCCCCCATCAAGCCAGGAAGTGGTGTGCAGGTCTTATGCATCTGCACAGAAGAAGTCACAAAAGCCTCTTTCATGCCAACTGCTGTGCATGCTGACAGAAAGTGTACATCCAACAGAATGCATTTATTGTCATAACAGAGGACAGTTGCTAGGGCACATGTGTAGGGTTACAATTAGGGTTAGCATTAGAGTTACAATTAGGGTTAGGGTTAGGGTTCTAATATTCAAGTGCACCTGCGCCAGTGCATCCACACCTGGAAGCATAGGGTGCTTTAAATTAAAACTTGCATGGTAGGGCGCGTGCTCTGGAATGCCGAGTCAATTTCTGCCACATGTGCGACAGTCCATTTATATGGCCATTTTCTGGTGCATCAGTGCTGGTGCATACATATACACATGCGAAGGTGCTCATTTTCACCAAAGGAGCGGAAAATAGTGGCTCCTTTTTGGAGCAGCTTTTCTCGGCAAACGATAACTAGAGGGCGGTTTCCTGCAGACTTTTAGGCATGTGTCATCTAAAGGCCACAGCTACAAGTCACCCTCAAAGCATCCCTTTTTGCCCATTTGTCTAGCCTCTAAATTTGATTAGAATGTGTTCAAAAAGCTTGAATGGCTTCTTCCTGGGAGATAAAGGGGGGAAGCAGACTGGCGGCATGTGGCCGCCCTGGGAAGGTGTGCCGCAGGACCGAGGCATCCCCACATCTCAATCCTGCAGCGCTCCTTACCCATCCCTGAAAGGAGCGCTAAAATAGCGCTCCTTTCACAAGTCAGTGAAAGTGCACCGCAAAAGCTTGCGGCGCACTTTCACTGACTTATCCACCGCAGCGTGTCCGGATGCTGTGGCGGGAGGTTGCCCTCAGAGCACCAGCAGTGCGGAGGGCCAGTGGCTCTGAGGGTAACCTCGGGAGGAGGAAGGGGCACCGAGCGTGCAGCTGCCCCTCCTCTTCCTTGCCTCAAGGACAGCTCTATTAGCCATCTGCAGAGGCCCATAGAGAGCCCAAGTATCATAGCATAATTGTTATAGAATCAATTCCCTTTAATCAATGGAGGAAGTATGTATACACATTGACCAACATCCAGTTATTAATTCCAACAAGAATAGACCCACTGAAGTGGTGGAAGCTTGGGACAGTTAACAATTACTCATTGGTTTCCTTGCAGTCTGATCTAACAATTGCTTTGTATCATGTGGCTCCTCTGCAGTTATCTATAATCTTAGGACTTGTGTATACTGGCCAGTACTAGAGATTGCTGCCAGAGTATTCTGGTCCCAGAGCTGACACTGATCCCCCCCACATTACTTACACACTGTGTAGAAATGTCAGGCAACTGGCATGAAATATAGTGCTAGTCCCTGGCACATTGGGAAGAAAAAACATGCCAGCTCCACACATTAGATACATTTAAAATAAATGGATTCTTAATATTTTCTTTATCAGAGACCCCTTGAAATATCTTTTTGTTGCCAGAGACCCCCCAAGACCAAATCCAAGATTTAAAACCCTAAAGTGCACCAAATACTTGTATAGGTTGAATCTCCCTTATTCAAAATGCTTGGGACCAGAAGAGTTTTGGATTTTGGATTTCCCCCCCAGATATACTGAAGATAATTGTATACATAATATTTTAAATAATTTTGTGCATGAAACAAAAATAATTTTGTGTACTGAACCATCAGCCATCCATGTCCACAATTAAAACTAAATAGATTTCAAAACGGAACCTAATAAGAAAGAAAGAAAGAAAGAAAAAATGAGGCCAAATAAATCTTGTTGCAGAGTTGATCAGATGTGATGGCTCTATGGATATGTGTGTGAGGTAAATGTTGCTGCCAAATGGGTCTCCCCCAAGAAGAGGACATTCAACAATAAATATGCTATAGAATGCCCTTGGTGTCACCATATCAGTGGAAATATGCCACTGTTTTTTGTTTGTTTGTTTGTTTGTTTTTGTTTGTTTTTACAACAGAACTTTTGAAAACATCTACATAAGCCATAAGTCTTGGCACATCCACTGACTCACTCTTACTCAGCTTTTAAAAATGCAATGAGTGGACAATAACAATCCTGTAACCACAGTCTGTGGGGAATACTCTAGTACCTAATCTGTCAGCAAAAAACAGGCATTTAGCAGAATCAACTATGTAGATTAGTTTGGGGGCAGAAGTATTTTAAAGGCAGACTGTTTACATTACAATTCATTCTTAAGTCAATTTTCATTCTTTGTTCAAGAAGAACTATTGATTAAATAAGCACCTTTCCTGATTAAGACCTAAAATATTTCTTTCAGAGACAGGTTGTCCATGAATTATTTTTCAAATCAACTGAATAATATTTATCTCAAGTATGGTCGGCCATGGGCCGCCCAAAGAAGCCAAGGACTGGGGCCACTGCTAGCACACGTAGCGGTCCCAATCCACCGTTTCAGAGCTTGAGAAAGGAGTGCCAAAATGATGCTCCTTCCTGAAGTACCAGAAAGGGCATCAGAAGAGGCATCACGCGCCTCTTCCGCATCTCTTCTGGCACAGCGAGTGCGGAGGCTCTGCCAGGAGGACACCATCAGGGCACTCGCCATGCAGAATGGCACACATCCTGATGACGTCCTCGGGAAGGGGTTGGGGCATCCAGTGTCGGGCCGCCCCTCTCCTTCCCTGGTTCCAAAATGGCACTTTGCATCATCTGCAGAGCCCCACTTAATGAGTAAACAGAAGTACTCTTTATTTACTATATATATATATATATATATATATATATATATATATATATATATAATTTCCTGCTGCAGCTCCTTTCTTAATGTATTTACTTAAATACATAAGCACAGTGAGAGTCAGTGTGGTGTAGTGGTTTGAGCATTGGACTATGCTTTGGGAGACCAAGGTTTGATTCCCCACACTTTTATGAAAACCTACTGAGTCATGGGTGAGTCATAATCTTCCCACCCCAGAAAACCCCATGATAGGTTTGCCTTAGGGTTGTCATAAGTTGGAAATGACCTGAAGAGACACAACAACAGAGTTATTTATTTATTTATTTGATTTTTATCCTGCTTTTCTTTCAATATTCCAGCTTCTTTACATTTAGTTTTATTACCATTTTTATTATGTTTGATATGTAAAAATCATTCTCATGATTTACAATCAGCTGGAATACGAAGAAATCTCTCTACTGTTGGCCCTCCATATCTGTATCCTCTGTGTTCAACCATCCATGGTTTGAAAATATTTTAAAATATACATAAATTTCAAAAAGCAAACCTTGATTTTTCCATTTTATAATGGACACCATTTTACTACGCCATTGTATTTAAGGGGACTTGAGCATCCATGGATTATTATATCCATGGGGGGGGGAGGGGAGGGGGGCTTCAGAGGATACCAAGGGCTCACTGTATATGGATTATTTAACTCATTATAAAGTCCATAGGAAAAGACATTAAGTGATAGCAACAGTTTATATATCACATGCTTGTAAACTTTCACACTACACAGTTAGGGCCCCATGGCCCTACAACCTATCAATTTCCAGGACTGGTAGTTTGAAGAGACACTCTCACACTCTACACTCTCACACTCTGGCTTTTAATTCTAAATATCCCTTTTCTAAACAGAAAACCCCAGGAAAGGTAGGGAACCATGGCAGTTAAACTGGGATTATTGTGCTATAATTATGTAGTGTGAATTATCCCAAGATGGAAAGAATGTATTCTAGCCTTCTTGACCTCCTCACACAACATAGGGCCTCTGCAGATGGGACCTTTGTGGCATTCTTGAGGCAGGGATGGGGAGGGGCAGCCACACACTGGCCACCGCAACCCCTCCCCGAGGGCATCCTGATGCCACGCACCATTACGCACAGTGTGCGACATCAGAATGTCCTCCCAACGCTGTGTCTTGACACACTGCACCAGAAGGGGTGCAGAAGAGCTGCGTGGCAGCCCTTGGAGCATTCTTTTTGCCAGCTCTGAAAGGAGCAGCATTTTGCCACTCTTTTCCAGGCCAGCAAAAGGGAGGATTGGGGCCAAGGCGTGGGGCAGCCTCGGCCCCAATCCTCCGCTTCCCAGGGTGGTCCAGGGCCACCCGTCTGCATCCCCTATAGTCATACATTGTGTGAGGAGGTCAAGAAGTCTAGAATACATTCTTTCCATCTTGGGATACCTTACAGCTACATGCTTGCTAATAGGTGAAGCAAAATCTTTGCAGTATGAAGTTGTAATATCCTGAAGTCAAATTGGAAGAACTAGTATGGAAATGACTTAATTAAATAAACAAATTTATATTACCTTTTTGTGCAACAGTTTGATATAGTCTCTAATGTAAGAATACATAATGTGAATGACACAATGAAAATTTCAAAACTGCTAAACTTTTGTTGTTAATTGCTTGGAGTTGATCTTGACTTATGGCAGCCCTATGGAAGAGATATCTCCAAGACCTTATGTCCTCCACTGCTCTGCTTAATTCGTGCAACCCCATCCCATGAGCTCTTTAATAGAGTTCATCTAGAATGTGGCCTTCCTCTCTTCCTACTTCCCTCCACCTTTCTCAGTATTATTGCTTTTTCAAAAGAGTCCTCCCTTCTCATGATGTATCCAAAGTATGACAGCCTCAGTTTGGTCATCTTGGCTTTTCCAGCTTCATCTGCTCATGGAAAACTTATTTGTCTTTCTGGCTGTCAATGGGATTGTCAGCACTCTTCTCCAGCATCACATGTCAAATTAATTGATTTTCTTCCTGTCATCTTTAACTGTCCAGCTCTCAAATCCATACATTGTAATAGGAAATACAATGGCTTGTATGATTGTAACTATTGTTTTGAGATATATATCTTTGTATTTTAGAATCTTTTCTAGTTCTTTCATACCCATCCCCCATCCCTATTCTGAGGGCCTAAGCAGACGGCGCAAAGCACTGTCTTTGAGGCCAGGAAGGGGAGGGGCAGCCTCACGCTGGGTGCTCCAAACCCCTTCCTGAAAATGTCGTCAGAGCGGCCAGCCCTCTGCACGGCCAACGCTCCAACTACACACTTCCACTGCAGCGTCCACACACACTGCAGCGAAAGAGGTGCTGAAAGTGTGCCAGAGGCCTTTTGCGGCACACCTTCAGCGTCTTGCAGTAGGAGTGCTATTTTAGCGCTCCTTCCTGGGCCTGGGACACTGCGCCTCGGGCCAAGGAGTGCGGATACCTCAGCCCCAATCTGCAGCTTCCTAGGGTGGCCCCATGCTGCCCGTCTGCTTCCCCCCTTAGTCTTCTTCTGATTTCCTGACTGCAGTCCCCATTTCTATTAATGTTTGATCCCAGGTGTGGGAATTCTTTTACTATTTCTATTTCTTCATTGTCTAGGTTGAACTTGTGAAGGTCCTCAGTGGTCATTATTTTTGTTTTCTTTATGTTCAACATTAAGCCTGCTTTAGTACTTTCTTCTTTGATCTCCCTTAGTAGGTGTTCCCGTTCTGTGAGGTTTTCTGCTAGTATTATGGTGTCATCTGCATATCTTAGATTGTTGACATTCCTTCCTCTTATTTTCACTCCTCCTTCTTCAGTGTCCAAGCCTGAATTTCTTAAAATATGTTCTCCCTACAGATAGAGTGAAAGGATGCAGCCCTGTCTGACTCCCTTCCTAATTGGGAACCATTCTGTTCCTATGTGCTCTGTTCTGACAGTAGCCTCTTGTCCTGAGTACAGATTCTTCAACAGGACTGTTGGCACTCCCATGGCTTTAAGGGCAATCCATGACCTTTCATGATGTATGCCAGGGGTAAGCAACCTTTGCCCTTTAAGGGCTGAGGGACTTCAGCTCCCAGAAGCCTCAGCCATGTTGGCCAATAGTCCCATATTGGCTAGTAGCTCCTGGGATTCTGGGAGCTGAAGTCCTTCGGCCCTTAAAGGGGAAAGGTTTCCTGCCCCAGATCTATGCAGTCAAAGGCTTTGCCATATAAAGCACATGCTGATTTTCTTTTGGAATTCCTTGGTGTGCTCCATTACCCACCGTATGTTTGCAATGTGGTCCCTCATGCCTCTTCCTTTCCTGAATCCCACTTGAACCTCTGGGATCTCTCTTTCCATGTATGGTTGGAAATGTTGCAGAATTTTGAGCAGAATTTTGCTTGCATGGGAGATCTGTGCTACGGTCCTATAATTGCTGCAGTCTCTTATGTCTCCCAATATATATCAAGATGTATATTGATTGCTTCCAATCTGCTGGCCATCATTTTGTTTTCCATATCTGTTGACATATGTTGGTCAACAGTAGACTTGACTCTGTCAGTGTGGATTGCAGCAGTTCAATTGAAATATCTTCTGTTCCTGGTGATTTTTTTCACTATTTCTCTTATTGCAGTTTCCACCTCACTTTTTAGAATTTAGGGTTCATATGTCCTTCATTTTGTCATCTCTTTTGTATTATTCTTCTGTGTATTGCATCCAGTGTCCTTTGACTAATTCTTGGTCTTGAATTATGTTATTTTTATTGTCATAGAGCATCCTTTGATTTCCTGGATCTTGTGAAATAGATCTCTTGTTCTTCCCTGTTTATTGTTTTCTTCTCTTTCTCTGCATTGGTCGTTGTAGTAATTTTCTCTATTTTTCCGCAGAAGCCATTGTAGTGTTGCATTCATAATTCTTAGTTTGTTCCTATCTCCCTTTTGTTTTCTTCTCTTCTTTTCTTTATTGCTTGTAGTGTTTTTTCTGTCATCCACAGTTTTTTTTTTCTTTCTTTTTGGTTTGGAATTGTCTATCTGCATTCTTCTTTTATTATGTCCCTGGCTTCAGACCACAGTTCCTATGGTTCTTGGTCTATTATGCTTAGTAATGCAAATCTGTTTCTTATGTTGTCAGTTAATTCTGTTGAGATATTATTTAGACCATATTTTGGTATAATCACTGGTTTGTTTTCTTCTTGATTCTTACTCTTTTTTTAACTTTATTGAAATAATATAAATGCGAATAATTACACATTATTTTGGTAGGACCAAAGCAGGTTATTTACATCAAAGTTAAAAATACCAATTTCCAGGAAGAAAAATAATAAATACATAAATATAATAAGATTTGTAAGAAAATGAGGGGAAAAAAGAAAAAAACAGAATAGAATAAAATGTCCATTCTTCAATACTGACCTTTAATAGCCTTGAGTGAACTCATTCATATAGTTAGGTCAAACATAAAAAGGTAAGTGAGAATTAAACCTGTTACATTAATCTATCTATACTCATTCCTCTCTATTTCCACAGTTTCTTGACTTTTTCCCATTTATCACTATATTTTTGTTCCATTTTATCATCTAATAGCATTGATAGTTTGTCCATTGTTCGCAGATCATCCACTTCAATTTTCCAATCCTCGATTAAGTTTCCATAGTTCATTTTCCAATGTTTGGCAAAAGTTATCTGGGCCGCTGTTATTATAAAAAGTATTACCCCTAACTCCTCTTTCTTTACTTTCCCTTTTATATCATCTATTATATTTAATAAGAATAGCTTTGGGTTCAAATTAAGATTAATTTGGAAAATGTTTTGTATTTTTCTGTGGATCTCTATCCAGAAATTTTGTGCTGACTTACAATTCCACAACATGTGGATTAAATCTGCGTTACTTTGCTCACACTTCCAACATTTGCTTTCATTCTCACCTTTAATCTTTGCCAACTTTTGGGGGTGCATGAGCCATCTGTAGAGCATTTTGTAATAATTTTCTATTAAATATGCACTTTTTGTAAACTTAATTGATTTTTTTTATTTTTTTAAATAAATTTATTAAATTGCAATTAAAAGAACATGTATCACACAATATAACACATTACAAACAAAACAGAAAAAGAAGAAAAATACATAATACACACTGGAAATACTCTACATCACTAGTACAGAAATTTGAAAAAATAACAAAAATAA
>CM034703.1:57180041-57193641 GCA_020142125.1 Phrynosoma platyrhinos | reverse complement strand
TTTCAATCACTTTCTCAAACCTTCAACACTTTCATTTTCTCCCTCATATATACATTCCTCGCTCCAACATTCTATTGTATTCATACCTCTCTCTCATTCCCCACTCAAAGTAGTACTTCCTACCTTTCTATCTCAGCATGGTCATTGGATGTAAATAGGTCTCCTTTACTCCAAAAATTATTATTTTAATTCTATTTATATTCCCTTTTATTTTTAAATAAATAAAAAAGAGAGAAAAGAATAAGAAAGAAACAGAAAGTAATAGTTATAGTGAAGTCCTCTTGATATTTGCTGCTAATGAGTGGTGCGTCCTAGGTGAAAGCACAGTTGTCTGTTGAAGTTTCAGTTTTACCCTTTATAGTTGTGCTGCCTCATTTTTTCCTTGTTTTTATTTTATATAGCTTTACTTTTATTTTAATTTGTTTAATAATAATATATACAAGCATAAGTCTTTGCGGCTCTTGTGCCTCAGATCTGTTAGCTTTACTTGATCTCCCACCAAAAACAAAATAAATAGAACTTATTTTCCAATTATTTGAGATTTGTTTTAAAGATTAATTTACTATTACCTAATATATTTCACTAAATTTTCCACATCTGTCTTTCCTCTTGGTTCAATAAGAGAATGTTGTTGATTTTCCCCATTTTTTCTCTAGGTAGTTTAGAACTGGAATCCATTTATATAAATCGTTTTCTATGTTTTTACCTCTAAGATATTCCATCAATATATCCATTTCAATAGCATCGTAAAATTTAATAATCCATTCGTTCATACTGGGAACCGTATTTTTTTTTCCAATATTGGAACAAAGTGATTCTTGCAGTTGTAATTAAATAGAATAAGATTCTACCCACTTCTTTTTCTAGTTCTTTGTCCCAAATATTTAGCAAATAAGCTTCGGGGTGGCATTGGACGTCTTTTCCGAGGATCGTATTAATTATTCCGTTTACCTTTAACCAATAACTTTTAACTATTTTGCATGTCCACATACAATGATAAATTGTTCCTGGTTCTCTTCCACACTTCCAGCAAAGATTACTGCTTGAATTGTACATTTTTGCAATTTTATCAGGTGACAGATACCATCTAAAGAAAACCTTGTAAAAGTTTTCCCTTAAGTTTTGTGAAGCAGTATGTTTCAAAGCCTTAGTCCACATGAATTCTCACTGCTCAAATTTGATTGGGTACCCAAAATTTTTGGTCCATTGTATCATATTTTCTTTTACTGTTTCGTCCTCCATATCCCATTTTAGTAAAAGTTTGTAAAATTTACCAATCCATTTTTAACTATCCAACCAAATTTTATCTGTTTCATTATAGTTTTTTATCCCTTTTGTTTTTAGATCCAACTTAAATCGTGCAGTTAATTGACTATATTTAAACCAGTCTAAATTAAAACCTTTTTCAATTAATTCAGATCGCGATTTCATTTTGTAATCACCTTCCTTTTCTTTATCTATTAAGGTTCTATATGTTATCCATGGAGTTGTATGTCTCATTTCTCTTCTGTGGATTGCCTCATGTGGAGAGAACCAGGGGGGAAGTTGTGGCATAAATCTATCCTTATATTTATTCCAGATTTTAAGCAAGGGTCCTCTAATGCAATGATTATTAAATTCTTTATTTACTTTGATTTTTTCATAGCCTAGATAGGCATGCCATCCATAACACAAACCATCTCCCTCCAGTTCCAAAAGATCTTCTGATTCTAGTAAAATCCAATCCCGTATCCAAACCAGAGAACAAGCCTCATAGTAAATTGCCAAATTAGGTAGTCTGAGTCCGCCTCTCTCTTTTGCCTCTTGTAAAAGTTTTAATCGTATTCTAGGTCTTTTAATTTGCCAGATAAATTTGCTAATATCTTTGTGCCACAATTTTATACTCTTGTTGTTTGTTAAGATTGGAATTGTTTGAAATAAATACAAGAGTTTCAGAAGTATCATAATTTTAACTGTAGCTATTCTACCCATGAGGGATAATCGTTTCTTCCTCCATTGTTTCAACTCTTTTTTTTTTTATTGTTATCCATACTTTGGTATAGTTGTTTTCAAAAAGATTTATTGTTGTTGTTTTTTGTTATCGTAATCCCTAAATATTTTACTTTGTTTTGTATTTTCATCCCCAATTTAGTTTCCAAATCTTTTTCTTCAATTAAAGACATGTTTTTTGTCATAATTAATGATTTATCCTTATTCCACTTGCAACCTGTCGCATTACCAAGTTCTTTAAATATATCCATAACTTTTTCTATATTTTTGTCTGGATCCTCCAAAAATAAAACCAAATCGTCAGCAAAAGCTCTTATTTTACAGTTAACATTTTTAATCTTGGTTCCTTGGACTGAATCTTGTTTTTGAATTCCTACAATTAGCCTCTCTATCACCAATAAAAATAATAAGGGAGAGAGGGGGCACCCCTGTCTGGTACCTCTTGCAATTTTTTCATGATCTGATTTGACCCCGTTAACTATAATTTGTGCCTTTTGGTCATTATAAATTTGTTGAATCCAATTTGTAAATTTAGTGCCCAATTCCATTTTTACAATAATTTCTATAAGTGTTTGCCAATTGACAGAGTCAAAAGCCTTTTCTAGATCTACAAATAGTATGGCCAATTTTTTGTCATTATGTTTCTCATAATATTCTAATATATTTAAAACAATTCTCGTTATCTCTAATTTGACATCCCGGCAGAAAACCTCTCTGGTTCACACTAATCCATTCTGTTAAATAAATTTTCAATCTGTTGGATAATATACTTGCAAATAATTTATAATCTGAATTGAGGAGGGAGATAGGTCTATAATTACCAATTTCTAACTTAGATTTTCCTTCTTTCAGGATAAGTATTATATCTGCCTGTTTCCAAGTTTCGGGAAGGCCTTCCAATAAAATAGAGTTCATCACTTTTTGAAGGGGACCACTTACTTCTTCAATAAACACCTTATAAAATTTATTTGTAAAGCCATCCGATCCAGGAGCTTTTGCATCTTTGGAGCATTTAATTGCATCTTTTACTTCTGTAATTGAAATATCTCTGTTCAGTTCTTTGATTTGATCTAAATTCGGGATACCAATATCCTGTTTTTCAAGGTAATTCCTTATATATTCTTGCTCAATCGGCTCATATAATTTAGTGAAGAAATTAAAGAATAATTCTTTTATTTTATCTTGTTGAGTTATAGTTTGTCCTTCATGTTTTATTTCTGCTATTATTTTGTTTTCTTGGTTTTTCCTTAATCTTTCAGCTAGCCATTTCCCCGTTTTATCTGCGTGTTCAAAGTATTTTTGTTTAGTTGTTTTTATCTTATTTCCTAATTCTAGGGTGTTTTTCCTAGCTTCTTGTATTTTTAGAATCCTTAGCTCTTGTAATAGTACAGTGTCACCTAGGTTAGATGTTAATTCTTTTTCTTTTTGGATTAATTTGTTCCTTATTATGTTATCTTTTTCCCTTTTCAATTTGTGAATATAGGCCTCTTGATTAATAAAAAATCTCCTAAATACCGCTTTTCCTGCATCCCAAATTGTAGTTGTTTTCATATTATCTATTTCGTTTTCTAGGAAATACATTTTGATTATTTCTTTTACTTTTTCTATTATTGTTTTATTTCCAATTAAGCTATCCTTTAGTTTCCAATTAAATTGTTTGGTTCTTTCTTGCAGTGTTAATATTAGGCCATTATGATTGGAAATATCTCTCGGGAGTGATTGGATCATATTCACACAGTTTAACATTAATTTAAATAACAGAAACAAATCTATCCTAGATAAGGAGTCATGTCTGTTTGAGTAAAAGGTAAAACCTTCTTTATTTTTATGTATAAATCTCCAAACATCTTGTAAGCCAAAATCCTCCAATAGATCAAAAAAAGTTTTAGGCAATTTATCTTGCAATCCAAGTTTTTGGATTTTCTATCCAGTTCTGGATTAATAACACCATTAAAATCTCCCATCAAGATTAATTTGTCACAATTGATCTCTTTAAGTTCAGAATAAATTTTTTGAAAAAATAATCCTTTATTTGTTTGGGGTCTATAAACTCCTAATAGTAATATTTTCTCACTTCCCATATTACGGATATTCCTAAATAATGTCCTTTGGAATCATTTATCACTTCGACAGGTCGAAATTGGCTAGGGGTATAAATCACTACTCCATTTGTTTTATATTTGTTAGCTGATACGAAGGCGTTTCCTAACTTCTTATTTCTCAATAATCTAATTTCCATTTTTTTATGTGGGTTTCTTGAAGGCACACAATTTGACATTTTTGTTTTTCTAAATAATGGAATAATCTTTATCTCTTTACTTTTGAGTTAAGACCTTTAACATTTAACCTTTAACATTTAAAGACAAGATTTGCATGTGAAAAATAATTTCGACTGTTTCAGTTTTGTAATTCCTTATTTACACAAAACTTGTTTTTCCTCTTTTAATTTATTTTCACTTTTTATTTTTATCCCATAGTAGCACTGCCTTCTCCATCTGTATCATCCGATCTGCCTCCCCTGGCTAAATCATCTTTGCTTCCTTCATTTCTATTCTCTAATTCATCTTCCTCCTCATCAGTTACATTTTCCTCACTCTCTTTCTCTTCTTTGTTTCTATCTTTTATGCCGTCGTTCCCATTTGCAGTTTTGAAAGTTTTATTTTTCCGCATTGGTGATTCCTTCCCATTTTCCTTAGACAAATTTCTATAATTACCCTTAGCAAATTTTTCAATGTCTTTTCTGTGTTCTTTCCAGAATACACAGGCTTTTTCAATCGAGATGAGTTCATACCTTTGTTGGTTACATGCCAAGGAGATACCTTCAATCTCTTCCCATCTAAATGGGATCTTATAGGTCTCCATCTGTTCAGTCAAGAATTGGTACTCTTTGCGTTTTTTCAGTATTTGGACCGGAATATCTTTAAAAACCTGAATCTCATTTCCTTTGATCACAAATCTAGTTCTAAAATTCTTTTGTAGGAATTCATCTCTTAATTGGTTCCTAGTCCAATAAATCACAATATCTCTCAGCAATTTTTTATTTCTAGACACTTTAGAATTAATTCGGTACATCCTGTCTATTTCTGGTAATATTTCTTGAGTAGAGCGATCTAAATATTTAGCTAAGTAAGGTATGAGGAAATCATATAGGTCCTCTTTGGGTTGCTCTGGCAGACCTCTTAGTTTGATACATTTCTCTCTTTGTTTAAGTTCAAGTCTTAGTAACCATTCGTGATCTTCCTCTTGCTGTTTGTAAGTTTCTTCCAGTCTCATTTCTATTCTCTTTGTCTTATTTTCTAATTCCTCAGTCTTCAATGAGATTTTCTCAATATCTTTATTAATTCTATCCAGATCTTGTCTTATTAATTTCGCTTCATATTTCACTTCTCACTTCGTTTCTTCTCTTGATTCTCTAATTTCTTTTCTAGTTTCTTCTTTTGATTCCCTAATTTCATTTCTCAATTCCGCATGCAATCTCTTGATTTCATCCAAAAGAAAATTTTGCTCATTCCCTTTTGCTGCCATTTCCACCGAAGCCCTTCTAAGATTGGTATAAGATTGTTTTTCTTTTTCTCTTCTTGATTGCATTATCTTCTTTATTCAAGTTAAGTATTACCCTCACTTTCTTTCTTTCAGGTGGAATTTCCTTAATGTTATCTATTTAATGTATGTTAATCCTTATATTTCTTCCTCATTTACTATTCCCTCCTTCTTCCTACCCTTTCTTCTTTGTTCTTAATTGATTTTGACCATGCCTTCTCCCAAGTATTTAATGCAATATTTTCGTTAATATCTTGCATCCACGAAATCATACTTTCTTTAATTGTCTCTTCTTCTAGATCTATCTCTAGTAGTATTTTATATATTTTAGATAACATTTGTTTCCCTCTGAATCAATGATCCTATCTAAAGCTTTTTTCTCAAGATCTATACCCCTTGTTTGGCTATCCTTATTAAATGTCTCTTTTAACTGTTGATAATTGAGCCAATGAAGTACAATACCCTCATTTTGAAGTTCCTCTTGGGTTTTCATTTTTAATGTCTTGTCCTTTTTAAATAAGATATCATTATAAGTAAGCCATTTTCCTTTGTGGGTTTTGTCTGAATTATGAAATGCTTCTTCTGGTGATGTCCAACTAGGAATTTTACTATAAAAAAAATTGTTATATTTATTCCAAATTCTTATAATTGCTTTCCACACTATGTTTTTTAAAATTCTTATCTGTTAAATTTCCTTCACAATTTAAGTACCAGTGCCAACCTTTGTTTAAATTCTTGCCTTCCAATACCAATTTTTTTTATCTTTGAGAACCATCCAATCTTTGAGCCAAGTTATGACCATTGCCTCATAATAAATTTGAAAATTGAGTAGACCTAGTCCTTCCTTTTTTTTTTTTTTTTTTTTTTTTTTTTTTTGGTATCTTATAATACTCTCGTCCTTATTCTAGGTTTTTTCCCCTGTCATAAAAATTCTCTTATATCCTCTGTCCAAGATTTAAAAATACTATTGGATGTAATAATTGGAATTGATTGAAATAAATATAACATTTTGGGTAGAATATATGATTATATTACTGCTATACAGCCTAGCAATGACAATTGCAGGGTCGTCCATTTCTTCGAATCCTCCTTTATTTTCCCCCAAGTCATTATATAATTGTTTGACAACAAGTCCAAGTTTTGATTTATTATTATTATGCCCAAATATTTTGTTTTGTTTACAATTCTAAGTCTTACTCTTATTTTTGATGTGAGTAGTTCATGATCTTTGCCACAGTTGCCGCTTGGGCTAGCCTTGGTCACCTCTGTTACTTCTCTTCTTTCAGTAAGAGTAATGAAAGATGGCTCTTTTCATTGCTGTCTGGAGAGAAATTTCATCCATGCCTTCCTCAGTGAAGCCAGAAAAGCAAATTTTCCACTGATTCTTCAAAGGAACAACATAAAGAAACATGTGAAAAGAGAAGAAACTTCTGGTTATGTTTTCTGTTCCACCTTTTGCCTTCTGTATTATTTGATTTTTAAATCTAAATGGTGATTGTATTTTAAAGATACAGGTCTCAATTTTATAGTTAAACCCATATGTAGCACAGACAAACTGAATTTGCATAAGTGCTAACTCACCATTCAAACAATTAATTTGATTGGTCAACTCTGAGTGTGTCTACCAATCATCTTAATCATTTAAACTCAGGCCTATGAATGGTTAATGGCCAGTCCAGCAATATCTGAAGCACCATAAATTCCCCATGCCTATTTCAAGTGATTCAAGATGCTGACCAAATTTATCAGTTTAACCTCTGCACTAAACATGACTTGTCAGAATGTGTTCACTCAGTAATTATTATGCCCTCCATAATTTATGAAGCTGCAACTTATCACAGCCAAAATCTTCAGGGTTTAAGATTCAAGAATTTATCGCACTCACTTTTGTTAACGATCCAGGAACGGGCTAGGATGCACATGAATGTGCATGACCAAGGGGAAATGGATTTTATTACACTTGAAACAGTTTGCAAGCCCTCCCTGTGCCATCACTTGACCAAACCCATTCCCAAGCTGTGTTGAGCCAGCTGATTTTGCTCAGCCAGAAAGTTTCCATCCTTGCAAAATCGGCTGGTTCAACACAACTTGGGGACGGGTTGTGGTCAAGCAACATAATGGGGACAGCTTGCCAACTGTTTCAAGTGAAATAAAATCCATTTTCCTTCAATCACATGCATCCCCAGCCTGTTCCTGGATCATGAACAAAAGTGAGTGTGATAAACTCCACAGTTCTTCCCACCTAGGCCACAGCAATAACTTGGAATTGAAGGTGATACACACAACCTTTCTAAACAAGAAAACCTGACTGAGGTTAATATTCAGTTAAACTGTTCCTTCTGACAACAGAATGTAACACAGAGATAGAAAAGTTAATTCTACCCACCTTTCCACAGCCCACTGCTTCAAATTGTATTTGAGAGAGTTGGGGGACCCATCAGAATTAGTGTGACAGCAAGCTACAAAGAAGAAAAAAAGATCTATCCTCTGACCATATGTGTGCAGTCCCTTCATACCTCAAGGGCATACTGCAGATTCATACATATCATCTGAGTCATTTTCTCCTTTGACTTCAATAGATAGAAATACTCTGCAAGATAGCACTCTAATATTTTATTTGCTTAGGGTTTTTTTATCTTGTGAACTATTTCAATTTGCTTAGCAAGCTTTTATTGAATTTTATAAACTGTTCTTTGAAAAAACCCCTGTGAAGGGTATGCTGTTCTTTTGTCTATGAAGATGTGTCCCCCTCAGAGAACTAATGGATTTTAATTGCACTCATTTATACTTCCATCACTATGCACATTTAAGAAAACCTGTCAGAGGATAATTTGCAAAACCAAATTCATTTCTAGAAAAAAAGATATAGGAATGTTTAGCCTTTGCAGGTTTCCTTCAGGGCAGCACAGGGGCTCATAGAAAAATGAAAACAAGACACTTCAATAGAACAGTGCCCTGGTTCTCATCACTGACATCTGGGGGCTGCCCCAAGAGTAGGGTGTTCAATCCACTCTCAGTTTTATATCAGATTTTAAGGAGCTGCCTAGGGTGTAGAATCTTTTCCCTCAAATAGGATCAGTACATTGGATAGAGCCTTTAAAATTCAAATGAATACCTGAAGTAGATTCACTATTGACATGGAAGTCACCAGCCACCACCAATTCTAAAAAGGTGGCAAACCTGTGACTGAATTGTATATCTGCAAACTGCAAATAGAAATTCACAGTATTGAAAGTTGCTCCATATAACAAATAAGAGAAAATACCTAGATATAGAAGTGTGGTATATAACAAAGTGGGGCTCAGCGACTCCAGCTTAGGGCCTCGGCAGACGGCTTATTGAGCCGTCTCCTAGGCAAGGAAGAGGAGGAGCAGCCGCACGCGCGGTGCTCCTTCCTCTTCCTGAGGTCGCCCTCGGAGTCGCCGGCCCTCTGCACGGCCAGCGCTCTGGGGATGACCTCACGCTGCAGCGACCACATGCGCTGCAGCAGAAGAGTCAGGGAAAGTGCGCCCGCCACTTTTAGGGCGCACTTTCCCTGACATATAAAAGGAGAGCCAATTTGGAGCTCCTTTTAGGGATGCCGCAGGAGCGCCATGGTGCGGAGGCTCTGCTCCACCGGCGCTCCGTCCGGCGGCGTCCCGGAAGCAGTCGTCTGCTTCCCCCCTTAGTCTAGACACAATGGATCAAATTCTTTTGTGGATGTACAGTGGACCCTTCCCATCCATGGGGGTTCAGTTTCACTACCACACCAGGATGGCAAAAATGCAGTGCCCTGGTGGTGCAGTGATTAAATGCCTGTACTGCAGCCACTCACTCATAAACCACAAGGTTGCGAGTTCAATACCAGCCAGGGCTGAGGCTCGACTCAGGCCTGCATCCTTCCGAGGTCGCTAAAATGAGTACCCAGCTTGTTGGGGGGCAATCAGCTCACAGTTGTAAACCACGTAGACATCCCATAATGTGGTATGAAGTGGTATATATAAAAAATGAAGCTGCTTTGCTGTGAATGAGAGATCTCCAATGCCCCTTGTCCGCCACTGTTCTGCTTAGATCAGGGGTAGGCAACCTTTCCCCTTTAAGGGCTGAGGGACTTCAGCTCCCAGAATCCCAGGAGCTATTGGCCAACATGGCTGAGGCTTCTGGGAGCTGAAGTCCCTCGGCCCTTAAAGGGGAAAGGTTGCCTACCCCTGGCTTAAATCCTCTAAATACAGGCCTGTGACCTCCCTGATTGGAGAAAAGGACAATGAGAATTAAGAAGAGACAGGCGTACTCCCTCCCCCTTTTTTTCTTCTTAGCTATGAAAAAAGAAAAGGGAATGAATATGATAGAGGTGTATGATTATATATAGTGTGTACAGAGGTATATGAAATTGTGCATAGAACCATAGTCATCTAAAATTGGTGGCAAATTCAGGACAGATAAAAGGATGTACATCTTCACTGTTGTATTATGGAATTCATTGTCACAAGATGTGCTGATGGCTGCACTCTGGATGGTTTTTAAAGGGAGTTGGGCTGCATATACATTACAGAATTAATACAGTTTGTCACCACTTTAACCACTGTACTCAACCCTGTGGAATTGTGAGAATTGTAGTTTTGTGAGTTATTTAGCCTTCTCTGTCAGACAGCTCTGATGCCACAACAAACTACAAATCCTAGGATTCTAAAGGATGGAGCCATGACAGTTAAAATGGTGTGAAACTGCATTAATTCTGCATTAATAAATTATAAACAAATTTATAATGATTTTTTGGGCTGTGTGGCCATGTTCTAAAAAGGTTTCTTTCTGATGTGTGTTGTTCTGTGTTGATTGTGTATTGTTCTGTTGTTGATGGCAAGGCCTCAGGGTGGAAGGATATGCAAAAGAGGATTATTGTCTGCTAATTGGTGATCATTGACTGCTGGGAAAACCCCTGACCCTGGGTGGTTTCCCATTTGCATTTGCTGAGTGCTCATTTTCCTATTTTGCAGGACTGGTAGCCAAACTTTGTTTACTTCTTACTCTGTAAGAAGAAACCCTTCAAGTAAACAAAGTTTGGCTACCAGTCCTGCAAAATAGGAAAATGAGCACTGAGCAAATGCAAATTGGAAACCACGCAGGGTCAGGGGTTTTCCCAGCAGACAATGATCACCAATTAGCAGACAATAATCCTCTTTTTCATATCCTCTCACCCTGAAGCCCTGCCATCAACGACAGAACAATAAACAGTTTACATGGGAATCACTCCTCCCTTCCCAGGGTCTCACAGTATATATAGACCCACTCTCTTCCATTCCAGCATTCTCTGAAGATGCCAGCTACAGATGCTGGCAAAACATCAGAAAGAAACTCTTTTAGAACATGGCCACACAGCCCAAAAAACTCACAAAAAATATGGATGCCAGCCATGAAAGCCTGTGACTTCAAATTCATAATGGATAACATTATAACTGACAGTCATGGTCACTACATGATGTCTCTAATATCAACAAGAGTATACTTTTAAAGTACTTTTTTAAAAAAATAAATAAATAAGAGGAAATAATCATATGAGGTTCACCTACTATTTGAACTGCTACAGACCAGACAAAGATTACTATTTCTTCTCAGAACAAATCAGGTATATGCCGGCTTAAAAGGGAGAAAGCTTTAGTAACTGACAATAAATTCTCAAGAAATTTTGTGAAGTGTGATGTATAACTAAGAAAATTACATTTACATATATGAAACTGTGTAGTGCAAGAAATGGCACTTCATTTTTTTTGTTAAATGTCATGTTAAATGTCATAAAATGTCATAAATCATTACTGCTCTGAGCTTCTGAACAGGAAGGTAAAATTATTGAGAGCTTTTTGTTCTTACTTTTTGGTTTGCAACATAGCTGTCTTTTATCCTTTGTATCAAAATTTTCATCTTGGTTACTTTTTCCATTTAACAAAAGTGTCAAAAGATTCATTTAAATGATACAATGGGGTCTTGTAAGCACAGAAATATTTAGTATTCACTGAATGCTGTTTAGCCACTGCCTTTTTTTCTTTAACCCAAATCCAATTGCCAATTCCAGCTAGATTGAATAAATTGCTGCATGTTAAGTTGACACTGAAATATTGATTCAATGGGCTACTCTGGTAGAGTCAATAAGTGGGTTTAGGCCGATGCTTCCGACACATTGTTGTGTGCCTTCAAGTCATTTCTGAGTTATAGCGACCTTAAGGCAAACCTATCATGGGGTTTTCTTGATAAATTTCTTCAAAGTGAGAGACTGTGACTTCTCCAAGGCCACCCAGTGGCCAAGCAGGGATTGAAACCCTAATTGAGTTAATGCTCAAACCACCACACCAGCTCTCATACATCCATAATAATATATTTGGATCTTGTATCATTAAGACCTGCTTTAAATTTATTTATTTATTTATTTATTTATAGCTTCTCCTTTCAGTACTTCTGACACCAGAGGTTAGGTTTATGAAGAGAGAAAGTGTTTTCAGTTTTGGTACCACAAATATAAATCCATACAAACAGAAGTGTTCTCTTTGCCATTTAAGATACTACAGTGAGATTGTCATATCAGTCATCCATGAATTGGAGGTCCCATGGATCACTCCATCCCCATATTAGCCAATGGTAGCAAACATCCAAGGGTATGCTTACATGGGGGACATGTACTTCGCCAACCATTAACTAAATATTGGCTTGAGCACCTGAGGTTTTTCCAATCCATGGGGGCCCCAGAACCAAACCCCCATGGATGGAAAGGGCTCACTGTAGTTTTATCAGATTCTGCTTAAACTACTGGATTGATTACTTTTCATACTGTAATTTTTACATCTGTTTCAGGGATGGGAAACCCACAGCCTTCCAGATTTTACTGTACTATAATTTCCATTTTGCCACACATCTGATATTCTGACTAAGGCTCATTGGAGGTTATTTTTCACCACAGCTGGTAAGGCATTAGTCCACCCACTCTGTACATGTTCGAAATGTTAACTGAATAATGTATTGTTTTGGTAAGCAGCTTTGGGTGACTTTGTTTTTAAGAAGAAAGTCTAGTATAAATAAACAATAAATGTGGATTCTAAAAATAGGAATGTGGAAGAGTAATACATTAAAACATATTAGCATAGAATGTAAGAGCCCCAGTCTTACCTGTCTGTCCCTTCCAGGTTGGGCAAGACTTATGGGAACTGCCTTCCTGGTCCAATGTACCAGGCTCCACCTAGGAAGGTCTGCCCAATTCAGCCTCCTGTATGGATGATAGTATCAGACTCCAGAGATATAGCCCCTCTGGGATGAAGATTGGTTCCACTGTGGTTCACCCAGGGAGCTAACAAGTGTTTCCCCAGCATGCTTACAAGTGCTTGATTTCAGCCCTCCCTCTTTCAGTCCAGATTTTGCTTGGTTTTGAATATGTTGCAGTTACTCAAATTCTCCATGTTTGATAGTATTTTTGAGCAGTGTTGCATAGGGTTAGATCCAGATTGCTAGTGAAAGGGTGTGCATGCTGTTCTAGGTAGTTCCTTTGAGTCAAGTTAATTCACTCAGGTAATTCACTCCTATGAGTGCAAGTTAATTCACTCAGGTGCCAGGGGATCACACAGTGACTCATATTAACATGATTCCCATGGCTGCCACTGCTTGGTTGCCCATCCAATAGATGAACTGGGTGGGGGGGGCTGCACATTCCAGGTGGTTTGTCTGATGTCTGGATCTGTTGTTCTATGCTAGACCAAACCTATACAGCAATAACCAATATAGGTGTATCCTTTTCTCCCTTTTCATTATATGTGTATCTCTATATTTTATTCAACTGTAGCTACCACTGCTAGGCTAAAATCAGTTAACACTTAGGAAAACAGAGGGTGAGAGAGAACTTTCTAAAAACATTTTTTTGAGATGTCAAACAAAATGTATTTGTGTAAATTTAATATGCCTTCCGCACAGTATACTTTTTTAAATTGTGATTAAAACAGTCTTATGTTATTCAACAGTTACCGTATTTTTTGCCTTATAAGACGCACTTTTTCTTCCCCAAAATGGAGGGTGGGGAAGTTGGTGCATCTTATAAGGTGAATATACACACTTTGCC
>CM034703.1:57146808-57171439 GCA_020142125.1 Phrynosoma platyrhinos | reverse complement strand
AAATGAATTTAAAACACAATACAAATAAAACAGATTTTAGGCAACATATATTCAATGGCAGGTTAAGGGCTGGCTAAGGTTAAGGTTAAGGGGGAGGTAATGAGCCTCCATCGTTGCCGGGAAGTTATTCTGGGAAGGCCTGCCAGAAGAGGTCCATCTTTACTGCTTTCTTAAAAGTGGCAAGGGTGGTAGTAAGATGGATCTCATCCGGCAGGCCATTCCATAGTCTGGGGGCGGTCACAGAAAAGGCCCTATGGGAGGTCTGCGAAAGCCTGGTCTTCATGGGCTGTAGCAAGTTCCTCCCAGAGGACCAAAGTGCACATGGGGGGGTCATATGGGGAGAGGCGGTCCCTAAGATAAGATGGACCCAAGCCATGTAGGGCTTTAAAGGTTAAAACCAACATCTTGTACTGTGTCCGGAAACTAATCAGCAGCTAGTGGAGGGATTTAAGCACTGGTGTTATGTGTTCCCTCTTAGCTGTTCCAGTAATTAGCCTGGCTGCCATGTTTTGTACCAATTGCAGTTTCCGGGTTAGTCACAAGGATACCCCTATGTAGAGTGCATTGCAGTAATCCAAACATGAGGTTACCAATGTGTATACCACAGTTTCCAGCTCCTCATGTCCAAATAAGGGCGCAGTTGGCGTATCAGCTGAAGCTGATAACAGGTACTCCTGACTGCCGTATTCACCTGACAAGTCATGTGGAGCGACGAATCAAGGAGTACCCCCAAACTGCAAACACAGTCCTTAGAGGAGAGTGTGACTCCGTATCCTGTCCTGAAGCCAGTTTGAAATGGATCGAGATAATCGGTTTCATCCAAGTCTGCTTGGAGTTGGGAAGCAACTGCCCTCTCGATCACCTTGCTTTAAAAAGGTAGCAAGGAGACTGGTCTGTAGTTGTTTCTATCTAGGGAGTCCAGGGAAGGTTTTTTCAGGAGTGGCCTAACTGCCACCTCCTTCAAACAAGATGGTACAGTGCCTTCCCTGAAGGACTCATTGACAGTATCCCGAAGGAACACTTTCAACGCGTCCCCCCCGGACAACCAGCCATGATGGACATGGATTGAGGGGGCAAGTCATCTTCCTCACCCTTCCAAAGAGCTTGTGCACGTCATTGGTACTCACAGATTGAAACTGATCCAGTAAATTGCTATCAATGGAGTTGCTGGATACCTCATCTATGGGTTCTGCCAAAACACTGGTGTCCAAGTCAGCTCTTATCTGAGAGATTTTATCTGCAAAGTGGATGTTGAACCCCTCACAGCAGGCTGTCGTTGGGTTAAGTAGGGGGGTTGGTGCAGGTGGAACCTTCATCAACTCCTCCACCACCCTAAACAGATCTGCCTGACGAGACTCTGCAGATGCACATAAAGCCTCCCGGTAAGAATCAAGATGCTTCCTATGGTGGATTCTGTCAGATAAGAGCCGAGTCTTCTGCCATTTGCACTCTAGTCATTGTCCATCTCGCTTCATCCTCCTAAGCTCCTCTGTATACCAGGGCTTACAATTAGAAGCAGGCTGGAGAGGACACTTGGGAGCGATTGTGTCATTGGCCCTGGTAAGATCGGTGTTCCAGGTGTTCACCAAGGCTTCAACAGAATCACCAGCATTACCAACCATTAAACCGTCTAAGGCCTTCTGGAAACCAATTGGTTCCATTAGCCTTCGAGGGTGGACCATTCTAATGGGGCCGCCATCCCCGGGGAGGGCAGCAGTGGCTCTTAGCTCCATCTTGACCAGGAAATGATCCATCCCTGACAAAGCGGAGGTTTTTGTAACCTCCACCCATGGATATTCCTGCTACGTACTAAAAACTGCATTGAGGGTATGACCAGCACAATGTGTGGGCCCGTCAACCAGTTGGGATAGGCCCATGTTTGTCATGGTTTCCATGAACTCCTGAGCTGCGCCAGTTAGGTTTTGCAAGCTGGTCTCAAGTGGGATGTTGAAATCGCCCAAGACCAAAAGTCTGGGCAACTCCAACAGCAACTCAGAGACCAGGGCAGTCAGCTCGGTTAGGGAGTCTGTTAGGCAATGGGGAGGCCGATATACCAACAGAATCCCCAAGCTATCCCTGGTTTTCAGGCTAAGGTACATACACTTGATGTAGGTTGTTTTCCGGATAGGCTTCCTGGTCAAGGTAAGGTTGTTTCTATAAACCAAGGCCACTATTGATGTATAAATATACATTCTGCACAAACTGTGCAGAGGTACAAGTAAATGCATAGAGGGTCAGGAAAATTGTTTAGGCAAGCAGGAAGAAAAGAACTACTGGAATCCATTGTAATGAATAATAATTTGTACAATATTTCAGAACAGAACAACTTAACATGATGAAAAAGGATAGGTCCTGACCAAAAGATCACTGTTTAAACCTAAACATCATTCTAAATCCTATTGTTAGTTCTAATTACAACAGAACCATTAAATCAATGGTAATGATAATGATGTTAATGCCACTGATTCATTGGGTCTATCCTAGTTAGGACTGACAACAGATCAGCAGGGAACCTTGAGTATGAGCAAAGTGTAGATGGGTCACTAGAACTAAACATAACATAGAAGATACATGATTACATCTCCCACTACTTTTTCAAAGTGTAATGGTTTACAAGGAGGAAGATAAAATCTGACTGTAGCGCTGGTACTTAGTCCCACTAAAGAAATATACAGGTAATAATATGGTATCTATTTGTTTCCTCCTTCCACTAAAAATTAATTTCTAGAAGAGAGGAGAGGAGAGGAGAAGAGAGGAGAGAGGAGAGGTTTTGATAAGAAAAATTGTGGAATCTGGTACTCTTAAATTCCTTTAATCAGAAATCTGGGCTTTTGCTATACCTTCACCCTGTCTCATTTACTGAATTTGATGAGTTTTGAAATTATATCACTTATCACATGTAATCTTTCCTTGTTTTTTCACTGTGTCTCCTACTATTTATCTTACTGCAAAAAAAAATCTATTCAGGAGAAATAGTTAGAACACATGCATGGTGTCTTCCACTGGATAACAACTGGAAATATAGTCTGGTAGCCTGTTAGTAAATTACAGTGGTGATTGTAATTCATTAACAGGATTTCAGTCTATATTTCCAGTTGTTATCCAGTGGAAGGAACCATGTATGTGTTTCCACTATTTTATGGCTTCCACCATTGCAATTCACTTTTATGATTGTTGCATAGGTCAAAATTCTGTTCCAACTAGATAGGTCCTATCTGCACTGGCCAGGATACTCTGGGTCCTGTCCCTAGAATTGTATCAACCTTCCCCCACCTTATCTTAGCCCTCCATTCTGATGCAGTGTGGTTGTTCACATATGTGTCCCACTGTGCTACCCAGCATGGCTTCCACCATGGTGAGTTGCTAACTGGTGAGGCCAAAACAAGTTGACTAGCCTCAGTCACAATGTTGGGCACCTTGTTCTCACCTCAGAGTGAAGTGACCCATGGCAGTACAGCTGTGCTGTGTGGCACAGTGGGACATGTATGCAAACAGCCACCAGGTGTCAGAAGAGATGGCCCTGGATCTTCTGGAAAGATTCAGAGCAATTGCAGACCTTAAAAAAAACAAACATGGTTTTTGTTTGTTTGTTTGTTTGTTTTCTTTTTGTTTTTGGTCATTTGTTATGTGTAGAGATGTTATTTTCATTTTTGTTTAATAAAAATTTATTTAAAAAATTTAAAAAAAACATGGTAAGAAAAACATGGACTGGACCCTGTATCATCTGATCTCCTTGCTGATCAGATGGGTGAGGCTGGTTTATTTGCTTTGTACAGACAGGATCAGTGTGGCTGAAACCCTCCCATTAGCATGAGCATTTTCCTACTATCAGAAAACAGGTGGAGTTAGTGTCCAGCTATTTTCCTGTAGATGAATGGACTGTAACAGGCACTGGAGCTCTTGAGGGCTCTTTGCAGGCAATACCCTTATAGTGTGTCCAGCTACAAGAAAGGAGCTGAACATGTCTCCAATCATCTCCCCACTCCCGGCTCTCTAATAACATGGAAATGCCCATAAGGGAAACTGCACTGCTTAGAATGTGAGCTTTTTGGTGGGAGAGTAGCATTGGGAGACATAGCTATGTGGACACATACATCTGATCTTTTTCATAGTCTGGACTGGCTCTCTTGCAATTGATACAACAAACAACAACAACTAGTGCTATTTCTAGTTTTGCCTTGAATAGCAAAGCAGCTTCATTTATATACCACTTCATACCGTGCTATGCAACATCTAAGCAGTTTACAACTGTAAGCTCATTGCCCCCCAACAGCTGGGTACTCATTTTAGTGACCTCGGAAAGATCCAGGCCTAAGTCAAGCCTGAGGCCTGGCTAGTATTGAACTCGCAATCTTGTGGTTTATGAGTGAATGGCTGCAGTACAGGCATTTAACCACTGCGCCACTAGAGCTCTTCCCAATACATCCAAGAGAAATGTGCAGTGAAATCCTATACATTTCTATATAAAAAGAATCCCAGTTGAGTTGAATGGAATTTATTCTGAGGTAACTATGCATATGATTGGAGCCTTTCAAGACCAGTTTCTATATGAAGTAGTTCCTGATATCCCTGGGTAAATGCAATCTTTATGATCATATTCTGTTGCTTGGCTAAAGCCCTAGGACACAACCAAGCCACTAAGAAGCAAATGTAACTCTGCCTTGAACTTATTTAGGCTCTTTGTTCCCATGATAGTTTCAGGAAAGCATGCTAGAATTTCATTTTACAAGCCTAATAATTATAATTCTCCTAGTTTCATTCTATCCTAAATGTATGGATCCTTAATTTTGTAGTCCCTGTATCTTCAGCCTTTATACTAAATTTTGTTTCACTCAGCTGAGCTATGCTGTGTAAAATCTCTCAAGAGACAAATGTGCTCTTTGTTAGATTTGCTCTATTGCAGTGACAGGTAAAGTGCGGCCTCTATATGTTACTGGACTCCCAGCATTCCTCACCACTGAGTATCCTGGCTAGGGCTAATAGAAGCAGAAATTTAATGTCATCTGGAAGGCTACACTCTGATTTCCCCTGCTCTGGTATGATGTCTAGATGAAGAACTATTATCTCTCTTAATGTCCATAGCAGCAGCATCCTCCATTTTTTAATTAGATGAACATCAATCTTTATTTTGCTTATTCAAATTTTTACTTGGGAAGTACAATTTTCATTAGGCTAGAAATATTCACTCTTGTTTGAATAGTCAAGTTCATTTTTCACAATAATTTTGCTTTCCGTTCTTAAGCTGCACACCAGCAGGTCTATAATTAGGTGATAGACTGTTCATATGACTTAGTTTTACCATGTCTGTCACAGACCATAGTATTTTGGAAATTCAGAGTGCCTATATCCATTTATAATATCTTTCACACTTTAAAATGACTAGAATTTCTGCTCCTTATGCAAATAGCACTGCTGAAAGTGTACCCTTCAAATGTCTTTCCACTTTCTTTGACTTAAAAAATAGCATTTCTGGTTTGGATTAAAAGTTTCAGAATCTATGTTGTATTACATCAATATAATATAATTGATATTACAGATATCATGTTTTGTTATGTTTGCAGCTTTTGTGTGGGGCAATGCAATACTCAAACCCAGAAATCAGCCATGATATGCAGAGTGCTTAAGCTTGACACATAGATTTGTCTTCTTTTTCTACAGCTTGGAAAGTAACAGTTTGAAGGTAATTTATTGCTCTTTACCCATTAAAGCAGTGGGATGAAACCCGCAGGGGAAGGAGTGATGCAGAAAAGGAACATTGGGGCTGGAATTCAATTGATGCAGAACACTAGTATGGTGATCTATCACCTGAACATCTATGTCTGTCATGCAGTGACCACAGAGGAAGAAAAACAAGGCTGTTGATGTTGTATGATGAAGTTTCTCATATGAAGGAAAAGGATGTCCACTCTCAGCAGCCTATTTGTCCAACACCAAGCAGCTAGAGGTGTCATTGGAGACAATGCTTTGGAAGGCTATATTAGAAAAACAGCTATTCCTTGGAGACAGACATTTGTCTGAGTCAGTCTTCCAGGCACCTTTCCTCATAGACTTGTAGGTCTCTTCCCCACATATTTAGAAGCCAGATACAGAAGGAACAGGTTGCTTGAAAATGGTAGCTCTCTCCTCCCAACCATAATGAAGATAAAGATGAAGAAATTTAAAATAAATGACAAAAGAAACCCCTGAAATTGAAGCCTGAGATTTAGCAATCATACATATCATTGCAGAAATATGATATCAAGGTGTTTTTTCCTAAATAAAAAATGTTATTTTCCACAAACAATGCCAAACTAGCCAAATAATGATAGAAATTGTAGAACAAAACGTACAGCCTCAGCTGATAAAAATTACAAGGAGTGGAGAATTTCCTCATAATTCCCTACTCTCACAGAAATTAGTCAAAATATAGCCCTTTTGTTGGGACACTGGAGGCTCCAGGCTACTCTTCTTCAATAAGCACCTCAAGGTTAGTACAAATGTGATCTTTATTATTGATTATATTATTGATTAAATGAAACATCTGCAGCTTCCTTCCCTTTTTTAGTAGGCGAACATACTTACTAATCGCAAAGTAAGCTATGTATGAAGTGGTCAAGTTGTCATCATTTAAATTCTCTTAGACTTAAGCAGAAGAGAGAACATAATTGTGTTTTGGGTCACAATGACTGTAAAAGCAATTACATGAGACTTGGAGCCAGTGGTTTGGTCATTGGTCTATGACTCTGAAGGCTAGGTTTCAAATTCCTGCTTGGCATTGAAAACCCTTAGGCAAATCACACTATCTCAGCCTCTGAACAAATCTTGTCAAGAAAACCCAATGATAATTTTGTTTAGGACACTATAAGTCAGAACCAACTTAAAAGCACACAACAAGAAGATGAAGTTATACTTAATAGGAACCAGCAGGATTTGGAAACAACCCACCCAAAAATACTCATTTCACAACAATCCAGCAGTTCTTCATATGGTTTTATATGTGACAAAGATCACAGGAAGACTCACCTGCTTGACTAGCAGTATTTCAGTGATACATCTCAACTTGTAAAGTATGTCCAGAGATGAATCTTGAGAAGGATAATGCTGTCAGGGAATCTGCTGTATCATCCTACTTAAATTAACATCTTCCATATAAAACTGCCTGCCACATTTCCTGTTAGAGCTCAAAGGAATGAATGAAAAATGAGTAATCTTCATTATATATGTGCCATAGTCCTCTTGCAAAGCCCAGTTTTATGTTTAGTGGGGATCTATGAGTAGCTATAAGGACTTATAGTCTCAGTCTAGTCGATGACATTAAAAGATGCTGCAGTAGGGGCCGGCCTTTTCTTCTGCTATCTCACTTTTGAACATGTTAATACGAGCTGTGAAGTAAAGGGAAGAAGCTGTTGAGTAAACATTCTTTTGAGATTCTTGAAGGATTTGCTCCACTTTTCTCATTTGGGATTTGTCCTATGGGGCAAATTTCTGTTATCACTACGTACTCGCAGCAATACGTATATGAATTAACACATATCTTCCATCTGTCCCAATTTGGCAAGGTCAGTCCAGATTTATCACATATAATTGATGAAAAATAAAAAAAATATGCCCAAAAATTGACCCTAAAATCCTGGGTCAACTTATATATGGGTCAATACTGCTTAGAAAAGTCCTGAAAGAAGCACCATTCCATGTGCCTCAGCAGTGATTTCAGAAAGAGCTGCCCAGGCAGGAGTGTGTGTGTGTGAAAGAGGTGATTCCTTTCACAATCTGATGTTAAAACCCTCTCACTCTACCAAACAACCCATTTAATTCCACTTGCTTTCCTTCCCAATCCAATGTTAAAACCTTCTCTCCCCACCAAATACCCCATTTAAATCCACTTCCTTCCCTTCCTGATCTGATGATAAAACCTTCTCCTCCAGCACCAGGAGAGAAGTGCTAGGTGGTCGGGAGAGGTCCAGAGAAGGAATCATAGAATCATAGAATTGGAAGAGGCCACAAAGACCATCTAGTCCAACCCCCTGCCATGCAGGAACTCAAAATCAAACCATCCCCGACAGATGGCCATCCAGCCTCTGTTTAAAGATCTCCAAAGAAGGAGACTCCACCACACTCCAAGAGAGTGTGCTCCATTGTCGAACAGCTCTCACTGTCAGGGAGTTCCTCCTAATGTTGAGGTGGAATCTCTTTTCCTGTAGCTTGCATCTGTTGTTCCGAGTCCTATTCTCTGGAGCAGCAGAAAACATGCTAGCATCCTCCTCAATATGACATCCCTTCAAATATTTAAACAGGGCAATCATATCCCCTCTTAGCCATCACTTCTCCAGACACTTCACCATTTTAGTTACCCTGCTCTGGACAATACTTTTTGAATTGTGGTGCCCAGAACTGGACACAGTATTCCAGGTGGGGCCTGACCAAAGCAGAATACGGTGGCACTATTACTTCCCTTGATCTAGATACTATACTTCTATTAATGTATCCTAAAATTGCATTGGCCTTTTTAGCTGCAACATCACACTGTTGACTAATGTTCAAATTGTGGTCTACTAGGACTCCTAGATCCCTTTCACATGTAAGTTCATCAACAGTCACACTCTCCCCAAGTGTTTTTAAAAAGAATTTAAGCACTCACCCACTCAATATGGCTGCTCAAAAACTGCTTTCCTTCTCCCTTCCTGGCAGAAACTGACCTGGAAATCTCTGGGAGGAGTTGTATAGAGCTAATTGGCTAGCTCCACCCCCTATTGACTCACAAATGTGACTCACCAAAGCCCCACCTGCTCAGCAACATTTAATTTAACATTTAATTTAAGCACTCACCCACTCAATATGGGTGATATGAAAATTCATGACTTTGGCCCTAAAAACCATTCCTGACATGAGGTCAACTTATAGTCACATATATATGGTAATTTGTCATGCTGAGGCACAGCATGAAGGAATTTCAGTATCTCGGCAGGGAACTTGAGATACTCCCAAACAACACAGAATAATAGTAAATAATAATAATAATAATAATAATAATAATAATAATAATAATAATAATAATTTATATCCTGCCCCTCTGCAGAGCAATCAGGGTGGCTTACAACATTAACATTTCCATACACATAAAACATAAAACATAAAAATCCCGAATCCCACCCATCCTTTATGAAGTAAGGGTTCTTCTTCTTCTTCTAGGCTTGATGGTGCTGGGCCTGTTGTCTCTCCCCCAGATGACATCAGATGGAATGGAGGGAGGTCTCTTCTTCTTATTCTAGGCCTAATGGTGCTGGGCCTGGTGTCTCTCCCCCAGATGACATCAGATTGAGTGCAGGGAATGCTGCAGTTGAAGGCTTTATTTACACAGGATAGGAGGCAAAACTATTTACAGCAAATGTAGAGCTCTTGGATGAAAGCATAAATAGACTTTCTCCTTCTCCAGCTCCCAGCAATATGGCAACTCTCCAACAAACTCACAAGCACCAACCACTGACTGACTACAATGGCCCACACATGCTCACACTGATTTATTATTATTATTATTATTATTATTATTATTATTATTATTATTATTATTTATATCCCGCCCCTCTGAGATCAGTGTGGCTAATAAAGTTAAAAGTACAATACATCCCAACCCTATCCCCACCCCCACCCCTTCTGAGCTGTGCTTCTTATACACTTGGCCCATGCAACATTGCCTAAGCACTGTTTCATTATTTTAATTTAAACTTGGTGTCCAGTTGTTGTCTCAATACACATTAGTAGTCTGGCTCCTTCAAGGACGTGATCAGCGGATGTCCTGGCCTTGTCACACTCATATGACTCTGAGTTCTCTAATTGTATAATGGTGACAATTATCTGTTTTCCCACTTTTTTGACTTTTTAAAATGTCCCAGCTTCTGTTTCCACCTTCCACTTTCTCCTTTTAGCACAGATGCAAATGGAGTTCAAAATAGTTTGCACTCAGTAAGTGGGAAAGGAGAGGAAGAGATGTCTTGCTTTTACCAGTAGGCTCAGGCAAATGCAAACTACTGTCTTTTGTCTTAGGTGTTCTTCCTCGTTAATAATGCTTACTACCTTCACCACACTGATGCTGTTTGGCTACATGTGCCCTGGTTTTCATCTATGAAATGTTGGAGAGTATGTTCATAGTCACATTATGAGTAGGTTTATGATATGGAGATGTGCCTTTCCATATAGATCTAGATCTATATCTAGATATAGATATAGATATATGTATATATATGACTCCTGGATAGTTGAGATCTGCTAGCCAGAGAAGTTCTCCCTTGTCTCCCACCAGTGGCAGCAACACATAATGAGAGGACAGGGGAAAGGGCTTTCAGTTTGTGCCCCATTTGTTGAACATCATCACCTTAGAAGTCCAAATGGCATCAATGTTAGTTTTCTTCTGGTGCCAAGTCAAAATATGGCTTTTAAAAGTTTTTCAGGACTTTTTAGTAATGCATATGTATGTGTCATGAACCGAGGTTCTCTGTTGTTGTTTTGATCCAGAGAGAAATCCAGCACCCTAGACTATAGGATTTTCAATATAGACACATGGGAAACCAGATCTGGGTTTAGACACTATTCATGTAACATTTATTAAGAGATGTGGATGAAACAATAAGAAATAAGACAATAAGAAATAACAAATAACAAATAAGGCAATCATTTTAAGTATCAAGAGCTCTTTCACACACACATTCACTCAGAGATACTCACAAAGGTCCTCCACTGAATATTGATCAGGCATCCATGAAGGTTGGGATGACACCTTGCCTGGGTAGGTGCCAACAAAGTGAGGCTGGTAGACCACTTCTTTTATACCTTGTTCATCTTTCTTTTGACAAAAACATGTTTTTACCAGTGTCTTATCTTTGTTGATATTAAAACATCCTGAACCATCACCTCAAGTTCTTATCAGTTGATGCAACTCAGAGTGTCCAGCACACCTTGTTTGTAGAAATTATTTTGCAAACTCTATCTACTCCGGCCAAATCTACATTCCTTTTAATTTCATGCTTTCAATGTCCAAATCCTTCCCACATCAATGCATTGCATGCAGCCATGTTCTCTGGTTTGGGACCATACAGTCAGCTCAGAACCCACTTATTCATTACATATGCATGGTTTAACTGATTTAACCTGTTAAGTTGTTTATGTTCAAATCACTTTCATTGCTTTAAATTCCTTTTTGAATTTATTTAAACTGCATTTACATGCATAGCAGTCTGAGATCCCATGATATTGAGCAGGATACAAATATTTTAATAAATAAAAGCTACAGTATCTGTGAGAGAGCAACAACTATCCCCAAATAAAAATAAAAATTTTAAAAAATCCATAAAGCCAGTTTAGATATGTACATTTGGTACAGTGTAAGTAATACTACTAAAATGAATTAGTGTATAGTTTATCATTCTTTCAATCAGCAGTGTTTGGAAAAGGGAAAAAGTTTAACTTGGACATTGGTAATTAAATTTCTTAAACTGTAATGTTGAAGTTCACTTTATATAGCTAGTTTAAGTCATATTTACTTTTCAAAAGAATTGCCCAGTCACTCCTTCCAGTATTCTACTTTCCATCAAAGTTGGCATTCATATGTAACAGACATAATTATACTTCAAGAAATATTTTGTTTAAAAAAAGCATATTCTTTATAAAGGATGTAAGATCTTTCTTTGTGTTATTTTGTAAAGGCATACAGTATTTGAAACTCTTAAAAAGTGCTCTGAAGATGATACACTACTCACTGTTCCCCAGATAGGTGTGTGTGTGTGTGTGTGTGTGTGTGTGTGTGTGTGTGTAGAATAGCTTCTAAAGTACTTTTATAACTCTTTTATCACTGTGGCTAGTTTAAACATTTTCATGCTTCAAGTTAACAGGATATTTTAAAATACAATATTCATTTCACTGGGGGGATTCAAAATAATAGGATTAAGATTTTGATTGAAACTTCTCCAGTCATAGGATATATTTATGTTTAATTCACTTTTGTTGGGAACTTCTGGCAGCCAAAAGATAGTTTTCAATACAACTAACCCTCTCTGTGCATATTAGAGCTTTTAATAGAGCCCTATGGCCTTGAGATCTAGAACTGGGATTTCAAGGTCTAGTAATGGAATGAACAGAAATAAGTCCTGTTCAGGAATTATTGAATTTGAGCAGAATAAATACATGGCAAGAGCACTAAATTCCCTCTTCTTGTGTGTTGCCATCACTCTCCTCTGACAGAGAGCTACATTTTTAAGAAGAGAGCTTTCTTCATGTATGGAGGTTCTTCACATGACCCAGAATACTGGCTTTCAGAATTGTGTGGAAGCTCTATACTTATAGAAGTTTTCTCTTCCTTTTCTTGTGAGGACAACAATGAAAATCTGTTAGGTAGGGATATGAATAGTATTTATTTACTTTTATTACTATATTTATCTTATATTTCTATTTAAACCTATAGTGGTGGGGGGATCTCAGGGCAATGTATATGTAAAGTAAATGCAAACAAGTTAGAATAGTTTTAAAATAATAAAAAATTAACTATATAAAGACAAATATAATTAACACATCATATTTGGTATTCTTGGGTCCTTTGTGGGGTCCTTCCAGGAAAGAGACACCACCTCCAATCCCAGATAACAAATACTTGAACCACAGAGTTATTTCTTTCATTTTCTTTGACTTGCATGGTGGCTGCTGTTGGTGTTTTGGTACCAAAAAAGGTGAGGAGGACTGTGGGGTCCTCACCAACTATGTCAGTATCTTTTAAGTTTGTGGAACTTTTTAGTTCAAGAGATGCTTGAGAGAGGCTGAATAACTTGTGGATCATTGTAACCTGTGTATACTGGTACTAATCGTGACAGAACTCCACATTGATGCATAAAGGAGGTTTTATTTTGGGAAATATGCAAGAGTGCAACCAAATGCAGGATAGTAATTCAAACAGGCACACCATATAGAGCTAACCAAAATGAAAATTGGGTAGTGGAGACTGGGGTTGTAGAGAGGGTGATATTTACCTGCCCTGTAGATGAGACCATGGAAAGTGTGGTGATACAGGTTGATATAGGAAGAGGAAGCTCTGTATGGTTGAACAGAGCTCTGGTAAGTAGTGACTATATGCACAGAGTGCCCATTTGTGGGCTGGATATCTATATCCTATTTTGTGCCCCCAAGGGGTACTTGGTGATATCTTGCTGTTTGACAAAGATTTGATGGTGTTCACATGGAATCAAAATGGGATTCCAGAATGACTGATGGTTTTAACTTAACAAAACAATGATTGGATTTAGGACAACCCAAGATAGATGGACAGAAAAATTGTCTGGGACCATGGCAGGGAGTAGGCATGAGAGGCACTTACTAGCCCTGATCGTGCCACCCTTGGGGAGGAGGAACCACTGTCTGATCGTGCCACCCTTGGAGAGGAGGAATGAGTTGGTCAACTGAAAAGACAGCTACTCTGTCATCCTCCAGGGTACCACGGATCATTGAGGACAGTTTCTTGACTCATGACATGAGGGTGGCAAGGAACTCCATCATCTTTCAGGCCATGGACGCTGGCATCTGTGTTCCTGGGAGCCCCACCATCACCCTGAAGGTCCAGCAGATTGGCCCCCTCACTGACAGCACCTACCCCATTCGGAAGTGGCTCATGAAGCCCTATGAAGGCACCACCAATGCCAGGCAGAAAGGATTCAACAGGAAGCTGAATCACACCAGGAATGTGGTGAAAAGGGCCTTCAGGTGGCTGAAGGCTCAGTGGAGGTGCCTCACTGGCACGCTCCTTGTGACAGAGGAGAACGTCGTCCCCATCATTGCCTCATATGTCACCCTCCACAACATCTGTGAGATGAAGGGAAGGGTGCTGGATGAGGGAGGGTGCTACAGGTGCGGCTTTGTGCTGCCCACCATGGGGGCACCCATGGAGGATGATGACCTTGTTAAACAGAGAGAAGGGAGGCCCTGGCAGAGTTCTTTCAGACCAGGAGGATCTGAAGTATCCCCTCTCCTCCATCTGTGAGCCTCGGGCACTACTGTTCAGGTACTATGCCATGATAAGTACCTGAACAAACATCTCCTATTATCCACACTCTCTCTGTGTATGGCTAGCATTTATGTAGGGCACTAATGTACTATGCCATGATAATAAGCACCTCAACAGACATCTAGTATTATCCACACACTCTCTATGTATGGCTAGCATTTATGTAGGGCAGTAATGTACTATGCCATGATAATAAGCACCTCAATAAACATCTCCTATTATCCACACTTTGTGTATGACTAGCATTCATGCTTTTATGCAGTTATCCTTGACCACAAGCCTAGGGAGTCACACACAGACACACAGAAACACACACATAAAAGGGCATGGGGAGGGTCACCTGGTGCCAGATTTCCTGGCAATAGAAAGATACAGTGCAGGAACCACCAACTGTAATCTCTGCAAACGTTGCAAAATTCTCAACAGTTAGCTTTCCTAATGGCCCATTTCATTGTAACAATTGGTAGCCCAGAGGGCAACCATTGGGGGCTACATACAAACTGCTCTTCTGAGGGTCCCCATTGGCTAGGAGCCAGGTAATGCCATCTGCCCCAGCATCAATTGCCCATAAATGCCCCTATGGACCTCTGCAGGTCCCCAGGATGAAGATGGCAGCCAGGAGGAGAGTGCCAGTCCAGATCACATAGTGAACAAACGAGGAGGTGGGCATTCTCTTTCATGCCCTCACCCCGGAGCCAGTGGCTAGAAGGGTAATGGCCAGTACCAACCGGCCCAACTGGGGATACTTTTCCCAGGCTTCACAAGCCCTCCATCAGCAGAGCTTCAGGATGACCCCCCAACATTGCCAGACTAAGTTCAAAGCACTGAAGGGGGTCTTCTTTGAAGCCCTCAAGGATTATGGGGAGTACCCTCCATTGAGGAAAAGGCTGCCCTTCTACGACCGGCTCTGGGACCTCTGGGACCTCTAGGTAAGGGCCAGCCACCCAAGATGGCAAGATCGTCATCCTCCAGGTAAGTGTCGGGCCCCTGCCATGGTCCCTCATGCCCATCCCTACCTTTCCCTCACCCTTCCCTATTCCTCCCTTCCCTCGTTTCCCAGTCCCATGGGTGTTAATGGGATATAGAAGCGGTATATAAATGAAGCTGCTTTTGCTTTCAAAACACCCCCTTAAGCCCATCTGCATAGTCAGTTGACTTTCTGCCTTTTTTCCAACCAGAAAGGCTTCTGAATATGGCTCCTCCATTAGGACCTTATTGGGGGATGCCACGACAGTGAGTTTCTGACTCCCTGGAGTCAACTGACTCTCAGCATTTCCTTTTGCTTTTAATAGCTCTTTTGGGATAACTATGCAAAGGAGGGTATCAGGTATCTTCCTCAGTATATATTGCATGGTTTTCTCCATTTTGTTACCAAATGATGGGAGATAGCAGAAGATCTCTCTCCTGATTATGGTGGGTTGGTTTATTATAAAACACACACACACACAATGTATGTGAGTGAGAGAGAAGAACAAAAGAGCATGACTATAGATTTAAAAAATCAGGAATCGTCAGATAAAAAGGGATGGTGGGATTTGGGTTGTTCTCATTTTTGTAGGTTCTTCCTGGCTTGATTTAAATGTTCTCTGGGGCTGCATTCGCTGGTGCTTTGGTCTATTTCAGAAAGGAAAAACAGATTTTTATTTGCAGGAGTTATCAGATAGAAAGGAATAGTACTTTATAGTTTGTATTAATTGTGTGTGTGTGTGTGTGTGTGTGTGTGTGTTTCTCAGTTTTCTGTAGCTGTAAACTGAGGCTGCAGTTTCTAGCACTCATTGGCTTTTAATGGCTGTTTCCTTGCTGTTGCAGGCTAACTGTACAAATTCATTTTGGCAATTGGGTCTAAAGTTTCCAGACCTTCATGTGAAAAACAAATATTGTATTTCATTGCTACTAGAGTTGAATAAATGAGGCAGAACATTTCATATATTCTATTTTTTATTGTGTGTTGTGGTTGCCAGCTTTCCTTTAATTTGCCTGAGGGATCTTATGTTTCCAGACCTCATTGCACAATAAGCAAATTTAGTACAGATTTAGCTAGGATATCACTCTCATGCATACACTCTTCACTTTACTGAGGTGATCTTGTATGAGTTCGCACCTTTTCAGAGGAAAGGTACAAACTTCCCTTTAGCTTTGATCCATGTCCAATACTTTTAATGGATTGTTTCCATATCTTCTAGTAGCTTCACCAGCCTCTTCAAAGACTCTAGGCCAGGGGTAGGCAACCTTTTTGAGCCGGGGGCCGGGTTGCTGTCCCTCAGACAATTGACGGGCCGAAGCACCAAAAATAAATAAATAAATAAATAAAAATTAAAATTAAAAAAGAATTATTTTTTTTAAAAAAATGCATGCACACTCTCTCAGCCCCAGAAAAGCCATGGCAAAACCCCTGTGAAGATTTTGCCAAGAAAACCCCAAGAACAAGTAATAACAACAATAATCAATATCATCATGGGGGGGCGGCGGCGGTGGGGGGGCGGCAGTGGCAGGACCGGTTTGGGGCCGGTCCAAAGGCCTTGCTGGGCCGCATCCGGCCCCCGGGCCTTAGGTTGCCTACCCCTGCTCTAGGCACTGAGAAAGTTTTTTTTTCATGCAACTTCAGAGATAAAGTTTCAGAAAAGAAAATAGGGAAGACTGGAAGAGGTTGTAGAGACGAACAGGGATCCAATCTTCACCTATTTCTTTCAAAAGCTTTCTCAAAAGATGTACAAGTAATTTTTGTGCATTTTTTTATTTTTATTTTCTTTTATTATTATTTTTGGAGACTTGTGAAAAAATCATTTATTCAGAAAGCAGAATATTTTGTGTATAAAAGTTTTCACAATACACTCTATCTATCTATCTGGTGCGATCTGGTACTGAGGAAGTACTAGTTTTTATATCATAGTAGCTCAGGTCCCTGCTGGTTCAAGATTTAGGATCAGAGAGCAACAATATTCAATGTTATGAGAGCAAAGCTTTGGCACACCTTCTCTTTCTTAAGGACAAAAGATTCCAGCTGCATTGACACTGACAAAAAAGACAGTTATGTTGCCCAGGTTGGTTAAAACCATAGAACAACAGATCAGTATGAAGATAAGATACAAAGTTTGATTCCTTCTGTGGCTTATCCCCTTCATGATCCTGACCATCCCTGAAAGCAATAGAAAAGTGTTTCTTAATGTTTCTGATCCACCACATGTCATTTATTGACCTACAAATTACCTTTCCAGCAGGGGAAAGGAAGAAGCAACTAACCAAAAAGCATCTGAATCCCAGGAAAAGATATTTTTCTTCTTATTATTCACTTAATTTTTACTGATTATCACCTCTGGTTTCTCTGGTTTTGGGAAGCCTCTGA
Organism: Phrynosoma platyrhinos; assembly: GCA_020142125.1. Lineage (NCBI taxonomy): Eukaryota > Metazoa > Chordata > Lepidosauria > Squamata > Phrynosomatidae > Phrynosoma > Phrynosoma platyrhinos. The sequence goes on along the minus strand of CM034703.1, from coordinate 57,154,079 downwards.
ACACTTTCTTTGTCTTTCTCTTTTAATTTGGCAAGAAGTAGAATTTTTCCCTTAGTCAGTTTCCTGAGACTAGAAGTTTGTCCCCTGAGCTGATTGGACTAGAAACAGCCTTCTCCTAATTTTCTAAGCTTTCCATTCAATTGTCCCTACAATTGTCTAGCTTCAACAACTTATTTTTAAATACTTTTTTCAACTTCCCCTTGATTAGTTTTCTACCTGGATCTTGCCTGACAAGTATGACTGGGATAAAAAGCATAGTGTTTTTTGGTCTTCATCCAGGTTCATGGGCATCTTGTCCTTTGAACCTCTGCAGTGTGTTGGATTACTATAAAAGGTTTCTCTTCTATTTTAATTGTTTATGTAAACTGCTATATTGAAGAGCTGCATTCATTTAGGGTCTTATACAGTTTATTTCATATTGCACTCCTCCAATAAGGATCAGTGAGAGTCAAATTGTAGGTTACTTTGCATGGTACAGTTTTCAATCTATGTGTAATAATCACCTCACCTTACAATTTATCATTATGATTACTTCACATTTGTTAAAAGTATTTATCACCTCTCATCCCATCAGGACTCTTCTGCACATAATATTATTTTGTGTCAGTTCTGCTCCATTAATCATTTACATTTATTCTTTTCTAAAAAAAAATCCTAGTGTAGCATGTTTTCAATTTTAATGGGTTGAACAGTACTCATTGTTCTCGCAACCTGGAATTTTAAATGAATGTATTAAATCTCAAAAATACCCTTACTCAGTACTCAATTCTATAACCTTCAACCACTAGGGCAAAACAGAGAATCTCGTATCATCCTCTGTAAAGGAATATTTTATGAAGCTATCTATGAGTTGTAATGCCTTATTTGTTGTTGTATGGAATCATACAAAGAGTCTTGGGTGTTTACTGCATCATCAACTTGGGCAGTAATGTGTCAAGTGTCAATGAAATACACAGTGTCTATAGAGAAGGTGACACTCCTTTATTTTCCAGTGCCATGCAGGACTTAATGAGACATCCTAAAAATGTATGCCCTGACTTTCCAAGAGCAGTACTTCTACACAAAATTCACCACCTCCGCTCTCTCTCTCTCTCTTTTACATTGTGGATTGTAGGCTACTTCCTGTTACTTGTGATGTTGCAATAGAAGCAAAGAGGAAAGGCCTGAGGGATTTAAAAAAAATTCTACAAGAAATCAAGAGGATGAAAAAGATATTATAAGCTAGGTAAGGTGTGTGAAAGATGGAGGATATGCTTGGGATTAGTACTGCATGAGGTGAGAAGAGAAAATTGCTGGGGGGAAAAACTGCTCTGGAAAACAGCCCTGAGATGAAATGCTTCATGATGGTACTGTTGAAAGAATTAGTTGTGAAGGGGAGAAGGAGGACAGCACCCTTATCAAAGGGGGGGGGGGATTCTCAAAATACTGAAACCATTTTGTAAAAGACAGAAAAAACATGCAATCAAAGTTCATAAAAATGAACTGGAAAAAATGCAACTAAAAAATGAATTAAGTTACAGAAATGGAGAAAAAAATAAGATGTGCAAACAACCATGTAGATGGTTGTCCTACAAATTAAGAAAAGGCGACAGAAGAAAACAATTTTCAAAATACTGAAGCCATTTGTGTGTGTGTGTGTGTGTGTGTGTGTGTGTGAGAGAGAGAGAGAGAGAGAGAGAGAGAGAGACCTTGGAACAAAGGCAGCAGATAAATTGAAATAAAAAACTATGTATGCGGTGGGGGAAATGCCTAATATTGTACTAGCTAAATATGGAGAGGAAAATTTTGATACAACCGATAGGCTTGGGTGGGTAAGCTGAAGTCTTCCAGATATTTTTGAACAACTTCTGTCAGTCCCACCACTCACTAGACTAATAGGAGCCTATGGGTACTGAATTCAAATAATATCTGGAGAGCCACAGCTTCCCCATCTTGCTATAGGAGTTCTTCCATTGAACAAACAAAACCCAGCTTGAAAGACCAGTCTCATAGCAGAATGGTTTTTCAAACCCAATGAGCTGAAATTGTATTGTAGTCACTAAAAAGAAACAGTCTGAATAATACCCATTTAATCCATCAGAGTCAGCATGGCATAGTGGTCTGAGTGTTGGACTAAGATTCTAGTGACCAGGATTTGAATCCCTGCTCAGCCATGAAATCCCACTGGGTAACCTTGGACAAGTCACAAACTCTCAGCCTTCAGAAAACCCTGTGATAGGGTCACCATATGTTGGAAATTATTTGTAGGCACAGAACAGCAAAATCCTTTAGAAACAGTGCTATTACATGAAGTTCACCCCTTTTTGTATATTGGCAAGGATATAAAGGAATGCTAGAGTCTGGTTAGGAAACAATAAGCTATCTGTTTAAAAAATAGCTGTAATCCTTGTTTTGGCAAGTTATATTAATAAAATATGTAATAACATTTTGGAGTAATTGTTGTTGTTATGGTTATTTTATTTATACAGTCATCCCTCTGTATCCACAGATTCTTTATCCATGGGTTCAACCATCCACAGTGTGAAAATATTAACAAAAATATATACCGTCACCCCTCCATTTTCATAGACTTCAAGTCTGCGTCCCTCGCTCAGGTGGCAAATGGAGGGGGAGCAAATTGGGCACATGCTATGGCAAGCACCCACAGGCATGCATCACCATTCAAGCCTATGAGAATTGAATATCTGCAGTTTTCCATTGGGGGGGGGAGGTCCAGAATGGATCCCCTGCAAAAAAAAAAAAAAAAGAGGTGCAACTGTACATTCCGAATAACAAACTTTGATTTTGCCATTTTTCTGTGCCATTGTATTTAATGGGACTCAAGCATTCACAAATTTTGGTATGCACGGGAGGGTGTCCTGCAATGAAACCCCAATGGATACCAAGAGCCCACTGTATCATGCCTTTTTCCAGCCCTGGAACTGAAGGTATTTTGCAAAGTTAAATGAAATACAACTAAAAGTACACATTGTACAAAAGTTAAAGTATAATTAAACTATGAAGAGAAGTAAAAGGAATTAAAGGTGAACCCATTAAAAGAAAAACAGAAAATGTTGCCAATTTGTTGTTGTTAACTGCCTTCATGTCGATCTCGACCCATGGCGATCCTATAGATGACACATCTCCAGGGCCCCCTGTCCTTTACTGCTCTGCCCAGCTCCTGCAAACTCATATTCGTGATCTCTTTAATAAAGTTCATCCATATAGCATGTGACCTTCCTCTCTTTCTATTTCCCTCCCCCTTTCCTAACATCATTGTCTTTTCCAACAATTCAAGCCTTCTCATGATGTGTCCAAAGTACGACAGTCTAAGTCTTGTCATCTTTGCTTCTAGGGATATCTCTGGCTTGATGTGCTCTAGGACCCACTTGTTTGTTCTTTTGGCTGTCCATGGGATCCTCAGCACTGTTCTCCAGCACCACATCTCGAATACATTAACTTTCCTCCTATCTTCTTTCTTGACTGCCCAGCTCTCACATCTATACATGATAATAGGAAATATGATGGCTTGTATGATTCTGACTTTTGTGCTGAGTTGTATGTCTTTGCATTTTAGGATCTTTTCTAGTTCTTTCATAGCTGCCCACCCCATTCTTAATCTTCTGATTTTCTGGCTGCAGTCCCCATTCTGATCAATGTTTAATCCCAGATATGAGAACTCTTCTACTATTTCTATTTCCTCATTGTTTAGCCTGAATGAGTGTAAGTTCTCTGTGGTTATTATTTTTGTTTTCTTTATGTTCGACAGTAAGCCTGCCTTTGCACTTTCTTCTTTGATCTTCCTTAGTAGTTGTTCCAGGTCTGTGATGTTCTCTGCTAGTATTATGGTGTCATCAGCATATTTCAGATTGTTGATATTTCTTCCTCCTATTTTCATTCCTCCCTCTTCCATGTCCAAGCCTGTTTTCCTTACAATATGTTCTGCATATAGGTTGAATATGTAGAATGATAGGATGGAGCCTTGTCTGACTCCTTTGCCAACTGGGAACCATTCTGTTTCTCCATGTTCTGGTTTGACAGTAGCCTTTTGTACTGAGTACGGATTTCTCATTATAGCCAATATAGGACATTATTAAAGGTCCTTTCCCCATAAACAATCAGTTTTCAAAAGCCTGCTGAAACAAAGAAGCCCACCTGCCTATGGAAGCTTAACAAGGAAGGCACCAGAAGGAGATCTATAAGAAGGAAGTCCCCAAGAATGGGAGCACACACTCATAAAGATTTTTCTCTTGCTCCAACCAGATGTAACTGTGAACGTAGTGTGACAGAAGAAAGGGCTTCCTCAGACAATCTCAAAACAGCTCTTTGGATCAGATGTATCCAAGCACTTTTCAAAAGCAGTCCCACATAGAGTGTGCTACAGTAATGCAAATGGGATGTCATGTAACTAAGGCATGTGTCATTGTGGGTTTTTCAGAAAGGGGATCTTCCAGATGAACCTAGTGCTACTTCCTCATATCTAGGTCTTTTTGGTTTCAGCCCAAACAACACATGTCAGCACGTAGTTGTTTTCTCTTCCCTGCCTCCTGACCTGCTTCTCTTTCTATAAAGAGCAACTATAGAAGACTGAAACTAAAGACAGAATAATGAGTAGGGGTTGATTTTTCCTTCTGCTTTACTGGTACTTGTTCACTCACAACTGGCTTTTCCAATTTATTCTTTCCATCCATACTGAAAGAAAGGCACCTTATCTTTTTCTACCCACATCATGGGTTGGATGGACCTAATTTTAATCAGGAAAATGAGACAAAGAGGAAATGTGATATAGCATCTGTCCCTTTCCCAAAGCCCATGTTCTATACCTATGTTTAGAAATGAGCTGAAAAGGGAAAAAATCCAACAACATTCTGTCATTCATCTTCTATACCTTTTCTTCTTTCAGAACAGCACAGAAGGCTGATGGAAGTAATAATGGTCTATAAAAGGAGATATAATTTCTCTCATTTTTTTCTAAACAAAATCAAAGAGATAATAAAAAATATTGAGCAGGCACACCAGGAAGGTAGTAAAGTAAGTACAGTGGGCCCTCCACATTCACTGAGATTAGGGACACAGGATTCCCATGAAAGTGGAAAAAACGTCTGCAAATAAAAAGAAGAAAACCATTTTTTTTAACCTGAGACAACACCCCTCTAGGAATCTCTAGGTCCTCCAGCGCAACTCTATGGCCACCATCTGGCACATGTTGATCATACAATTGCACTGGAGGACCTACAAATGCCTAAAGAATCTAGGAATCTCTAGGACTTCCAGCATGACTCTATATAAGCTTCCAGCAGAGTTACACTGGAGGGCCTAGAGACTCCTAGAGAGAACATATTAAGCAAATCTGCAAATAATCAAATCTGCAAAAGTCAGAGCTGCAAATGTGTAGGACCAACAGTGCAGGAATTTTCATCCTCATCACTGTTGGGGCTTTTTGTGGGGGGAGAAAATGTCCTTGGGTGTGAAGTTTTCCATGGGCCAGTGGTGACCCCTCCCAGGGTATCACCCAGTGTGGGGATGCAGGGCTTCTGAGGGCAGGGCCAAAACAGCACTCCTCCCACCTCACTGCCAAGTACATAGAATGGTGCCATGGCAGTGAGTTGGAGGGAGCACTAAGCCTTCTCAGCAGCCCCTCGGCCTTCTTAATCCTGCATGGCCATAGTTGGGGTGTCACCTGGTGTAGTGTGCCATGGGCTCTCAACCTTATCAGTGCTCCTACTGCCTGTTTGCTTCCATAGTGCTCTGAGCCCAGTCCATGCTACTTTTCGAATATTGGTCAAGGTCTACAAAAGATTGCAGCTATTGCTGCTTTGCCTGGTGTAAGAAGGTAGTTGAGTCAGCAACAACAACAAGGAGTAGCGAGAGGAGGAGGTGCATCCAGGCATTAGCAGTGGTGTTCCTGCTGGGATATGGGCAAGTGCTTGGCAGTTCCAATCTGTCCTGTCATTAAAAAAATGGGATGGGGAACACTTGGCCATACAAATGTGAAATTTGCATCACTTACAACTCCCATTTGCCCAGTCACTATGGCCGCTGGATAGACACTATAGTCCAAAACATCTGGGTGGTTGTAAAAACCTGCCCACCATTGCTGTGAAGCACAGAGAACCAGGATGCTACCCTAAGTACACATATATTTGGAAGTATGGTCCAGTGAAATCAATGGAACATAGTCATCCTTCTGTATAAAAGGAACTGTTACTATTCCAAACTGAACATGAGCTAATCTTGAAACAACTGTAAATCTACTGTGATTGTAAATTTAAATGCAACTTTCCTTCTCTGGATCCTAATCCACAATATTAACTGGGGCTTCCCACGGACTTAATAGCAAAATGACAAGAGAATATTCATACTTATTAAAATAAGTATGCACCAATGATTTACTAAACAAAAGCTCTATGGCTAAAAATGTAAGTCTTATCACATCCAGTGTGTTTATTTTTTTAAATAAACAAACACAAATATATAGAGAGAAATGAACAAGTACTCTCAATAACGGACTTTAAAAAAAGGTTTAAATGCATTAGGAGGTTGGAAAAGTCTCAGAAACAACAACAGATTGTTGATCACTTCCACTGAGGTGAGTGGTTGGTAAGGGACTAAAATAGCCTGAGAAGGAGAGTGTGTGTGGTTTTAAATCAAATAAATACATCATCTGCTGTGTTATGTTTAACTTCTGTAATATGTGTGTGCGTGTTATAAATTTTTGGGTGTTTTATATACTTTTACCCTACTATGAAAATGCTTTTATATCTCGGATCTTGAATTCAGTCAAGGTATCTGTTACATAAGCTTTAAATACAGAGTGGTGGTATCCACTGAGGATAAAAATTATATAAATCCTCAGAATTCAGAGATATAGCCATGCTAGTCTGTATAATCAGTATTATAATGGACAAAACAGGAACAGAGACCCTCGGATTATCCAGGAAAGTAAAGTTTATTTTTACATCAACCGACTCTCATACAAGTTATCCCCATGGTTTGAGAGCCCCTCCCTCAGCAATCAACATCCTTATATACCATCTTACACAGCTAGTTTATAATTTTACATTAACACATGCATAATTCAACATTTGCATTGGTTACAGGATATAATTTCAATCTCCGCCCCTCCTGATTATGTTATACTTCTACTTGCCATGTGTGAACTATTTTAGCATTACTCAACACCTGGACTCATTAGTTGGGTCCTATCTTCTTAGTTTTTCTTACTTGACTCTCAATTCATACTATCAATCTTATCTCTTTGCCTCTGAAATGGTCTGCCTGTCTTCAAGGTC
>CM034703.1:57097887-57108627 GCA_020142125.1 Phrynosoma platyrhinos | reverse complement strand
TTATTTTTACCTTTTGAAACAATAAAACTCTACTTTTAGAAGTTTGGATTTTCCCTGGTTCTGCTGGATTTTCAAGCACACCACAGCAATAAAATTCAATAGCAACAGCTTTTAGACATGCAAAACTTTCCAATCCACAGGGACGAACTGTTGTTTCATTCAAATTCTTGGAAACAAGAGCTTCAGTTCCATGCAAAATTTTTCCAATCTATAAACTATTCCATGTAAGATAGGGGTGGGCAAAGTGAGCCTTTTTTTGTGTTCCACCCTCTTATTTCCTTATTTCTTTCAGCCTCTAAAGTATTTTTTCTCCCCCTGTTCCTGGGAGCCTCTATGATCAGTGGTTCTGCAAAGAAATTATTTCTGGGTCACCACCTCAGTTCAAAGAGAACTCCTTCAAAAATTAAAATGACTTCTAGTTATTTTTGGTTTTATTTTAAAAAATTGCTTGTTCAGGGGCCTTGTATGGACCATGGAAAGCCCTGAAACCCAAAAGTTGACTACAAGATCTTCTGATGTTTCCTGTGCTTGATGTAACACTTTCCAGGTCATTTCACTGCAAAATCTTCTTGGGTTTTAAATACAGCTTGAATCTCCCTTATCCAAAATTCCAAAATCCAAAATATTCCCAAAACCAAAACATTTTCCACAGGTGGCTTAGATTGTCTCAGCTTTGTTTTCTGAGGGTTCCATGGACACAAACTTTATTTCATGCACAAAATATCAAAATAGTGTATAAAAGTATCTCCAGGCTATATATATCAGGTGTAGATGAAGCATAAATAAATTTTGTGTTTAGACTTGGGTCCTATCTGCAAGCTATCTCATTATGTACATATATGCAAATACAAATATTCCAAAATCCAAAAATATTTTAAATCCAACATCCCATTGGTTCCAAAGCGTTTCAGATAATGAAGACTCAACCTGTAGCTTCTTATCTCTGATCATTGATTGGTAATAAGGGAAGAAGCAGCTCCATAGACATGGATCTGATCAGGCCCATGGCAGAGGTTCCGAAAATCCTGTTATAATATCAAGCCAGTGGTCTTTGCCACATGTGGCAAATGATCACCCCCTGTAACTAGTAGTTGCACACAGCAATCTCATAGAACAGAATGTCTTCATTTAACTATTAATAGCCTCTAGTATGTATTCCCTATTACCATGTATGGATGTGAGAGCTGGAAAGTTAAGAAAGATGATAGGAAGAAAATCAATTCATTTTAGATGTGGTGCTGGAAAAGAGTGCTGAGGATCCCATGGATGGCCAAAAGGACAAACAAATGAGTTCTAGAGCAGATGAAGCTGGAAACATCCCTGGAAGCTATAATGACCAAGCTGAGACTGTTGTACTTTGGACACATCATGAGAATGGAGGACTCTTTGGGAAAAAAATAATGCTGGGGAGGTGGAAGGAAGTAGGAAGAGAGGAAGGCCACATACAAGATGATGGACTTTATTAAGGATCACGGCTATGGTCACTGTATGGAGTTGCAGGAATTAAGCAGAGCAGTGGGGGACAGAGGGTCTTGGAGATGTCTCATCCATAGGGTCACCATGAGTCAAGATCAACTCGAGGACAGTTAACAACAAGTATGCATGCAGCATAGAAAAATATCCACACTCAGTTTAGACTAGGAAACCAAATTGCAAAGGGTTGGGTTCAAATAAAAGAAATACTTTGCCTGTTTGTGATTTATTCTTTTCTGGAAAATGATTTCACTTGTTAGAAAAATGATCAATGAGGTTTTTAAAAAGGAAAGGCTTTGTTTACAAAGATGCCTCATAGGATAAATAAAATAATGTGGAGTTAGTTATAATAGTGCCCATTTGTCTTTTGGTAATCAATAACTGCCGGGAGAACCTAAACATAAATTTTCCATTTTCATTTCTCACAATAAATTAACTGCAGCTACAGAATATGGAAGCTCTGCTAAAAGCCTAGTTATAAAGCAGTTGTTGGGGCTGTTTGTCTTCTTGACAGTGGTAGGGATCTGTACTTAACTACTGGTCTACATAGCATACACACTGAAAGCAGAAACAAAACCTAGTCAATCACATTCATTTGTGCATCATTCTCTTAACCAAAATCATTAACTCCAATTGTTAAAGGTTGCATATTTGTTTGATTTGGATAACATAAACAAGGAAAAGTTGGATGTATTTCCTCCATGTGATATTATCAATCCAGCATCTTTGCATTGGCTGTCAATATAAACTCGAAACTCAGCTACAACAACAGAAGACCACTATCTAGACAACTTCAGTTGCTTTTGTAATAGCCCCTGGAATAGTTATTTGTGTATTTCTGAGCAAAACTAACCCCCTTCTCCACAGTGCTTGTGTAGCTCTGGTAATTTAAGATCTCTCCAGTTCCAATAATCATTTAATTGAGAATGAATGTTTAATCACAAGCAGCACTCCAGTGCTTATTATGGTAGAGAATGGAAGTCTAATGCCTGGCCTATGATTTTTGTATTCATTGTTTAGTGTTTCACTATGTGGGTAACAGCTTCTCTTGGTTTCACTCTTTTTTACACTTTGTCTTGAAAGCAAAGGAAATTAATTGTTCCCAAGTTTATGAAACTCCCTCCCATTCTGTCACAGAGGGGCTATGCAGATAGGCAGGAAAGGGTGACCTGAAGCTGCCTCTTCCCTAAGCTGCAGCAACTGCACTGCCTGCTCCTAGGATGCCCTAAATGGGGATAGAGCAACCGCACTGGGGGGAGTCAATGCAGCTTTTTCGAGGCTTTACTAAAGCCCCAGTAACTGCACTGCCAGCCCCAAGGACGCCGCAAAGAGAGATGGAGCAATCACATGGGGTGGCAGCAGCTGCTTTAATTTTTTTTCATTCTCTCAAACGCATGCGCACGTGCGCAGAACACATCTCTGCACACCTGTGCACCTGTGCAGGAAAACATCCCTGCACACTTGCACAAGACCTGTCATAAGCTATTAATATGGTCTGTCGCTCTCTGTGTACAAAGGCGACTGAACTTTGGCATCCCTGTGCATCTGCACAGGACCTGCCATACACCCACAGATCATGCAAGGATTCGCTGACCTCCGCTTCCCCCCAAGGAGTGGGTGCAGTAGACAGGTGCCACTATCTGATTATGCCACCTTTGGGGCGAAGGAACAAGTTCCACAAAACATGACCCACACAGATTGGGGGGGGGAGAGGTACATGCAAGGGAGTTTTGTGTGGACAGACTGGATACATGCAGCTGGTGGTCATGCAAGGGCCACGGTTAACAGGATACATGGACAAACATTACTCCAGGAGCCCCTCCGCCAAGCATGCCAGGAAGTGGTGTGCAGGTCTTATGCTCTTTCATGCAAATTGCTGTGCATGCTGACAGCAACATAGCAAGCATACATGCAACAGAATGTTTATTGTCATAACAGATGACAGTTGCTAGGGTTCATGTGTAGGGTTACAGTTAGGGTTAGGGTTCTAATATTCAAGTGCATCTGTGCCAGTGTATCCACACCTGGAAGCACAGGGCGCTTTAAATTAAAGTCTGCATCATAGGGCACATACTCTGGATCACTGAGTCAATTTCCGCCACACATGTGGTGGTCCATTTATACAGCTGTTTTCTATTGCACTGGTGACACTGCATACATATGCTCATGCGAAGGTGTGCATCTTCACCGAAGGAGCAGAAAAAAGCAGCTAGTTGCGCTTTCCTGGCAACTTTTAGTCATGTGTCGTCTAAATACCATGCCGACAGGTCACCTTCAAAGCACCTCTTTTTGTCTGTCTGCATAGCCTCTTAGTCAGAATTGTTTCCATTTCCACTAATACTCTGCTGGCAGAGCAAAAAAGATCACAGTCTATTCATAGCTGGGTGAACATGGAGATAGATTTTTCTCTAAAATTTTTATTTTGCAGTGATGTTCTCCTACAATATCAGTGTGCCACATTTTTTTCTCCAGAAAGCCACAAAGCTAAGATTTCTGTGCCATTAATTGCTATGAATCAGGGATATGTTCAGAATGGTTATAGTTTCATATGACTGCAGGAGAAACACATGAGATTGGTAGAAATGACAGAGGGGCTGTAGTTTATTAGTAGAGCATATGCTTGACATAAGAAAGGTCTTAAATATGGGGGGTTGCAGACTGCCAGAAATAGTGCAAATTGAGTCCACTTTTAGGGTTAGGGTTAATGCTAGGGAATCATGGGAATTTTTTTTCTGAGACATTGAGCTTTCTCTGTCAGAGAGCTCTGGTGCCACAATAAAATAGTTCCCATGATTCCCTAGCACTAACCCTAACCCTAAAAGTGGACTCAATTTGCACTATTTCTGGCAGTCTGCAACCCCCCTATGATTCCTGGCTTCTCCAGATCAAACTGTGAAGGACTGAAGAGTAGTTTGGAAAACTCTTGAGATACATTTGGTTGGTTCTTAAATCTGTAACCTATTCTATAAAAATTGCTGAAGGTGTGCAACAGTGATAAAATCTAGAATCAAAAACAAAAATCAATCCACACAACATGAAAAAGAATAACACAAAAAAACAAAGTTAAAACCAGAGTTTAGCAAATAAAAAGTTAAAACAGTGACAGTTAAAATATGGATTAAATGACCAGATCAGCAGAGCTATTGCCAGTCAATGCAGACAGTATTGGGATAGATGTATGAATCTTCTGATTCAATACGTAACGCAGCTTGCTATGTTCTTATAAGCATCTTTGGGGTAAGTAGTTACTGCAGAGTGTTGGACTAAGATTGAGGATGTGGATTTAAATGATCATTGGGACATGAAACCCAATGAGCTAAGCATACTCCTTCCCTAACCTGCCTCACAGAGTTGTTAGAATCAACATGTGGGGGTAGAAACCTATGTTAGCTTCTTCAAGGAAGGATGTGGAAACAGTTATAGCTCAGCTTGATTGTGTGACCAGTAGTGTCTATTGTTCTATTGTAGTTTAGAGATCTTTTGTCTGTTGGGTCAAGGCTGAGTGTTTGTGTGAGCTGAGTGGAAGTGTTATTGTGTGCTTCTTAGCACTCTATTGTTCTATTGAGTGTAGGCCCAGGTCTCTTCCTGAGCACCTGGTTGTAGGGAGGCAGTGCTTTTGCTCAGAGGCAGTGAGTCAGTAGCTTTCCTATATAGCAGCAACCTCAGGCTTTGGAGCTTGGGGAACAGGTTTGGAAAACAGGGTATTTTGCATGGCTATGGAGGAAGAGAGAGCAGAAGGTGAGTTGAAAAACACATCTTGCTTATGGAAAGTCCCATACACAGTCCCTAGCACCTCTACCTAGGCAACATGGGAAAGACCCTTGTATGAAACTTTGGAGAATAGTTGTTACTCAGCATATAACAGTGGTGGATAACTGGTGACTGTGGACTCACACGTAGCTCTTATTCTGACTTTGAATCCCCTTGCAAAGTATCAGTTGATACCTTCAGTAAGTGTTACTTGTCCTTCTGGTAACATCCTGCTTGGTGAAAATGAAGAGGAAGAGAAGAGAACAGAGACAGAAAGGGAGCAAGTGCCAAACAGAGCCAGGAAGAGATATCAGAAAGAGAGGAGCACATGGGGCCTTGTCTACTTTTGGCTTGAGTCCTATCCACTATTGTTTTTTTCCCCACCAATGTGTGATGTTTACCCTTGCATAGAGGTAATGCTGCCCTCAGGAAGATTTATACCCTGGTAATGCTGCCCCCAGGAAAAAAGACAGAGGCAGAACTAAACTAGATGGGGGACAAAGAATGGTCTACTCGTGTAGATAGTGGGGCTGTACAGACCACCTGAAAGGGGTGGTGGCAAGCCGCCCCTTTGCTCACTGGATTGGGGCCATGGTAACCACATGCCACGGTCCCGATTAGGTGCTTTGCCTCTCTAAAAAGAGCTGGCAAAATGCTGCTCATTTTTAGAACGACAATAAGCCATTTTTGCTGTGGCGGCAGCACTTTTCGGTGTTCCTTTTGGTGTGCGGCGTGTAGTTGCTGTGCCACGGGAGCACTGCAACACTTCCCACCATTTTGTCGGGTGTGTGGCGTGACAACGGCTTGAGGACGGAGTTGGGTCATGCAGCATGCAGCTGTCACACCCCCACTCCACCCCAACACTGGCCCTTTTGGCCGGTCTGTACAGCCCCAGTGTTGAGCTAGATGAGCCAAATGGTCTCACTCTGTATAAGGCAGGTTTTGTTGCTGTAAGTCAGCAGTTGGCATTGTTTCACCAGTTTGTTGCTATTTCATAGATTGTCCTCCCTCAGGCTTTAGTACCATTAGATCAGTTGCTTATTTCTCCTCTTGAATGCATCTTTTTCAATACTCTTACAATTTGCCAATTTAGGTATATTGCATCCCAAAGGCTTTTAAACACATTTGTGTACAAGATAATATAAAGGATAATTTGTGTGTGTGTGTGTGTGTGTGTGTGTGTGTGTGTGAAAAGAAAATAGGAAAAGAAGACCTTTGCCTTGCTATATTATGATTTACCTGGAGCTCTAGGCCCTTTGAGTGTTAATATTTCTTACTGTGGCTCAGGAGTTGATATTCATGTGCTCAGTCTTTAGATTTCCTTAGTGCTTGAAAGTCCTGGAACAAAGTAAAACACATCTCTCCTCCCATTGTAGTGATACCTATATTTGCAGAACTGTTTTTTCTCACATCTCACATTTTTTCTTAGGATTTAAAAGCCGCTAAGTTCAACACATACTGCTGTTTCAAAACTAATTACAATTGTGAGAAACATGCTTGTAATTTGAGAAATCAGTTTGAATATTGATGACTAACTGCTTATATGTGATATTACCATGTATGTGCAGAAATAAAATATGTCAGTTTTGCTTTTTCCCTCCTTTGAATTTTGAAAAACCCAAGTTATTTCATTATCGAATGTGAAAACATGTGCATTTTGGTAAATTCTTAATGAAACCAAACTGTAATGAATTTCTTGGCCTTCTGCACCTGTTTATCTATTCCTGTCACGAAAAAGACCATGTTGTACATACATCTAATGCATCTGTTGAAAATGTCAGAAAAAAATGTATAAGAAACCTAACTCAGCCCAAAAACACAGGGATTCAAACTCAGACTTTTAAGAATGAAGCACTCAGTGACCTCTGCTGAAAAGTGCTTATCTCTAAATTCTCCCCAAGTTGGACTTTGTTTATTCTCACCCTTTCTTCCTAATAATTAAGAATTTTGTGAATGTTGAATAATTATTATCAAAGGGAACCAAAATGAAATTCTCACCTACTCCTATGTCTGTGGTTTTCTCTTTGTAAGTAAATAAGCCCCCTTGTGGAAATCATTTTCCTCCTCTTTCTCACTACTACAGGCTGAGTATCCCTTATCTAGAATTCTGAAATGTGAAATACTCCAAAATCCAAAATTGTCCACATGGGTGGCTGAGATAATTATAGTGATAACATTCAGGAGTAGCTGTGTTGACCATTTTGCAAATTCAAACAAAAGTCCATCAAAGATATCACTGATGGATTTTTGTTTGATTGATAGTGATAGTTTGCTTTCTGATAGTTTTGTGCTCTTCTATGCCCATAATAAAGATGAACTGAATTGAACTACCGATGGTTCCGTGTACACAGACTTTGGGCCTCTGCAGACAGGCGGCACAGAACCACCCTGGGAAGCAGTGGATCAGGGCTGCGGCAACCCCACACCACGGCCCCAATCCTCCCTTTTGCCGCCCCCAAAAGAGCACAAAATGCCACTCCTTTTAGGGGTGGCAAAAGGTCTCCCTAAGAGCCAGCACCGCGGCTCTTCCTCACCCTTTCAGTGCAGCATGTTTAAACACTATGCTGGGAGGACATCCTGATGAAAATGAAAGGCATTGTATTAGTAAAAAGCATTGTGTTCCCTCAAGACTGGAGGGAGGGCCTGTCTTCTTACTGTGGCTAGGCCCGATGGAGCTGGCCAGCTTTCTCTCCCTCAATGATGGTGGATGGAGGGAGGGCCCTTCTTCTTCCAGTATACAAAATTGAAAAATCAGCACTCAGCAAATGCAAATGAGAAACCACCCAGGGCTTTCCCAGCAGACAATGATCACCAATTAGCAGACACTAATCCTCCCACCCTGCCATCCTTTGCATATCCTCCCACCCTGAGGCCCTGCCATCAACAACAGAACAATACACAGTTTACATGGGAACCAATCTTCCCTAACCAGGGTCTCACAGTGTGTCTGTGTGTGTGTGTGTATACCCACTCTCTTCTATTCCAGTATTCTCTGAAGATGCCAGCCACAGATGTTGGTGAAATGTCAGAAAGAAACTCTTCTAAATATGGCCACACAGCCCGAAAAACCCACAAAAAACTATGGATGCTGGCCATGAAAGTCTTCGACTTCACATAAGTTTTGTTTATTTGTTTGCTTGTTTTTTAAATGCCTGAGCAGTATGGTAAGGATGTGATTATGAAAATAAATATGTACAGGAAAGCTTTCCATGGCGCATTAGCTGTTTCCTACAAGTTGATTCATTGCCTCCCTCTCAAGTGCATCTCAGGCCAGTACTGAATTATATGGATAGATTGTACCGATTCACTGGATTTAGCCTTTCTCTTAATAGAGTTCCTGTCAATTTTAAATATTACTAAAATGCACATTTGCATATATATTTGAGAGGGAATATATAGCTAGCCAAAATTCTGTGTGGTTAAGAGTAGCATAAGAGGTCAGCCTGTCACTTTGTCATCACCCATCGGAATCACTGTTGCACTGAGATAGCCTCTCCACAGCCATTCTATTGCTAATGGAGTGGGGACAGGTGGGTGGGGAGTTAAAGTATCATCTGGCTATGTGCCTGGAGCCAAACTCAGATATTCTTGGATCCTCAGGGTCTCAGTGGAAGATGTAATCAGTCTTATCCCCTCTACTCTCCTTCAGCATTGGAATGGTGGTAGTGGTGGGCTTTTATAACACTGAGTCTTGCTATCCTAGAGAGTACCAAGCTCCTCAGTGACCTCTAATGTCACTAGCAGGATGCTAGTCTTAGGCTGCAATCCTGTACTCACTTACCTAGGAGTAAGTATCATACTGAACTCAGTGAAAATGAGGTCTGAATAAACACGAATAGGATTGCACTGTAAAATATATAATATGAGAGAAATGCACATTGAAATCCAAAATAAAATTTAGATATGTATTTTGAAAGGACTCTTTAAAAAACAAATTAACACAGAAATGAAACAGAATTATAGATAAAAACATGCTGAAATGTTATGGCCCAGGAAAAGATAGAATTTGCTTATCTCTATCTTGACATAATTAAGATAGGAACTATAATTTAACATATTTCATATACCTAGCCTGTTTGGAAATATTGGTACTGATATTCTTTGTGGAATCTTTATTGTACCTTGTGTGATAAGAAACAGAATAAAGATTTTGTTTTTGAAGCAGGGCTCCATAGGTGACATTTATTACTACAAATATATGACTGAATCTGATTTGTGTTCTAAAAGTATTGATCACTGTATTGAACTTTCCAAAAAAGTCTATAAAAACAGATCAGTAGAAATTGAACTTCAAATGTTAAAATTACGATATACCATTCAAATTGTAAATTCATAAATGCGGTGTCATCATACAATTTTCACATTTTTTGAAAAACCGAATCATATCTCAGAAAAAATGCTATTGTACCTCAGGGACTTTTGGGACAGCAAAGTCTGTCTGATCAGATGCATGAACACTCCATATTAAAAAGTGGTTTAAGATGAATGCCATTTTAATGATCAATAAAGGAGTCTAAAGGTCATTTCTCTTGTCTCATACACATGGTAATTTTGTCCTGGTTTGAGGTGAAACCCATTATGTATTATATATGTCATTGAGGCTTGCCTTCAAGTCATTTCTGACTTATGGTGACCCTAAGGTGACCTTATTGTGGGGTTTTCTTGGTCAGATTTCTTCAGAGAGGGTTTGCCATTTCCTTCCTTTGAAAATGGTCACCCAGCAGATTTCCTTGGCCAAGCGGGGTTTTAAATACTGGTCTCCCAGAGTTCTAGTCCAGTGCTCAAACCACTACACCACACAGTCTCCCACATATTATATATGGTGTCTCATATGGCTTTGGTCCATCTGCCTGCCCATTCATAATTCCTCATTTGACCTTGCCTAGGTTTTAAGATGCTCAGGGAGACACTTTCTTTCAGTCCTATCACCATGTGTTGGGAGAGTCAGATAGATAATGTATAAAGGACTGTGCTTGCCTTTGAAATCAGGATCAAGATATGGTTTAATATTGCAGGTTCAGTATCCCTTATCCAGAAATTTGAAATCCGAAATACTCCAGACTCCAAACTTGCCCACATTGGTGGATGAGATAATGGCATCTTTGCTTTCTGATGGTTCATTGTACACAAACTTTGCTTCATGCATAACATTATTAAAAATATTGTATATAAAAGTAGTTTCAGCCTATTTGTATGAAGTGTATGTGAAACATAAATGAATTTCATGTTTGGGTCCCATCTTCAAGGTATCTCATTTTGTATATGCAAATATTCCAGAATCCCAAACCTCCCACCAAAATCCAAAACACTTCTGGTCCCAAGCATTTCAGATATCGGAGACTCAACCTGTGCTCCCTGAAGTGTCTGTTCCAGGCTTTGTCAGTTTATGGTTTTATTTTGCTGCAAGCAGGTATGTAGTTAACCAGGAGGTGGAGCGAATGAGAGCATTGGTTCCCGGTAAGAATTCTGCCCCCCCACCGCCATAAATTTTCTTTCAGTCCTCCTATTTTTAGCATT
>CM034703.1:57082212-57097787 GCA_020142125.1 Phrynosoma platyrhinos | reverse complement strand
AGGATGAAGCATTCGTAAGTAGAGGTTCCACTGTACTTTAGACATCCAAAACAAAAAGAAAAAAAGAGGCAAACAAAGGTAACAAGGAAATATGAGCTCAGCAAAATCTGAATGATTTTCAGTGTTTCATTCTCTACAATGCTAGAAATTTGGGGAATAAAGGACAATTTCCAGTTGGACAGAATTCCTAATGGGAGGGTAGCATCCTTTATTTGTCCCCTGCCATCCCTGCAGCTACACTTCTTACCAGCAGGCTGGTCTTCTGCATTTTACAAAGGCAATATCCCTCTGAATTCTAGTTGCTGATTAATATGAGTGGAAGAATTCTTGCATGTATATGCTGTATAAGCTCTGTGGGCTTCTCATAGTCACCTGGTTGGACACTGTGGGAACAAAATGCTGGACTAGATAGCCTTAGGTGTGAACCAGCATGTTTCTTGTTATATTCTTAGAGAGGTACTCTAAGTGTTTTTCTTGTTTGAAATACAGGAAGAACATTCTTCGATTCTTGGATGCAGAAAGAGACATCTCAGTGGTCAAAAGCAGCTTCAAGCCAGGAGATGTAATTCACTATGTGCTAGACAGACGTCGTACACTAAACATTTCCCAGGATTTACACAGCCTACTTCCTGAAGTTTCGCCAATGAAGAACCGTCGCTTTAAGACCTGTGCTGTTGTAGGCAATTCTGGCATCCTGTTGGATAGTGGGTGTGGAAAAGAGATTGACAGCCACGAGTTTGTTATAAGGTAAGTCTTCATCATTTGTTCAGCAGGTTGTCTGGTATTTAAGCAATAATGAACACAAATATTTTAAGTTTGAATGAAGGCTTGGAATTGCTGAGTGATATCTTTCACTTTATGGTGCCCCAAGTTAAATATATTTCAATATGGAAAGAACAGGGATATCTATATATTGAGGATGAGAAATTGCACAGTTGGAAAATGCTGAGAGATTTGTAATATTAGTTTTTAGGATCTGCATTTGCTCTTTATGCAGACACAATCACTCTTCCACTAGTGAGTTGCCTCCAGAAAATGAGAATATTTTCATTTTCTGCTTCTCGCCTGTAGTCATAGCAGAAAATTACTACCTTTACTTATTATATATGCACTGTATGGGGTAAAGTTTACAAGAAATGCATTGGGGATTAACTAGATAACTCCCATTACAGAAATTGGAAGTCACACATCTAAAGTATTTCATGCTGCACTGAAAATGTATTCTGACTGTATGTGCAGATGTATTCACATATTTAAGTGTTAATAATTAGTTTGCTTGTCCAAAAACAAAACATTATGTATTGTCAAAAGTCAGAAAGAAATTAAAAGAAGTTGCAGGCACTGTTTAATAGGCTGTCATTGTCTGAATACAAAATAAATTCTAGTTAAAAATACAGGACATTGGGTGTTATCCAGAACCATTAAAAATAAACAGTCTTACCCATGATTATAGTGGAGTATTGTTTATGCCCACTATGCTTCTATAAGTAGCCAGTATCCAAGCCTGTGCACATTAAATAATGGAATGGATGTGATTCTGCTAAAGATCTACAGCTTTTCATTTTTTTCAATGTGATCTTCTCAGTTCTACTACTGAAATCAGTAAGACAAAACTAGCAATCTGAATCTGTGTCCTGTAGTGATTAGGGTCCCAGATTCTTGTCACCAGTGACCTGTAAGACTCATTGGGTAACCTTAGGTTACTCAGAGCCTAAGCAGACGGGCGGCCATGGGCTGCCCTGGGAAGGTGTGCCGCGGGACCGAGGCATCCCCATGCCCCGATCCAGCGGCGCACTGTCAGCGCCCCTGGAAAGGAGCGCTAAAATAGCTCTCCTTTCATATGTTGCCGAAAGTGCACCCCAAAATGTTGAGGCGCACTTTTGGCGACCCTTCCGCCGCAGCATGTCCGGACATTGCGGCGGGAGGTCCTCCTTGGAGCGCCAGCCGTGCGGAGGGCCGGCTGCTCCGAGGACGACCTTGGGAGGGGGATGGGGTGCTGAGCGTGCAGCTGCCTCCCCTTCCCTGCGCTGAGGACGGCTTTTTAAGCCGTCTGCCAAGGCCCTCACTCTTCATGAGCCTGACCTTCCTCACAGGGCTGTTGTAAAGATGAAGTGGGAGAGGTCATTCATTTAAACTGCTTTGAGCTCACTGGAGAAAAGTCATAAAATAAATATAATAAATAAATAAAGTTAAGCCTTTTAAATTAGAAGCTTATTGCATTCTTAAATAATACGACTTACCTTCCAGTTTAAATCGGGTGGCATCTTGATTTAACTGCCGAATCCACCACCCGAGTCCAGGCCAGGTCTATCCCTGATGCCAGGGCTGCTCCGGCAGCCATTTTCTTAAGCCAGAAAACTCCCGGCTTGAAAAGGAGATGTGCTGAGTGGGGCTGGACCATGCTGGAACCAGGCAGCGATTTCGGCAGCTAAATCCTTCTGATAATGTCAGGATGTCATCCGATTATTTGCAATAAGCTTGTTAAGAGTCAGCCCTCTGTATCTATGGATTCTTTATCTACCAATTCATCCATCCATGGCTTAATTTTGACCTTGATTTTGCTATTTTATATAAGGGACACAATTTTACTATGCCATTATATATAGTGGGACTTCAGCAAACACTTTTTAGCTGTATATATAATTATTATTATTTTTTTTACAGGGTTCCCTGAGATCTGAAAATTTCAAGGGTTCTTCCAGGGTAAAAATGTTGAGGAAGGCTATATTATAGTGTGATGTAGACAAACAGATATAAGCAAAGCCAGACAATAAGTGACTGACCACAGTGACCCCTCTGTTTTCGTGGGGGATCCATTCAGGACCCTGCTGCAAAAACAGAAAATTGCAAATATTCAAGTCCTATTGGCTTGAATGGTGGCATGCACCTGTGGCCATATGCCTCATTTTGTCCCCCTCCATTTGCCGCATGTAAACTGTTGAGGGACACGGACACCAAGTCTACAAAAACAGAGGGACAACTATAGTTGAATGCTGATATCCAGATCCAGATCAGATAATTAAACAGTTGGTCTGTGAGCACCTAGGGAAAATGATGTGATTACAAAGAACCAGCATGAGCTTTTCTTTTCTTTTCTTTTCTTTTTCGTAAGATTAGGAGAATGCTGTAAATGCATTTTGATTTCAGTAAGACTTTCAATAAGATTCCTCCATGATAATTTTGTAGAAAATCTTGTAAAATGTTGGGTAGACAGTCTGGTTGTTAGGTGAATCTGTAACTGGTTGATGGAGTAAATCCAAAGAGTAGTCATCAGTAATTTCTCATCATGTCACAAGTTTCAGGCCTGGACCCAGTGTTGTTTAATGTTGTTCCATAAATGAATGAAAGAGTGGATGCCCATTAACATTGCAGATGGCATCAAACTAGGTGGAGTAACTAAGGGCCTCTGCAGATGGCGCAAAGCGCTGTCTTGGAGGCAGGGAAGGGGAGGGGCAGCCACAAGGCAGCTTCCTCAACCCCTCCCCAAGGACGTCATCAGGGCACGCGCTGTTATACACGGTGCGTGCCCTGAATACGCCCTCCTGATGCAGTGTCTTCACGCACTGTGCTGGCATTTTGGCACTCCTTTCCCAGGTGCCAAAAGGGTGGATTGGGGCTGAGGTTTGGGGCAGCCTCAGCCCCGATCCTCTGTTTCCTGGGGTGGCCCAAGGCTGCCCGTCTGCAAAGCCCCTAATACACAGAAGATAGAATCAGATTTCAAGATGATCTCTGCAGGTTGGAAAATTGGCCCCAAACTAACAAAATATATTTTAACAGGTATAAGATTTTACATTTTGACTCAAAAAGTCAGAATGGTTGATACATGGCTTGACAGCAACATGTGTGAAAATAGTCTAGGAGCCTTAGCAGACCACAAATAAACATGAATTAATTAATAGACCAAAAAATAAACAGCACAAAATAAAAAAAATAAATACATCAATAGAAATATAAGGTCCAGATCCAGAGAAGTAATTCTGCTTTGATTAGAACTCACCTGGAGTACTGTGTCCAGTTCTGGGTGGCACAGTTAAAAAAGGATATCAACAAGCTAGAATATGTGCAAAGAAGGGTGACCGTGCTGGTAAATGGTATGGAAGTATGGTTGAGGGATCTGAGAATGTTTAGCCTAGTGAACTGAGTACTGAGAGATGATTTGATAGCCATCAGAGAGGCTGTCAATAAGAGATGGAGCAAGCTGGTTTCTTCAGCTCCAAAGGGTAGGATTTGAATCAGCAGATTCAAATGACAAGAAATCAGATACCAACTAAACATTAGGAAGGGCCTGATGGTGAGAGCTGTTCAACAGTTGAACAGACTACTTTAGAAGGTTTTTAAACAGAGTTTGAATAGCCACCTGTCAATGGTGCTGTATCAGTGGATTCCTGCATAAGCAGAGGGTTAGAATAGTTTAGCCTTGGGCTTCTTTCCAACACTGAAGTTCCGTGATTCTGATTTAGCTATGTCGGGACATCACTGAGGACAAATAGGAAACCATTTCATTGAGCCTTTTGGAAATGAGAAAAAGGAGAAACAAGGCAATCCGTATATGTCGTCTGACGCTACAAAAATGGATTGCCTTGTTGCTGTTCTGCAGTGGAGGTTTTATTACCCAACAGTATTAGGTGGCAAAACTTTTATACTGATTCTGCTGGAGTTGTTTGGAAAGACACATGAGTAGTGGATACAAAATATGTATGGGGATGTATGTATGAATGTGTATCTGTATCTGCTTTCTGCTGAAAGAACTTCTATGCGGCTGAAAAGCATTCACATTCTGATATGTGTCTGGATGCCACACATCCATCCAGCATTGCTTTCAATGTCATGTTCATTCATATTCTGTCAGTTTCATGTGACTTGACTTGGGTGAGGGAACAGATAGCTTTGGTGGTAGTAGTCACATATTACCCCAACTCCTGATTGTAAACAGTAATGCTGCTTTTCTAAAAGAACAAAGGATTGTTTATGTGTGAAACAAGCATTTTATAGAAATGTTTCACATTCTGTTTTGGGTCAGCCCTACAGTAAACATACATACCATTGGCCTATAAAAAGTTTGGCTCAATTGCTTCCTCCCCGTGAATGCTGTTGCTACTAACATTCAGTGCTAATGTTTGACATTTCTTTCCTTAATGGAAGAAAGTTACAGAGCTTTTCAAATCAGAAGAATTGGTTAAACACCTTTCAATTCAGCACGGCTCCCAAAGTGTTACACGAGAACATTAATAAAAATGTTCTTTTAAAAACAAATTAAACCAATTTTTTAAAAAATAAAAATAAAAATAAATAAACACCCCAAAGTGGAATAATGCAGTTTTGGCTGTCACCTACTGTAAGGTTAAAAATGATGGACACTGCCAAATTTGTCTTGGGAGGGAGTTCCACAACTGTGCTGCTGCTGTAAAGAAAGCTTTTTCTGGTATACCAACTAGCTTGGCCTCTTAGGTTGTTGGGGTACACAGCAGGGCCTCTGATTATCTCAAATTCTGGACATGATCATACATAGTGTTTCTGAAATCCTAACCCCAATCTGAGCACCTTGAATTGAGACCAAAAGGTTAAAACATATGCAGTACGATAACAGAAAGTAATCATTTTTCATATACATATCTATCTATCTGTCTAGTACTGGAATTAAAAGATGAGATTACTATGACACATGTGTGGTTAATCCATTGACTCTTCTTAGGTTGTATCACAAGCATAAGAGATTCTGAGGTTTATATCAATGTAAATCTTTTGAAGACTGGGCCTTTTATTAGAACCACCACCTGTTTCCCTACTGTCTGGCCTCATAACTTAGGCTTTATTCTTCTGTTACTCTGTTTGGTCATGGAATGTCCCAAGAGATATTCCTCTTTTATCACTGACCAGCCAGATTCGAGGATTCCATCTACTGTAATTGTTCATCCTGTTGAATGAATTTATGATGGAGAGATGTACACAAAAGTCATTTCAATAAGTTATCTTTGGAAATCAGTTGTGCAAGTACTGTCACTTCGTGTTTATTCTCAATGTCAAAGGCCCAAAACAGACTGGCCAAAAGGAGCAGCTTCCGGCCACTTCAGGAGCATGGCATGCAGATGACTCACACCTTCAACATAGCTGGAAGCCACTCCGAGGCTGCCTAAGGCAGCCTGAAACTGCTGGCAAAAGGTACAGCAAAAATCCAGCCTTTGCCAGCAGCCCGTTTGAGACCGCAGCGGCAGCCCGTTGTCAGAGCAGGCCATCCAGTTGCCGATGGCAATGCAATCATGGGTGGAGTGGCCAGAGGCCTCTCCTTCATGCCCATCTGCTTCACCCCACAGTCAGATTAGCTAAAGTTATCATGTGAAATATTAATAGTATAATTCCAGTCAATCCAGCAATGAATTACCAGAGCAGTGATAATGAATAGTATTAGATACCCAAGCATACAGCAATTTGAAATTACCAATGTATGCATTTAATATATGCTATTAAATAAATTGGGTTTTCAATTTTTCTTTTTCTTTTTCTTTTTTGGTCTAGACAAGATAAATATAGCACTTCTGTAGCACAGAAAACCCTCAAGCTGTCTTGTTTCTAGTTCATTTTTTTTTTTTGAAGCAATCTGAAATAAAAAGATATGAAATTGAATGGATAAGTCTCTTTTGTTCTAAAATGACATGGTCCCATGTAAGTGAGTCCTTGCTGTGCTTTGCAATAGGCATTAAGAAATGACTGGATAGTTAAGCTCAAATATTTAGTATTCAGTAGATCAGATGGGTCAGAACCTTGCTCAATCTTCTTGCTTGAATACAAGAGAAAAGCTAGGGATTTTAAACTCCTCATCAAAAGCTAGAGAGTTTCAGAAACTTGATATAAAATGAGAAGTAGCAATTGAAATTTTATTAATTTGATTAAAGTATTCTGGCTCATCTAGGCCTAAATAAGCTATTGACTTTCTGTTCCTCTTATGGCTTGATGGTGGGAATGGATCCACGATAGTTATGAAAATGAGTATGGCTGCACAACTGAATTTGGTATTTTTTAAATATAAAGAAATGAAAGAAAATAAATATCAAATGTGTCATATATGAAGCTAGAAGAAAGGAATTTTATAAGTTCCAATGTACTTTTTGTTTCTGTTTGTAATATTTATTTATTTATTAAAAACATCTTTGTTGTTGTATGCCTTCAAATTGTTTCCAATTTGTGGAGACTCTAAGGTAGAACCTATCATGGGTTTTTCTTGACAAGATTTGCTTTTGCCTTTCTCTGAATGCTGAACTCTGAACACTGAGAGAGCGTGACTTGCACAAGGTCACCCAGTGGGTTTCCATGGCTGAATGGGGATTTGAACCCTGATCTCCAGATTCATAGTCTTGGGCTCAAACTGCTACACCACGCTGGTTCTGAGAATTCTCAATGTCTCTCGCTAAGCTGCCAGTCCAAGGATTCCATAAAATGGAATCATGGCCCTTATTGCACACAGCCATAAAAGCACCAGGATAATGTGATAACTGCATGTTCAATTCCCACCCCCACCTCCCCGCATGGCATCATCACCATTGTGTGATAGAACTATAGAAGACTGTAGAAAGAGTGAGTCTTTTTACTCACAGGAAAAATCCATTAGTGGCCTCCTTTGGCACTGCTGCTGCATATAATTTGCAGTGCAAAAGTTCAAGTGAGCTTTCCTGCTAATTTTTCCTGGTCAATGGGCAAATGTAAGGAAATGAAATCCAGCCCCCTACCAGTCTTGTTCTATCGCTGCAGTGCTTCTCTCATGCATACACAGTCTCTCTCTCTCTCTCTCTCTCTCTCTCCTCTCTTTCACACACACACACACACACACACACACATCTTCCTCCTTTCCTCCTTTCTTCCCCTCCCCCCCTTCCCAAAACTTCCTGTTACCTTCTGGGGGAAGCATCCACATGGCTTTCCCAGGGGAATGGACCAAAGGAGAGGGACAGAGAGCATATGCAGTGAAAGCAGTGCAATAAGCTTTGGGTGCTTACAGGCACTCTACTTCTGGATCAGGACCAACAGTGCAGGAGGTAAGAAAGCCATCCCAATTTTTGCAGACCACAGAATTGCATCAAGAGAGACCCCCATGCAATATAGCACTATGATTTCCTGTGCAATATAGTGTTATGATTCTACTTTAACTGCCACGAGGCCTTCCTAGCATTGTATTTCTGTAGTGTGAAAGGACCCCATGACTGGGATGCATTAGAATCAGTTGGCCTATCCACGGATTCTTTCTCTACATATTTAAGCATTAACAGTTTGAAAATATTCATGAAAAATTCACATTCCAAAAAGCAAACTTTGGCCTTAGCAGACTGCTAGAAATAGTGCATATTGAGTCTACTTTAACTACCCTGGCTCAGTGCTAGGGAATCATGGGAACTGCATGTTTTTCTGAAACATTGAGCCTTCTTTGTCAGAGAGCTCTGGTGCCACAATAAACTGCAGTTCCCATGATTCCCTAGCACTGAGTCAGGGCAGTTAAAGTGGACTCAATTTGCACTATTTCTGGCAGTCTGCAAAGGCCTTTTGATTTTGCTATTTTATATAGGGGACACCATTTTGCTACACCACTGTATATAATGGGACTTGAACATCCATGGATTTTGGCCTCCATAAAGGGTCCTGGAACCAAATCCCAGCAGATGCCAAGGGCCCACATTTTAAAGGTGTGAAATTCCTCCTGGGCACCTCTTCCAGCTGCATCTTTCCCAGAAAGTCAAAATATCTCTGTTTTACTCTGAAGTCTCTCTCAAAATGGCAACAGGAAGCATACGATCCAACTGACCTTAATCAGGCAGGACTGGTAAATTTAGTTGTTTGTCTTTTAAGCAGAGGCTGGATGGCCATCTGTCGGGGATGCTTTGATTGGGAGTTCCTGCATGGCAGGGGGTTGGACTGGATGGCCCTTGTGGTCTCTTCCAACTCTATGATTCTATGATTCTATGATTCTTACCAATTTCTCAGCTGTTCCCCTGTCACTTTCCCCCTGCCTCTCTCCTCCACTGATTGCTTAATTGAAATGAAATTTTCTCTCATTTATACCAGCTTAATTCATTGGGTGTAAGTAGTTCCCAGCATGGAGAAAGTCATGCTGAATGTACCTGAAATTAGGTGTTATAGATAAAGAGCTTTTAAAAAGAGAGAAGTGGCAATTTTAATTCAACACTAATGTGGTTGAATACATAGAACAGGGGTAGGCAAACTGCCCCCTTTAAGGGCCGAGGGACTCAGCTCCCAGAAGCCTCAGCCACGTTGGCCAGTAGTCTGGGATGTTGGCCAATAGTCTGGGATTCTGGGAGCTGAAGTCCTTTGACCCTTACAGGGGACAGTTTGCCTACCGCTGACACAGACTTATAAAAGTTAAGCACTCAGAACACTGGGCCCAGATGGAAAAACTGTCAATTGAAGTTTCTCCCACTTTTATTTTTTCTTTAAACTCATGTTGTTTCCATCACAAATATGAAGAAATTTTTGAATTAAAAATATTATTAAGAATTAGACTAAGATGGGAAAAATCCCTTTCTCATCTCTACTGTGAAGGATATCTGGGATTTCCTAGAGCTCTACCACAGTTAAAATTGCCAGTCAAATCCAAAAGCTCCAAAGTTCCTTTACTATTTTGTGTGTATCTATTTTCCATGTTCCACATATCATTTGGTTCTCAGTCTGAATGTCTCATGGACATACTGGTCTCAATCCTGTTGGTATTATCAATTAGAGAACAACTGCCAAATTAATTGTTAAATAGTGAGCCAGCAGTTTGGTAAATCCCATTGATTCAGAGGGTCAATTCTATTTGGAAATATCAGGCCATTAGTTGTACAAACTCTTCATGGTGTATCAGATAGAAAACTAACTTGCATGTGAGTTGAGAACTTGATTGTTTGTACATAGGCAACAGGCAGAAAACCCTCTAGCAGTCTTTGACTTGGAGCAAATATATATATATACTCCACATTCTATTTGAGAATTCAGTACAGGAAGTTTAGACACAATGGCATTGGTAAAGATTTGGAAGGATGAATGCCATTATTTTATCTGGTGTTATTTTGGCTCCCTGTTATTCAAATGGAAAACTAACCTTTTGAATCTGCCATGGAAAAGGTCATCCAAGTCTCTGAAGGCTCTTTATATAAAAAAATTGAAAAGAAGTCATTCACAGTGGAAGGAAACAAATGTATGATCATACTGTTGGTACTATATTTGGAATGGTATCTTGTGGACTGACATTTTCCACAGTTGACCAACTTTCCCCAACCTGCTACCATCCAGACATCTTAGATTAGAGTTCTCATATTTAGCCAAGGTTGGGAAAGCTGCATTAGACTATCTGAAAAGAGCAGTGTAGTTAGCAATTTAGATTCCAGATATATTAGACTTATTCTTCCTGCCATCATTTTTTGGATAGCCATGTGTATTTCCTCACTTATTTCTCTATGTGGCAAGCCAGCTCTGCTGCATTTGGGAACCCTGCTGCTCATGCCTCAGGGAAACCGTTGCCATCTGCCCCAGAGTCGTGCCCTGACAGTATGACTGTTTGAGAGTTTTGAGATTAATGACAGCCATCTGAAACTTTCTTTTGACCTGGTTCAGATTGCTCTTCACATAGTGTGAACAATTCTTACTGCTCTGGTCAGGTTTTTAATCTTGTCTGGAGGCCAGAATAGGTGAGGCTTTCACTCCCAGGAGGCTAGAGAGTTTGATGGTGAGATTTTTATACATGGGTAAAACTACCTACCCTGCTTTCTCTTTCCCCCTGAAATTTACATATATTCCTTTTGCTTATTTTTTCATGACCTTACCAACTCCTGGCTCGATGTGCACCTTCTCCAAAGGAAGCAGTCTATGTTTAAACATCATTCATGCAACTAGGAACTGAGAATGTGAGTTCTTCTTAATTTTCCCCTTTTCCCTTTTTCTTTTTTTGGCCAATTAATTCTAACATGCCACTGCTGCTATATTAGCAAAACAGATTTGTTTCAAGGGGCCATAAAAAAAGACTTTAAAATAGTAAAAGTCACTTCCCTAGCTTAAACCCACATTTATTTCTGCACAGAATGAGCAGTATCATGTACTTAGCTTACATATCACCTGCTTGGATATGTATGGATTTTCAAGTGCAGTGTTAGTTATACCAAACAAACAAACAAACAAAAAATACTATCTCAAAATTAAAGTACATTGATTTAGCTAGATTTTCTATTTATTTTTGTCACTGATTTTTATTTGAACATGAAAACCTGTATATATTGGCTCATGATGCTGGGGGGCCCCATAAGTCATATAAGCTGTCTGGTTTTTAAAAAGGAATGGCATTTTTCTTAATTTCAAAACCTTATATGGAAACAATATCACTAGATAAATATAACTACATACAGCAAATATATACAGAACAGGTGGGGATGGCTAAACAGAGCATTCAGATCTATCCTTTTCTTTTTCAGAGCAGGGTTGTTTTTTTGTTTTTTGGTATCTCAAAACTGCCTGTTTCAAACTTAGAACATGTAGTTTCCTGCATTTAACCCTTGCTGACAGATGCATGAAAATGTTACATTTCCATTTGTGGCCTAAATCTTTTCATTCTTCAACCTGCCAGCAAAAATAAAATGCTATAGGAAGATTTGATACTTAGATGTCATCGGGACTTGTAAAACTCACATAGCTCTTGATTGGAACTATCATAATTCCCCTGTTTGGTGAAAATCAAAAGTGCTGTAGAATAATAGTTTGGACCTCTTTGTTCCAGAGTTGTTACTTCTGCAATAATGAAGGACTCAGTTCTTCATTTTTGGCAGTGAAAAGGGATGTGGTTTTGTTTTGGCTACTGAACTCACATGCAAGTATTGCTTTGTAGATCTAAAAATAAGTTGTACAGTACAGTACTTACTACTCAGAACACAACAGAACTTCCAGTTTCCTCTTTGCCAGCATATAATGCATCAACAGGTAAAAGCTCAAGAAGTTTTCTGTTTCTTTTCTGTTTCAGGCTGGGGAACAGCAGGCAGCTCTTGTTAACCATGTATAATCCATTTTGTGTCACTAAAGCTACACATGCCCGCAGTGGAACTTCCATCATTTTTTTCTCTCCCCTTCCTCTTTGTGTGTAGCACAAGGATGGAAAACATGCAGCCCTCCAGATGTTGGCGAACTGCAGCTCTAAGCATTCTTTGCCTTTAACTGTGTGATGGCTTAAGATGCTAGAAGTTATATTCCAACCACATTTGGATGGGTGCATAATTCCTACCTGTGGTTTAACAGAAATTTAAGAGATTGCAATGTGGTTCATACTGTGATTACACATTCAGACATAACATGAGTTTGGAAATTACAGGTTATTTATGCTGTCTTCCAGATTTCTGGCCTGGCAATAAAAACACCATTCAGTTTAACTATCACATCCCCTGCTTGGATCACCTGCCCTCTATGGTGCATATCAGTAGAGGAGGGCATGTTGGCTTTCATGTAATTCAGAACTCCTGCAGTTTCTAAGCAGTAAAGGGAGTCTAAGGGTACTGACATCTCCTATTGCAGATCTTTGGCATCCAATACAGGGAGGGCAGTAAGATCAGTTATACAGGAGTGCTATGGAGAAAATGAGGGTAACCAGGATGTCCACTACACAATTCTAGCTGCCTTGGAGAATCCAATGTCAGATTCCCATGCTTCATAGTAGTTAAGTTATAGGAAAAGGCAATGGATTGTATTTTATGTGCTCTCCATTGAGTTCAACCTGTTACAACTAAGGAAACATAGAACTTATATCTTCTCTCTTTCATATTCCTGCTATAAGCCCATTAATACCTTGCTTTGTTACCTCAGCTGGCAAAGTAGCAAAGTGGTAAAGATACTCTCTGCTGTAGGAAGAATATTATGTAGCATTGTCTAATATTCCAACAGTCTATGGACATTGGCAGAGAACTCATCTGAGGAGATACTCATCTCCCTAACCGGCACATTTGGAGCATAGAATTGTACCTTAAATGTCAAGGAGAATAGTTCACTCTTGACCTTCATTTGTGATTAATGCTTTTTTTCATGGAGGAATATTTAATCATACACACACACCCATGCAGGCTGATAGACCCAGATAGATTTATCACCTCATGAACTATACCTAGGTAATAGTTTCAGGAATTAAGCTGTTAAAATCTGCATTAAGTTCCCATTTTGAACTTTGTTGTTAGTTACCTTCATGTTGACCCCAATTTATAACAACCTGTTTCTTAGCAAGATTTTGAGAATGAAAGAGGAGAAGTCACCCAGGGGTTTTTCCATGACTGAGCAGAGGATTTGAACCCTGGTCTCCTGGACTCCTAATCCAACAATCAAACTGCTATATCTCACAGGCTCCATTCTGAAATACTATGGCTTAAATTGCAAAATTGTTTGCTGCCATTGTTTCCTGGTCACTCACTAATTGTACTTCAGATCCTTTCATAAATGTACCAATATGACTTTTTGTATAGAAGGGATCAGTGGTCCTACAGTCTTCCATGGGATGTGATGAATCTCTTATAACCGTTGTTTGTTATGCATATTGATAGTCACACACCTGTTTCTAGAGTCAATATACAGTATGCAGAGTGGCGATGATTTCAGATATGTGCTAATATGAAGCAGGTCATTAAGGACAATGGACCATGCTGCAGATGGCTGAGAGATTTAGAGGAACTTCTATAAATGCAATATTTTTTTAATACACACACACACACACACACACACACACACACACACAGAGTATTTGTTAGATGATAGCATGTATTAGTGAGAATTTAAAGAAAAGCTCTTAGTAGACAATCACTTTTGAGTAGATGAAAAGTGTATCCTCAAAACAAACTTCCATCCTCCATTTATACAGAGAGGCACTAAATAATCTCAAAAGGGTAATAACTTTAGTATTACTTATTATTGTCCGGCATCCTGTTGGTTAGCTCCAGATAGAGTAGACCTGTTTGATCTATTGTTGAATGGTGAGTCAGCACATAGGTAATCCTATTGGTTTAATGTGTCTAATCTCATCAGAACTATCAACAAGATTTAGCCATTAATTGTTACTTATTTTTATTTAAAATTAATAACTATTTCAAGCACTGGATTACAACTCTGGAGATTAGGGTTTGATTCCTCGCTCAGTCATGAAAACCCATCAAACATTCTGTGCCGAAAAAACCCTGTGATAGATTCGCCTTAAGTCAAAATGACTTAAAGGGGCAAAAGAATAACTAACTATTATTTTGGAGTTCACCTGATTCATATAAGCATTCTGACTGAGGATGCAACGCATTCCATTTTTTAAAATCCAAAATTGTCTTCATCATACTATATTTATGAATAACATTTGCTAATCTTGACAAATTCTTATCAAAAGCAATCCAAAATAAATTCTCACCCATCTGCACTTGGGAAATCCATTTGGTAGAGTGTGAAGGATATCATGTTGTACTTACATTCCCCCCCCCCCCCCCCCCCCCCCCCCCCCCCCCCGCAGCTATTAAAGACAGTGGTATCAGCATAACAGACGTGGCCAAATACACTAGGATTTACAGCCAGAAGTAAGCAGTTATAGCCATCTGCCAGGTTGGATAAATCTGTCAGCTTTGATTTCCCCCACATTTTTTTAAAAAAAATCTCAAGTCTTTTCCATCAGATTCAGAAAGAAATGTGTGAATTTTGGAAGTTCTGATGTTTGATCTTCAAAAAACCCTAGAATTTTTCTTATTAAAAAAGTGAAACAAAATTCTCACTAATCCCTAATTCTGATACTTAAGATATCCTTCACAGTACAGGTGTGGCTTAGGGTTTCATTCTTCCCCATCCATGTAGTAGCAATAGCAATAGCAAGTCATTTCTATTTCTATACCACTTATCAGTGCACATAAGCATTCCCTGAGCAATTTACAACTGTTAATAATCTAGTAATCAGATTAAAGATATATTTCTTTGACTATTTTGTCCTTGTTTGTGAGCACAATTAATTCACATAGTTTTCTCCCTACTGCAGAAGAAAACAAATATTTCTGTGCATATTTCATGTGGTATTTGGATAAACTATTCTGCATAAAAATACCCTAATTTTCTGCATGGAAGTCATGGTCATTTGATGCAAAAATAGTTTTTGAATACAAAAAACGTCATATTTTTCATACATAACCAATGTCCAGGAAGACTAGTTGGTTTTTGTCTTGTTTTGCTCTTTTTTGTACAAAATTAGGAGTTTTATTCAAAGACATGATTTTTACACACACGCAAAAACCACATGCATTTCTAGAAGCTCTATTTTTCAGTAAAGATGTATTTTACACACAAAGCAACATCATTTTAATAACTGTTTCCTGAAACAGTTTTGTAAAACGTGAGGATTGTGTAAAAAAATTCATGACTGGGTTTCCTGGATGTTGAATATTTACTGTTACTTGTTTATCATGTTGTAATATCCTATCAGTCCTTAGCTCAGATGTCTATTCAGTCAGCTTGTTGGGGTAAATGTGGATGTATTCTAGTAAAAGGAGTATGCCTTACTGCAGGATCAATTAAAACTGGTTAATGGGGAAACAAGTGCTAGACTCAGGGCC
>CM034703.1:57035273-57062579 GCA_020142125.1 Phrynosoma platyrhinos | reverse complement strand
GAGCACACTGGCCCTGCTTATCTAGAGTATTATGGTCCAGAGTTGCCTTTGGTTAACATGATACAGGTCAAACGTGTCCAAATGGCCCATCAAGCAACACTTCATAACCCCCCTGCCTGCAAGAAACTGGTTGTCACTTCTGCTGAGGTCAGAATGGGCCACCAGTGTGATTCATTGAACTCAACTATTCATTGAACTCAACAGTGTAAGCAAAAGTCATTTTGTCACATTCCAAGATGTATTGTGAGAAAGGATGCACCCCGTCACTAGCCTTGACACATTTGTGAGACTTAATAGATGTTTCCAATAGCCAAATTGTGCACAAAACAGGCATTGTAATTTATTAAATGGCTAAAAAAATACAATTGAAAAAAAATCTGTACAAATATGATTTAGGCAAGGTTAAAAATACATACCGTATTTTCCGGCGTATAAGACGACCCGGTGTATAAGATGACCCCCCATTCTTCCAGTCAAAATATAGAGTTTTAGCACCCCTATCTTCCTTATCCTTATACCCGGCGTATAAGACAACCCCCCCCCCCACTTTAACCACAGATTTTGCAGGTTAAAAAGTAGTCTTATACACAGGAAAATAAGGTACATTAAGTAAACCATATAAACACATGCACACACTAAGAAGAATGAGTAATAATTGAGAATTTCAGAGTGGGAAGAAACCATAAAAGCCTTTCAAACTGATACAAAATAGGGATGGGGGGAATGCAAATTGCACTCAAAGAAACTCAAAGAGACTGAAAATTCGGATTTTCACATTTTTGTTGCACTTTGCTTTCATGTCAATTCAAAGCTTCTCCCCAAGAAAATACATTCTGTGTGAACATTAGGAAGAACTTAATGTCAATAAGAACTGTTGAAACAAGACTGCCTCAGAGGGTGGTGAAATCTCCTCCTTTGGAGGTTTTTAAAAGAGGTTGCATGGCCATCATTGGGCAATGTACTTCAGGTGTATATTCTTGCATGACAGGGGTTTGGAGAAGATGGCCCTTGCAGTACCTTCCCATTCTATCTATGATAGTGCCTATAGTACTAAAAAGAATATGCATCCATAATTACTAATAGACATTGATTCATAGCCTAAAATTAGGACCAATAGAAGTACCTGATAATAGCCCTATTAGGGATCTCTTACTTTAGATGACAGTTCACATGATAACTTATTTCTCCTGTACCTAAACTGTTTTGCCAGTAAAGAGCTAGAATGCCAGTGAAAAACTGCTAGCTTCACCTTTTCCCTGACATGCCAGTTTTCTACCTGTGGAGAGTGTTTCTTCATGGGAAGCAAGTAAACATGTAAATCCTCAGGCCTCAGTACAGTTGCTAACTTCAAGTAGAGTAGACCTGTTTAATCAGTGGTACTTACATAAGTGCTGACCTACCTAATTCCCATTGGTTCAGTTTGAGGTTATTGATCCCTGACATAAAATATTCCTCACCACTGGACTGAATCAGAACGCCTGCCCATAGCATGGATTGTGTGCTAGGGCCTCTGCAGATGGGCAGCATAGAGCCACCCCGGGAAGCAACGGATCGGGGCCATGGCAACCCCATGCCGCAGCCCCGATCTTCCCTTTTGCTGACCCGAAAAGAGTGGCAAAAGAGCCAGCACCGCGACTTTTCCTCACCATTTCGGTGCAGTGTGTTTAAACACTTCACCAGAAGGGCATCCTGACACCGCACCCCATGCGTAACGGTGCGCGGCGTCAGGATGGAATTGGCATGGGTTTGGGGCAGCCGGCATGCAGCTGCCCCGCCCCAACTCTATCCCCAGGCCACCCCTTTGGGCCAGTCTGCAGAGGCCCCTAGTGTATGTGTATGTGTCTTCAAGTCACCTGTAGACTTGAAGTTACCTCATGAATTTAATAGGATTTTTTAGGCAAGGAGTTCTCAGAAATAGTTTTGCCAGTTCCTTCTTCTGAAATAAAACATACAGCACCTGGTATTCATTAGTACGTCTGTCTAAGTACTAACCAGGGCTGACCTGGCTTATCTTCTAAGTTTGGAGAAGATCTGGTGCCTTTAGGGCATTTAGGGGGGAAGCAGACGGCGCAAAAGGTCATTTTGGGGCAAGGAAGGGGAGGGGCATCCGCACGGTGGGCACTCCAACCCCTTCCCAAAGGCATCGTCGACGTGCTGGCCCCTCCGCATGGCCGGCGCTCCGACGATGCCTTCTCGCTGCAGCATCCGCACACGCTGCGATGGAAGAGTTGCCGAAAGTGCGCCGCCAGACTTTTGCAGTGCACCTTTGGCGACTTGTGGAAGATGTGCTATTTTAGTGCTCCTTCCAGGGGTGGCGAAGCTGCGCCATGGGGCCGAGGTGTGGGGATACCTCGGCCTCACAACCCAGCTTCCCAGGGCGGCCCAGGGCCACCCGTCTGCTTCCCCCCTAAGACTCATAGGCTGAACTACAGCTCCCAAAACCCCCCTAACAGCATGGCTAGTATGGATAGTTCTAGGAACTGTGGACCAAAGAAGTAACTTTTCTAAGCTATCTGTGTATATCACAGGCACACAATATACTGTTTAGTGCCTACTGTTTTCAGAGGAATTGTTTCCTAGGTTGAAATAGGTCCTGTTACTATTTGTGTAAGCATACCCAATGTAGTTGTAACTCATACAGTTTATGCTTCCAAAGAGACTGCCCTCATTCTTGTACGGTTAGTTTCACAACTCTAAACCAGCTGAATTACAGCACTGACACCCTGAATCATGGAAGAGCTTTAGCCTTTCACATCTGGCAATGTGATTTAGTTTAGAAGCTCAAACAAGCCTAAAGGCCTCTTATGTGTTTTTATTTGCTGCATGGTCATAATTCTGTGCCATTTACAGGCTCTGACCTCAGAGCTGCCACAGTAGCGATATGTGTGGGTTGAGATGCAGCAGTAGAATGAAAGTGTGCAGTTTATTTCTGTTTAAATTTGCAGTAATATGCTTTATCAGCAACCCACAGGGCTTAAGCTACATCACACCTATTGTGTTGTTCCAGTCAGCAACTTTTCACTGCCTCAAAAGACAAATTTCCCTACATCAGTTCTGCTTTTAACCTGAATCACCCTGGCAATCAAACCCAGTGTTACCAGGATCAAGTACTGCTTTAAAAGAGGGGTAATTAGGGCCCTTCATAAGACCATCTCATATGCAGAGGACACTTGCATGTTTCTTTGTGTTGGCACTGAAAAAAAATCTGCATGTGGTGCTACACAGAATTCCATAGTACTCGTGTTAACAGAACAGGCTGATCACATACAGAGAGGACTTTTCAGACAGTGTTCTGCATATTCAGTCTTTGAGCCACGACTGAGATCATACGTTAAGAAGGTGAACCGTAACACTCTGCCCATAAAAAGGAGAAAGGGAGGGAGAGAAAAAAAGAAATCTGTTATCACCTTTATTATTAACTGGCTTTTATTTTAGCATGACCTTTCATGGATATAAACCCACTTTGCCGGATGCAGTAGTGGGTGGTATTAAGGCTTCAGCCATAAAGCATATTTATACAGTTGTGGGAGTGGGACAGAATGCAAGAGGTTCTAGAAAGATGCAAATCATGTCCCTTGCCCTAAATTTTCAAAGGAATGGGCAAGATGATGCAAGTCTTCAAATCTTTACAGCGATCATTTAGTGCTGATGTGCTCAGGTAGATCTCTTTTCATCTCCTACAAAAATCTTTTGAGATGGTAAGGCACAAGGGGATATATATTCATTTGCACCCCATCCAGCCTCCGTCTGCAGCTGTCAAATCTCTGGAGGGGCTGCTCTGCTTTACAGTGGGGAGATGAGAGAGTAAGAAACAAGTCAGATGATGAAGGACTACCTTTTCTTGGCTAAGAGGGGAAAGGAAATGGGAGTGTAATCACAGATTACAGATGGAGGACATCCTCCTATCCCTTTCCATAGGAGCTACATCAACTGAACTTCCTCTCCCATATCCTCCCCTTTCCACTAGTAAGGAGCAGGAGTAGTGGCACCCTTCCAAGGCTTGGCAGCTGCAAGAGAAGAATGAATATTGCTCAAAGGGATTGATGCTCAGTCCAAAGAAAGAGTGACAGAAGATTATCACACACAACGAATTCTGTTTCAATCCCACTATTATCCTGCTATTATATCGTTATTGTGTAATAATGGGATATGAACAATTTAATGATCTGTGCTGTCACATTATTGAACTATTACAAGATTATAGCATCTCAACAACAAAAAAATTAGTGCTTTTACCTTCCACACCTCAGTGGTTTGAAGTGTTGTAATTCCGTGATCATGAAATCTTGTGCATGCGCAGATGCAATGATGGTGACCTGACCTATTATTGCCAGAGCATTGGATATCAAGATCAGATCATTTGCATATACATTTGAATATAATATGTCTGGGAAAGCTGCCAAGAATGATGATAGTCACAGTCCAAAATGAGAAACAAGGAAAACTGCTCACAAAGCTTGTGCAGTTTAAAGCAAAGCAAAGTCTTGTAGACCCAAAGTAGAAACAAAGCAAATTAAGAAGCCAAGGGTTCAAACCAGAGAGTGGTCAAGCAGTCCGAGGTCAAGGGTTCCGGAGAAGCAAGAAAATCAGGCAGCCCAAGAATCAAAGGTGCGAGCTGAGAAAACAAAGGAAGGTCAGGATCAAGCGTGCTTTCACCAGCAAAGTCAGGTAATCTCTGACAACTGGTCTGGTGTCCTTCCCTGTTCATATAACCAGATCTCATGATCTCAGCTGTTTGGTGATTAGATGGCATTTCTCATAAAGCCTCCTCATACGCCAGAGGTATGCTCTTTCAGCTTTTCTCTGATGGAAGGTAGGTATGTTGTTTTTCTCTGTCTCCCATGCCTGAAGCCTCTGCTGCCAGGAGGCCTGGTTGCTGAGCCTCCTTGGAGGCCACAGACTCTGTTTGAGCTCACAGGGTAGAACTGTGGCCAGGCTCAGATTCAAGCTGAGGCTCCAGTTAGTCCTCTGAGCATGTGTGTGTGTACACATACATACATGCACATGAATATATATGTAAATCTACATATACATACATACATTGATTTAACAATTGCTCAAATTAACATTAAATTTAAATAAATAAATATAATTTAAATATATAATTAAATAAAATTTAATCAATTAAACATTGACTTAAAAATAGGAGTAATGGAAAGATGTGTGTGTATATATATATAAGGTAAAGGTATTCCCCATTTACAAGGTTGTCAAGTTGTGTCTGACCATAGGGGGCGGTGCTGATCATGTGGCCAGCATGACTGCATACAATGCTGGTTACCTTCCCACCGAAATGGTACCTATTTATCTACTCACATTTGCATGCTTTTGAACTGCTAGACTGGCAGAAGCTGGGACTAGTGACAGGAGCTTATCCCATCATGCAACACCCAGGCCTTGAACTGCCAACTTGCCAATCTTGCAAGCAAGAGTCAACATCTTAACAATCACCTCAATGGGATACAAATAAATATTATCTTAACCACTTGAGCCACTGCATCACACACACACACACACACACACACACACACACACATACATATGTGACTCTGTGTGTGTGTGTATGTATGTGTGTGTGTGATAACTGGATAGTCAAGAAAGAAGATAGAAGGAAAATCAACACATTTGAGATGTGGTGCTGGAGAAGAGTGCTGAGGATTCCATGGACAGCCAAAAGGACAAACGGGTCCTAGAACAGATCAAGCGAGAGATATCCCTAGAAGTCAAGGTGACAAGACTTAGACTGTCATACTTTGGACATATCATGAGAAGGCATGAATCATTGGAAAAGACAATAATGTCAGGATAGGTGGAGGAAAGTAGAAAGAGAGGAATGCCACATGCAAGATTGATGGACTTTATGAAAGAGACCATGAATAAGAGTTTGCAGGAGCTGGGCAGAGCAGTAGAGGACAGGGGGGCCTGGAGATGTCTCATCCATAGGGTTGCCATGGGTCAAGACAGATGCGAAGGCAATTAACAACAAAAATGCATACACATGTATATGTATATACATATAGATCTATATATACATTGATTTAATAAATAATAAATAATATTTACTATTTATTATTAATATTAATATTTAATAATTTAACTGGATGGCTCTTGGATAGCTCCAATTACAGTGTGATCGGCTTCACAGACTCTCCTTGCTCAGGGGAATTTGACCCACAGTAAGTTATTTTACTGTACAGTGATCACGGGGGGGGGGGGGGGGGGGGGGGGGGGGGGATCATTATAAGGCATCACACACGTGGTAATAAATGGTCTATTAGTGCTATCAGCAGGGTATTAATGAGATTTAGCATTAATACAAAATTACACTTTCATTACAATTCAGTGACAGGATAGATACAGGATTAGTGCAATGTCGTGTGATAATCATTTGTGTAATTGTGCAATTATAACGAGAACATGATGGAACAATGATGTGTTTTTCTCTGTGTGATAATCTCCAAGGCTTAAGCCACAATTTTGTGCATGCATGTTATTTACAGTATTCTAGGCCAAGAATGAAAAGTATTGCAAAATGTTTGAAAGGGGCTGATGATAGTTATTTGAAAGCCTTCGTGGTATTTTTAGAGTGCATTCTGGTGATTTTTCAAAATCAAATTCAAAATACTTTGAACAGAATTTACTGGATCTCAGCTGGTAAAAGGGAATAATGAAAAATCTCATCTGTGTGTACAGCCCAGTGACAACAATGACTTTGATAGTGAATAGCTTGGGGAATTGATCCAATTGCTTTTGTCTCACTCAGCAATGAGTTCAAACATTCATTTTTTCCACCTCAGACAAAAAAATCATAAGAGACTTTATGTCTCTCATGTAGCAGTTTTCATTGGAATACATTCAGCCAAGAGTCACCTACAACTGGTAGATATATATCTGTACATCATGAGTCTTCAAATAAATAC
Organism: Phrynosoma platyrhinos; assembly: GCA_020142125.1. Taxonomy (NCBI): domain Eukaryota; kingdom Metazoa; phylum Chordata; class Lepidosauria; order Squamata; family Phrynosomatidae; genus Phrynosoma; species Phrynosoma platyrhinos. Next base: position 57,055,659 of record CM034703.1, on the reverse strand, counting down.
CCTGGAAGAGTGAAAAAATAATCTATTCAAATAATGAAGTCGTTCATATTTGTATCTTCTATAGCAGGAGCAACAAGGTGCAGCTTGGGGGGAAATGGCAGGGACCTACAATTTGTCAATTGTTCCCCAAAGCCTTGAAAGTTGGCCTTTCCAGCCTTGTTTTAGCCCTATTCAAACCAAAACTGACTCATTTAAGAACAGGAAGATGTAGAATAGGAGTGGTACCTTGAAGCCCACAGGATGTCCTCTTATCCCTTTAATATTGCGTCCCTTCAGTTCTGTGGGATATTGTCTCATGCTTTAGAAAACAATAGATTTAAAGCAATGTACAGTTGCCCCTCCATTCTTGCAGACTTGAGATCCTCAGTTTTGAATATTCACGGAGGGGCGACCTCCGTTAAGATCAGTGCAATGTGTGCCTTTGGGGAATGCCCCATTCAAGCCTATGGGGCTTGAATATTGGTAAGTCTCCGTTTTCGCAAGGGGGTCCAGAACAGATCCTGAGCGAAACAGAGGGCCGACTGTTTCACTTTTTATTTAATATTTTCACTGGTCCTAATGAGACTCTATCTTGAAATGCAAACAGAGTGCAAAAACCCCCACAGAGTTTTGGAACTAAGGGCCTCTGCAGACGGGCCGCTCTGGGCCATGCTGGGAAGCGGCAGATTGGGGCTGCAGCAACCCCATGCCATGGCCCCAATCCTCCCTTTCGCTGCCTCAAAAAGAGCAGCAAAATGCCATTCCTCTTCAGTGCCCTTTCAGTGCAGCGTATTTAAATGCTGCGCCGGAAGGGCATCCTGACACTGTGCACTGTGCATAATGGCACACGGTGTCAGGACAGTGATAGCGTGGGGTTGGAGCAGCCAGTGTGCGGCTGCTCCACCCCATCTCTACCCCCAGGCTGGCGCTTTAGACCCATCTGCAGAGGCCCTCTATCAGGACAGAATTTTACTTTCCTAATCACCAAGGTCAGGCTTTTCTTTCACTATTATTTACAGGGCCAAAACTGTGTGCACATTACTTATAGATACTCAATTAACAGTCCAGTTTGGCCTTAAATTTGAACCATGTAAAACACTAGAAATAGATGAAAAGGAGAGAGAATAGTAAGAAGCGATAACAGTGAGCAAATGCTGATAAATAAATACAGATTTGGTTTTAGCTGTGTGCAAGGTTGTCAGGTGGTGATCCTGTATCTTCTTCATAATTCAAGCCCTAGGCATTTCTGAGGGGATTTTAACTAGCACAGTGGCTCTGAGGATCAAGCTGGATTACCACTGATAGAGTCAAAATAAAAACTGCAGTCCAGCACTATTAGCATGAAAGAGAGGTTACATTTTTGTTTCTGTGGCAAGTAGTTTTTGCTCAAGAAAAATAATCTTAAATTACCACGAACAAACATTTTCTTTAGCATTGATATATTAGCTGAGGAAGGGAATGATCAAAATACTAACTTGAAATGAGAATTGTTTTGTTACTTGGCATTAAATTCACCAACATATGTTGCAAAAAAAAGAATTTGTCTCTTTCTCTCCTTATCTCTTTTTCTTTTTCTATGTATGTTTAGAATTTCCCCAAGATCTTTGAAAAATAAGTTTTTGAAATGTAATCTAAATTCATCAATCCATCTCCTTTCCTGTTTAGTGTCAGTTAACATGTATCACCAGTTGTTGTTGTTGTTTTTCCCCAGGCTGCACTGCAAAAATATAGAAAACAGACATACTATTTTGGCACACATAACAAGTAATGTGGGAGAAGGTTGATTAAAATATCTGCCTTTTGCAGATGTTCTTAAAGGCGCTGACATGCTTTTAAAAAATAAAGTCCTCCTCCCAAATACTAGAAGGCTACTCATTCTGAAGTACTTCAAAGACCCTCCTTAAAACCCAAGCTGCTTTGCTTTCGTTTTCCCATGTTAATGGAAGTTCTTTATAGAACTTAAGTTTTACCTAAGATTGTTGTTTTCATTTTAACATGAGCTTACATTCCTGGCAAGAGCACAGTGCATTTTGATATAGAGTGAAGAGCCTACTGTTATAAGAAACGGTGCATTGGTGTACTGGCTAAGAACCTTCCTCTCATTATTTTTATGAGAACTGCAAAGCAAAGATAAGTGAGTTTGCCTCTCATATTACCCAGAAGGCACAAGACCCTTAGCCTCAAAGAAAAGTAGAGCGTTAGTATGCATGAAGTTAGAATAAATTGATGGAGGAGATGTTCTCTCTCTCTCTCTCACACACACACACACACTCACACTCAAACTCACACAGTCAGTCTTCTTGTATCCCCAAAACAGTTTTACCACAAACCATTTTCTGGCCTTATAATAATCACAATTACAACAATCATAATTACAATAATTTTGTTAAGCAAAAGCCAAGAGAATATGTTGTGCCAAAGTTTAAAAACTGTTAAACAAATTATCCACGTTTTAATTCAGAACAGTTAAAAATACACTCAAAACACAGTAAAAGGTACAGAACATCTCATTTTAAAAAAAAATCCTTCAGTCTCAACCAGTTAAGTGCAGAAAGCCTATTTAAATACAAAGGTTTTTGCCTGCTCTCAAAAAGAAAGCAGGAATGTAGCTTTGCAAGGGAGGAAACAGCCACTGAGAAGGCTTTGTCCCATGTCCTTACTAGATAAGCCTTTGAGGGTAGTGGAAATGAAAGTTTTAAAAAAGGCCTCCCTCAAAGATCATTAGATTCAAGCAAGCCCATATAGAGATATACAGGCTACCCCCTTATGTACAGTCGTCCCTCCGTTTTCACAGGGGATCCGTTCCGGACCTCTTCCCCCCCCCCCAACAAAAACAGAAGATCACAAATATTCAAGCCCTATAGGTTTTAATGGCACTGTGCACCCATAGGCGCATGCCCCATTTTGTCCCCCTCCGTTTGCCACCTGTGAACAGGTGAGGGACACGGACACTAAGTCCGCCAAAACAGGAGCAACTGTATATTTTAAGAAATGAGAAGCCATCAGTATCAGATGATGGTGATGATATTGCCCCTTCCACCAAAGATTTTAAGATAGCTGCCTCACAGTAATAACTGGATTTTTCCCGTTTCCTCCCTCCCTCCTTTAGTAGAACATTTTGTCATCCTTACACATAACAAATCTCTGTACAAATATAATCAAAGCAATAGCATGTAATCAAGACAATACACATTCCAAAAACATCCCTTCGAAATGAAGAAAAGCAACATAAACAACAGAATAGAATTAAACTCTCTTGCAAGCTTTAAAAGCTGGAACTAAACTTTATGTTTATTTTTCTGAAGCAGAGACCATCTTTTTAAAATGTGGAGCATAAAAGCAGAGTTTATAAGTAAAATTGCAAGGATCAGCCTTTTTTTAATGCCCATGAAAGAAAACAAAACCAGAAAGTATTAAATCTGTTCATGAATATGCCACGTTGGGAAAGCATCAATGTGACTTTTTAAAAAGTACTCCTGAAATCTCAGTTATCTTAATATGTCAATAAGTCTGAAGAGAGGATGACCCAACAAGTTCTTAGATTTTCAAATTGTTCCTGATCAAATCCCTCAGGAGTGCTTGTAAATAACAAATGCCTGTCCTCTACTCCAAAGCAAACACATGAAGAAATAAACAAAGCAGTAATGACATAAAAGAAATGGACTTTTATGGTTTAGAATCTGGTGAAAAACAAGAAACAAAAGGAATGAACCAGTGAATCATTTCCCAAATACAGCCAGCACTCCACATCCACAGATGCAACCATCCACCATTTTTTTTATTTCAAAAAACAAACTGTTTGCCATTTTAAATAAGGGACAGCATTTTATTACCCCATTGTTTATCATGGGACTTGAGCATCCAGTTATTTTGGTGTCCATGGGAGGTCCTGGAATCAAACCCCAACGGATACCAAGGGCCCATTTTACTGTAGTCACGTCTATACAGTGATGATTCGTGGGTCTAATGTTAATGTGGTGGTGGATCCTAATGAAGATTTGGGTCAGAACTTGGGAATGTTCATTTTTTAGCTACTCCTCAGCCAATATGACCACTTTTCCAAGTTCTTTACACAAGTTCTAGGCATATCTGTCTGTTTCAGTTTCTACCACTCCCTGAACTAACTGAAACACGGGTCTGTAGTGCCGTCACAGTTTGCTGGTTTTGGCTTATAAAAGTTTTTGCATTAGTTAAAATACTTATAAAACTGTTTGTAGGCAATTTTGTATGTGTTTTTACAAATGGATACATTTTTGTGCTTAATTTTTCTTAATGTGTGGATTTTTTTTTCATTGAAGAACTCTGTCACTAATTTTTTAGACATATGAAAAGTAGGGGGTATGTATTTTCTGGTTCCCAGATTAGTTTGGGAAATTGCAGTTTAATTTGATTCATTTTAAAATGTGAACCAAAGGTTTCTCTCCCCATCTCTATTTTTAGAGTTCCTAGCAAGTGTGATGAGATTTGCTGTCAAACAGCAGAGAAAGTGTTGAGTACCTCAGTCAGTAGCTGAGCCTCCACTAATGTTTGAAAACTTGTTTCTTTCTTAAATACACAATGGACAATAGTTATGTTGGAGCATTGTATTTAAAACAGAGTCAGAGTGGCATTGTGGTTTGAGTATTGGATTATGGTTTTAGAGACCAGGGTTCAAATTCCCGCTTGGTCATGGAAACCTACTGGGTGACCTTGGGTAAGTCACACAGCCTCAGAAAAATCCCATGGTTGGTTTGCCTTAGGGTCAGCATAGGTCGGAAGCAACTTGAAGGCATACATTGTATTTTAAAAAAGTATGGTATTAAACAAACATTTTATGTGTGTGTGTCTATATATATATATAACAAAAACAACAAACAAAACATATACAAAACACATAAAACAGCTAACCTAGTACATATAACATACTTATATCTTGTTGGGGCACATGTGAACTGAATTCAACATGTGCAGGAAACTAATGCTGGAACAAATATATATATATGAGAGAGAGAGAGAGATATGCAAGCTGTGTAACTAAGCACCAGAGTTGCAGATGTCAACAGTTACAGCATTTCTGGGAGTGGGTTGCATGTTTCTGCACTCTTATGATTTATAATACTATTCATGAGCCTTTCATCATAACTTCCATATTCTTCTAATAGTTACAATTGAAGAAATAATTTGAGAGCTGGTTCTTGCTATTTAGTTAGCCTCTGTACTTCGTAGGGCTTTACATTACTCTTAGTATGTAATTTAATTAGACTAATAATATTCCATGAAAAATTGGAAGGTGAGGGTACTTGGAGAGACTCGGTGGCAGCCAGATGTTTTGTAATGAAAATTGTGACATTTTCCTAAAAGAAAAATATGAGTTGCCAAATTTTATATCCCATCTTGGATATAGCATCTTGGAATATGGGTGCTATTTTTCTTGAAAATGTGGAAGATTAAGATTAGGGGGATTGGAGAGTCATAAAGTGTTTTTGAATGAATAAAGTGAGCTGAATTTGAAAATGGTATATTCCATGATTTGGCTGCCATTTTATACAAATATTTATACACTGAGAGGAATAAATAGAGGAATGGAGACCAGAAGGTGTATTCCAAGGTAAGATTTGTGTTTCACCCAAGCCATCCCTTTTATAAAACTGAATTATTTTCAAGTATGTTGTTCCTATTCCAGTTATTGAAATAAATATATAAATTAATGAGTTCCCCTTCATCCTCTGCTCACATTGAAGTGATTTGGATGCTAACCAAACTCTTTGCTTCCTTGATGTAAATAGCTCAGGCAATTTCTGAACCAATTCAACATGTACAGAGAGAATGTACCTAGCCATTTTCATCTCTTCCACTTACTCATATTGTTATTGGCAATAATTGGTGTAATGAAGCATACCTGAAATTGATGGGGGGCGGGGAATAGAAATGATATCAAATAGGATCTAACTGATATTTTGGCTATTTAGCTCAAAATTCTTTTCAAGATACACATAAGCTCTCCTCCTTATTTCTTTCTCATTTTAAAAAAATATTAGTATCTATGGCCAGAGCATAGGAAAAAGAACAGTTAAAAATGGGTTTCCAGAAAGCAGAGTTTTATATCAGATACATTGCTTTAGCATCTCATGGATATCATGCAACTGTGATGTAAATGTGTTATTTCTAGGGACAGAAAAAAAAAATATTTTGATTTTTTTGGGGGGTGGGGGATGGTCCAAAATATGTTTGTTAAGTGTTGGGAAAGAGTGATGACAAGAATCCTGGACTAACAAGAATTTTCATTTAGGAACTTATGTACAAAATTCACACATGGAATTTAGTGTAGAAAATAGCATTTTCTACACAGGAAGCAACATTTTCTGTACAGTAGGGGGTATGCATTTTCTGGTTCATGCTCAGAAATGCTGTTTTGTGCACAAATAAATGTTGCAATTTGGCGTATATAAAATTTGCAAATAGTAGGCAGAAAAAAAACTTTTTGAGTAGAAGACAGCATTTTTGTGCAGAATACAATGTTTCTACACAGAAAAGTGTGGTTTTTGTGCAGAATATGCTTTTTTTTATCCACAAAAATACCACATAAGAATTTTTTTGCAGAATAAGTCATGAACTGCAAATTGTTTTTGAGGAGTTGAAAAAAATTCTAAAATTAACCTGTTGATTACCTGGAGTACTAAATTTGTGAAGAATTGAATTTCTAGTCATTCAGGATGAATCAAGAATTGTTTTGAAGTCACATCCCCAATATCTCCTTCATTTGTATGTATGTCATCAAAAATTGGCAAATGTGATTAAAATTTCTTGGAAAATGGATACATTTTCTAATATCATAGCCAGACAATGAGAATTGTTATGTACCCAAAGCACACCAGCCACATACAAAATGGGGTGCTGTCAGGACTGAACTGTTTGTAGCTATGAGCACAGGGAATGTTGTGACTGAACTTATGGAAGGCATTGTGATTACTTACTATAATAATTAAATCTAACTGATTCTTTAATTTTGTAGGGTTTTTTTTTCTTTCTTTTAAGAACTGACATCTTCCTTGTGTTAGAAGTGTACTTGGGAACAGTCCACTGGAAAACTACTACATATCTAAACAAATATGGAAAATATGAAAGATCATACTCCCACATATACCAATTTCTGTCTCTCAGCTCTTCCACACAGGGGAAATCAAGCAGGTTGACATCACTTTAACTGTCATGGCCCCATCCTGTGGAATCCTGGGATTTGTAGTTTGGTGGGGAATTTAGCCTGGTCTGTCAGAAAGGTCTGGTGCCTCACCGAACTAAAAATCCCAGGATTCTGTAGGATAGAATCATGACAAAATGGTGTTAAACTGCTTTATTTCTGCAGAGTGGATATACCCAGAATTATTTTCTTGTAAAAAAGAAACACACTTGATTTTTCTCTTCAGGGGTGTAAGTCTAAGTTTTCACTGTGGCCTTAAGGTCTGGCTGATGTTGCCAGTTCAATCAGATGCTTGTAACAAGTGTCAGTAGTTGTATACTGCTGACACAACTAGGAATAGGTCTATGCCTCCTACAGCAGGAGAATCATTTACCTTGCATGGGGTTGTCCATCAAATATGGTTCAGGGTTATAATTCTGTAAATTGTTTAAATTTTCTATTCTACTTCTGATGTCTCTGTTTGGAGAATATTACCATGCTGAAACAAACTGGTATCAGTGCACCAATGAGAAAGATGTATGAAACCTACAGAGACCTAATTTTGCAGTAGTGCTCAAGAACACACACTTACATCTAATCTCTCACTTTGTTCTTTTGTTCTCAGATGCATCCCAATATTTAAGTCATTTCAGATGTTTACTTGGGATATACTGTATATACTCATGTATAAGTCTAGAAATTTTAGTCAAACAATTGACCCCCAAAACCTGGGTTGACTTATCCACAAGTCAATGTAAATACTGTACTTTAACTCATAAAAAAGGGGAACCATCCTCTGGTGATAAGCAAGAGCGTAATGTGTCCTGGAAGCACTGACACCTATCCACCCAGCCCATTCTCTCATCCATCCAGCCTTTAGGGTGAGCACTGTTATGCCTTCCAGAATTTTGTAGGCTCTTTGGCATCATTTTCCTTTCCATCATTTAGATAATTTGTTGCATGCCCCTAAGTTTTACCCTCAATTTATCCATGGGTCATATCAAAATCTATAATTTGGGCCCCAAAACCTGCCCTTGACTTGAATGAGGTCGACTTATAGTCAAGTATATATGGTTATAAGTATAATAAGCATAACAGTAATACTGCATTGTAGCATATCAGAGTTGTAATCTAATGACCATTTTGCACAGGTAGACCTGAACGTCTCCACTTTCATTCCCCCAATGCTAGCTAACTAGCTCAAGAGAATGTCCTATAGACAACAGTGTCTCTGCTCCCACTTACGGGTCACTGGACAAAGGCCAGATTGTTGTATCTGCTTTTGCTACTATAACCACTACTTTGATGCTTCACATTGAACATTCTGGACTTGTTTACAAATTATATAGTGTAGCACAGTGGTTTTCATGCTGTGTTCAGAGAAAAATTTCAGGATCCTTTGAAGCTTTTCAGGGGCTTCTCATTGAGGCGATCAATAAGGGAAGACAAGCTTGCCTGCCTCTTGTTGGTCTTTTCCTGAAGACAGTTGTCAGTTGTATAGTTTTAGGGCACTCTCAATCCATGCAAGGTAATAATGGGTCAGTGCTCTTTGTGAATAGAGCATGCCCTATAAAGTGCTAAGGCATGAATAGACCAGTGTGCAGGGTTCAATTATGCTGGTTAAGTCTGGAAGGAATTTCAGCCCAACAACATGTGGGGGGTCACAGTTATCCTGTCTGATCTAAACATTTTTAAATGACATATTCATATAAAATTTGACAGACATTTTAAATACATGTTTTTTAAAAAAGTGACATCAGGAGCACTCTTAAAAATTGAAATACTTTCCTGTCAACTAATACTATTCTAACATTTTTCTGTATGTGGATTTGGTAATATGTTATTTTCCTGGAACAGAACGAAGCACTCAGCTGATGATACAGGTATTTATTTTAATAATAATAATAAATAATAATAATAATAATAATAATAATAATAATAATAATAATAATAATAATGATGATGATAATAATAATAAAAACATTGTCATCCAACAACAGTTTAGAATTCTCCACAATACGTTTGCCTTGCTTGTACTGTAATCCTAAGAAGTCTTACTGAAAAATAAATTCATTTTGAGGAGACTTATTTCCTAGCAAGCCGTCTGTTTATTAGTGGACAAACCTTGTTGAAAATTGTGGGGTTTACTTCTAAATAGCCATGCACAGGATTGCTCTAAACCATCATATTCTGATTCACTTTAAAGCTGCAGGAACTGAGCTTCCTTGTTCTGCAGGAGAACAGACATTAAACTTAAAGGCCATACTAATGGCCTTTTCATTCAATATCTGCATTACAAACAGGAATCTTGCTGTGCCTGAAATATTTAGCAGAAACACTTAACTCTGACTGAGGTCAAAGTGGGAAGAAGGAGAAGGTAATATTGATTCACTGAGTGGAACTTGTCATTAAAGGGAGATTGAATGTTTTGACTCTTATCTCCCTTTATTATAGTGAATTTTTCACCTTAGATAAAACAGCTATTTGTCTTATTTTATGTTCACTGCTTGAGAATGCTTCAGCAAACACCCACATGTTGACTTCAGGAATTCTTCACCTATTTATATGCACTACTAAGGAATCCTTAGTAACTCAATGGTTGCTGAAAGAAATGATAATGTATCATCCCTGACCCAAAGGCCTAGGCTGTGTGAGCTTCAAATGTGCAATGGGATTTCTGAGATGCTTTCCTGGAAGTGTGTACTCATGCTTTCAGATAAGAAAGTGTACACGTCTGGAGATAAGATGTGAAATATGAAAAATCAAGTGGGGAGAAATGTGCAGAAACTCTCAGAATCTCACTAAGTGGGAAGAAAACGTTTGAAATGTGTAGATCTTGGCAAGTGAAAATGAATTAAACGAAGATTTACATCTGCCAATCTTGCCCTTTCCAAAGGAAGGTACATGATAACCCAAATGGTTGCTCTGCAAAATGCAGATGCAAGGCGTTCCTGTTGTGAAGGTCTTGCAGTCAACAAAGCTTCTTGAAGGTGACGCTTCTTTTTACAAAGGCTTTATAAATCTGCCTCAGACCTTCCTTCCTCTTCGTTTTCTGTATAGTTTAAAGTTTTCTTAACAGCATTGGCATTAGAAGGTGGGCTTGAGAAACATAGATGTTTAATAGTGGGTCACAGCAGCATGTCTACAGTAAACAGGGCAATAAACAAAGCATGAGCTAGAAGACAACAAGATTCTACTCCAGCTGACCCTACAAGTATAGCTTTGTGTGTCTTCTTCTTATATCCTCTTAAACCCTGAACAACAAAGCAGAGAAGGAGGGGAGAACAGGTGTGCCTATCGCACTGTCCCCCGAGCATGTTTTTTCTTTTGAAAAATATAGACATTGACCATCAAAACTGAATTCATAAGAAAAGTAGAGGGTGGTGAAAGAAAGAAAAAAGATCCATGGATACATTTCATGTGGCCTCTAATAAGTTCAGGTTGTTTTTGTTTTTATAAGCAACACCTACCTAACCTAACTGTTTCCTTTTGCACATGCACATTCTTGATTTTGCATAAAATGGTTGCTGAAATAAATTAAACTGCTCTTTCTGTGTGTGGTGTAGGCACCTTTTTTGTGGTCTGGGAAGACAGCCAGAATGGTGTAAGAAAGTGTGATGTAGTCATTTGAATGTTGGACTATGACTATGGTTTACCTTGGACAAGTCATACTCTCTCAGCCTCAGAAGAAGGCAACGGCAAACCTCCTCTGAACAAATCCTGCTAAGAAAACGCCATTATACATTTGCCATTAGTCGGAAACAACATGAAGGTACACAACAGCAACAAGGAACCTATTCCTATTCTTTCCATCTTATTTCAGCTCTCATGCCAATGTTGTTGTTGTTAAAGAAGCAATGCACAGGAACCCATCAACTTCATTAAATGAGATATACCTGTACACACGTCACATGTGGAAACTGTGTGGCCAAATGTTGCTGGGCTGCAACTCCCAGCATTCAACACCAGGAGGTATGCTAATGAGAGCTGTTGAGAGTTGCAGTCCAACACTGATTCCTGCCACTAATATAAGTAAACATTGGGGGAGGTAATAGATTGATAAACAGGGAAAACAACCATGGTAAACTGGGAAATCATATGAGTTTATTTAATTTAGATGCACTTGGCCTTCGTTGCAACAGGAGGATTGTGACACATGATGCTCAGGAAATGTAGTTTTTAATCAGGATTTGAGAAAAATAAGAAGGAGTTGTTGATATTTGTATGTGGTGTGCAGAATCCAGCAGAGTACAGAGTACAGCAGAATATAATGAAGAACAGCTTCCTTCATCAGCCTTTCCCATGCTAGAAGCATGCGGACACTTCTTGTAGTTCTAAAGTAGAGCTTTATTGTTCCATAAAGTAAATAAGAAAAGAAAAACATACAATCCACTATAGGATCACATCTTGCTGATGTTGTAGAAAAGAAAAGTTACAGATCCATGTTTCCAGATCCAGGAATTGCATTGTAAAAGCAGTATAAGCATACTCAAAAACTAAAAACCAAAAACTAACTCCATAGTTAATCACATCTAATCAAACATGCACACACAGTGCGTGTATATATAAACAAATCAAACAAAGGAACCCTTGGCCCTTCCCATACTCCACCTTCTGGGTGTTAACCTTATGCTGATTGGATAATGCCTGTATGATGTGTTTTAACCCAGGGGGGAAGCAAACGAGGGCCTCTGGGACACCGCGGGACGGTGCGCCGCGGTACCGAGGCATCCGCACCGTGGCACACCGTTGGCGCCCCTGAAAGGAGCGCTAAATCAGCACTCCTTTCAGAAGTCAAAGTGTGTCCCAAAAGCATAGGGCGCACTTTCACTGACTTATCTGCCACAGCGTGTGCAGACGCTGCGGCGGGAGGTTGCCCTCGGAGCGCCGGCCGTGTGGAGGGCCGGCTGCTTCGAGGGCAACCTCCGGAGGAGGAAGGGGCGCCAAGCGTGCGGCTGCCCCTCCTCTTCCCTGTCTCGGGGACGGCTCTATTAGCCGTCTGCCGAGGCCCCCAGCCTCTAGCTGTCTATCATCCCCCATGTGACTACTTTCCCATGAGCTCACTTTGTTGATTTACTGGCTATCTTTTCCCAGCTAAAACTGCACTTGATTATGTCTTCTTGGCCACCTGCTGTCGAGTTCTCTTTGTTTCTCTAGATGTTGTTCTTATGAGGAAATTTCCACACACAAATCTCTACATTTCTCTTTTGACTGTAACCCATCCATATTCCAACAGGAGTTTCTAAAATAAATATAAAGATTTATGATCCTTGCTCATCAAATGTCTGTTGAAACCAAAAACTCTTCACTTGTTTGCAAAAAGAAAATAGGGAACTTACCCATTTCAGTTCTCTGGGAACAGAGTTCCAGAGTGGGGGCAGCCATTGAGAAAGTTCTCTCCTGTGTTCCCAAAAGATGTAGCTGTGAGGGTGGTGAGAGAGAGAGAGGGGCCTCCCCAGCAGATCTCAAAGCATGGACTAGCTCATAATGGAGAATATAGTTCTTATTAGAGAACCATAAGTGTACACAGAGTACTAATTGCTCTAAATTTTATGTTCTGGCCACTTATACATTTCAATTCACTTTTGATCTTAGAGAAAAGATCTGGAGAAAATATTTTATAAATTGAAACAAAAATCAATCAGTGATACCTTTATTGGCCAACCAAAATGTACAATATACTTGTTGCAAGCTTTCGAAGCTCCATGGGCATCTTTATCAGGCAAGATGTTACAAACCAAACAGGAAAAAAACAATTGGAGATGTTACATGTTGTTTCAGTCTTTAGTTAAGATGGTCTATAGTGGGGATGATATCTTTTGCAGGCAGGCTCTTCCTCCCCCTGGCCCTGTGGCTATAGGGAGATTTGCAAAGTCCAGGAAATTTAAAATCCATTTGCATCTTAACAGGGACCCCTGTTTTAGAAGCCAATATGTCTCCATTCGAGTGAGGTCACAGGCCTCTTTATGGCAGAGAACAATGGATTCCTCAAGAAGTCTCCATGTGTTTGCATCAGGAATATTTTGGTGGATGTAGAGGCAAAACATGTGAGTTCAGTTTTGCCTCTAAATTTAAGAAGAAGAAAAATTGTTTTAGCTTGGTTAAAGTTCCCAGGCTCCAAGCTATTTTTCCTGGTTCCCCTGTTGTAGCTACAATGCGATATCTCACAGTACGGAAAACATTAAGGGGTAGCAAAAATTTCCTTCCCACTATATACCATTTTAACTAAAGACTGAAACAACATGTGGGCATCTGACTAACATCTTCAATTGTTTTTCTCCTGTTTGTTTTGTAACATCTTGCCTGATGAAGAAGCCCACAGCTTCGAAAGCTTGCAACAAGTATATTTTGCATTTTGGTTGGCCAATAAAGGTATCACTGATCGATTTTTGCTTGAATTTGCTAACTGGCCAACACAGCTACCCCTGAATGTTATTTTTATAAATTGCTTACTAGTAAGTCCACTGTAAAGCTTCTGTAATCCAAACATTTTGGTGTGAATTCAAACATTTTGGCTGCTTACAACAGGGGTACTCTAAACAGAAAAGCACCAGACATGTTCTGTGTGGAGGGAGATGAGCTGCACCCTGATGCAGCATGCATTAACTAGCTCTAAATCATTCATGTAGCACAAGCCATCAGGTTGACAAGTGGTTCTAAGCATATAGAGTGGTGTCTGTGCATACAGAGTAAATATCTGCATGGAGAAAGACTCTGTGCAGGATTCCAGGCCAGGAGGAAGGCTTTATTATGCAGTGACTGGGCATCATACACCCAGGTACTGGATGGAGGAGTGAACCTAGTCACTCACCTGTGCGGCATTGAGACAGGACAAGTCAGGGCTTCCCTTCTTTCATCTTCTAGCCTGCTTGAACAAACAAGTTGTTACTATGGACGTTTTCACACTGGGCTTAAGGCAGACGCAATCCTACCTCACTCCAGCCCCAGTCCGGATCCTTTGCAAAGTTTTCACACTTACGTCGCACAAGCCCCGCCCCATCCAGTGCCATCCCCAGTGCAATCTTGCATCATTCCGGGTCCTTTCTCCGAGTGTTCACACTTACGTCGCAGCAAGCCCCGCCCCACCCTGCCCCATCCAGTGCCATCCCCGCATCATCCCCGTTCTTTGCAATTCCTTTTTCAAAAAGGAATTGAGTTGCCGCGGCCAGAAGCAATCAAGAACCATTCTGGAATGATGCTGCTTTCACCGGTCTGAAGCTACAGGATCCATTCTGGAATGATTCTTGATTTCTTCCAGGCGGCTTTGAGACCCCTAGTGTGAAAACGTCCTTTGAATGGGACTGGGACATTTGTTCATTCAACTTTTACAAAAGGGTAAGCAAACTAGCAGTCTCTGAATATTTTGTACTATAGTTCCTATAACCCATGACCAGTGGCTCTGCTGGCTGAAGCTATAATGGGATTTAGAGTCCACAATGCTTGGGAGGCATCAGGTTGCCTACCACTGCTTTAGAGTTTCTAAAAGAAATATTTGATAATAGGATAGGGCATAGCAACTTTGGTGGCTCCTTTAAAGTTCAGATTAAACTCCAGGGAAGATTAATCGCTTCACTGGCATCACTTGCCATCAGCCTCCACTGTTTCTTACATGGCCTATACACTATTAGCCAGTTCACATTTTCTTCTCATAAAAACTGTGGATAAAATAGCCATCTAATCCAACTCTTGCATATAAAATGTTAAATAAGAAAAAGGACAGTTAAGAAATTCAGAATTTAGTGCTTGGCTGCAGCTGCAGCTGCAACTGCAACATTTACTGCTGACATTCAGGGTGAAATGTTACAATCTGGCAATTTGTCACTCTTTGCATCAGGGATTGTATAGCAAGAGACAAACAAGCGGTGATTTAGGGTGCTGTCTGGGCTTTTGTGGCTCAGCCATACATTTCTATACATCCAAACCTGAACCGCAGTGTGGTGTAATGGATTGGTTGGGTGTCTGGTTACAGCCAGATTTAAAACCACTGGCATAAGTTTGAAGACTTCTCGTAGCAGCCAATTGTTAAATACAGAGCAATCTTTTTTTTTACTTGGCTTTTTATATTTCTGAACAAGCAGGATTTACAACAAAATGTTGCCCCATATTCCTTGGTAAAACTCTTCAGGCAATAAATTATCATCAGATTTTTAGCATATTTAAAGGATATTTCTATTCAAGGAAAAGAAGGTAATATATTTGGAATTTGTGAAGAGCAGAGGTGGAAGTTATTGGGCTATCCAAATGTTTCTGGACTGCAATTCCCAGCATCCCTAGACAACATGAGCCAGTGGTGAGGAATGCTGGCAGTTGCACTTCCATAACTTCTCAGGGCCACATGCTTCTCACCTCTACTGGCTAGCTATATATGAACTCAATTATTTCTACCCCCAAAATTATGGGAAAGAAAAGATGTAATCCTATGCATACTGGCATGACTAGGAATAAATTCCATTAATTTAAAAAATCATTAAATTGGGTCAGGGATTGGGGGGAGATGGAATTGTTTTAACTTTGTTCTGTTTTAATTTTGTTTGCTGCTCCGATTGCTCAGCAGAGGGGCGGGATATAAATAAAATTATTTATTATCATTATTATTATTATTATTATTATTATTATTATTATTATTATTATTATTTTAGTAAATGTCACTAAAACTGCTGTGGCAGTTTTTGCTAATAGTGATCAATCAGTTGGACTCTCTTCCCCACAATAGACAAATGATGTGGATTTCTATCGGAAAGATTGCTATTGCCAGCCATCTAAGGGCCTGAAACACAACATTTAGAAAGTGGGATGCAGGCAACTTTGGATCCAGCATCCAAAGACCAGGATGCTCAGATAAAAGAACCAGATTTCAGTGGTTGTGAATTTTAAACTATGACTTTATAGGCTGAAAATCTATCTGAATCACCTGACATGCCTGTCCATCTCCCACACCAACAGAAGGATCTCCACCTCATGCTTCTCTTGTCTCCAACACACTCAGGATTTCTTCGATCTGACACACATATGATGCACATGATTCCTCCCTTGTCTCATATGCCATGTCTAATTTTAATGTATTAGACTAGCCCTTGAGTTATAGCCAAGCATTGCTCTAGATTACTCAGAACAAATCTAGTCAATAATGACAGAGAGAAATATCTATTTTAGTTCAACATCAGCCATCTAATTAAATTCAAATACCAGTCATTTCGTGCTTTACCTATGAAATCCCACCAACATAATTTGGATTCAGAACAATGATGATAATGATGATAATGATAATTATGATGACGATGACGACAATGATGATGATGCTGATTGGTCTTAAAGAAAAATACAAGAAATATAATATCTTCTTGGCTTCTCTCTTTATTTAACTTGCTTCTAAGGGCTAGAGATATAAAATACATTTCATTCTCACAAGCAAACTGAATTTTTTTACAGTTTTTCTCTTTGCTGGAAAAAAAAAAACCTGTTTAGCAGGTTATTCTTAGTTCGGAACTTATTTTGTTTCCCCCACAAAAAAAAAGCACAATTTTATGCAGAAAGTTGCCCAAAACTATGATCTTGAAGCTAAAAATATTATCTCCTAGCCTCCTGTATGGAAACCACCATTTTCTGTGTAGAAAATACAATTTTCTGTGGTAGAAACATGCTTTCCCAGGGCATGCTATTTTCTCTACAGAAAACTTGTTTTCATCACAGAAATGTTATTTCAGTGTTTTTTGAACTAAGCACTGCATCATAAAATTCAGGGAGGTAGAAACACCAAAATGACAGCATTTTGATCCACATGTTAGCGTAAGAGATAAACATCAAGTTTGTTTGTTTCTAAATGTAAAGCATATGAAGTCCTACATCAGTCCTATGGCTTAGGATGGAAACCATATTTCTCATTGTTTGTTTCCTGGATAAAACAATAGGTTTCCTGACAGAAACCCACTGAGAAATATAACACAGTGGTGGAAATTTTGCTCAGCTTTTGCTATTTATTTGCACATCCCAAATTTCATCAGGAGATTATTCCCAAATATAATTTAAAATGATTTTTTAAATTAAAATTTACAAATATAAGGTCTTAAAAGAACTTCATTGATCATTCTCAGAGCAGGCAAAAACAGTATAAAAGGAAAAAATCATCAACATTAGTTAAAAAAAAGAAAAGAAAAATATTCCACCAGTTTCCCATAGTATCAAGCAGGCATAAGAAACCAAAACCAGCAATTGTAATGATAAGATACTGTAAATACCCTTACATAAAATTCTTCCTCTTACATCATTTTTTGAATGATTTTGAGGAAGAAAATATGTGAACACTGTCATAAACATGTTTTCATCATTTTAAAAGAAAATATTCCACAGTCTGTATTATTCCCCCATTTTTTTTCCAAGGCCAGCCTGCCTACCTGGGTATAAAATGGGGGGGGGGCAGCATTTTTCCTGATCTTTTCTGCCCCTGCTCCCAGATCTTGACATCTTTACATGTTAATCTATAATTCCCATCATCCTCAATCAGCACAACACAGATTAAAGGTGATGAGATTCAAGAACACTCGAAGAGAACCAGGTTGTGAAATGTTACATTAGATAGTGAATCATTTGGGGTTTTTTCACATGGGCTCTAATGACCTGAATTCCCCCCAGCCTGGTGTCATCTAGTTTAGACGGTACAGGCTGAACCCCCTGTGGCAGGATCAAGCCTGATCCCTCCAATACAGATGTAGATCTGGAGGATCCAGCCTGACCCTGGGGTAAAGAGCCTTTGTCCCGGGGTAAAATAACGATGGGGGAAAGCAGACGGCCAATTGGGCCGTTTTGGGGGCAGGGAAGGGGAGGGGCAGCCGCACGATCGGCACCTCAACCCTTTCCCCAGATTGTCCTCGGAGCAGTCAGCCCTCCTCACGGCCAGTGCTCCGAGGAGGACCTCCCGCTGCAGCATCCATACACGGTGCAGCAGAAGAGACGGCGAAGGTGCACCACAAGCTTTTGCGGCACACCTTCAGCGACTTGTGAAAGGAGCGCCAATTTAGCACTCCTTTCCAGGGGCGGTGAAGGTGCGCCACAGGGCCGAGGTGTGGGGATACCTCAGCCCCACGGCGCAGCTTCCCGGGGCGGCACACGGCCACCTGTCTACTTCCCCCCAATCGTTTTGCATGGCATTTCCAAGAAACTCTGTGGCAAAACTGGGCTGTCCTGACATTCCCCCGCCCCCATGCTGCTTGCCTTGCCAGCAAGCATATCATCTGAGTAGCCCCCCAGTCACCCTGTCTGATGCAGAAATGGGGTGCCTACACACTGGCAAGATAAGGAGTAGCCCTCGGTCCTTGGTCGGTGTGAGGACAGGCATGCGAACACCACCTTTCCCATGCCAGCCCAGAGGGTCAGCCCATGCTATGCTACCTGTCTACTCAGGCCCATAGTAACACATTTTAGGGTTTAATTTTCAGATTACTCTAGTCTTGACAGCATCAGTATTTAAATGGTGCACCTAAATTTCTGTACCAAATCACATGAATGTACATAAAAATAGGGCATCTGTGTACATCATTTATAAGTAAAATTTAACATTCAAGAATATACTATTTTGTTGGCTACCCAGATATGTATGTTTTGGATGTTCAGAATAAACTCCATCTACAAGACTAGCATCCTTTTGAAATGAAGCAGGTATGCACAGTTTTTTTAAAGCAGGAGAGAGCTGTTTCTTTCTGTTTGTGGTCTTTTTTTTAAGAACATATATCAAGTTGCTTGACATACTGAGCCTTTCCTTCTTCCCAGACGTAACATCAAAATTCATACACATTCAGTTTAACCGTGGTGTTAAGAACCTGATAGTTGCAGTCTTTATGCTCACAATAAATCGACTCCCATGAATAAAAGTAGGGGTGATAAACAGTCCTGGCTGCATATTTAACCTTACCTTTCTTCCAGCCCAAACTTTGGCATATTTACCAGAAAATAAATTCCACCAAGTTCAATAAGGTTTACTCCCAGGTAAGTATGCATAGGATTATAACTTGTTAAATTAGGGCTTCACCTTATTCCCATAGCCAAGTGGAAGATATATTCATGGTAGATGTCAACTTTTTCATTCACATCCTCCGATATTTAATATTTTTTCATAAATCCAAAAAAGGACATGCCTGTCTGCATTCATGCCTTCCTTCCTTTTCACCTCTGTTGAGCTGGCATTTATATGCAAGGATATATCTGGTTTATGGTCAGTGTAGGGCAGAGGAAGAGCAGTTAAAGTAGGTTCATTAACTGGGACCCCTGATCATTGCTTAGCTGCAGCCAGAGAGGGTGAGAAACCTGATATTTACTTTTACAGGGATGTGAGCAAGGAACACAAAACTCTGAAAACAACAATTGCTGCCAGTTTCTTTCATGAACTTTTAAGGATTAAAAGCAAGGGAAGGATTATTTACACATTTATCAGCAGTGAGCCAGTTAGTGTGTGTGTGTGTGTGTATGTGTGTTTTGCTCCTCAAAGGAGGAAAACACTGGTTTTGTCCCACTTTCTGCAAAGTACAGGAATAGCTCAGCTAACAAAGCATATGATAAAGAAACTTCTTTTTACAAAGCCTTTTCTCATCTCATCTGCCTCCCCTTGTCATCTGTCTAGCTGGAAAGGCTCTAGCAGCATTGGCATTTGGAGGATGGCAAAAGAGGCATGGCAAAACTGACTTTCAGTATCAGGTTTCAGTAGCATGTTTGCAGAAAAAAAAATGCAATAAAGCTTGAGCTGGTAAAGAATGGGATTCTGTCTAGCCAATCCTACTGTAGCTGTGTATGATTGCCTAGAACGTAACTGCCTCCAGAATTTCTTAATAAATTCCACCAAGAATGCAAATGAGAAAAGGGGAAAGCAGATAAGTCTAACCCCCAGAATATTAAAGAAACATTGATTGTTAAGTTTGGCCCAAAAAAACTGAAATTATAAGTGGAAGCTGGTGAAAGAAAGGAAAAAAATATTTCTGTATGCATTTTGGAAATTATAAGTGAAAGCTGGTGAAAGAAAGGAAAAAACATTTCTGTATGCATTTTGGAAGAAACCTTGATCTCTAGAAGGGTCAAAATGTTTCTCTTTACTTATGCAAAGCTTGCTAACCTGCTTCTATTATTTCACGTGAGCATGTTGCTAGGAAGGTAAAGGTATTCCCCATTGACAAGGTTGTCAAGTCATGTCCGACCATAGGGGGCGGTAGCTCTTCTCCATTACCAAGCTGAAGAGCCAGCGTTGTCAGAGACTACTCTGTGATCATG
>CM034703.1:57016372-57035173 GCA_020142125.1 Phrynosoma platyrhinos | reverse complement strand
TGCAATCAACAGAGGCAGTGTCTTAACCACTTGAGCCACTGCATCCCTTAGTAGCATGTTGCTACTTTTGAATAAAAAGTCTGCTGAAACATCGGTCCAAAACACATGGACCAAAAGTACTGGCTTTGGGCCGATCTGGGGGTGTGGTGCTCAGATAACACATGCCCCTGGGTCAAGCCGAAGTTGCAATGTAGCCACCTAAGGCAGCCCAAAACTGGCCAGAAAAGAAGCACAAAAAAGCACTCCTTGCTGGTGGCCTGTTCAGGACCAGGATGGCAGTCAACCCTGGGACCACAGCTTCTGATCGCCATGGTCCTACTCTGAACAGGAAGCGACCAGAGCTGGAGCAGCCAGAGGCTGCGCCATGCTGCTGATCTGCTTGACCCCATAGTTAACTGCTCTTCTTTTTGTAGTACAGAAAATTTCCCCTATTCTTTCCATGTTATTTCTGCCCCTGATACCAATGTTTATGTTAAAGAAGTAATGACCATGAACACATATGTTTCACAAACTGTCATGTGCCTGTACTGATATTTTCACAAGGAAAAACACCTAGGGTTCTTTGGCCTGAATTCTACTGGTAGTCCTGACTATAGCAGATCCATTGAATCAATGGAATATCCCTAAGTTTTGGCTTGTCTTTCAACAGTTAGGACATAATCACACAAGGCTTTCAAACTGCAATTAAAGTTTTGTTTTTGAAAATACTTATTGCATGATGTCATCTCGGTATCATTGCTACTGTTTCTTTGAAGCATTGTTAGAATGTCCCTTTTCATAGAAAGGGAAAACCTGTCATGCTGCTTTTCCATTACTCCACAGGTGCAAAAGTTTCATGATGTAGTGGTTTGAGTAGTCTGACTCTACAGACCAGGGTTCAAATCTCAGACATGTAAACCCATTGGGTTACCTTGGGCAAATCACATGTTCTCAGTTTCAGAGGAAGGCAATAACAAACCCTGGCTGGAGAAACTTGCCAAGAAAACCCCCTGCTACGTTCATCTTAGGGTCACCATAAGTGAGAAATGGCTTGAAGGCACACAACAACAACAAAGACAGAAAGAAAAACCTCCCTCAAAACAACACAATATATAAACAGGTTCATATGTGGAGTTACAGGCTTTTAGGTGATCTGGACATAGTCTGTGTAGGACTTTATAAATCATAACCAGCACTCTCATTTTGGCCTAGAAATGAATATGTAGCTAGTGGAAGCTGTTTCAACAAGGGAGTTACCCACACACTCTCTATGAATATGCCTGGTTATAGTCACTGAGGGTACTGAATGACTCTTCCCACTACTTAAACCTTTAAAACTATCAAGTGAAGAGAAGTCCAGTCATGGTGGATGCCATTTCTGGTTGGCAAACTGTCTCATTGATGTTTGGACTGTGCCTTCTAATATGAACCCATGGAGTGCAAACTTCAACCAAGAGGACTGACTTCTGAATAAACATGCTTAGGATTACACTGGAATAACACATTCAGAAATAAATAAAACTTTTCTCAAACAGCATTTTGA
Source organism: Phrynosoma platyrhinos (assembly GCA_020142125.1). Classification (NCBI taxonomy): domain Eukaryota; kingdom Metazoa; phylum Chordata; class Lepidosauria; order Squamata; family Phrynosomatidae; genus Phrynosoma; species Phrynosoma platyrhinos. The sequence continues at coordinate 57,033,651 of CM034703.1, read as the reverse complement.
AAGATTAAATATGACCCAGCCCCCCCCCCCCCAAAAAAAGCAGAAGAAATAACACAATCCAAACATATTCAGGCAATTGAATTGCAGAACAGAATACCACAGTGAGTGCATTTTTCTCTCGGGGAAAATGAGTTTTGAACAAAATGAATCTTGTGCAGTGACAGATGTCAATCACATTATATAATGCACTACTTGAAGACCATTAAATAGATTAACAAATTGTGACAAAATGACAAGTGTGTCCTCTGATGATTGATGAATATTTGTTGATTCAGGAACAGGAAACTGATGGCTGCCTCTTCATTTCTACTAGCTTTCTGTGGAAGATTTTCTTGTTAGTTTTCTTTTTCAATACCTGTCTCTCATTTCTTCCATGATGAAACTATAGGCATTATGCATAGGAATCTCAGGTACATTCTGCTTAAACTTTAAGAAAACTGTGACAAGATAGATCTTCAAATGCCCTGAGTCTCCTGAGTCTTTAACAAAATCAGGGCTGACCCTCCTAACATTGGTAGGGTGAAACAATAATCTCAATCAATTTGGGATATCATAGAATGCCAGTATATCTCTTCTGCAAAGAGAGAAGAAATGTATACAAAGACTTCTTGCACAAATTGTGGGAATGGCCAATAAAAAATTAAGGGGCCCTTGTCTTAGGAGGCAAGAAAACTTGGGAGGATTGTCAATGTCACCCTAGCTGGTATATAATGAGAAATTTTGCAAATATCTTGTTATTTGGCATCAGATTAACTTTGATTTATGGCAATCCTATGAACGAGACACCTTCAAGAGCTCCATTCATCAGTTGCCCTGCACTGGTCTTCTAAAATGAAGGCCATAATTTCCTTGAGTGAATCATTCCATGATCTTTCTCTTTTCCTGCTGCAAATACTTTTCACATTTCTATTTGGGAAAGGAAAAATTCATCTATAGAATGTGTGTTCAGTAAAGTGCCATTTTGGCAAAGGGCTTCAGTTATGATCAGGAATTACCTGAATTTGCTCACATGTGAAACATAACTTCTGCATGCAGTCTATTAAGCAATTACTTTTTTGGTTAAGCAATCTTCCAATAATCAACTTTGACTGATATTTTAGCAAAGTAGTGTTGCAGAGTTATTCGGCTAGAGTAGCAATTCTGTTCACTAACCAGTTCAGTCATATAATCTAGAAGCAAATCATAGAAGCCAATAAAGCTGTGGGTCAGTTTTAAAATCGCTTTAAGCAGGAAGCCGAGGATTTGCTGGGGTGAGATGTGTTATTGGCTGATTAATTACAAACCCAGCCTCTGTAAAAGGATTTAAGTTATAAACTGCAGGTTAAATGCCTTGAGTCATTTTGGTACTTGGATGCACTCAGGTTCGCTCCGAGATGCTGGAAAGCTGTAAAATCTAGCTAGGATTTCAAGGTTTTCTTAGCTATAGAAACAGAAATTCAGTTCGAGGTCCTCTCCATTTAAATAGTACACAACCATTTTCTCAACATAGTTGTCTCTGCCTGTCCTCTCAGGTTTTAAAACCCAGGTTTTACTGCTAAACAGTCAGATTTACATTATTATCATTGAAATATATCCAAGAAATGTTACTAAACTCTCTGCAAGCTTCAACTTGTTCTCCTTGCTATGCTCAGATTGCTACCACTAGTATATCAGTGTAGCCCATTCTGTTCACCATTTCTATTATACATCTGAGCACACGTGGAGATAGTGTGGCTTTCTAGATGGTGTTGGATTAAAATTTCCATCAGCCAAGGTCTGGCAACCTGTTAGTGGCATACACTAGTTTAAAATAACCTCATGCCTGTGTTTGTCTATTTTTGGGCACTGTGGAGGTTGGTATTCCCATTCCCTCCCCCCAACCTATTACTGAGCCACTGAAGCACCCTCCGTATAGCCATTCCGTTTCTGGTGGGGAATGGGAAAGAATTGCAGAAGCATATGGCTATGTTCCAATAGCCAGTCACAAAATGATTACATCTGCTGCTGAGATCTCTGAGACCCTAGCAGATCTCAGCAGATGATGGAATTGCTTCACATCTGGCCACAGGAACATAGCCAGATGCTTCTGTGATCCTTTCCGCTCCACCAGGCATTAGAATGGCCATGGAGAGTCTCAGCAGTTCTGTAGTAGTCTAGTTCTCCATGCAGATCTACTACACTATGATGAACTTGGCAGGACTGTGTATATAGTCAGCAAGCCTTATAGTGAGGGAACAAATTCTGGAGGGGCTCACATCATCCATCTTTCTCTTTCCCTGAATTACAGGATAGCGGTGACCTTCACATGAGGTCAGAATCCAAAGGTCTGTTGCAGAAGGACTGTTTTAGATCTTGGCTATATAATTGTCCTTGAGTTGTGAAGCAAAATGCTAAAGTGCAATAAAATACACATGCCCTTGTGTAAGGATGGGAAGTGCACAGAAATTAACATATCTGCACAGAAAATTATGTTTTCTCTTCAGGAATACTATTTTCTCTCCCCCCCCGAACATGCAGTTTTCCATACAGTAAGTCTCATCTACAAATCATCTTCAAAAATTGTACAGTTTTTTGACAACTTTCTCACAGCAAGGGAGAAATGGTAAAATTATTCATTCTTGTCTGCGAGAATGAAATTTATAAAGATTTACATCCTCTCACATGTGCTGGCAAAAGCAAGATAACTGCTGCGGAACCTCATTTTTATATCTCTCCATGAGCTCATTCAGAAGCTCTTGTACACACTGTGTAGTGGAATAATGCTGGAAACTATTTTTCTTCCATTCACACTTCTTTCAATCCAAACTTCTATCCATCATGCTGTTTACCTGTGGCTTGGTGGGTATTATAAGTGTTCATCTGAGTTTGCTTCTCTGTTCATATGACACTTGGGCTACTTTATGACCAGCCTCAGCAAAAAGTGGACTGAGACATTTTCTGCACAGTATGAACTATTGTGAGGCCCCTAAACAATTTCTCACACTATTTTTTTCCCTGTTCATCTCTTCCTCCCCCACCCCCACCCCCGTGTACAATGTCAATTTCCATCATAGTAGAAGTAGGAAACAGAATTTGGGAAAGTTACTTTTTTCACCACTGTCAGCTGGCAGTTTCCTATTCTGGAGGTGTAGTTCAGCACCTTTTATAGATCCTTTAAAGTTCAGACTGAAAGCCAGAATGTATTCATGGTCTCACTAAAGTCACAAGCTGCTAGGGGGTTGCAATACAACTCCCATAATCCCCCAGATAGCATGGCCACATTTTTGGGAATTGTAATGTCAAAAAGTCACATATCCATGCTCTGTAAGGAAGTTTGGTCTAACTTCTGAGCATGATTTTCTTAAATGTATGAATGGGGAGAAAATAACAGCCTTTACTCCAGAGATTAATTTCCTTTAAGTGTTTAAAAAGGGAGAAGCATTTTCTACATTCTTACAGCCAACAGCCCATATGGGTCAAAGTGCACCATAAGGGCTCACTAATATGACTTTCATCTCCCAAACACCTACCAAAAACATGGTTGGCTATCTGAGCATATGCAAACACATATAATCTGTATCTGCAGTAGACCAAAGTAAAATACCAGCAGATGTTAATTCCAGGCAAAGGTCCAAGGAAACAAAATCAGAGTAGCCAATTTTCATTGTCTGCCGCTGGGCATAAGCACTAGTCTAGCCAAAACAACTAGCTGTATGTTTGTCCAGTCCTGCTTACTACATCTAGATTCTAGAAGATATCCCATAGAAACAGAAACTGAACCTCACTTCTGGTTGATGAATCTCTTCATTCAAAACTTTCTCTTGGGGAGGGGGGTAGCCATTATTAACATTTGTTTAAATATTGCTTTCACTGAGCCTGCAGATAGTATGTTCAGCTCCACTTCTGCAAGCACATGAGTACAATAATGAAGGAGAACTGCAGCTTTATTCTTCTTTCCCTGAAAAAGAAATGCTAGTTTGGTGTGGTTTTTGTTTTTTGGGTTGTTGTTGTTGTTGTTGTTTTGTGCTATCAAAAAAACCTTTTGCTTCACTCCTGACAAGCTAAGATATTTCATGCTGCAAATTTTATAGCTAAAGCTCAACCAATAGTCTGGATTCTGCAGGGTGACTGTGACCTTTTCCCATGACACCTCTGCTTGGAAATTGGAGGCACACTCTGGTGGAATCCTGCCATTAAATAGGAGCCTCATTTATCGCTTGGGGTGAAATGCAGATGCGCTCCCATTTGCAATTAATGTTGACATGATGCTATCATGCATCACATAATTCCTGTTCAAACAATGACCATTGTTCTGCCCACTTCAGCCAAAGAAGGAACATAATCATGCTTGAAGCACAGACAGACATGATGATCAGTAGGCTTTTCCTTTATGCTGCTTGATCAGTGGAGCCCAGTAGTCTGTTCCTCTAGAAACTGCAATGTTAGAGATGTATTAAATATAAGTCTCAGTGATCTATAAATTATTGGTGTTCCTGCAGCTTTATTAATCTCTTTTAAATCAAACTAATAAGCAGCTGCTAAAATCATTTCTAGCTGGTTTGGAAAGTATAAACAGTTGTATGTGTTTCACATACTGTTGCTTTTAACAGCAGCAGCAGCAGCAACAACAACAACAAAATAGTTTCTGAAATTTATTAAACAGCAACAAGCTTAAGGAAAAACCAAGGAATCAAAGTTCTTTGGGACCAAGTCTTTCAGCTATCTGTTTGCAGAATACATTTCTTTTATGTTTATTCAACATACACTCAGAAAGTGGCCCTTAATTATCTCCTGAAGGAATTGCTGCCAGTCAGGATTCTTTCTGTTCATCCCTAAGGAAGGAGAAAAATACATCTAAAATTAGCAGATGTTTTGCATACTCTTTTAAGTACCCCACCCCCTTCTGTCACTGTCATTTCTAGGTTTGCTTTTCAGAAGTTCCACTCACAACTAATACAAACTTTGGTTGGAAACGTGTGGTTAGTGACATCGGAAACTAAACCCAGAAAAAGAGAAGTGACATCGGAAGCTAAACCCAGAAAAAGAGATTTGCATTGTTGCTATATTCAGAAGGAGATTTTGCTGAAAAGCAATGAACGGCTGTAGCAAGGCATTAGTGAGATATATAATCCTGTTTGATAAATCTGTTTGTTCCACAAATATGTTTCCACACACTGAAGCTTTCAGGGGTGAGCACTTCATGGGCAAAAGGGTATCTGTTAATATTGGGTCCCTGCATCTGAAACACAGGATTGTGACTGCAGCTCCTCAGAGAGCTGAATTAGAGAAGGGAATAAAAAAAAACCATAGCAAGGTCTCCCATAATAACAGGAGACAGGGATTTGGATCGAAATTCAATCCTTGAATGGAATAGGTAAATCTTTTTCCCCCTGACTATATTCTTGACATAAAATTACTTCAAGAGCCAGTGTAGTATAGTGGTTTTGCATTGGACTACAACTCTGGAGACCAGAGTTTGAATTCCCCACTTATCGTTGAAAACCTACTGGGTGACCTTGGGCAAGTCACATTCTCTCAGCCTCAGAGGAAGGCAAAGGCAACCCCTAGAGCAAATCTTGCTAAGAAAACCTTGTGATAGATTCACCCTATGGTTGCTTTAAGTTGGAAATGACCTCTAGGTACACTGTAGCACAACAATAACTACAAAAATTCCTTCCCTGCCTGCTCCTTGTACCTGACCCAACTAAAAATGGGGAGAAGAGCCATGTAAGCCACCTTGAGTTCATTGAGGAAAAGGTGTGATATCAGTGTAACTAGCAAATAAATTTGGAGAGACATACCTGTTTCCAGATAAGGCACATGGCAGTTTGAAAGAAATTGGTATCTGCATACTTCTTCCCTTCAAAAACTGTCTTTCACCCAAGCCCTCAATTTTGACCCAGTTTAGGGCTTAGTTGGATTTTTAAAGAGATACTAGACAAAATTCATTCTTGTCATTTGGTTTGGTTGATGCTAGATTGGGAACCATAGAGTCATAGGACGTTATCACACAGGGAGTCGCAGGGAGAAAGTGGAAATAAACCGGACGAGCGGAAGACTTTAATTTACGGGATTTGTCTGTTCTGCCTTGTCTGATAACTAAATTCAAATTTAAAAGGGGGTTAATTTAAATGAAAACCTGATCTTTTCATTTCCTCAAAAATCCTGAAATTGAAAAGATCAGGTTTTCGTTCGAATTAACCCCTTTTTAAAATTGAATTTAGTTATCAGATGAGGCAGAACGGGACAAATCCCATAAATTAAAGTCTTCCGTTCATCTGGTTTATTTCCACTTTCTCCCCGCGACTCCCCGTGTGATAACGTCCATAGAGCTGGAAAAGGCCTGATGAGCCATCACATCAAACCCCCTGCTCAGTGCAGGATCTCCAGTTAAACATACCCATCAGGTAGCTGTCTAGCCTCTTTTTGAAGATATCCAGAGGAAACCCCACTACCTCTCTAGACAAATGGTTCCATTGCCACACCATGCTTACTGCCAAGAAGTTCTTCTAATGTTCAGTTGAAATCTATTCTCCTATTACTTTTAATCATAAGCACATAACAGCTAATAAATAGACAAAGCAACTGTGGGGCAGCTTGTTTATTCAAATAGCACTTCTCGCCATGACCTTTGGGAAAGATAACGAATGCCAGCTCCCACCACTGGCATGTTGATGCCAATAGAGGCATGTGTGCCCCCCCTTTTTAAATTTTAAAAAAGTGGGAAGGATTAAAACTCCTTCACCAGCATACACTGGCTGTGATTCAGATTGAGACCACACATGCTTGCTCTTAACCAGGGGTAGACAACCATACTTTGCATACAAACCTAGACCAGCTTCCCACCCCATAAGGCTGTTTTGTGTGCCCAAATCCTCCCAGACTGTGCCCCTTTTCCAGCCAAAGGGATTAATTGTCTCTTCCAGAAGCTTCTAGGAATTATTTATCTTCCAAATAAATTACAGCTCTCACTTGCTTTCTCTCTCTCTCTCTCTCTCTCATTCTCTCTCTCTCTCCCACACACATATATACACACACTGTTTGAGATTTTTTAAAAATGTACAAAATAAAAAGAGGACTTCTGGTTGCTTTCAATGGTTTTTCTCTCGTTTTTGGCATTTGGGGCAATCTGTAGCATCTCGGGGGATGCTGGGGCAGAAAATTGACTCCCAAAGCCTCCAAAGTTATCCATTCATGTTCTGGAAGGAGCCCCCAGAATTGCAGCCTGTCAGTCAAATGTCACATTTGGAGTCAACTTGTGTGGCACCCAGAGTCCCATGGCTGATGTCCCCCTCCCCTTGAAAAAACCATCCTTACAAATGTAAACATTCATGGGGTGCTCATTATTTTTCACCTAAAAACTGCACGGAAAGGCTGCAAAATAATCCACACTCCCTGAGAACACCCTACTACTTACTCCTCATTGCTCTTTTTCCATTGCGTTTTGAGTGGCATTTTGTAAAACTGGCATTTAAGAGCTGTTTGACTTTGGAATAGACTGCCTCAGAGTGTGTGGACTCTCCTTCTTTGGAGGTTTTTAAATACAGGCTGGTTTGCCATCTGTCAGGAGTGCTTTGATTGTGTGTTCCTCCTGCGTGGCAGGGTTGAAATGGATGGCCCTTGTGGTCTAACTTCCAACTCTATGGTTCTATTATTCTATCTAGCGATGTGACATTACTACTGGTTGTTATTTTAAAAGGGACTACAGGTGAAAATGGCGTTGCTGGGGAGCTGCATTTTTTTTTGAACTGTCTACTTTGACTGGTAAGTTCTGGGAGCTGTAGTCCAAAATGTAGCTATTCCAAGTACTTGACCTATTTCATCTGCCTGACATATATAGTTGTGGATACTAGAAGATATATATTTGATACTTGTGCTCTTTCATATTTGGGAAGAATGGAAGAGATATTTATACTGTCACCTCTCAATTTTTTGCAGACTTCAAATCCACATCCCTCACTTATATGTGAGGGACAAATGGAGGGAAACTAAACGGGGTGTGCACCCATGGGCATGTGCCGCCATTCAAGCCTATCAGTTTTGAATATTTGTGAATTTCTGGTTTTGCAGGGGGGTCTGGAATGGGCCCCACACAAAAACGGAGGGCCAACTATAGTATGCTTTTAAAAATGAATATTTTGATAAAATATTAATAATCAAATGAATGAATGAATTAAATAATACCCTTTGATTGGATGAGCATGGGCTTAAACTCAGACCATGGGCATGCAAAGAATATGTTCCTAACTTTGAGCTGTGGTGACTCCACATTTAAATTTTGATTTAATTTAAGTTCTGAGAATTGTAATATAAATCAGCTTGATCAATATGTGCTGTTTATGTGTGGATTGCAGCTTCATCATCTACCAGCTTTTGCATTTAAATATTACAGCCTGACTCAAAAAACATTCCAAAATGAATTTTAAAATATATGTTCTCAGATAGAACCTGTTCTGAAGGACATATTTTGAGATAAATCACATTTTAGTTGTTCAGTTAAGCTTCTATTGCTGAAGCTACACAGGATTTGACCTGTAGAAATTCTGTGGCATTGTTACCTGAACAGTGATAAACATTTTCCCCAGATTGCAACCAGTTGCTGTATATATTTCAGTTTCGCTTTTCAAACAACAAAAGCAAGAATATCTGAACAAATCCACTGATTGTTTTTAACCATAGTGTTATAATTTTGTCTCCACTGAGTGCAATGTATTGAAATAAAAAATCTCCCATGCTTTTTCAATGAGATGTGAGCTAGCAAAACAGAAGTGGCATACTCTCTTGTTCTCAATTGGTTAATCCCATTTTGGGGAAAACTGACATTTTTTCAAATTATGAAATGCTCATCTCTTTGTTTTGTTTTATATCTTATCTTGCAGTTACTGGCTGACCAACAAAGTTTTCATCAAACGACCCAGCACAGGACTCCTCATGTACACACTTGCCACAAGGTTCTGTGATGAAATTCATCTGTATGGATTCTGGCCCTTCCCAAAGGATATAAATGGAAAACCAGTCAAATATCATTATTATGATGACTTAAAGTATCGATACTTTTCTAATGCCAGCCCTCACAGGATGCCATTAGAGTTTAAAACTTTAAGTATGTTACATAACAGAGGAGCACTTAAATTGACCACAGGGAAATGTGTACAGCAATAAAGCACAAATCAAGTACAAAGAGAAGTAAAGGAAATGGGCTTCATGTTTAAGATTTTTTGGAAAAATGGGGATCCAAGCTGTGGATATATCCCAGTGCACGGTAACAAGCCATTGGAGAACAAGGAAGTACATCGCAAGAGTTCCCATTACCAGCTAACATTGTTTAAGTGCTAAATCTCTGAGTGCAATGGTTCGAGTAAGTGCCACTTTCACTGAGAACAAAGCTTGAATGTATAAAATCAGTAGTGTTTACAAGATCCAATGATGCATTCATCGCCTGTTAAAGCAGCAAATAGTTAATTTACTGCTCATTTGCAACCACAAACATCACACCACATAGAAAAAAACCCAAGTGTTGGGATCTGTCGTTAAGGAAATGCAAGCCTCTGGCCACAGAAAAATCAAGGTGGAATTGACAGAGCAGCGGAGAACACTGCAAAGATCCAGCAAAATACCTTCAGTCAGGGGAATGCCTGGCTTTGTATTATAACCTCTCCTCTCTTTTCCTGTTTTTAAAATTGTCATTCATTTTTCTATGTTGTTTGAGTACTGGAAACCTTTTAAGGAATTTTGAAAAGAACATTGCAAACCTTTTAGGTAATCTTCAAGGAGTGGTCTTAGAAGTTCTTATTTTTAAAGAGAAGCCCAGATGCATTTTAAGATTTGCATTGTATGTTATGGTTTAGCTTGGCATATGCATTACAGCTAAAACTGCCTCCATGCCATGACTTGATGTTGCTGCATTAAATAGGGCCAAGCACCATGTTCCACTTCTGCAGACCCTGGAGATGCTCTGTACCAGCAACAGCCACTACTAGGAATATGTAGTGCTGGCACAGATGAAGTGTAAATATTCACTCTAGATATAAAAGGTGGTGTGGGAAAACATCATCTAATAGAGACAGTGTAGAGGTGTTGTTGTTGTTTTTTTAAAACAGTATAACCTAAACAGATCAGGGCTTAAAATCTCCCATATGCTTTTAAATCAACCTTGCCTTACCTGACATCCTCTAGCTGTGCTGGACTGCAACTCCCATCATTATCATGGAGTCATAGCCCTGCAGGCTGGGAAGATGGGTGTTGTAGTCCAACATGTCTGTAGGGTGTTGAGTTGGGAGAGACTGCTTTTGGTGCTTCTGTCAGAGCGAATATTATAATGAACACAACAACTGAAATCTTGTTACTAAGTTACCAAGTCGTAAGTCCAACATACACCATTCTAACTTACTTTTTTTGGCCATTGCAGAGGTCAGAATTTTGTTCTGACTACATGATCAACCCTCTCCCCACCAAACCCACCTTTTCTCTGCTGCAGCCCCCTGCATGGCCATTTTGGTGTTGATGAACTCCACCAATGCAGAAGGATCTCAGGGTGGGTATTAATTTGGATGGTCTGAACCACTCAATTCCTGTTCATTTTAGGTTCAAATGATACATTGAAGTAAGACTAAATTGCTTAGGAAACACTTCAGTGACAAATTATTGGTGGCAAATTGAGAGGAAAGAACACAGAAGTAGAAAACATAAGGAAAGAAAGTGTCCGCATTGAGCTGAAACTCTGGCATAGCCTGAAGTGGATGGGCCTGTACTGCAAGACACTATATTGGTCTCTTAGCTCCAGATGGCCCTTGATGTTCCTGGCAACAGCATTTCTTCTTCTCAAGACCAGAACAAAGAAAATCCCTCCCTAAGGTGTAAGGTTATATTTTTTAACAAGGTAAGCCTTCTAGAAGCTATGAGATGAAGCTCACAGGTTTGGAAGACATTTAGCTCTTTCTTCTCCTTGCTCCCTGAGACTGAGGGTGTATCCACACTGTAGAAATAAAGCAGCTTGACACCATTTTAACTACCACGGCTCAATGCTGTGGAATCTTGGAAACTGTAGTTTTGCAAGACACCAGAGTGCTCTTATACCAGAGGCTGAATAACCCAGGATTCCACAGGATGGAGTCATGACAGTCAAAGTGATGTCAAACTGCTTTATTTCAGTGTGGGTTCTTTCTGAAAGAGGAGAAAGTTTCCTTCTCTTAGAGAGAGTGAGCTTCCTTATCAGGACCAGGACTAGTACGATCACCCTGTCTGCTTCTGTATTTGCTTCTAGGCTTAATGCATTTTACTGAGTTACATGAACAGAGGATAATGAAGCTATGAAACATGTGCTCTAAAGCAAGGTAGTGCATGTTTATGTGTACTTATAACAAATGTGTATGGCTTGATGAGAAGTCTAATTAACAAAATTCCTCAGCAATCTTCATCAAACGCAACTAACTACCAGTGGCAGCAGAGAAAAGATGGGATGGGGGTTACATCAGATGTATGTACTGGAAATACATCTCCTGATGTAGGATCCCAGATATTTTTTTAAAAAAAAAATGTTCATCTAACAATGCCTCTTTTCTTTATTTTGAAAAAAAAATAGCTGTGGTCTTCCACTACAGCTTGTTAACAGATTACAGTTCTGTTCTGGAAACTGTTCTCACCAGTTTATTTAAGCAGTTGTATGTTGTCACCATCCACTTGGGAAATATATTTTCCATGAGGGATTAATGTAGTCCTCCAAATCCAGTTGGAAACATCATTCTGGACCTTACAGCTGCATTTTCTTCAAAATAAAAATCAACTGTTTGATCACTTTAAAAAATGACAGGGTAACTTTTAATTTGGTTAAGGTTCAGTTTAAACAGGAGTTAATAACATACATAGATCTAAATTGAGTTGCTAGTCCGAGCTAGAATAAGCCCATTGCATCAATTGATGGGTGGTAAAATAATGCTTATGTGAATCTCATTGATCTGGCAATTGGAATTGGGTCATATCATTTGCCCCTTCACTACAGTTTAAACTGGAAGATTGATATTTTAAGGCTTTAAGCTTTTCTTAGGCACAGTTTTTCGCTTACATGGCAAATGAAGATGTTACCATTAACAAGTAGGTGCCCTTACATTTGGTACCAAAGATTATGCTGATTTTTGTAACTGTTGTGTCTTTATTTTCCTTTTAATGATGGAAACCTGTATATTTAGTATTTTATTGCTGTGCTGCTGAGGAACCTGTTTTCAGGCCATTTTGTTTTCTGCTGACTTGGTGTCTTGATTTTGCTTGAATGAAAAAATCCTTAACTTGACTTTGCTCCTTTTATGTTCACCTTCAATATTTCAAACAAAGCAAAAAAGATGTTTCCTTTTTTAACTGGAATGTGGCCATAATCTAGATAAGATAATTAATAAAGAACGAAAAAATAACTTTGCTTAGCTGCTATAACAGATTTTCCCCCTAATTTCAATATTTTCTTTAAGAACTATATTCTTCATAGTGCTGGACAATATGCCATGTCTCTCCACCCACTCCCATTCTGTAATGTTCTGATAAACAGGCAATGGCAATACCATTGCTCAGTTCATTTACCTTTTCTCTTATTACTTCCATTTTCTGTTATTATGTGGAGCAAGTTCTATGGCTGAAATTTTGCTCTGGGAAGAGTATGCACAGAAAATGATGATAAGTGACAATTCATTTGAATAGGGTAGTAAACAGAATGGTTGGAAACCTCAAATTTATCTGGGAAGTGTCAAAGAACAATTAATAAATGATTTCAGAATTGTAAGGGAAGATAGGAATTAAAATGTGGTGTCTTTGATCAGTTATCACATATTTCTACCATCTAAATAAGAAAAGAAGAAAACCAGTGATGAAGAGTAAATACAAAACAGATCTTCATAAAGTGGAGTATATGAGGCAGAGTAGATAAATGGTATTCTTTCTCTTATGTAGAACAACCTCTCTGACCCTACGTTTTGATTTTGACTGGAGCAGCTATAGGCCTGTTTTATATTTCTGTATCAGTGTGACTGTTGTTACTAAAGAAACAATGCTTGGTCAAGTTGTTCATCTAAGCAGGATAGCTCTTCTCTGTGTCATTCAACTCCAGCATTTAATTCAACTTACAATAAGGGTCTAACTTCAGTCTGAATCAACTACATTTTATCCCCCTCTCCCTTGTCTCTCTCTCTCCATTTCCAAAAATGCATCCATGGTGCTCCACAGCACCTACCAAATAAAAACCACAGATTGATTTGGTATAGCTACTAATTAGGTATCAATATGAATAATTTTTCCCTCATGAGAATTAAGAAGCGTTCTGCTAGATCAGGCCAAAAGTCTATCTAGTCCAATATCTTTCCTGCAGCTACCCTAGGAAGTCCATAGGCAGGACATGAACAATAAATAACAAGTTGGTCCTTTTGTGCTCTCTTAGATGTCTCCTTTTTGCCACCTCAGTACCATATTATTTCTTTACTTTTCTTACCAGCCTTATTTCAGCACAAAAAGACAGTAGATCATTCAATATACTGGAATAGGAGGACTGGTTGTGGCTATTTCTTTAAAAAAAAAAAGATCCATACAAAAAGAAATAAAGAAAGAAAATGTTTGAAGACTTCCTGATATAGATTTTAACCATATTTATACAAATATACTTATTTGCTTGAGACATGAGCCAGAATCCTCTATGGTAGTTACAAATGTGTAACTTAGACTTACACCTTAGTGTCTGTTATGTGTTCATGATCCCTACATAGCCTTTATATTTAAATTCTCCAGTCCCTATTTCCAGGGCAGCAGGCACTGCAATTGATTGGGGGGCTGTTCCCCTGTTACTCAGGAAGCAGCTGACTGATGTACCTATCCACAACCTTGTGCATATAATCTCTGGCATAAGAAGGAATTGTGCCAGGGGACATGTTTTACCTGTAGCACTAGTGATTGCTCACAGGAGGGGATGGAAATGGCAGCCAGCTGCTTCCCAAGTGACAGGAGAGCAGATCCCACTGGCTGCTTCCTGGTAAGTGGAGATGGGACAGAAGGTCAGATCAGAATTCACTGTGTAGCACTGTAATTTCCATGCTTACACATTTTATATCTCCCATACAGGATTCTGACCAAGGTAATTTTAGAGCATTCAACCAAAATGGAGTGACACTCAATAGAGAGACATTCAAATTTATGCACAGCCATCTTAAAGTAGGTGAGACCAGTATAGGGTGGTAACAATATTTATAATCAGATTGAAAAACTCATTTCCAATAATCAAGAAACTCCATTAGGAAGAATAATAGGCCAGCAAAATTTTTGCATAATTTTCTCCTGGTAGTCAATTCCCAAAGTATTGCAGAGGAATTATTATGTGGAGAAACATAACACATGAAGGCTTTGTGCAACCCTGTCCCACCACCCAGTTTTCTTTGCAGAAAATGGGGTCTGTGCATGGGAAACCTGTTTCTTGTACAGAAAAATGTGTTTTGCACAAAATGACTTTTTTTCTGCACAGAATACACATTTGGGAACATTCAAATACAAGGAAAATACTGGGAGGAATATTCATTTTTTCCACAACAGGGAGAAAACTACCATAATTAATTGCCCTTCCATGCAAGGATGAAATAGTCAAAGGTTTACATCTTCAAACCAGTGCCTTTATTATCATCTTCCATGATCTTATATTAAATTCTGATGGTATTTCCTTATATCTGTATTCAAGAAAGGGCTAAAATACTGTTTTAAATGTGGCTTGATCCCTGATAGTTTCAACTAAATAAACACATCAGCTCAGTAAATGTTTATTGATTCAGTGGGTCAAACTATAGGCAAGACTAACAATACGATTCAAGATTTTTTTTAAAAAAAAATCCATCCCATGTAAATTTCCCAACATAGGTACAGTAGAAAAAGTTAGATTTCAAAACTAATGGCAACATCTTATATGACATTACCCAAAGAAATCAAGAACAAGACATATTCCTATGGCACCTAACATAATCAAGTGACACTTTAAAGCATCTATTTAGTCTATAATTTACAATGCCATAAGATTTCATGGACCCACTTCTCATCATCAGATGGATCAAACATATCATATACAGGTGGGGAAAGGAGGAGAATTATATAAGGTGAGTCAGAGGAAACTAAAGTACAGGAAATAGAGAGGATGAACAATATGTTAACAATAATTATTACCCGAACAGTGGTTAACTGACATCCTTGTTTTGAGATTGAGGAGGGGTGTCTTTATTCAACCCACAGGAGATCAAATTGATAATATATGGCTGTTAACACATTGATGAAAATAGTGGCTGTTAACATTTCGAGAGCTTCTTGTTCAGCTGTTTCATTTTCAAACATCTCTTTGAAGTTCAAGAGCAGCCATTCTGAGGCTAGTGACAGTGTCTCCTGGGAGGCAGAGGTGTTCCTCCCAGAAGGTTTTAAACAATATATTGCGGCTGCAAAAATACATTTTCCTTCAACTAATCTTAGAAGGGAATGAAAAGCTATTAAGGAGAGGAGCTCGATGCTGTAGTTGAAAAACATCTGGAGGGTCATACTTGTCCCACTCCTGATGTAATTTAAACTGGCTGCAAATCAATGCAAATTTAGATGGGAGTAACTCCATTGGACTTAGGGAAACACAGCAGTGAACAAATGAACATAGACTTGTGCTGGGGGAGGGGAACAAGTTAAGAATAATCGAATCATTTAAAAACCAATGGAAAAGATTTAAAGGATAGGAATAGTTGTTTCAAATCTAATACTATAGAGGCTGGCTGAGCCTGTCTTTCAGTCTTGTATCTAACTTACTGAAAATCTAAGATGACAATATCTATGAATCAAGATGTCACAACTGTCTTTTTATAGAAACTGCCATCTTAGTGAGTTGTTTTCTCTTTGTGTATGATAAGCAGAGCCCAAAATTGCAGCATCCATGTCTCCTCTTGTTTGTCAAATCTCTTGCTATTGTGGATTCCCATTGACATAAGTTCAAATCCAGTAATTTCTCTTAAATGGCAGAACTCTTATATTTTCATCAAAAGGACTCCAATTAAAAACATTCAAAACCTGTAGTGATTTTTTGTTAAATAAGATTCATTCTTATGATTTCCATAGTCACACTCCAAAACAGAACTCAAAACTCAGGCAGGTATTGTGTTCATACAGGCAGTTGAGTTGATCCATCTCAGCAGACCAATTTATTACTTTTCATCTTCACCAGCAGCAGTTGTTTTGTAAAGCTGAGGAGTCTCAATCACCCCAGCCCCAACTAACAACATGGTTATCTCAAAACAATATACTGCTGCTTAGAAAATTCCTTTTCTCTCAGCTAAACTTCAAGGGCAGGGGTAGGCAACCTTTCCCCTTTAAGGGCCGAGGGACTTCAGCTCCCAGAATCCTAGGAGCTATTGGCCAACATGGGACTATTGGCCAACATGGCTGAGGCTTCTGAGAGCTGAAGTCCCTCGGCCCTTAAAGGGGAAAGGTTGCCTACCCCTGTTCAAGGGCAAAGAGAAGCCAAGAAGACTAGGGGAGGCAGATATGATAATCATCATTTCTCATTAAAAGGTCCCAGTGCTCTAATCCTACAAATCCTGACTCCATTACACCAATGGCCTAACATCTTTAACTTTTAGTGTATTCTTTGTGTGCTGTGAAAACAAAAGCATCTAAAATCTATTGGTTTATGAGTTCAAGCTCCTGGAACTTAAAAAATAGAAGAGTATACCAGAATCCTATATGACCAAAAATATAATTCTATATATGCCAGGATCCTATGTGTTATGTCACTATATTATGTGTGTGTGTGTATACACACACACACAATAAATGGGATCTTGATGTATATATAGCTATATATAGCAGAGGTGGTAAGAAATCCCATTACTTAATTGAGAAGATGCATAACAGGACTTTGGCAAGATCACCCAATGCTCATTGGGATTGATGTGCAATGCACATTGGTGCATGATGCACATCACTATGATATGCATCAGTGTGAAACACATATCAGAGTGCAATGTACATCATGCTTATTGTCCACTGGTGTTCATTTTGCAGTGATGCACATCAGGTATTTTGTTGAGGCCTTATGTCCCAACAGGATGCACACTGATGCACAGTGAGCACGGATGTGTATCAGGTACTTTACTGGCTCTGCTATGTAGTAATGTAACAACAGCCCACCACTTGATACGGATGTTACACAACTGCTCACTTCTAATTTGCACAGATGTAACATGACTTTCAAAGATGTTAAGGCCACAACAGGATTCTGAAAATTGTCTATAGAAAATATATGGTAAATGTTACGTGTGTGGAATCTAGAAATCATACAT
>CM034703.1:56978149-56999244 GCA_020142125.1 Phrynosoma platyrhinos | reverse complement strand
CAAGTCCCATCCCAGAAAGGCAGCTCAGAAGGATACCATGGTCGATGGCATTGAAAGCCACTGAGAGATCTAGCAGGGCCTACAGGGTCACACTCCCCCTATCCAGTTTCCTATGAAGGTCATCCACTAAGACAACCAAAGCCATCTCTGTGCCATAGTCAGGCCTGAAGAGATTGAAATGGATCTAGATAATCTGTTTCACCCAGAAATCTTTGGAGCTGGGAGGCCACCATCCACTCTAGAACCTTGCTAAAAAATGGAATATTAGAGACTGGCCAATAGTTATCCAGGATGGCAGGATCCAGGGAGGTCTTTTTTTAGTAATGGCTTCACCACAGCTTCCTTTAGGCAGGATGGAAATTTGCCTTGCTGCAGCATTCACCGCTCACTTTACCACTCAGTCAGTCTCCCTCTAGCGGATTTCAAAAGCCAGGAAAGACAAGGATCCAATATGCATGTGGTGGCTCTCACCTCTCCAAGGATCCTATCCACATCCTCAGGCTGCAGGAACTGGAACTTATCCAATACTGTGGGACAAGCAGGAGCAATGATTACATCCACTGGACCTGTCTCAACTACAGCATCAAGTCAGAGAGAATCTGAACGATTTTGTCTGCAAAGTATCTTGCGAATTCCTCACAGCAAGCTGTTGGGTGGTTTTTGTTTCCTTCTTGGGGGCCAGAATGTAAAAAGCACCTGACAACTCAAAATAGCTCCATTGGACAACACTGTGCAGATGCATTGGTGGAAGAAAAGTATAGTTTCTTTGCCACCATCACTGCCACAGCATAGGCTTTCCCGTGGTTTCTAACCGTGTTCGGTCGAATTCACTTTGAGTCTTCTGCCATCATCACTCTAGTCTCCATCCCATTTGTTTCATCACTATCAGCTCTCTGGTAAACCAAGGGGCATGCCTGTCTCCACTTCATGTGAGGGGACGCTTAGGGGCAATCATGTCCACCGCCCTGGCCATTTCCCTATTCCAGAGATCAGCCAGGGCTTTGACAGGATTACCTGTTAAGTAAGGCAGCAGGAAACTCCCCAAGAGTCATCAGGAATCTATCTATGAGATATATAAAAGTATGAGAAAGCCTTCATTGTTTTCTAGGTTGAGCACTTGTTCTAATAGCATTGATTAAATCCTATTTGATCTTTGAAATCCTGATTTGTTTATATATTTATGATTTTCTGTAAAGGTTGGCATTTGACAGATGGTTTTATACTTATTGCAAACAGTTCATTGAAAATACTTGTAGAACTAGCACAAGCTCATTTACTTGTCAAAGTGAAGGCATTTGTAATAGCAATGTGAAAAAAAGGAATAAGAAATCTAATTTACTTCAAATGCTTTTGTTCTCAAATTTAAGGTAAACTGCATATCAAGTAATTGGGCATAAAACATTTCATTGTTGAAAATAATGGACTTTGCTTTCAGAAGAATAATTGGAGGCTGGACTATTTTTTTTTTAATAATAGAGAAGGGTGGGAGTGGGGGTAGAATCTAAAATGACAGTTCTTAAAATCTTGCTTTATATAATGAAAGCTGGAATTACTTCTATTGTATTTCCCAGGCTGTATCATAAATTAAGAACATACATTGTTCCAGGAGACATAGAAAAAGCCAATGCCTTTTCTTTCAGTGATGACCCATTCAGAGCAGACATTACTGGCACTTGTTCTGCTAGGCATACAGGTGATATCATTCAAGGATAAAGGACATAATGGTGACATCTATTAATTTAATTTGATTTCCAAATGCCTGCAGAAAATCTTTGCCTACTATTGCCCTTTAAAGTGAACCTTGAAAAGGTACATTTGCTTTTATGAATTTCTTGATACAAAATTATTGATAGCTAAAATACTAGTTGTTTGTTATCCTACTTCTGAGGCTTGATTTATAAAGGACACACAGTCACAAGGGAACCTTACTGGTGGAATAAGCTTGCTTGCTTTTAAATGCATTTGCATAAAATGATCTAAATTCAATTATTAGAGCAGACCCATTTATTCAGTGGAATTTACACAAGTGTTGGGTTACCAAGCTACAGCAGATCAGTTCATTCAATTAAACTTATGGAAGAGTTAACTTACCAATTAATTAGTTTCTTCTAGTTTGGATTAACAATTGGATTTTCACTCATCTGTTATAACCACTATTTGTATGTGTATTGACATGTGCTTATAACAATGAGTAGATGTACTTGGAAGGTTTATTTGATTAGCCAAACCCTGTATTAAACAGGGTCCTATTGGGTTCCATTTGTGCGCATGTGTGTATTTGCTTCCAAGTTGCTTGTCAACTTGTGGTGACACCATTAATTTTGTAGGGTTTTCTTAGGTGAGGAATACTCTAACATGGTTTTGTCAGTTCTTTCTTCTGAAATATGGCCTTATAGAATAGAAAAATATCCTTATCAAACTTATCAAAGTTATGCATACCCTTTGAGAGAAATCACTGGAGTTATAACCACTCTCTGTATGTGTATTGACATGTGCTTATAACAGTGAGTAGATGTACTTGGAAGGCTTATTTGATTAGCCAAACTTTGTATTAAACAGGGTCTTATTTGGTTCCATTTGTGCACATGTAATACACATACAGAGAGTGGTTATAACTCAAGTGATTTCTCTCAAAGGGTATGTATAACTTTGATAAGTTCTATAAGGATATTTTAGTATCATAGTTTGCTGAGTGTTGTCCTATCTTTTTCAATATTATATTTTAAGTGTATTTATATTTGTTTTCAGCCCCTGAAGAAGGCCTAGCATGGCTGAAACACATTGGGCTTTTTAAACACTGAATACACAATCGACCATCTTAGAGCACATGACAAATGTGTAATCACCATTCAAGTTGGAATAGTGCAGTTGCTACCATGCTGGGCTAGCCAAGTAGAGATTCAAGTTCAGATCTCTGTTCCTCCAGGAACCACTCTAGTTGGATCAATTTAACCCACTGAATCATCTTGATCCCCTCACCTTTAAGTATCTTGTAGGAAGTGCTTAGTTATTTTTCAAAAGTAATTTTGTCCCATCACCTTTACAGTGTTAAGAATTTATCTTGTGAGCCACCTTGGGTCCCTTTTTGGGAGAAAGGCAGCATAAAAATGAAATAAATAAAATAAAAATAAATAAATAGGAAGTTGTTTATTGTTATCACTTGTTACAGAGTTGAAAAAGTAACTTGTTGCATTGCTTATTCATTATTAAAAAAATAGAATGGGCAAGAGGATGTCATTAACATTCCCTTTTAAAAATAACTTGCAAATAACTCACAAATGTAATTAATTACATCAAAGTAACTTTGTTCCCACCTGTCAATTTTGAAATGAAGCTTTGTTATACCCTTATTTCTTTTTTATTTTTATTAATAAACCATTACATACAAAACATAGACATAAAATACCACAAAATAATGACAAACATCAACATACAATTGCTTTTTTGTTTGTTTGTTTATAAGTAAAATTAATGTAGACTTCCCAGTTGAAATCACCTTATATTGTTTTAATATTGTTTTACTCCTATTCTATAAGTTTATTTTGAGGATTCTCAATTCTTCTTCTACAGGTCTTTCTGTAGGGTACTAAATTTCATTTCTTATTCTTCAGCTTGGTTCACTATATAGTAATGGTTCTCTAATACGAGACTAATTTATCTCAATACACTTGGTTCAAACATTATTGTTAATTACGTTATATCTTTAACATTCAATAGGGTATCGATTCTTAGCATTCTAGTAACCTGGTAGTTTAATCTTTGCATACCCCATTTTCTTAACTACCTTATTTCCGGCGTATAAGACTACTTTTTAACCTGCAAAATCTGTGGCTAAAGTGGGGGGGGGGGTCATCTTACACGCCGGATATAAGGATAATGAGGATGGAGGTGCTAAAATGCTATATTTTGACTAGAAAAATGGGGGGTCGTCTTATACGCCGGAAAATACGGTAATGTTAATAGTCTCAACTAATATTGTAATTTCTTATCAAAGACCATTCATTTTCTATTTTTTTCCAACAATTTATCTTGAATTAAAGCAGTTAATTTATCCATATTCATTAACTCCCAAACCTTAGCCCACCATTCTTTAATGCTTTGTGTTTCTCTTTTTCCCCAGTATCTAGCAAAGGTTATCCGAGCCGCTGTTACAAGATATAGAATTACCCAACCATAATCCTTTTCCTTTTCTTTGTCAATTTCCACAGTCATATTTAATAAGTAAAATTCAAGTTTGAAGGGAATCTGAGTCTGAAAGATATCTGTTAAGATCTTATGTATCTCCTTCCAATATGTTACAGCTGCTTTGCAATCCCACCACATGTGAAAAAATGAGCCTGAATGAGATTTGCATTTCCAACATTGCTCAGTTCTAGTTTTATATACAGTCATAAGTCTTGTGGGGGATAAGTACCATTTGTGCAACATCTCAAACAGTTTTCTCTGAGATCCTGACAAAGAGTAAATTTATTTGAGACTTTCCAACTTTTTTCCCATTCTTCTAATGGTATAATTCTACCTATATCTTGGGCCCATTTAATCATAGTAGGTATAATTGTATCTTGTTCTAGATCCCTTTCATTCAGGATCTTATAATATTTTGCTATGTGATGTCCTTTTTCATTTTCCCTGATATTATCCATTTCTATTTTTGTAGATTCAAACCCAATTTCTTTACTATCTTTTATATATCTTTGATGCAATTGTAAATACAAAAACCAGCTATGAATCGTCCCTTCATTTTCTAATGCAGCTTTTGTTTTCATCTTAGGATCAGCATTTCTGTCTCTAGGTGTCTGTTCTTCTAAAATATCTTGGTATCGGATCCAAGATTTGTTATCTCTTTTGGTTCTGCTCAACAGGGCCTCCTGGGGCGAGACCCAGATTAGTATTTTCCTATAGAATATCTTTTTAATTTTAAGCCAGACATGAAGTAGCACTCTTCTTATACAGTGGTGTGAGAAATCTTTTTTTTCATTAAGTTTGTTGTATATCATAAAGGCATAGAAGCCGAATCTTATATTGGCTCTTTTTAGGCTCAGGGGTCTTTCATCTTTTAAGTCAATGCAGTCATTTATCCATGTCATGGCACAGGCGTAATAATATTTTTTTTAAATCAAGCAGAGTCAGGCCTCCTCTATCTTTTGAATCAATCATGCTGGACCATCTGATTCTTGATTTTTTTTTTACCCTGCCATAGAAATTTGGTTATTTTGCTTTTCCATGATGTTAAACACTTTTTGCTATGTATTATTGGAATATTTTGAAAGAGGTACATAAACTTTGGCAAAATATTCATCTTAATTAATGATACTCTTCCCATAAGGGAGATCTGTAGCTTAGACCATTTTTGCAAATCCTTTTGTATTTCTTTCCAAATTTTAATAAAGCTGTTTTCAAATAGGTCTACATTCGTTTTTGTTATAATTACACCCAAGTATTTTACTTTTTTCTCAATCTTAAACCCTGTTTTTGCTTTTAAAAGTTTCTCTACTTTTTTGGATAGGTTCATCATCAGCATAACCCAGGGGTAGGCAACCTTTCCCCTTTAAGGGCTGAGGGACTTCAGCTCCCAGAAGCCTCAGCCATGTTGGCCAATAGTCCCATGTTGGCCAATAGCTCCTGGGATTATGGGAGCTGAAGTCCCTCGGCCCTTAAAGGGGAAAGGTTGCCTACCCCTGGCATAACCATTTTGTTTTGATTAACAGTAAAGCCTGCTAACTGACCGTATTCTTTCAGTGTGAGCATCAGTTTATCAATGCTTTTCAAAGGCTCTTCTAGAAGAAAGACTACATCATCTGCAAAGACTTTAAATCTGTGGAAGTGTCCTTTTACTTGGATACCTTGGATTTCATTATCAGTGTGGATTTTAAACAGTAGTATTTCCAAAGAAATTATGAATAATAATGGGGAGATAGGACAGCCTTGCCTAGTGCCTTTCTCTATTTTTATTGTTTCTGTTTTCTCATTGTTTATTAGAATTTGAGCAAATTATTCTTTGTATATTGATGCTATCCATTCAGTGAACTTCTCCCCCATATCACCCTGGGATTACTTCCATCAAGAATGTCCAGTCTACTTTGTCAAAGGCCTTTTCTGTGTCTAAGAATACCATTGCTAATTTAAAATAAATTGTTTCTCATTATGATTTTCAAAATATTCTATGGTGTTCAAGACAGTACTCATATTTGACTATGTCTCCCAGGCAGAAAACTGCTTTGATCTTCTTGAATTATATGTCATAGATTTTTTTTTAATCTTGTGGCCAGGATTGTAGTGAAGATTTTGTAATCAGCATTGATTAATGAGATAGGTCTATAATTCTTTACCTGAAATCTTTACTTCCTTTAGGAATCAGTGTTATATATGTGTTCTTCCAGGTATCTAGAATGCCATTATTGTGTATGTCATTTAGATTTTTCTCCAGGGAGGGAAATTACTTCTTTTTTTTTTTTTTTTTTTTTTTTTTTTTTTTTTGGTAATAGAAGGCCGTGAAGCTGTCAGGTCTTGGAGCTTTTTCTAGTTTCATTTTCCTGATTGCTTCTGAAATTTCTTTCTGGGTGAAGTTTCAGTTTAGTTCTTCCTTCTGCAATTCTGTCAATTGAATTTTCTTCTTTCTTTTTAGATAGTCTCTTATCCTTGCTCTCTTAATGGCATCCTCACTAGTGTTACTGTATAGTGTTTCATAGTAATTTTTGAAGGTTTGTTTGATGTTTTCTTGGTTTGTACAAATCGTTCCATCTTCTACTATTTCGGTTATAATCTTATTTTTTTAATTTCTTACTTTGCTTGCTAGGATTTCACTTTGTTTATTTCCTAATTCAAAATGTTGTTGTTTAATCCTTTGTAGTTTCCTTTCCCAGTCTTTCATATTTAAATTTTCTAATTGGTGTTGTAATTTTTTTTTATTTCATATATCAAGTCCTTATCACCTCTGTTTCTCCATTCTTCTTCTTTGCAGCTCAGATCTGTCTTTATAATTTTTTCTTTTTTAATTCTTCTGTTTTCTTCCACATTTAGTCCAATTAAGATTCCTCTTGCAACAGTTTTGCTTGCGTCCCAAATTATTTTATGCTTAATCTCTGTTGTTTTTTTTGAAGTATAGTTTAAGGTCACTCTTTAGTCTATTCAAGTATTCTTTCTTTAATACATGACTCTTTAATCTCCAACTAATATCAGGTTTCCTTTCTTTTAATTCCAACATAATTGGGTAGTGGTCTGAAATTTATTATTATTATTATTATTATTATTATTGGCAGAATGTCCATTTTATTTATTTTACATTGAAGAGTTTTGGATGCTAGGAACATGTCTATCCTAGACATGGAGTTGTGTGGGTCTCAGAAGAATGTGTACCCATTTGTGTTACCATATTTCCAACGCCACACATCTGATAGTTCAAATTCCTCCATCAAGTTAAAAAAAGATTTGGGTAATCTGCCCTGATGTTTCTTAATTGTTTTGTTTGTATTTGACATTCTATCCAGTCATGGTTCAATTACTGCATTAAAATCTCCCAGTAAAAGGACATTGTCGTATTCTTCTTTTCTTAGTTCAGATGCTATTGTATCATAGAATTTATCTCTTCCTTCTGATGGTGCATAGATACCAATAACTAACAGCCACATTTCTTTGAGTTTTAATTCGACTGCAATGTATGATCCTTTAGTGTCTTTGAAGATTTCTTTAGCTATATATTTCTTGTTGATATATAAAACCCTGCCTTTTTTTTATTCTCTGTTACTGATGTGTAGCAGTTACCCAATTTGGAATTTCTCAGATATTTGACATCTTTTTCTGTAGTCTTAATTTCCTGTAGGCAGATGATATTGCTCTTTGTTCTTTCCAAATAATGGAACACCAAACTTCTTTTGTATTTGGAGTTTATTCCATTTACATTCCATGAAAATGCTTTTACAGTCATTTTTAATTGTGGTTGAATACTTTCTATTGTAATTTGTCCTTACTTAATTCTCTTTCCTATTTATTTTACAGTAGTTGATTTTGTTATATTACTTGGATTAAAGTATTAATTTATTGATTTATTGATCCACCCCTTCTTTCCCAAAATATCTTTATTAATAATTTATTTGTATAGTGTTCTTCCACGTTTGTGGGTTTCTTCTAATCTTTTAATCTTTTATTCATGTGTTTCCTGCTTCCTTGTCTCCTAGGTAAAATTCCTCTTTTTCTAGCTCATTCCCCTTCTCATCTTCTGTGTCCTCTACATCTTCATCGATCTCATTGTCTGTTAGTGCCTGGGTTGTCAAGTTGTCTTTTCTTTCTACAGCTAGTTCCTCATTCTCTTTGTTTCTTGATCTTGTATTGTATTTTTCTCTTTGTTTATCTTCCTCTTCCCTTTATCGAGTTCTGACACAAGTCATTTGACAAAGTCCTGTACTTTCTTCTTGTTTTGCATTTCTTCTTAGTTTCTTTGCCCATTCTTTAGCTTTGTCCACATTGTCTATTTTATGTCTTTTCCAGTTCTATATAAATGATAGACCTTCAATTCTCTCCCATCTGTATTCTATTTTTCTCCTTTTTAAGATTTGAGTCAGAGTTTTATATTTCTGTCTCTCCATTATAATCGATGGAGGGATATCCTTGAAGATTTTTAATTCATTGTTTTTTATCCAAAGATTTGTTTCATAACTTCTTTGAATCATTAGGTCTCTTGTTCTTGCTCTTATGAGGCATATTACAAAGTCTCTTGCTGCTTTCTTTTCTTTAGCATAGCTCGAGTTCACCCTAAAAAAATTATCTGTCTCGGCTTCCATCTTTGTTTCAGAATAACCATATAATCAGCTAGGGAGTTATAATCCTGCTATCAAATCTTCGTTTGGTGTTTCAGGATGTCCTCTGACCTTCACACATCTTTCTCTATGATGCAATTCATTCGTCAGCTCACTTATCCTTTGTTGTTCTTGTTTATGTGTTAAGTCTTTAGCAGTCTTTTCTAAAGTTTTTGTATGTTCCTTCCATTCTTCCACTTCTTTTTGTGTATTAGATATGTCTGAGGATAATTTTTCCATCTTTTTTCCAAAGGTATCCAACTCTTTTTTTCAAATCCCCTCTTATTTCTGTCCTTGTTTTTTAATCTCATCTCTTAGCTCCTTCCTTGTCTCTTTCGATTCATTCTTCATTTCCTGTCATATTTCCTTGATTTCATGTCTTAATTTCTGCATTTCCTCCAATAAAATTATATTGGGGTCCATTGTTTTGGTCACTTCATCTGTTGAGTTTCTTCTTTGTACTAAAGTTTGAATTTGTGGTTGTGTCCATCCCTTTTTCCCTAATGCCATGTTTTTGGGTTTTGAGTCAATTAAATATATTGCAATATTATATAACTACAGTACTAAAATTGAAGCTTCCTGGTTGACTAGCTTAAGTACTTGGAGGTAAATTTTAGTTTTAAGATGAATCAAAATTACAGATTCTATCTTATTCACTCTCCATCCTGGAATTACAATGTTCTTTATTTCTGCTGTTTTGATCTTAGTTTGGATTTTCTAGTAAAGTTCCGTTTTTCTGTTGCTGTGTTCTGCAATCTCCCCTCTCTGCTTTCTTCTTGTTTTTTTTTCCCCTTTTCCTTGTTGCTGTGTGGGGTCCTTGATGCTACCTTTCTATGGCCGCTGAGGAAAGCTTTAGTGGATGATTGTTATAAAGAGATTTCTATCCTCAGGTTTTTCTCTATTTTCTCAGTTCTCTCGCAGCTGAGTTCTTTACAACAGCTGTGAGCAGTTGTGAATGGTACCTCCCAGACTCTTTTAGACTCTTTACTCTACTAATTTCCCTTTTATCAATGTTGTTATACATGTTGCAATTTTATATCGTTACCCCACTGCGTCTTGTTTGAAGCTAAGTGTAAGATACTTTCTTTTGCCACTTTCTTGCTACAGTGTTCTATTTTACAGCTTGCTCTCCCTTTTTAATTTGTCCCTCCTTCCTTTCTTTCTGTGAACTCTTCCTTCTATTTTGTTATTAAGTGATCCTTTGCAGAGCAGAACAGGATAAGGTTAAATTTCAACCCCTTCATCTCCGCTCAGTCCATATTTTAGTGGATAATGATCCTTCTTTATTAGTAGCATGTGAAACCTTTCAGGCTGCCTCTCAGCAACAGCATTGATGGGCTGTGGAAACTCTGCAGCTCCTGGGTCCTCTCCCCTCACCTGCTGCATCTAATAAGATCTCAGCAACAGTCAGGGGTATCCCCGCTGAGCCCCTGATGAGCTCCTTGCATACCCTCCTCCCAAGGGTAAGTTTAGACGGTTATGTTGCTTGTCATTCTACCGTCCCCAGCTCTGTAATGGTTTGGAGGATGGGAGCAATGCATGGACCCAACCTCTCACAGCAGTGCCTCACTGGAAGTCCTCCTTATACCCTTATTTCAAAACCAAACCAAACTACACACCTCATTACATGTGGTAATAAATAGAGCGTGGTTCCCTAAGTTCCTAGAAGAGAGGATGGGAGGAAAATGCAATTAAATTATAGTAATATCTTATAATAATGTATCATATTTGCACTACCCTATTAATGGTCACTATTGTACATTTTCACTACTATGTCATAATATTCTAAATCATTGAAATCTTACAGGAATGACATGGCATTCTTCAATAGCTAGTAAAATCAATGCCTGGCATGTACTGAGAAAGCTCATTCCTAATCTGAAGGTTCTTGGACCATTGCTTCTTTGAATGAGGAAAATAAATGTTCCATACATAGAAGCCCATTTCAACTAGTTCACTGTGATAATCTGTTTAAAGACTTTCCATAAAATTAATCTCAACTCCCAAAAAGGATCCAGAAACTTTCCAGAAGTGTGTGTGAGGGTAAATACTGCAAAGGAATTTCAAGGACATTCAATGTAAAACAACAACAACAACAAATAGTCAGTTGACGTTTACTGCTGTTTAAACATGACCACATTTTTGTAACCAGTTTAGTTCTTAAATGTGGTGTGTACATAGATACTTGTCAAAGGGACATGGATTTCTGCTTTTTGTTTTGCTTGTTCTTCAGATAATGAGATGTTATTTAAGTTTTCAGAGATAAAGTAGTGCGTTAGCTGCCAGAGGAAAGCTATTCTGCTAATTCTGTGCCAAAATTAATTTAAACCACAGGATTTGGGTTTGCAGTAACTGTATATGGCCCTCAAGGATGAATATGTTGCATATGTATGAAAGGCTTTACATTTCTTCATTTCTATGACGACTGCTTTTATTCTTTGTCTCTGTTCATTAATTAGCCTAATGTCAAGCATGTTAGCTCTTTAGAATACTGGAAAATGGTTCAAAGTAATGTGAATCCTTTGGACCTGCCCTGTCTTAAGAAAACGTGTCTATATTATATCTACATTACATCTATCATCCAACAGCAATTCAGATTAATTAAGAAATACACTGTTACTCTGAACCATTCTTCCTGTTTGGATTGCTAGCTACTTAGTTTGACATGTGGGTATATAGGTATATGTTTACATATAAATGCATATATGTACATGTGTTGACATAAACTTCAGGGTCTGAGATTCATATCTTCACCTTATCTCTGTGTAATTCTAAAAATGATTTCTACCCCATGAGTATAAATGATGTAGTACAGATGGGATGTTTTTGAGAGTGAGAAACTAATATGCCTGATTAAGGTTAGTATTTTTGGATGATTACATATTTGTATCCATTGGCTACAGGAAGTCAGCTAAATATAACATGGTTTTTGATATGACTATATATTGACACAGCTGATGTTTTTACAGTTTTTTTTTGTGTGTACAGGCATGCTACTCAGTGGCATCTTTCTTTTAGCATGCTACTGGATATAAGATATTTTGTAAACTCTGGGTTTTTCAGCATTTGACTTCAATTTATGGCAAACCTATGAAAGATAAATCTCCAAGGACTCAGGCATCACCTGCTCTGTTCAGATGTTGAATTCTCAAGTCTGTGGTTTGATTGTTTGAATCAATCTGTCTGAAGCATAGTCTTCCTGTTTTTCTACTGGCTTCCACCTTACTCAGCATTCCTGTTCCTCCACTAGCAGTGAATCATCTCATGATGTAAAGCAAAGCAGTTTCATATCCAAAGTATGACTGCCTCAGTTTACTAATCATGTATCTAGTGGGAGTTCAGGCCTGATTTCTTCTAGGACCCATTCATCTGTCTTTTTAGGAACCTGTGTTATCTGTAGAAATCTCATCCAGCACCACATTTCATAGGGGTTTATTTTCTTCCTGTCGGCCTTTTTCATTGTCCAGCTTTAGCAACTGTACACAGAAATCAATAATTACTATGGCATGCCATGGATGATTCTTACTTTGGTATTTAATTATATATCTTCACACTTGAGGATCTTATTTTGGTCCTTCCTAACTGCCCTTCCAAGTTGCTTGACTACAATCCCCATTTTAATTTATGACTGATTAAAGGTATAGAAAATATTTAACTATTGTGATGTCTTCACTATCCAAATCAAATGTGATCATTATTATTTTTCTTAATATTCAATGGCAACCCTCCTTTTGCACCCTTTCCCTTATCTTTCATCAGCAGAAGTTCCAAGTCTTTGCTATTTTTGAAAGTAATATGGTGTCATCTACATATACTTAACTGTTCATTCTTTCCCCATGTTTTCACACTTCCTTTTACTAAGTCTAATCCTGCTTTCTTTTTCAGCATAGCAAGTAAATATATACCATCATTAAACAGAATTACATAGTTAGGTAGAAGTATCTGGACAGAACTGAAGGACAATGTGTTGTTGGACTGCAGCTCCCATCAGCAACCCTCAGATGCCCTAAATTTAGATTAGCAAGCAATAAGGAATTCTGAAAGTCGTCATCAGCCAGTTAGAAGTTACTCCTGAATGTCTCTTATAGAAGTGGAAACAGATTTAAATGGAAGGGAGGACCAATTGTTCCTTTTATTTTCAGATAACTCTATGCCACAATCATAGTCCTATATATACCTTGAACTTGGTGCCAGGTCACATTTGGATTCTACAAACTTGCGTGTTATACACAATGCCTCATATTTAGTTTGAGATTGAAGTGGTCCCTCTTTATATAGCATCATTCTTCCAATAGAAATAATCTGTGTCTTAAATAGCTGGGTGCTCCTATTGGTTAATGTTTTATTATCCAGTTCATTCTTTGTCAATGATTTCCCCCATTAAATAAATCCCAAACTTCATGTATCCCCAGTTCTCACCAGCCTACAAAATTCTGTATTTTCTCAGTATTATAAAAGAGCAGCTGCAAGAAAATTGGGGTTACCAATGAGGAAGAGGGAGTCCAATTTTTTGTTACTAGCAGAACCAGGGGTTTAAAATACATTTCAGGTATGGATTGATTATGTTTCTGGTTTTTTCACATTAGAATACACAAATGCCAACACTTCAGTTCTGTGTCCCAGTCCTGCCATTTGCATTCCTACCAGTTTTGGATTGCCATCATTTCTTATGTATTGGTCATATTTCTGATCTGAAAAGCATCAAAATATAGATATAAGATTGGTATAGTGGTGTAGCGGTTTGAGCATAGGGCTATGAATCTGAAAAACAAAGGTCATGAAAACCCACTGAGTGATCTTTGGCAAGTCACACTCTCTCAGTCTTAGAGGATAGCAATGGTCAACCCCCTCTGAAGAAATTTGCCAAGAAAACCCCATGATAAGATTGCCTTATGGTCACCATAACAACTCAGAGGCACACAACAACAAGGGTAAGCCCACTTTTATTTGTGTGTGGAATGGATGCCATATATTTTTCTGAATCTTTCTTTTTTGTTTTTAACTAGGACAAAATTTTAATATATTTTCTGAAATGCCCCATTTTAATATTATTTTTGTCAGGATGTAAAGGCAGACTGTGAAAGAGGAGTAAAAATTTAGGCAAGGCATGCACCTCGGAAATAGCTATCTTGTTTATTAAGGAAATGTTCATTTGGCTCCAGTTACATCCTCACTTTAACCATCTTATTATTGGTACTCTGAGTATTCATTGCCTAAGAAAACCCTATGAAGTTCATGGGATCCCCAGAACCAACAGGCAACTTAAAGGCATGTATAAACATGCATGGACACACCTCTTAGGCATAGCTTGTTTCTTACTCTTGATTAAGATGACCTCCAAATATTTCAAAGCAAAAAAACAATAATAATAATAATAATAATAATAATAATAATAATAATAATAAGGTATTGGTTTAGTTTCTTTTTTAGAACCGTGAAGGCTTCACCTGGATTTGAACTATGTAGAAGTATATCATCCACATGTACATCTATAAGGTAAGGTTGGCCTTATATTAATGTGGGATATGAAAAAATGTAGCTAATGGTTCTATCGCAATTGTGAATAAAACCAGGTAGTCAATGCACAATTATTGTAGTTTGGTATCACTTTAACTCATATTATGAATCCATCCTGTGTAATCTGGGGATCTGTATTTTCTTACTTAGGATTCATCACAAGTATGACATCAGAGCTCCTGTACCACCAAACTACAAAGAACACCATTCTATAGGATGGCATCATAGGATTTTAAGTGGTATGAAACTGTTATAATTGTGCAATATGGTTCTGCCCAAGGAAAGGGAACAATGCTAAACAGTTTGAACATCCCCAAATTCATCCCATGTATACTTAAGCCAGTTCATTTTGATAGAGTCAAATGACCAGCAAGGTGTGCTTATGACTTTCTAAGGAACATAATAAGCCAGTCACCAGAGATCCACACTGCACAATTACAGCTGTATGATTTCATTTTAAATGCAATGACAACATCCTATGGAATCTCAGAGTTTGCAATTGAGTGAAGGGTATAAAAGGAGGGAATTTAAAACTCTCAGCCAGAGATCTCTAGTGCCTTCTGAAACTACAAACTCCAGAATTCCATATTATGCACCCATGGCAGATAAGTGGAATCCGACAATATAATTGTTAGTGTGAAGGGGTCCCTTGGTTGTCATTTTCTATTATATTTATTACTGCATCTGGAGACAGGTTTCATTGGGGGGTGATAACTGATTTATTTTAGTATGATTACTCAATTTCAATGAATATTCGGTGAGATTATGTGGTATTCCTTGCACACCTGCTCCATCAGTTGTTCTCTGCTGCACCTGGTCTATAAAAAATAATCTAGTCTTTTCCATTGCAGTTGTTGAATTATTCCTGAATCATAGATAACTTTTATTCCTGAATCACATATAATCTTTATTCCCTAAGGAACAAAGATCCTTTATATGTTCACAGTTAATTAGTCACATTTTTGTTCTGTAAGTGTAACTTTCACTCCTCAGTTCTTCTGTCAGGGTAAAATTGCATTTTTTTCTTTTTACATTTTTAGCCTGTTTTTCCACTTTTTTAAAAAAAGTAAACAAGGTAGTTAAACATAATAATCAAAATATTTTATAAGTTCAAGTTGGAAAGATGTGTCTTCATACCTTCACGCTCTTCCTAAAGGCAATGAAAATGGGAACTGACCGCAATTCTGAGAGAAGTGCCTTGTACAATCTATAAGCAACACAAAAGAAAGTCTTTCCCAAAATATCTATCAAGCAGGAATCCTTGAGAAAAGGTATCCTCAAGAGGGCTTCTCCTAAAGATAGTAACAGCCAGGCAGTTTGATAATAAGGTCTTTTAGATATGTCTTGAATGTAAATAAATAAATAAATAAATAAATGGAGCTGGGGGTAAGGAGAGTTTATATATTTTGTGGCATGGCTATTCACATACTTGAGCAGCTCAAAAAGCATGAAATAATGTTTAATAATGGGCTATACTTTACAGTTTCTCTCTCTCTCTCTCTCTCTCTTTTTAGAAAAGATAGTTTAAGCTGCTCAGAGAAAAAGTTGAGCAAGGTAGGGAATTAAACTAAACAAATTCTTCTCTACAGAACAGAGTTATTGAATTGACTTTTCTGGACAACTGCCCTCTTCTTGGATTGGCTCAAAATGCTGAATGTGAGAGAAACATTACTTTGAGGGTGAAGTATTTCATAGAATTCCATCAGATTGGATTTGGGAGTTTTAATTCAGTTGTGGGAAAGTGTGATTATCTTGACTATACCTTTTTTTTTTGTGTCCTTCGTCAGCTAAGGTTTACAAAAATTATTTTATTTTAGCTTTTGTAGGCTTCTGGGAAACAAATTCATTCTAGAAGTGGTGAGCAGATGGCTTAGAATAACATATTAACTAGTCTACAGAAAGGCTTGATTGCTTCCAACCAAGGGAAAAAGTGGTTGATGGGTAGAAGGGTGTTTGTTTTATAGAGACTCCAAATGTGAAATATTTAGCATGCATGAGATTATTTTAGCTGGAGGGTTGGGTAGAGGAGTCTGAAGAGCAGCTTTTGTTTTACACTCCAACAGAAAATAAGTGCTCAATTGCCTCACACTATCTGACTTTATTTTTCTTTGTATCCCACTAAGCAAAATGCTAATGTTTATTTGTGAAACAAAATAAAGGACAATCTGTCTATTGTTTGAATATTTAGTGATACAAGGGGGTATTGTAAAGTAGTAATTATTACCCGGAGGTTATTATGGTATATCGATGAAATTTTGTCAGTGTCATTATCACCAAGTGACTTCTTTTCTCAAAAATGAAAAATCTTTGTGGAGTCACCGATTTGACAACACAGATGATGTCATTCATGAAGTAGAAGCATGGTTTAAGGTTCAATCTGAAGATTTTTATAATAACAGTATTCTACAAATTTTTACAATAACAGTATTCAGAAGGTCAAGAAACGCTGGGGAAAATATGTAAATCTGGATGGTGGTTATGTAGAGATAAGTTAACAACTACAAATCAGAACAAACTTTCTGTCATTTTTTTAAAAGGTGATAATTAAAACTTTATGATACTCCCTCATATCTTTAATCAATGACAATGTTGGAATCTTTGGAATCAGAAATCTATCTTATTTTACTAAATACTTTATCTTTGTATTTTTTTTTTATTAGCATAGGAAAAAAAGAACTGTTTCATTTGGATTTGCATGTGTAACAGCAGAAGATTAGGCAAGGATTAATAGCAATGTTGTTGTTGTTAACTGCCCTCAAGGTGACTCCAGTTCATGGCTACCCAGTGGATGAGGTGTCTCCCAGCCTACCTATCCTCCACTACTCTGCTTAGGTCATGCAGATTCAGGCCCGTAGTCTCTTTGATTGAGTCTATCCATCTGGTGTGCAGGCTTCCTCTCTTTCTACTACCTTCTATCTTTCCCAGCATTGTTGTATTTTCTAGTAAGTCATGCTTTTGCATGACATTGCCAAAGTAGGACAGTCTTAATTTGATCATCTTGACCTCCAGGCTTCATCTGTTCAAAGACCCATTCATTTGTCTTTTTTGCTGTCCACAGCAAAGGGAAGGAGGCCACTGCAGTGAAGCCTCTCCTCTCCTGGGCCAGTGCTGGAGTTGCACAGGGCCTCAGCCAGCCAGCTGGGCTCCAAGGAAGGAGGCTGTGGTGGCAAGGCCTCTCCTCCTACTCAGGGCCAGTGTTGGAGCTGTGCAAGACCTCAGCCAGCTGGCTGGGTCCCAAAGAAGGAGGCTACTGTGGTGAGGCCTCTCCTCCTCCCCCAGCAGCAGAGCTGCACAGGGCTGGCCAGGTGGGCTCTGAGGAGGGAGGCCAACACAGTGAAGCTTCTCCTCCTCCAGTTGGCAGCATGAGCTTTCATAGACTAAACTCTGCTTCCTCAGATGCATTTAGCCTCAGAGGTGCACCAAAACCTTTGAATTCTACTTCCTCAGATGTATTTTATTATGTTTGTTGCTGTGTGCCTTCAAGTTATTTCCAGAGAGGAGGAGCTATATTTCAACCTTCTGTCCAGGAAGAATGTCAAAATCTCCTCCATTTTGAGCATGGATTTATAGTAATGTTCTTTTTGAAAAAGTATTAATATTTTTGGCTTTTAGTTGGCTGTGTCCTCCATTTTTCTTGAATATCCTACATTCTTACCTAAATTTATCCTACACTTGTCCTACATTTTGTGCTAAATTTTGCCCTACATTTTTCTACATTTTGTCCCAGTTTGGTGGTAGAGGATTATGGCAACCCTAGCTATGACAGTGGCCTATTGTCCTAAATACAGATCAGCAATCCAGGGCAACAATTCATCTATTTTTATCAGGTGCTTTGTCTGTAGTAAAGTAATAATAGTTCTTGCTGCACAAGGATCTCTGGGAAGAATCGATGAGCAGAAATAGTCAATGACCATCAAGTAGGCTGTACAAAATGTGTTTTGTTATGATTCCTTAGATCACTAAAGATTAACTGCCAAGTGCAAGGTAACCACACTGACCCACAGGGAACCCTGGAGGGCCTCTCTTCCATGTGTCACTTAATCTGATTTTTGCTACTTTTTATTTTTAATGTTCATACAAATGGTATCCAGCTATACCCAGAGGCTGAGTGAAACAATTTTGCCACATCCTGTAGCAAGCGAGGCAGCTTTTGTCCCAGGATGGGCCTTTCTCTAAACAGGAAATTAATGAGAAGTCTGGGTGAGCATGGGAACCATTTTTGGCCAAAAAACCCACCCTAAAAAAGAAGTATTTTAGGGGAAAACAAAAGAAAGAATGAGGATGCTGGGAGGTGCTGGGAGCATCAAGGTGGTCTTGGAGGGCCACATGTGGACTGTAAGCTGCATTTTTCCCATCCTTGGCTGATGTCACACAGCAGAATTAATGTAAATGGACAGGGCTACAGAATCCTGGGATTTGTAGTTTGCTGTGGCACTAAAGCTCTGACATAGAAGTTTCAATATCTTACAAAAACTTCAAATTCCATAATTCCATAGCATAGAACCATGGCAGCTAAAGTGTTATCAAATGGCATTAATTTTGCATTGTAGATGCAGCCATTGTTTTATATTTTAACCCCTGTAGTAACTTGTTGAGCTTCATGTTTTGTTTTGTTTTTTTACCATTGTCACATTTGATTTAGGGTTTGTTTGGTTTTCATTTCCATTGTCTATAATTCCATAGCTATATACTTGCTCAGAAAAGAAAAACTCTGGCATTAGGTAAACAGGGTCCAGACTCCTGTTAAGCACTTATGCTGGCATAACCCCTGGTCTCATCAGCACTTTCCCAGGAGTTGAGAAAAGAGGCATCTCCTTGTGCAATACTTTTCACCAGCTGCATGATGGCAGTTGGATAGCACCTGTGCACAACTGGGCTACACAAATGGCCACTGCTCACCCATGTGAGTATATCCTTCTGCCATTTGGATGCTCTTGTGGGGCAGAAGAATACAGAATAGCCTTCCACCTCTGGATCTACAGTGTAAGTATTTGGGTGGAGCTTTATGCTCCATTGGTACCCAATTGAACCTTGCCCTGCAACTGCAACCACTGGCAGCCTGAGCAAGTGGATGTTTTATCCTGGTCTTGCAGAACATGGTGCTCATCCACTCTCTTGCTCAAACTACAGGCCACCAGTGTTTACAGCTTTATGTAACTTATCACTGTAAAATTACAGAGAGCCAGTGTGGTGTACTGGTTTGTGCATTGAACTATGACTCTAGAGAACAGCTCAGCCATGTAAACTCACTGGCAACCTTGAGCAAGTCAGATTTTCTCATCTTCAGAGGATGGCAAAGGCAAAATCCCTCCGAAGAAACTTTCCAAGAAAACCCCATGATAGAATCACTCTGCTTGAAGGCACACAACAACAAGAACAACAAAGTAAGATCTACAGCTACATCAGCTATAATTCTTATAGTGGAATTAAAATGAGGGGCTGGCTTGCAAACTCTTTCTCCTCAATAAACTATGGGCAAGTCTACCTCTTGTCTAGGAGAAAGAGTGTATGATCTCCTTACATATTAGCACTGTATGCCTATGCTCTGGGGAAGGTTTTCATTATCCCTAGGCCCCACATACCAAAAAGACAAGCATATATAATCTCTTTTTACCATTGCTTTTATTTGTCATTAAGTTGATTTCAACCTATGGAAACCCCAAGAGCCAAGTCACTAAATGCCTAGCTCAGGTCTTGTAAGCTCAAAGTTTGGTTTTCTTGTTGGGATCAAGTAAGGTCATCTTCTTTTCATACTGCATGCCACTTCATCTAACATTAGACTCAAATAGATGGCCCCAAAGGGCTGCCATCAGGCCAGTCTGGGGGTGGGGTGTGCACATGCTGCATGCCCTGGATTGCTTGGAGGCCACATGGAGACTGAGCTGGGGCTGCTAAATGCAGCCCAAAACCACCACAAAAGGAGTGGTTTCTTACTGCTCCTTTTTGCAGCCTATTCAGGACTGTGGCAGCAGCCATCCTCAGGAGCACAGCATCTAGTTGCGGTGGTCCCATGGTTTGTCTGGCAGAAATCAGGGTGGAAGCAGCCTTTGGCCACTCCTACTGCCCTGTCTGCTTTGCCCTATTATCATCTTTTCCAATGAGCCATGTCATCTCATGATATGTCTAAAGTTCAACAAACTCAGTTTGGGACCCATTTATTTGGCTCTTTAGTGGGATCTGTAGAACACTTATCCAGCACAACATTTTGAATTAGGCATGTCTTGTCAGCTTTCTTCATTGCCCAGCTTTCTGGGTTTCTACTGTATCTACAATGGAGGATTGTGACAGAGTCACTGGGCAGCCTTGGTTTCCTGATGGCCAATCCTGGTTTGGGCTGACTGTGAGGGAGGGGCTGCCAGGGAAGTAGTAGATATAAAAGGGATGAGTAAGTGATTTGGGAAGTAAGTAGAGATAAGGGAGTTAGATTCAAGAGAACTCCTGCTCAGGGGATTTTAGTGAACAGTGGTAGAGGGGGAGTTTAAAAGAGGTGATGAGAGTTGAAAGGAGTTGAAGGGAATTGAGTTGAGAGAAGGATACCGAATGGGAGAAAAAGTGCACTAGAGATTATAAACTGTGAAATGCCTGCAACAGTAATATTTATGTAACCATACCACCTTGGAACTATTCTACCTAAGTTACATTCTTGCTGAATGTTATTCAGTAAAGTCAATGTTTATTTGTTACAACAGAAGCCTCTGCCTGTGTGAATTCTAAATCATATAGGCATATAAAAACACACTACTGAAAATAATAATAATAATAATAATAATAATAATAATAATAATA
>CM034703.1:56952533-56964605 GCA_020142125.1 Phrynosoma platyrhinos | reverse complement strand
TGGTCTCTTCCAACTCTATGATTCTATGATTCTATGATTCTACTTGGCCGAGCAACCTAGTGCAAAATGACAGTGATGGAAACAGAAAATTGAATGAACTATATTTACATACTGCTCAGGATGTGGCAGAAGATTTCTTTCCTCCCACCAGTTTAGAACTTGCACATATGCTAACTAAAGACTGAACATATGTTGGAACCATCCAATAGAAAAGCTATACACACACATATCACAATGTTACTACTGTAATAGTACAATGGATAGGAAAACTAGGACACAGTGGAATAATTATGGGAGATTTGCTTCCAAGCAGCGCTGTCGCATTCAGGTGATATGCTCTGATCATCTGCAGAATGTTAGGCACAAAGAATGGCTCTTCATGGAAAAATATCCCCTCATCAAGGACTAATTTATTTTGAGGGCTAGCAAATTACCCTGCTACATTGCTTGGTCATCCATCTATCCATCCATCCCTTTATATACAACTCACTTTTTCCCAGACTAAAACAAAGGTTGGCTTATATAAGACAAAAATTACATTAAAGTCCAATCTAGGTAAACACATAGAAAAGTTGGGATTGAAATAGTATTAAACTAACAACAGAATTACAACCATTTAAATATGACTTTAAAACAAAGATTGAAAGCTGTACAGCACCAGAAAAATGTTCTTCATTTGTTAACAATCAATTCCTCCCAAACTTGTAGAGATAGAAAGGTCTTCACCTGCCACAGGGAAAAAAGCAAAGTTACCACTTTCCTAACCTCCCTAGAGGAGGAGTTCAAAAGTCTGAGAGAAGCCATAGAGAAGGCCTTTCCTGCATTCCCATCAAACATATTTGTGAAGGCAGTGGGATGCAGAGAACTACCTTCCCTGAAGATCTTAGAGCTCAGGCAGGCCTATGTGGAAAAAAATGTGACGGCTCACATAGCCTGGACCTGAGCTATCTAGGGCTTTATAGGTCATAACCAGCACTTTGAATTGTGCCTGGAAACAGAGTAGCAGCCAGTGGAGCTGTTGCAATGAGTGAGTTGTCTGCTCCCCATAGCCAGTCCTGTTAACAGGTTAACAATCTCCCTGTGGTTCTTTGGACCAGCTGAACTTTCCAAACACTCTTCAAAGGCAGATACACATAGAACAAATTACAGTAATCCTGTTGGGATATACCTATGCCAGGTGTTAAAGTTAAAGTAAATAAACAAATCCTTCCTGCAAATAAATAAAAAAAACAACTGTTTTCTTTCAGGTTTTATACTTGTTTCCCTGATTTTATTTTGATTTGCTATCAATTTGATATAACAGTAGTATAACAGGTACTATTTTTAGGGCACAGAAACTATGTTATTACAATCTTTTAAAAAAAATTGCAGAAAAGGTCACCTGTCAGTTTGTCAATACAAATGTTCTGCCACATATGAAAATATTCCTGGATATATGGGTATTGTGGAATACCATCCAAACATTCAGGGGCATTTTTATCATGTGAAACACAATTGTGCCCATGGGGCAAGAAAATATCCCAATGAAAGTATGTCAATGAAAGTTTTAAGTAGACATTAAATGAAAATATATATTTAATATCATGTTTACTTTGTCCCTTAGGTAATTAATTTACACAAAACGAAATTGTGTTTTGTAAAGTATAAGCTAGGTGCACTGAAAATTCTGTAGTACAGTTATTTCACAGTCTGATTAATTGTTCAAAGAGAAATTTCTTGGCTTTTTGGTCCTATGATTTGTTTCAATAATCTATTATTTCTTATATTATTATATTGTTTAGAGTGATATATTGTTATATTTTATTGAGTATTTCTATCGTTTTAATTATATCTCTTTTATGAATGAGCCCCATACAACTCATTATTCATCAATTATATGCACAAGCTGCAGTTTTATCTTTAGTAAAATTATTGTTCATATTTTTCACTGCTATCTTTGTGAAGGTCCTGAGATGTAAATGAGAATTTACTTGAGGGATCAATTTTGTCTTTAGCCATCAGATTGTTGATCCGTTAATGCTTCAGAGCATGGAGGTGATATGCCGTATATCAGTATTATCAGTATCAGCATTTAACACAGAGGCAAAGCATACAACAACAACAACAACAACAACAACAACAAAAAACTACTACTTCACACTTAAGCAATTCTATTTTTATTTTGCACATCCTGAAAGGATATGCTCCAACTAAGGTTGTTGTTCTTGTTGTTGTTGTTGTTAATTGAGCCTTGTCTATTTCCTAATACATTGACTGGAATAATAAAACAGATATCATCACTCCAGCATGGATTTTTTTTTTTTAAAGAAAGAGCCTATGATATCTATGATCCTAATGTTATCACCAACAAACTATTGCAATATGTATTTCTGTACCTCTGGCAGTAAGGTTAAGCATACATTATCATGATTTGCTGCTCAAAAAATTCTGCAGAATGGCATTAGACACACATCAGCTATTTCTAATTACCACTTAGAAAGCTCCACTAATTCTTTTGTGTTTGTATTTAATAAACTCCTATAATAGTTTTATATTATCTTCAAATTAAAACCCCCTCTTCTTTCTGTAAAGAAAGTAACCCACAGTACATAGCTGAAATATTTAGTATGGGGGATTAAATCCTATCTGCTTTTCTACATTAATTTTCTTTGCTATCTTTAGATTCTGGAATAGCCAGTAAGGCAAAATATTCCCCTCTATCTCTGCTATGTTCTGCTCCCTTGCAATTTTCTGTTTGCAGATACGGAAATTACAGCACTAGGTACAGAGTGGTGGATTAAGAAACTTATTTGCTAAGCACTTCAGAGTCTTCTGCCTAACATGAAGTCACTGCATCTGTCTGGGGGCAGGACGAGACTGAGAGAGAGAGAATTTCTGTCCTTTTAAAATGTGGCTGGATCACTTGCTTCAGCCATTTGGAGCTGTTTGCTACACCAATATATTTCTGTAGTTCTGTAAACTGTATGGTTTATATTGGGTGAGATAATGAACAGATTCCTTTATCTGATGATGATAGGCCTCCTGCTCCTGGTATGTCATTCGTAAAATCTTTGTTCTCTCTTCATAAGGCTTTCTGTATTTTGTGCATTTTAAATTTTTACCTGCAATAAACCTGCTCATCAGTTATATCTTACACCCTCTTGAGTAAAATGTTCTCCCAAAGGTTGCAAAAACAGAGAGCAGCTAGCACCAGGAAGAGGAAACATGTCTGCTGATATACTGTTAGTACCCAACTTATACCTGTATGTGTCTTTTTATGGTTCTTGCAGAGGGAGATATTCACTACCTACTTTGTGCAGCAATCCCCTGAACAGTACACTCACCTGTGTCCTGCATGGTCTTTTAGTGGTCAGATGAAGACAGAGATCAGCCTCACTGTATTTGGCTACATTCCTACAACTGGAGCCATGAGGAGGAGGATATCCTCAGAGACCTCTGAAAGATGGCATCCAATTATAGGAGCATAGCCAAATACTGTCAGGATGTCTCCCACTCTTCCCTAGCCACTAAATAGTCAGGAGGAAGGGAGCATAGACAGGTGTGTTTTCAGTGTGGAGAGAGGGAGACAGTATGCAGTTTCATCTATCAGAACCTGAAATTCCATCTAATAATGCAGCATCTCAGACTTAAATTTCCAGATTAACAACTCCAGTGCTCCATCTTCCCAGCTGTCATATGAACTGATGAAGATTTGGGTACCCATCTATTTGGAATCAACTATTTGGTAGCCAGGTCAGGGAGGGAGACACCCTTACAGTATCTGGCTATGTTTCTATAATTGGGTCCATGATAACAAGGTAAAGGTTTTCCCTTTGACAAGGTTGTCAAGTTGTGTATGACTGTAGGTGGGGATACTCATCTCTGTTACTAAGCCAAGCCAGCATTATCAAAGATAACTTCATGGTCATATGGCCAGCATGACTGAAAGGATGGCTGTTACCTTCCCACCAGAGTCCTACCTATTTATTTACTTGCACTTTTTCATGTTTTCAAATTGCTAGGTTGGCAGAAGCTGGGACTAGTAATGAGAGCTCACTCCATCATGAGGTACTTGGGGCTCAAACTGCCAATCTTGCAATTGTTAGAGTCAGTGTCCTAACCAGGGGTAGGTAACCTTTCCCCTTTAAGGGCTGAGGGACTTCAGCTCCCAGAATCCCAGGAGCTATTGGCCAACATGGGACTATTGGCCAACATGGCTGAGGCTTCTGGGAGCTGAAGTCCCTCGGCCCTTAAAGGGGAAAGGTTGCCTACCCCTGGTTCTAACAGTGAGGCACCACGTCCCACACTCCCTCGGAGAGTAGTGGAGTCTCCTTCCTTGGAGGTCTTTAAGCAGAGGCTGGATGGCCATCTGTCAGGGATGCTTTGATTGGGAGTTCCTGCATGGCAGGGGGTTGGACTGGATGGCCCTTGTGGTCTCTTTCAACTCTATGATTCTATGATTCTATGATTCTATGATACTGATGTCATATTCCAGAGGTCTCTAAAGGTGGCATCATCATCATCATCATCATCATCATCATCATCACAATCTTTTATCCAGCTATAGGAATGTAGCCAAATACTGTATAGATGTGCATATATAAATTATCTACTTGTGGTTGTGTGCCTTCAAGTCATTTCCAACCTACAGTGACCTTATCCTGAGGTTTTCTTGGCAACACTTGTGCAGAGGTTTGTCATTGCCTTCCTCTGAGACTGAGAGCATGTGTCTTGTCCATGGTCACTCAGTGGGTTTCATGGTCGATCTGGGAATTGAACCCTGGTCTTCAGAGTCATAGTCCAACACTCAAACCACTACACCATGTTGGCTCTATCTACACTACACTACACTGCTTTTGATGGGAAGCGCATCTGGCTGCACATCCACATTCTGCCACAGGGAATTTATTAACAGCATATCAGTGCTGCCCAATGACCAAAGCTCTTGGGGCAATTCACAAAACGATAGCTCAGGGGTAGGCAACCTTTCCCCTTTAAGGGCCGAGGGACTTCAGCTCCCAGAAGCCTCAGCCATGTTGGCAAATACTCCCATGTTGGCCAATAGCTCCTGGGATTCTGGGACCTAAAGTCCCTTGGCCCTTAAAGGGGAAAGGTTGCCTACCCCTGCGATAGCTGAAAAGCATCAAATAAATATGCATAATAAAATTTCTTTAAAATGGCAAAAGAGAATGTCTGCATGCCTATCTGTCTGTGGTAGGCTAACATCTTAAGAACACCATGCTTGATGCCTTCAAACTAGAGATAATGCTTTTGGTTTGTCATCTCTGTTGCAGTTCCCAGTTTCAAGATGATATTCTGAAGGAGTAGGGGCTTAGATGTAAAGAAAGATCAGCTTACCATAACTAATCAGAAAACAATTTTCAAAGGGTTAGAAAACAGTAGAAACTTCTCTGGGACACTGTGGCTCAAATTCATGTGCGAGAAAAAAATCAAGTGGGAAAACAAGAGGGGGCTACTGTGCTGCTGCTAAGAATCTTGAAGAAAAAAAAAGAGGGGCAGGAAAGAACAAAACTGGAAAAGTTAATCACAGAACTAGAACTCCCAATATCAATTTCCCTCAACCAACATGGTAAGTGATCTGAGCAATTTCTTTCCAGTCCTACTTGGATGTGCCAAGGATTATACTTGGAACTGTTTCTGTGCAAATCAAATACTATTTCACTTAGCTATAACCATTTCTATTAATGATGACTTCTTCTCTGCACCATATAATTGATAAGATCTTCCAGTTCTCTTTGAATCTGGTTTTCAAGCTGGCAATTATGCTGACAGGTGCTTATATGTTACTCTGGCATCAATGAA
Source organism: Phrynosoma platyrhinos (assembly GCA_020142125.1). Lineage (NCBI taxonomy): Eukaryota > Metazoa > Chordata > Lepidosauria > Squamata > Phrynosomatidae > Phrynosoma > Phrynosoma platyrhinos. The sequence goes on along the minus strand of CM034703.1, from coordinate 56,958,803 downwards.
AAAAACAAATTTTACAATTACTATTCTTATATTTGGCCATGTCTCAAAGATGCTTGGCATAAAGGAAGGAGGAGGGGAGAAAGTATATTTGGAGTAAGATGTGGGAGTGGAATAAAAGAAATGTTATAAATGAAATCAAATTATAGAGCTGTTCCTTTGAAAAATGATATTTCAGTGTCTTCCATGGGGGTATTTTATCTTTAGAATCTCAACACATTGGAATGTGAAAGTAACAGCAGTTTTTAGGTTACATGTTAGCTTCAATATAGCCTCTCTGTGGCTGTTTCAACAAAGAGCAATATTATTTTATAGACCTAATCAATATTTCACAGAGTGCCACCATTTTCCTTTGATTCAGGCAGTCAGCCAGGTAGTCTTCAGATGCTGTCAGGCTTTTGTGCAATTAATGTTCCTACTACAGATCATGTGGATTCCATTTATACCAAAATTTGAACATAAATGAGTGTCATGGCTCTCCATTTCTTGTAAATCTTTGGCATGCAGACAAGATTCCAGAGTTTGTGAGATAAAATCAATGTGGCTGCTGACTAGTTGTGCCACCTCAGGTAAAATGTAATTCTCTACCTGGAAAGTGGGCAAATTCAGACTGCTCTCTCTTAATAGAGTATTTGGACACATAGGGCTTAAAATAACCCTAAAATAACCATGGGGCTATCCCAAGTAATATCTCTGGTCACCCATGTATTGGGACACACTGTGGACCTGATTTTCTGTTTGGGGAAAGATGATAGTGATCTGGGAGTGGAGGAACTCTGTAGTTCTCTTGTCATGGACTGATCACTACTTGGTAGGGTTTAGACTTACTGGGATTCAGAGCCTCTGCAGGGGTGGGGGCCCAATTAAGACAGTCCACCCCAAGAGGCTTATGGATCTGGATGGATTCCTGGTGGCTCTTGGGGAGTTTCCTGCCACCTTGGCAGGTGATCCTGTTGAAGCCCTGGCTAATTTCTGGAATAGAGAAATGGTCAGGGTGGTGGGCACAATTTCCCCTAAGCATCCCCTTCCATGAAGTGAAATGAGAAGTGCCTCCTGATTTACAAGGTAGTGATGGTGATGGAACAAGTGGGATGGAGACTAGAGTGACAATGGTGGAACACTCAGAGTGAATCTGACTGAACATGGGCTAGAACTCACTGGAATGCCTATGGCATGGCAGTGATGGCAGCAAAGAAACTATATTTGTCTGCCACCATTGCATCTGCACAGTTTCATCCAGTGGAGCTGTTTTGAGTTGTCAGGGGCTTTTTACATTTGCCCCCCCCCCAGAAGGAAACAAAGACTACTCAACAGCCCACTGCAAAGAATTCTCAAGACACTTTGGAGACAAAATCACTTGGATTCACTTGGACTTGGATACTGTAGTTGAGACAGGTACAGTGGATGTAATCTTAGCACCTGCTTGACCTATATTGTTGGATAAGTTTCAAATTGTGGAGCCTGAGAATGTGGATAGGATCCTTGGAGAAGTGAGGGCCACCATGTGCATACTGTATCCTTGCCTTTCCTGCTTCTGGAATCAGCTATAGGGGGACTGGTTGAGTGAGTAAAGGGATTGGTGAATGCTTCACTGCAGCAAGGCAAATTTTCATCCTGCTTAAAGGAGGCTGTGGTGAGGCCATTACTGAAAAAGACTTCCCTGGATCCTACCATTCTGGACAACTATCAGCTAGTCTCTAAGATTCCATTCTTATGCAAGGTTCTGGAGCGAGTGGTAGCTTCCCAGTTCCAGGAGTTTCTGGATGAAACAGATTATCTAGATCCATTTCAATCTGGCTTCAGACCTAGCTATGGCAAAGAAACAGCCTTGGTTGCCTTGGTGGATGACCTACACAAGGAACTGGACAGGAGGACTGTGTCCTTTTTGGTCCTGCTAGATCTCTCAGCAGCTTTCAATACCAACAACCATGGTATTCTTCTGAGCTGGCTTTCTGGGATGGGACTTGGGCACACTGCTATGCAGTGGTTCTGGTCTATTGGGGCTTTGTCTATGCTAGATGGGGTTATATTCCTTCTCAGGCTCACAGCTTGGGTGTGTTCCTGGACTCGACTCTGAGCCTGGATGCCCAAGTTTCAGCAGTAGCCAGGAATGCATTTGGACAGTTAAAACTAGTGTGACAGCTACAGCCATTCCTTGAGACAACAGATCTGGCTATGGTGACACATGCCTTGATTACATCCCATTTGGACTGCTGTAGTGCACTCTACATGGGGTTGCCTTTGGAAATTGTTCAGAAACTTCGGTGGGTTCAAAACACCGTAGCCAGAATACTGACTGGAGCCAGTTTTAGGGAGCATATAATCCCTGTATTGAAATAGCTTCACTGGCTACTGGTTTGTTTCCAAGCACAATTGAAAATGCTGGTCATAACCTATAAAGCCCTTTAGGTCCAGACTATTTGAGAAACCCATATGAACTGGCTAGAGCCCTAAGATCCTCAGGAGAAGGCTTGCTCTTGGTCCCATCACCATCCAGGCTCATTTGGTGAGGACACAAGAGAGATCCTTCTCAGTGGCTGCTCCCACCCTGTGAAATTCCTGTCCATGGGAAGCTAGGCTGGTCCCCTCCCTGCTGGCCTTTCGCTGGCAAGCAAAAACATTTTTATTCAAGCAAGCTTTTTACTATCATGAAAGCCTAGTTTTATTTGGGGTGGTGGTGGTTTAGATTATGTTTTTAACCAGGGGTAGGCAACCTAAGGCCCAGGGGCTGGATGCACCCCCCTCCCTGAGGCCTTTGTACTGGCCCCAGGCCAGTCCTGCTGCCGCTGCCTCTGCCACCGCCGCCCGCCATGATGACATTGATTATTGTTGTTATTACTTGCTCTTGGGGCTTTCTTGGCAAAATCTTCACAGGGGTTTTGCCATGGCTTTTCTGGGGCTGAGAGAGTGTGCATGCATATATAATTTTTTTAAAAAAATAATTTTTTATTATTTATTTATTTATTTATTTATTTTGGGGGCTTTACCCCCCCCCCCATTGTCTGAGGGACAGCAACCCAGCCCCCGGCTCAAAAAGGTTGCCTACCCCTGTTTTTAACTTTTTGTATGTTTTAAATTTTAAGCTTCTAGTGTTTTAATTAGGGTTATTTTAATTGTTTTTAAACATGTTTTAATGTGTTTTATATTGTGAGCCTTGTTTGGTCCCTTTTTGGGAGAAAGGCAGGATAGAAATAAAATAAAATAAAATAAAATAAATATTTTTTCCATACAGTTTTATTGATGTGACACTGTTAATGTGTCATTTCCAAAATACAATATTCCAACCTGTACTATTGAAATAGTGATGCTTTTTATTTATTTTTATTTTTATTTTTTTGGAGTGAAACTAGATGTAAAGTAGTGCATGTCTCTCTCTTACTTACCGCCCCCCCCCCCCTTATCTGAAAAAGATGTGTATAAATGTATAATCTGGCCTTTGGCAAAGTAGTGAAATAAAATGCTGCCTCCACTGTTGCTGATGATTGTTGCTATTGTCACAGCAATAATCATGGTTTTTTTAAGTTTAGTTGAGCCCTGCACATGAAAGATTCCTGTTTATTGCTGCCAAGGACATTTTTAGGTTAACTGTAATAGGCGTCAGGAGAGTGAATACTAGAAAACATGGCATGCTGCTGGAAATAAGGGGTATAAATTGGTCTTACAACAGGGATGAGCAACTGTGCCACACTGGGGGCCACTTTTTACTCTGTGCAACTTTAGTGGCTGCATTACTATTTTTCCAGAACTGGAGTTCAGGTCATATCACTTCCAGTGTTGATTTTGGCCATTTGGGCCTGGTTTTAGAAAGTAGACAATGTCATGTTTTGGACAGTTCTGCACGGTATATTTCCTGCTCAGCCCTGGAAATCCATTGGGTGACCTTGGGAAAGTCACACTCTCTTGGCCTCAGAGGAAAGCAAAGGCAAATCCACTCTGAACAAATTTTGCCAAGAAAACTCCATGATAGGTATGTCTTAAAATATCCATTAGGTAGAAACAACTTGAAGGTACACAACAGCAACAGTTTTGATACATTGATTACTTTCTATATCCATTTGTCCACTGGGTGTCAAAAAATTAGGACAGGAACATCCATTTGGATGCACAATTGTTATTTTAAAAATGCCTTGCCACCTTATGCATCTTACCACCCTACTAATACATTTTCATTTTTGGTATATTTGGAGACAATGGGCCTCTGCAAACCAGCCCAAAGGGCCAGCCGGGGGGTAGAGTTGGGGTGGGGCAGCTGCACGCTGGCTGCCCCAACCCCACCCAACGCCGTCCTGATGCTGCGCACCGTTATGCACAGCGTGCGGCATCAGGACGCCCTCCCGACATAGCATTTCAACACACTGTGCCGAAAGGGTGCTGAAGAGCCGTAGCGCTAGCAGCTCTTTTTGGGGAGGCAAAAGGGAGGATTGGGGCTGCAACAACCTCACGTTGCTTCCCGAGGTGGTTCTGTGCTGCCCGTCTGCAGAGGCCCACTGGCTTCCTCCCACTTTACTCCAATTTATTCAAGTCTGTCTTGGATGAAACCAATTATCTAGATCAGGAGTAGGCAACCTTTCCCCTTTAAGGGCCGAGGGACTTCAGCTCCCCGTAGCCTCAGCCATGTTGGCCAATAATCTCATGTTGGCCAATAGCTCCTGGGATTCTGGGAGCTGAAGTCCCTCAACCCTTAAAGGGGAAAGATTGCCTACCCCTGATCTAGATCCATTTCAAATGGGCTTTAGGACAGGATTTGGGGTTGAGACTGCCATGGTTGCCTTAACCCAGGAGTAGGCAACCTTTCCCCTTTGAGGGCCGAGGGACTTCAGCTCCCAGAAGCCTAAGCCATGTTGACCAATAGTCCCATGTTGGCCAATAGCTCCTGGGATTCTGGGAACTGAAGTCCCTCAGCCCTTAAAGGGGAAAGGTTGCCTACCCCTGCCTTAACCGATGACCTTCGCCTGAGCATCGACAGGGGTAGTGTGACCCTGCTGGTGCTCTTAGACCTCTCAGCGGCTTTCAACACAATCAATCACAACATCCTCATGGATCACCTGGGATGGTTGGGAATCAGTGGTGCAGCATTGCAGTGGTTCCGTTTCTTCCTCTTGGGCAGATTCCAGAGGGTGTTCTTCGGGGACAGTAGTGTTGCCAGGAAGGAGCTTAAGTGCAACATCCCTCAAGGCACCATTCTGTCCCCGATGTTATTTAATATCTATATGAAGCCATTGGGAGAGTTCATCTGGAGACATGGGGCGGGGTGTTATCAGTATGCTGATGACACCCAGATATATTTCTCCATGTCACGGCCTTCGGCCTCAACTTTAGATGGCGTCTTTCCTCTCAATGACTCTCTTAAGGCAGTAATGGACTGGATGAGGAAAAACAGATTGAGACTGAATCCAGACAAAACAGTGAATCCAGACAAAACTTACAGTAGCAGCCCCAAAACCAGGTATTGGGATACAATCTCCAGTCCTGGATAGGGTCACACTCTCCATTAAGGACTGTGTTCACAGCCTGGGGGTGCTCCTGGATTCATTGCTTCAAATGAATAATCAGGTGAACGCAATGGTCAGGAGTGCATATTATCAGCTTCGGCTGATACACTAGGTGCGCCCTTTCCTGGAAGTAAGGGACCTTGATACTGTGGTACATGCCTTGGTAACCTCTCATCTTGATTTCTGCAATGTGCTCTAAATGGGGCTACCCTCGTGCTTGGTGCGGAAACTCCAACTAGTACAGAATATGGCAGCCAGGTTGGTCTCAGGTACATCTAAAAGAGACCATATAACACCAATATTGAAGTCTCTCCACTGGCTGCCTATTACTTTCTGGGCACAGTACAAGGTATTGGTTATCACCTATAAATCCTTAAATGGGTTGCGTCTATCCTATCTTCAAGACTGCCTCCACCCATACAATCCGCCCCACGCACTTTGGTCCTCTGGGAGGAACCTGCTGCAGCCGATAAAGACGAGGCTGTCCTCAACCTCCCAGAGGGCCATTTCATCAACCGCTCCCAGATATGGAACAGCCTGCCGGACTAGATCCACCATATTACAACCTTAGACAGCTTTAAAAGGGCTGTCAAGACAGATCTCTTCCTGCAGGCCTTTCCAAACTAGATTTTCCAGTCCTAGAAGTTGCCCATCTTTCTGTCTATTACTCCTCGCTACATTTGCTGTGTTTTTGGTTGTTGTTAGACTCTCCACACCTTTTTGATTTATTTTAAAATGTTTTAACTTGTTAGTGTTTAATTAAATTTTAATGGGGTGGGTG
>CM034703.1:56898004-56911384 GCA_020142125.1 Phrynosoma platyrhinos | reverse complement strand
CCGCAACTGGTTGCCTGTTCGAGGTAGGAACATGGCTGGATGACTCTTATGGCTGCCAGCTTGGGCTTCTCCTGCCCAGGATGCACTGTAGCCCCAGTGGGGGCAGTGCTTTCTGGGAACAGCCAATGGGAGGCAAGCTTGCTTCCTGCTTGCTTCTCATTGGCTGCCATTCACCTGACCTGAGTGAAGACTGCAGCTTGGCAGTCTTCAATCAGGTCTGGGAGAAAAGCCTATATTGCCATGCTCCCAGCTCATCAGGCCAGTTCCACTCCAGCATCCTGGAAAGGGTGGAGATGAGGGGGAGTATCCTTATGGAACATGGGGTTAAGAGTGTGCTGGTAATGCCAAACTCAGGTGAGGGCTGGAGGCATTTCCGCCCCCTCCACTTGAGTGGAGGCAATGCAATTCTCACTGGGAGGAGTGGATGCTGACTGAGTCCACAATGCTCCATTTCCTTTCTTCAGTGGTGGCCAGAGGTCTGGTTCATTGGGCTGACCAGAGTACATTATGACTTGCCCAAGGTCATTTCAAGGGATTCCATGGTTAAGTGAGGATTTGAGCTATTATTTCCAAAGTTCTAGACCAGGGGTAGGCAACTTTTCCCCTTTAAGGGCTGAGGGACTTCAACTCCCAGAATCCCAGGAGCTATTGGCCAACATGGGACTATTGGCCAACATGGCTGAGGCTTCTGGGAGCTGAAGTCCCTCGGCCCTTAAAGGGGAAAGGTTGCCTACCCCTGTTCTAGACCAACACTCAAACTACCATACCTCACTTGACATCAACCCTTCTTAGCCTTGGTGGGTAGCTTGTTTAGTTTCTGCCTGGGTTTGTAATACAAGGGTAGCATAACTACCATAACTCTGACTCAAGGCAGCTTACAAATGATTAAAACCAATATAACAGATTTTAACAGAATAGTTGTGTTGAGCTCCTCTTTGCTTTCTGCTTCATCACATACACATGTCATATGTTTCAGATGTTCCTTTGTAGTAGAGATTGCTTCCCTTTTCCTGTTGCCTATCAAAAATGTAAATTTTTGCATCAGTTTAATTTTTAGTATGTATGTGTACAGATGGATTCAAATTGCCACTATACACCTGCCTATTCTGAATAAAAGCATTAATGGATATCCATCTAGTCACCCTATAAGTAAAACTAGATCCGGAATGATAAATCTGTTCATGACACGTAAAAGAATTAAAATTTAGCATGTGTATCTGTTGGTATTGTGAAATACTGGAAAATTTCTCTGTGAGTATCTTGTTTCTGGTATGCAATATAAATAAAAATGCCTGTGCATAAATGCAGTACACAACCTGCCATTTCACATACTTTATATGTTGACTAGTTGATAACAAATTGTAGAGAAGGGATGTTTTTAACCAAAGGAATCATTGCCCTCTTGTCTCTAAATCAATGCAGGGCATGCTAATGCAGGATAAATGAATGCAGTTTATCACAGACACTGAAAGCCTTTAAACAGTATGTAGTAGACAGGGTGAGATTCATGAAGTGGTTGGTTAGGGAGCTGGGGGATTACAAACATGTCCTTGTTTTCATTGGTGAAATGATGGAAGGTATGAGAGTAATGAAAGAATGAAGTTCCTCCTACAGTCTCTCACTTCCATCTCTCACTTCCTTCCTTTCACTATTTACTCCACTGAATCTAAAACCCAAAGGTTATTTCTTTCTTATGTCACTCTGCCCATGGTCTCTATTCCAGTAGAGAAAGTCTTATCACTGTTGCACCCTGACTTCTCAGAATTGGGACTTTTACCACACCAAACTCATAAGGCACAATGATCTCATCAATCTAGGAAATTCAAGCATACCAGGTAGAGGACAGTCATTATTGCACAGCTCTTCCAAATCTCCATGGTGCTGTTTCTGTCCCAGCCTCTGTCTTCCACATGCCAGCCTCCATAGCCCTGTCTCCCTGCCCTATAGCCTTCCCAGCATTCCCTTTGGGCTGTATTTATTTTTAATTTTAGCTCAGTTGTGTGATCATGGCAATTCATTAAGTAAAAAAAGAAAAGAAATTTAAAGAAAAGAAAAGAAAAACAGTCCACTTGAGAATAGAATGGGGGAGAGGAAAGAGAAGCAGAATAATACCCACTCACACCACATGACTGCCCATGTATTGGAACTGCTTTGGGAGGAACTTATTACACATGCATCTACAGTGTGAAAGCAGCGTGATTGGGAGGCATTGATGGGTCAATAAGAATGAGCACTCCAACAATGAATGGACATACAGACCAGCTACTGGACAAATGATGTCATGTGATAAGGTTATAACCACAGATGCTACTATCTTGCTCTATTTCCACTTTTCAAGCCTTCTGTGCTAAAAACCCCCAGTAGTCTTCTCTGTGGTACACCAGGGTTTTGGAACAGCTTGCAAGGCCCCCTCTTTTACTATCCTCTGTCAAGTTGCTGAAGATCTTTCTAAGCTACTTGGCTTTTACTTTTCTGTATAGACAATCTTTTGATATGATAATGGATTTTCATATCTCATTCTTCCTTCAGTTGTATTTTATTAATATTGTGATTTGTTATAAAAGTGACAAAATTCTGTGGTGCCTCAAAAACTAGTACATTTATTATACCATGATTGGGGATGGAATTTGTGAAGTCAGATCAGAAGGATGTTGAATACTGAAAGAACTGTCAGTGGCACAATATTAACATAAGCCATTCATCAAACTGTCACTGATAACACAAACATTGTGACATTGGCTTATGCAGTACCACTGAGAAAAATGGGGAACAGAAGGCTTAATTACTCTGCATTATTTTTCTGATACAGTCCCTTAAAGTTTGCCCTCAAAGGCAAAACTGACAGATATCATGTGGTATGCATTTGCATCTGCCAATTTTTAAAAGAAATCCAGCCTCCAGTCATCTTGTCACATCCCAAGTAAGTCTAGTTTTACTGTAGTATTTTTATGCTGTATTGAGATCTACAGCATTTAAATGAGATATTCTGATTAAATTCATGAATCAATTTGGCCTTTTCCTTCACCAGTATGCCTGCTGCCATTGGAACTTTAGCGCTTAGTCTATGTCTATGAACAGGCAAACTCTAGGGGCCCAGAGTCCAATTTTCCATATTAGGGACCTACCATAGTGCACATGCTCTCTCTCTCTCACACACGCGCACACACACACACCTAAAAAAAAAATACTAGATGCTTTAGGTCCATTGTTAGGTTGTTGTTGTTTTAAAAAAACCTTTCAGCATTCTGGGGTAACACAAAGTACAACCTACCTTCTGTACTGCCTTTTAAAGGAGACATGCTTCTATCAGTTTTTGATGACTTCTAGGAGTAGCAATTCTAATTTTCAGCTAGATATGTTTTTATATTGATGTGTAGTCTGGAATGGGGGTCTAAAATAATAATAATAATAAATTTTTATTTATAGCCCGCCCCTCTGCGGAGCAATCGAGGCAGGTTACAGCATTTTAAAATATGCAGCTTAAAAACATTCTTATTCCATATCCAACCCTCCCATCCCTTAAAACAGAATTAAACTAGTTATGAATTAAAACAATGTGCTCCATGATAAAATGCAATAAGCAATGCAACAATAAAACAATAAAACAATTACACAGTAATAGGGTGGGCATGGGAAAGGGGTGATAGAACCATCCCCTCAAGCCAGAGAGTTATTCCGGGAAGGCCTGCTGGAAGAGATCCGTCTTCACTGCTTTCTTAAAAGCAGCAAGAGTAGTAGTATGAAGGATCTCCTCCGGCAGTCTGGGAGCGGTTGCGGAGAAAGCCCTCTGGGAGGTCTGAGACAGCCTAGTTTTTATTGGCTGTAACAGATTCCTCCCAGAGGACCAAAGGGCAGGGATGGGGTCATACCGGGAGAGGCGGTCCCTAAGATAAGATGGACCCAAGCCATGTAGGGCTTTAAAGGTTAGCACCAACATCTTGTACTGTGCCCGGAAACTAACGGGCAGCCAGTGGAGGGACCTAAAATATGCTTAGTGAACCAACACACACTAAACCAATTCTAAGGATTGCAGACAGGCTGCATGCCTCATGATTTCCAGAATAAAGAAGCATAAGAATTTGATTTTAATTCATTTTTATACAAAAAATTATATTTAGACTAGAAAGAATTTGATTTTGTTTTGTTTTTTTAAAAATATATATAAAATGTGGAAGAAACTAAAATTGAAAAATAGATCTGTCCATGACCAGGACATTGATGTCATTCCTAAAGTTTAGATTTGAATCCTTATCTATTCAACAATGTTCCTCCTGGATTAAGATGACCAAATCCCCACCCCCTCAACTCCCTTAAACACTAAGAGATTCCTCATGTTTAAGACCTACTAGATCATCAGCAGGTTAAACATGATTCTCTTCATAGTGGAAATAGCTGTATCAGGTTAATATGGCTGGTCACAAGGGGGAGGGGCTTTGTTACTGTTCTTTTAGAAGAATTTTTAAAAAATGTCCAAGTTGGATATTGGGATTGAACGAATTTACACTCAAATGCAGAAGAAAATGAAACCAACAGATTTTTTTTAATCCCTATATAAATTGGTTTGGCACACATGCTTCTTCTATGAAAAAATGAGTTTCTTTGTTTTTCATTTCCTAGTATTTTAATACTCTGTCATAGAACAAACTTAACAAACAAATATTCTTAAAGTTTAAATAGAATTGGACTGACTGTATAATGAACTGCCTCTTACCATGAACTTATTGAATTTCAAGTTGAAAAATACTACTAAAATGTAATCAGTAAATGTAGTCACAGAGCTCTGTGCCTAAACAATAAAATCAACAGCACTTGTGTACAGTGATGTTATCTATCCTGGCACTGTCAATGATGTTAAGATTTAAAAATAATTTTTTTAGGCCCAGAACAATAAAAGAGCAGAAAAATAAATGAACTTAAAAACACATACAAACAATGTGTCCACAAGTGATGTAATAGGAAAAATAGGTCTAAATAGCCGTGAAATATTCAGGGCTGTAAGTGAACCAGCAAGCTATTTTATAAAAGCATAACTTATGAGGAACTTCTCATATTTCTTTCATTTAACTTCCATTCATTCTGGGATGGTTCAACATATTGCATGTACTGCTATGATTGATTTTCCTAAAAGCTTTCTTTTATAGTGCAAAGCAGCTGCAGGTGGCTTTAGAATGAGTGGAAAGCCATTGGGAGTGAGGTTCCTTGCAGTTTCAATCACATCAGACTTTTACAGAAAGAATGTTTATACTAGAAATTGTACTTTGTGATAGAAGTGCAGGTAAAGATGGCACCAAAAATCTAGGAGAAAAGATGCATCCCAGCATCAAACACTTGAGTGCACTTATAGGGGGTGGATCTATTTGGCTGGCTATACCAGGACTGAGAATTATGCAACTCTCCAGTAGCATTTTCATGCTACCTAGTTACAGCACTATGATTCCGCTTTAATTGCCAGGGCAACATCCTATGGGAGTCTGGGATCTGCGGTTTGGAGAGTCAATAGACCTCTCTAGCAGAGAATTCTAAGTATCCCTGAATAAACAGCAAAACCCAAGGTTTCATAGAATTTTGCCATTGCAGTTAAAACAGAATCATAGCAGTATAATTATGTGGTGTAAAGGGCCCTAGATATTGTTAGAATAAAGATGGGCTATACAGTCAAAGGTGAAATGTAGAGATGTGTGTGTGGAAATTTCCTCATGAGAACAACATCTAGAGAAACAAAGTGAATCTGACACCAGATGCTACACAGACATAAACATGAACTTTCCCAAAGGTACAACTCATAGACACAGATTTTGTTATGTGTTTTGTTAAACAAGAGATATCAAAAAGGTAAACATCGTTAGGTCATGGGAAAGGAGTCACGTGGTGAATGATGGACAGCAAGAGGCTGGGTTAATATACATCATACAGGCATTATTCAATCAGCATAAGGTTAACACCCAGAAGGTGGAGTATGGGAAAGGCCTAGAGAATACTGTGTTTAAGAATGTTTATATTTCAAGATGTGGGTGTGTGTGTGCCTGGCAGCAGTGGTTTCAACTGTAACAAGTTGGGATCCTAAGCTTTTGGGATTGTTAAAGATGTAATCTTTCATGGCTGAACTGGACAAGTTCATCACAATGGATTTTACTTAGCTATCTTATTTTTCTTTTATATGCATTAATAAAACTATGCTTTTGGATATTACAATGTGTCTTCTTGACTGAGGAAGACAGGATCCTGAAGAAGGGAAGCTGAACCAATTGATGGTAAGAGATACAAAGTGGCTGTGGATCACAGCAGCCAGCTTGTCCTGCAGATTCTGCTGGGTGCCAAAGAGCATTACTGCAACACCCATCATCCACACACTGACAAGGGTTACGGGCCCAGTTATGGCTAGTCTGGCTGAAAAGGCTTGTTTGCCAGAGATGGCTAGTCTGCCAGAAGACAAAGAGGCCAAGTGTCCAGGAGGAAAGGAGCCCAGGAGTCCAGATGGCAAGTCTGCAAGGTGGCCAAGAGGCAAGACTGCCTATCAATGACTTCAGCTGTGCCAGGACAAGGAAACCATGCTTCAGCATTTGCTGGGAAAAGCAGAGGTGGCTTCAAATCTTCTTCAGATGTAAGTAACAGTTATGTTTCCTGCTAAGCTGTTTTTGCCTGATGGCAGAGTGCAGAACTCCTTAAAGACGGTTGTTTACAAACAGTAAGAAGCAGGGGAAAACACAGCCTGGGCAAGCTGGGAAAATACTGCAGAATAAATGCAGTGAAATTGTCAAAGCTGCAAACAAATTCTGTTAAGGGCCATTTTGTTTAACATGGAAGCAGCTGGATTACCAAGGCTCAGGGACTTGAGTCACAGATGCATGTTGCAATGCATGGAGTTCTAATGCAGCAGGAATTGCTGGAGGTGGATGCCTAAGCCAAAAGAAATAATTGTTTTAAGCTTCTCTGAGTCACAGTTAAATTTTGGGAGAGGATGTTCTTCAGCCAAAGATTTTTGGTAAACTGAAGAGAATTCATCATTCCTGCACAGCTTTATCATAAATGCTGTGGTCAAAGGACTTTACAGTTCTGGGAGAAAAAAAAATACAAAAATCCCTGGTGAGGCTGAATTTTTACACAGTGCTCCAATGCTGTGGGGGGCTGCAGCAGTTTTGCTGGATGCCAAAAAGTTCCAGAGGCTGGAACGTGATAAGCCAAGTGGTTTGCTTGAGGAAAAGCCAGAAATGTCAGCTTGTGTCGCCTAGGACAGCACCTGAGGTTTCAAGGATATGCGTCCTGAAAAGGCAGCTGATGCACGGGTGAAAAACCGATGCTTTTACTGCGGCAGAGCAGGAGATTTGAAAACGGCAATGCAAGAAAGTTTGCAACAATCAACAATCAACAACCCAGAGACTTTGGGGGAAAACAAAAGAACTGCAGCTGTGATACAGAGCTGTGACAGTGTGACTTAAACACGTGGTAAAAACCTGAGGACAAAATAGATTCTATATTCTGGGACAACCAGCATATGATAAATAATGCAGATTTGCTGAAAAATAAGAAATCCTCCAATCTCAAAGATGTTTATCTAGCTGATGGAGGGGAAAGGGATGTCAAAGAAATTGAGAAATGTCTACATGCCAAGTTTTGGTGAGAAAAACTTTGAAAATGTTTTATGTGTACCTGATTTACAAAACTGTTTAGTTAGTGTGTCAGGGGATATACACTGAGTTTTATAGGAGATAAATGTGAAATCACCCCAAATGGGGAGGTGTGTACAAAAGCTATAAAGAGAGAATATGTATTTTATACAAAGTGAAAATAAATGCTAAATGTGCAGGTGTAGGAAATGAAGCATTGCATTCTGGTTATGCACATCAATTTAGAATCCTAAGGAACATAGGATTTGGTAGCTTGTTTAAGCTGGGGAGATATAGGTCCTGAATTTGAAAATGTCTCATTATACAAATGATTTGGGAGGTATTTGGTTAGCCACAGAGAAAAAGTCAAGGTTTTTCCTGTTACAGAACCAGAGCAAGAGAATTGCTAAAATGACCTGTTGAGGTTGGTCCATGGTCATAAGCAAAAAGGGACAAATGTGTGTTACTAGGTGACAATAAATATTTTCTTAGTGATTGTGGATAGATTTTTCCAGAGTTTTCATATGTCAGAGTTTTGAAACAGAAAAGTGATACAATTGAAAGTTTTCAACAATGGATAAACATAAAAGAGGAAAAATTGATTACAAAGTAGGGTCTTTGATTACAGACTGGGAAAAGGAGAATTTTTGTCTCACAGTTTAAGAAACTGGCTGAGAAAGAGAAATCCAGTATTCCTCTTAATTAGCTATGCTGGCTAGGGCTGATGAGAACTGCCATCCATCAGCTTCTGGAGGGCCACATAATTCCTATCATTGATTTACACCAGTATTTCTACTACAATTTTACATTAATGAGCTTTACATTATCATGGAGACAATATCACCAAAGCAGGTTATGGGAAAAGATTCCTAGAGAACTTACCAACAAAAATAAAAGAAAGAAAAACCAAAAACTTTCTGAAGTTTGAAAACTAATATAAGTCATACCCATATTGTTGGTATAGAAAGGAGTCATAGATGCTATGAGAGCATTCTGCTTCCTGTGCCAAAATAATTAAGGATGTCTATAACTCTTCCCCATCCCCCATTTGGGCTGGACTCTATTTTATGCTTTGGAAAATGGCCTGATTATTCTTACACCAATTCATAGGGAGCATTCTTTGACTAAATTCTGAACACTTTGAGATTCAAAAATCCAATCATTCTTGCTTTGCACTAATTATTATCATGGAAAACATACATATGAGTATAATGTTTGTTGCCTTTGTCAGAACTGGATTAAATATCTTGGTTTAATAGTTCCTTAAGAGGAGTTTCCACCTGCCAAATTGTCATCAAATAGGTGCTACACAACTTTATTTTTTTTTCTAAAACAGACACTGTCAGTATCATTTCTATTTAATTGGAGGAGGTTTGCGAGTTTAGTAGCCCCTTAAGAAGAGAGGATTATACCTACAAATTTAAAATAAAGAGAGGAAAGGGATGTTGTGTGCAAAAGAAGCCTTTCTATCTGGAAAGTGTTTTTATAAAATGGATGTGCTTTATTTCCCTATGATCCTTATAGACCTTTGCAATGAAAATGGCAAACAGCAAAGAGGTGACCCTAATATAAACACTGAAAAGGTTGATGTATGGGTTTTGTCATTTATCTGGGAAAGGAGTTTTAATGGGTGAAAGGAGGAGGAATGATTCATTACCCTTTCCCACTTGCATGTTTTAGGAATAAATTCCCAGAATATGGGACAGCAACCTGCTGAGAACACTCTAACTGGAAATCCTACATTGAGCATAGGATTGAACCTGATGGCCTGTAGGTCCCATCCCAACTCTGTATCATATTGGGTGCTTTATAGTGATGTAAATTCTCAGTTACTTTATCTTCACATGGAGGGACAAATATTCATGGAAGTATTCTCCCCACTGCAAAATAGAATGAATATTTATGTGTACTATTCTCTCCATATCTGAGCATCCCTACATGTTCTGGGGGTTTTTTGTGTGCAGAAAAATGCATAGTTTTGTTGTGCAAATACAATACATGTCCTGCACAGAAAACACATTTTCTGCATGGAGTATGTGTATATGTGTGTGTGGCTGAGTGCTCATTTAAAAAGTCATGTGATTCTCCAAACAGAAAAAAATGGCTGGGACACTTTGGGACAGTGGGAGAACACTGTCCCAAAGCTACTGTCCCAAAGCAACATCTCACTGCTTTATTATTATTCTCAACAGGGTTTCCCAGCTGTCAGGAATCCCATTTTGTACCAGGAAATGAATAAAGGAGAATGTTCTTTCCATTCTTTCTACTATGCACCCTCATCTGCATGTGTGGGGCACCATTTGGTATGTCAGATCATGCAGCAAAATACCTTAAGTCCCTTTGCTTGGGCCCAGTAGATTCTGTTGCAAGTTTGAGCACACAGTACTAAACTAGATGGACCAATTCCCAGACTCACTGTGAAGTAGTTTCATATGTTTATATGCTCATACAGAACACTTCAGGGCTCAGTATCTGTTTGCCTAGCTTCCCTAATTGTAGATAATTTCTGAAGCTGTTAATTGCTGCCATCAATGCACTCCTCACTCCACATCCCTTAGAATCAGACTTTCTTTCTTTCTTTCTTTCTTTCTTTCTTTCTTTCTTTCTTTCTTTCTTTCTTGATCAATCAAATAAATTAAGCATTGGGCAGTATCCATTTAAAACTTTATATTTAAAAACACAATAAATGTAATAAACTCTCTGGAGGAAGCACCATGAACACTCCTGCAGGAAAACACCACCAAGACTCCTGAAGAGAAAAGACAGTTTTGTTCCATCAGTCACTTTCTGCTATAGTTTCTCTTCTTCAAGGCTGGTGCCTATCTGTCTGCTTCTTGCTAAGAAGGACCATCCCATGGGCAGGCTTCAAATTCCCCCAGGACTGAGACAGCAGTTGGTGAGCATCACCTGCTCTCATGCCTGAAAGGCATATAAGAGGCTGCTTGGGTGGTGGGCACATAAATCTAACAGACATAACACACTACAGAATGAAAACATATTGAGACCTCTTTAACTGCTAAAACTCTATCCTATAGAATCCTGGGATTTGTAGTTTGGTGAGATATTCAGCTGGATCTGTCAGAGAGCTTTGGTGCCTCAACAAACTACAAATCCCTGGATTCTGTAGGATAGAGTTGCAATTAAAGTGGTGTCAGACTGCTTTAATTCTGCAATGTGGATACACCCAGAGTTTGCCTGCCCATGCCTCAGTTCAGTAAGCCCATTCAACCAATTCTGTGTACACTCAATCCAAAGCATTTTGCACTCTGGGAACTGGGCTGACAAAAAGGAGTGGATTTTTCTGCTCCTTTTTGGCCTAGTTCTTTTCGGAAGATGTGGCTTCAGTGCAGTTTCCGCCCATGTTATGGGCATGTATCATCTAAACATTACACCATGAATGTGGCCAGAAACCGCATCATTTGGCCCATCTGTTTCAGGCCATTGTCTTTAATGTATTCTCTCAGGTGTAATCTGAAGCAAGTCAGTTCATCTTGCTGTACAGAGGGCTAGCCTTCACCATGGAGGTAGAAGCTGTACTTATATAGACATGCCAACCCTAATCTATCCACAGATGCCTAGCAGTCAATACAACATCCGTCAGAGAAGCAGTTTTGTTTTTAAGTAACATATGTGAATTAAATAGGTCAGAGAAATGTATTCAGCAGGCTCACCAGTGCAGCCTAAAGTGACAAACAGCAAATCCATGTCACGGACCACCTTGCACTAACTAACAAGATAGAAGTCACTCAACTAGAAATAGATGGAACGTTAGTAAGATTCTTAGTGTCAGGGCTTGGACAACTGTGTGCTCAAGCCCTTGGAAATCAAGTGTCTGTGTAGGACCTCTGTTTTTATTCAAAATTGGCTGGGGGGGGGATGTTTGAGGCCTCCCTGCTGAGACAAGAAAATGTTCAAGGACTTTTTAAATACCTCTATAGGAAATATATATTGGCAGCTTATTCTGTGGAAATCAGTCTGACAGAATGGTGGTGGTTTTTCTGAGGATGAGCTATACAATGGAGGTCATGATCTCCTGAAGATAAAATGAACCTTTTGACCTGTGGTCCTCTCCTTTTTACATGTATTCATTATAAAGGAAATGACAGTTGATTTGAAACTGAAAGCCCTTTGAGGACCTATTTGGGCTTGACTCACTTGAAAAAGCATTTGAATGTTCCATTTCAGTCATAAGAGAATTCTAGATATAGTCCAGCACATTTTACATGGTAAAGTTTCACTGTAATTCCTGTTTTATTGTTACATCTACACAAATCTCTTTAACGTGCACACTGTGTCACTTAAGGGTTTTTTTAAATGCACGCAGCCTTACACTTTTATTGTCTTACTTGGAAATAAATTTGTTTGGGATGTTTGGGATTTTTTCTAAATAAAGGCCTTTATCCAGGTAAAGTTAGAGGGGCTGCAGGTGGGTGGCTCTAGGTTGCCCTGGGAAGTGGAGGTTCAGGGCCGCGGCTACCACATGCCATGTCCCTGATCCTCCCCTTTGTCAACCCAAAAAGAGCAGCAAAGTGCCGCTCCTTTCAGGGGCGGAAAAAGGGCACGGCTCTTTCTCACCCCTTCCAGTGCAGCACATCAGGCCGATGCACTGGGAGGACATCCTGATGCCATGTGCCATGTGTAACAGCACACAGCATCATCGGGCTGGGGTTGGGGTGGCCAGCATGCAGCTGCCCCCCCCCATCTCTGCCACCAGGCCGGCCCTTTGGGCTGGTGTGCAGAGGCCCATAGTCATGAGTAATCTTCATTTGAAAGTGATATGTCAAAATCCATTCCAACTACTTTATTCCATTGCTTTAAATGAAATATGCAGTTCCATCCTCTTATTCATTTTCTTGTGAGTTCAATGGAACCAGTTCCCAGGTAAATACAAACAGGACATCAGCAGCTAAAGGAATGGGTGAAAGTATGTGTATGTATAAAATAACATTGAAATTTATAATTTTCTTCATATTTTGGCTAGAAAGATTTGAGATTAATTTTTTAATGAATCAAATTGAAACTGACAGATGTGTCCATCCTAGGGTTGATGTACTTAGCTTTTAAAATTCTGAGTTTGAATTCCTGGATTTTTAAATGTGCTTGTGGTGCTGAATTAGGACTGCCGAATTTCTTTGGATGGTTTCTTCTCTGTAAACACACATGAATCAACATGCTTGACCTACTGAATGTGGCTGGTGCAAATGGGAGAAAATTATAAATTTATTAATATTCAGGACAGAAGGGAATGGGATTTGTTATTGCTGTTGTGTGCGTTCAACTTATGGTAGCACTATGGTGTCTCTATCATAAGGTTTTCTTGGAAAGATTTATTTAAAGGAGGTTTGCCTTCACCTTCCTCTGAGGCTGAGAGAATGTGACTTGCCCAAGGTCACCCAGTGGGTTTCCATAGCCAATTGGGATTTGAACCCTGGTCTCCAGAGTCCTAGGCTAGCACCAAAACCATTATATATCTGAATTGACATTTACAAAATCTAAATGCAGAAGATATAGAAACTGATATATTTTTTTCATTCTTAGTCACAACTAATTTTAGTTGAATAAAGCCTGAAACATTTAGGGATATCTGTAAATATTGGTACTTACTTTGTCAATGTCTGTTTATGTCACTGCTTCAAAATCCTCCATTTTACATAGCAAATACAGAGAAATGAACATTCTTGCCTTTATCAAACTGGAGCCATTCAAACAACAGAGGCCGAATACAGCAGTAAATATCTTCCTGAGATAAAGAAGAAAGAAGTATTTTTTAAAGAAA